>OX090898.1:2677683-3417683 GCA_944319695.1 Tiphia femorata
CCAAATCCTTATTTGTGTTGGTTAGGAAGAAGAGTGAGTATATTAGGATATGTTGACTTTAATATTCCCTTTTTTTTTTTTTTTTTTTTTGAAAAAAAATTCCTTTCTCAGTATGGGGAATCGGTAGGTCGGAATGTAAGTTATATATTGATTAAGTGTAGGATGGAAAGGTTAGTTAGATCACCAAGGATCCAATGATAGCGATCAAGTTTCCTGAATGAATGTGGGGTTTCCCCCTTTTTTTTATTTATATATGTGTCGAAAAAATGACCATATGTGCATCTATGCCCCCCCCCCTTTTTTTCTTTTAAAGATTGAGATGAAGGGTATCATAGTCCACACCAGGTGATATAATGACTCCCCTGTCTGTCCAGGGTTCGGGTGAGTTCGGGTTAGATTTGGCGAGTTCCATCCGATCCTTGTGGTACTCTGTGCACCAGGCGGTGCATTTCTTGCAGTTTCGTGCCGGTTGCATTAGAGCATACTGCATCCCGCATTTATCACACAGCAGAGGTGGTAGGGGCCGGATGCCTGTCATGTGGATCGCCTTTTGTTCCCATTCCACATTGGGATCTGAGGTTACGCAACATGGGCAGTACCTCCTTTTAATTATGTAGCCCCCCACGTAATCAATGTGCGTATAGACCTCTCCCCGTATGCACAGGGCCCGCAGCTTATATGCTAGCGCGGGGAGGAAAGCCGGGCGATATGGTGGTCTGAATTCCATTTTCTACAATGACGGTGTTTAATATTGGGTTGGTTAAATAGCTTTTGTTTTATATAGTGTGGGTAGAAAGATGATTTGTTTATTGGACTGTAAAGTAAGCGGTTATTGGTTCGTTCCTCCCGTTGGGTAAAGTGGGATAGAGAGGTGGGTTTTGAGTACCAGCTGTTTGAGGGGTTTGCACTTGATTAGTGGCAGGTGTTAATTCAGTGGGCTCATGTGATGATGCTGTGTCATTTATCTCCGTACGACGAGTTGGAGCTCTCTTTCCTAGTTGCACCAATAAATGAGTGACTGAATCCCACACTGCTCCGATCAGATATAAGGAACATCCATAGATGGAATGTAGTGTATATCCATGTATTACTGTATCAGCAATTAATTTAATGAATTTGCCAATGAGCATTAAGCCGATTAATCCGGCACTGACGTTACCAAAGGTAATAAATTTTTCCCATATTTTTCCCCAAGCGGATTCGGCTATTTTTTCTACAGTATCTTGATCCAATAAATGTGATAAGGATGTTCCCTGTGTGGTGACAGTCTGTCCCATCATGCTTCGTGAAATGATGTTTAGAACGGCTGGTTGTTCCGCTGGTAACATTATATGATCCCGCAAATTATCCAAATCAGTTTCCGTATAAATACCACTAGTGGCCAATGCCCCCGGGCTAGTGTAAGTCCATGTCGGTTTAGCCATTGGTTTTATGACGGTTGGTGTTGAAGATGCTATTGGTGCTGGTGTAATTTTGTACCAAGCTTTTTCTAAAAGATACATTGACGGCAGGAAATGACTACAGCTGATTTGAGTTCCAGTTTTCATAAGGATATGCGTTTGTGGTGTAAGGAAGAATGTTTCATTATTTAATGTTACCGGAAGTTGTTGATAGCATTCTGCTTTTCGTAATAATCTTACTTCGACGGGTACACATTTTATGATATGTACTACTTCTCCCACGGCTACAGCCATATAACCTGGTCCTTTCATCAGATGGTATGCAAACACATCTGGTGTTTGGGTGGCTATTGAAAGCGTGTTTCTTAGCATTTGTTGTTCCAAAGTGTATTGTTGCATTAAAATATCATAGTATAATTGTGTCATTTGTGTGCGAATATGTTTCTCAACGTAAATGAATTTAGAATTTACATATGAAAAAATATCTAAATTAATTGTGTCTATTTTTATTTGTGGTATTATTGTTTCTCCTCGACGTGTTTCAAATATAAGTAATTTAGGGTGTTCTGTTTTAATCAGTGTATAGCCACAGACCTTTAACTCTGATTTGGTCGTCAAGGCAAAAGTTACATCTCGTCAAAGTTACATCCGTTGACGTTACGTCAAGGCAAGATAACGTCCGTCCAGCTTCCATACGGGTCGACGTACGCACCTCCGGCGCACTCACCGTCTGCCTTTAAGACTCCGGCGAGCGTTATCGGTTGATTTACGGAAGTGTTTGATCGCAACCCTGTCACGACGGTACTGGCTATTTCGTACGATCCAAATTGATGCATTCTCTTGCATGCTTGTCTAGGAATTTCTAAAAGATATGTACACCGACCATTCGGGACGTCCATAGTGTGAGAAAACATACCGCACCGTTTTATGGTACGATCTATTTCTACCTTACATTGAATAACCTTGGCGAGATTGAATTCATTAATTTGCAACAACTGAACATATGTGGTTGTGACGTTAAGATTTTTTCGGGGTATATTACATTCTCCAATTTCAAGTAGCGACAGTGTGGTTAGGTTGGTGGAACGACCACCACAATCATATCCTATGATCCCATTTATGGTGGGTAGACGTACGGTTAAGAGCAAAACCAGTAGTATGAGGTTTCCAGTCTTGTTAAGCTGCATCCTGGAATTATGATATATATTTTTTATTTTACTGTTCCCGTATATAAGATTTTCGGAGTCTATTAGGGTGTACTACACGTGAATTCTTATTTATCCGAATCCTGATATTTCCTTTGTTAAGGATTTCTAATATTTCGTGCGGTCCTGAATAATGGTCACCGAATTTTCCTGGTTTAGGTCCCTTTAATAGGAAAACATGGTCCCCTATTTTGAAAGTTTGAGGATGTATTTTCCTATCGTAATATTCTTTAGATTTCTCCTTGGAAGATATTAAATTATCACGGGCAATTTGTCGTATTTCGTGCAACTGAGTAACAAGATTTATCAGATATTCGTCATACGTATTGAGTTTTTCAGTTGAGGGCAAAGGTTCGCTCGATGGCATTCTCGCGATCCTACCAAAAACTAATTCGTATGGTGTATGTTTCGTTCCTTCGTGTACGTTAGTGTTGTAATTATAGATAGCCAAATCAACCCATTCGTCCCATTCATGCCGATCAGTGGCAAATTGTTTTAAATATTCTGCAAGGGCATGGTGAGACCTTTCTAATGAACCGTTAGATTGCGGATGAAAGGCGGTGGTTCGGAATTTCTTGATGCGGAATTGTTTTGCTAATTTCCTAAGTAAATCGCTAACGAAATTTCTACCTTGATCAGTGAGTACTGTTTTAGGTGCACTGAATATGCAAATAAATCGACGAACAAATGCATTCACTATAGTGGCGGCAGTTTGATCAGGAAGAGGTATGCCTAAGCAGAACTTTGTTAATTGATCTTGGATGGTTAAGATGTATTCATTGCCTTTCTTAGTTTGATGCAATGGTCCTACTATATCCATGGCGATTTTATCAAAGGCAGCACCAGGTGTGTCGGTTATTATCATGGGCTGTTTTGTTTTAATTCTTACTAATTTCTTTAGTTGACATTGTAGGCATTGTTGAATGAAGTATTGGACTTCTTCTTTCAAATTTTCCCAATAATAATTTTGTTTAATCCGGTTGTAAGTCTTGCTTACTCCTCGATGTCCTCCTATAGGTGAACTATGCATTTCTTGGAGAATTGATGGGCGTAAATCTTTTGGTGGATATTTAATTAATCCTTTACAAATAATAATCTTAGTAGGTGATCTCTAGAATGTTAATCGTATGGCTGACAAAACATCTGACCATGGAATATTAAGTATGTGAGTACTTTCGGCAACACTAATGCTAAGTGTATTTAATTTGTCCGAAAGGTTCCGTAATTCAGTTAATAAATTTTTAATGATTATTAATAATGTTGTGGGTCCATCGCCATTTTCATTATCAATAACTAATCCGAAATAATAAATTTTTCCCTTTCTTACTGTGTTTATTTCGCCTGATTTTGGATTTGCCAACGGGGGTAATTGTTGACGTTCGAACAGATTGTCAGCTCCTTTATCTAAAGGTTTATTGTCTAAATTGACGAAATATGTCAAGTGGTCCTTGCGCAAGAAAAACAAATCTCTGGATTCTAATACGTTCGTATCAAGTCTTTCTATTTGTGTAATGCGTGGAGTTGCAGTAATCGGATTGTCATTGTCATCATCGGCTCCGTTATCGTTCACGGTTGTGTTGTTATTACAATGGGGTTGCATTCGTTCCACTAAAGGCGTCTCGTCAATTGTCTCGTCTATCGTAAGATCATGATTATTTTTCGAGTCGTCGGTGTGAATCAAAGCGCGAGTCTCTATGTCATAATGCGTAGGCTCGGTCAATTCTTCGATAGTAAGTGGAACGAAGTCTCCGTTTTCGTCGTCCGACGGTAGAGATTCATCGTCCGAAAATCGTAATTGAAAAGAATCCTCGGAATCACAGTCAGATTCGTCTACGTCGTCGTCCGTCAACGGGTCTTCTTCTAACAGAGATCTGATATATTCTACGTTTTCCGGATCTATATGTTTTGTCATTTGTTTTGTACGCATTGGGTTGCAATGCACTATATCGGGTGGGTTTCGTGAAAGTGCATCAGCGTTGACATTCGTTTTTCCCGCTTTATAAATAACTTCATAATCGTACTCCGCGAGTTTCAATCTCCACCTTAATATTCGTGCATTAGCATCTTGTGTGTTTTTAAATCACATAAGGGGTTTATGGTCAGTTACAAGTGTGAATTTTCGTCCGTATAAATATAGCCTGACATGTTTTACGCAATAGAGTATAGCAAGAGTCTCTTTTTCATACGTGTCGTATTTAATTTCGTTGTCCGTAAGCGTTCGTGAGGCGTATGCTACCGGATGATCTTTGTTTATTTCGCCCTGCGATAAGATTCCTCCTATTGCATAGCCAGAGGCGTCTGTGGTTAGGATGAATGGTTCCTTAAAGTCAGGGTACTGTAAGACTGGGCTTTCGCAAAGTTTCTGTTTTAGAGTCTCAAAAGATTCTTCTTGTGCGTCGGTCCAAATAAACGGAACGTCATTTTTTAATAAATTAGTTAAAGGACGAGCAATATGTGAAAAATTAGGTATGAATCTTCTATAATATCCTGCTAGTCCTAAAAATTGTTTAATGTGTTTTGCTTTTTGTAAACGCGGAAAATTTCTAACGGCTTCAAGTTTCTTAGGATCGGGTCGTAATCCATCTCTGCCTATTATATGGCCTAAATACGTAACTTCCTTACGGAAAAATTCGCATTTATCAATTTGTAATTTTAAATTAGCATCTCGAAGACGTTGCATTAATATATTAAATTTTTGCTTATATTCCACGAAGTTAGCGGCATAAACTACAATATCGTCCAGGTAGACGAATAATTCATGCCCTTGTAGTCCATTAAGCGTTCAAAGGTTGCTGGTGCGTTCTTTAATCCAAATGGCATTCGGTCGAACTCGTAGTGTCCAAACGGTGTAGTAAATGCAGTTTTATGACTGTCTTTCGGGTTCATTTGTATTTGATGAAAACCAGATGCCAGGTCAAGAACGGAAAAATATTGAGCTCCCCCTAATTGATCCAATATGTCGATTATGTTAGGTAGAGGGTATGCATCTCCTATTGTTTTTTCATTTAATTGGCGGAAGTCCAGTACCATTCTTCAACGTGCATTTCCTTGTGAATCGGCTTTCTTTGGTACTATCCAAATTGGTGTGTTGTATGGGGATTGAGAAGGCTTGATTATTCGTCCCTCTAATAATTCCCGTACTTGTCGATTTATTTCATCCTTATGAATTTGCGGAAAGCGATATTGTCTGGTATTAATAGGCAATTCGTCGATGGTTGGTATAGAGTGTTGGAGTACAGTAGTGGCAGGTAGTAGTTCACCGATTAAGTAGAATCTATCGTTATTTTCCAAAATTAATTCTTCGAGGCTATTACATTATTTTTGGTTAAGATGATCCCAGCTTAATAGATTCCTAATATCCCTTATTCTTTCTGAATTGTCATTTGTTCCATTGTTACTATTATGCATTTCATTATGGTCTTGATTGGAAGTTCACCCAGTATCGATGACTTGAGGAATATTTAGCGACTCATTTAAGGGTGTGTCAATGGGACAACAGCTGATCTCGGGCACGGTGTCTACTATTGCCCCTGACCGTGAGCACTTCTCGAGTTCAGCTGGTGGGTCGCCTCTCTTGTTTACAATATCGGGTGTTGGTGGTATGCAGTCGGTCGGAAAGCGATGGCCTTGCCTGGTAATTTTTCCGGGAAACCCATCCTCTTCATCCGATGCATTCCTATGTTCTGTTTTTACATCTATTATTCTGTGGTCTTCACTTCCCACCGTTTGTTTGATGCCTTCTTCTTTTCTAATGGTATTACTGCAAATTTTATAAGGATTGATTTCTGTTTTTGCCTCTTTCCTTATTTCTTCTTCCTTTGATTCTTCCTTTTTCTTTTCTTCTTTCTTCGTTTCTTCTTTCTTGTTTCCCGTGGGCAGGCTCTTTATATTATTTGCATGATTTATACAGTATTCATTAACACGTTAAGCGCCACGTCGGTCCCTAGGGACCGACGCTAGACTTTCCGTTCAGGCCACGTCGGTCCCTACGGACCGACGGCAGACTTTTCGTTCTTCTATCGCGGCGCGTGTGTTACACCCGCCTGACGGCTAACTGTGGCCTGAACGGAAAGGCACGCAAATTCGGCGTGGCGCTTAACGTGTTAAACTGAAATTTCTTTTCCTTTTCATTTTCTTTTTCCTTATTACAAATAAAAACTTCATTGAATGGATGCTTTACAATATTGTCTTCAAATAATTTTTCTTCTTTTATTTTTTTAATTTTATCGTTAGTATGATAGCTATTAGCTTGATTGTTAAAAAAAATTCTTCCCGTTTCATAATCTTCAATTTTTTCAGTTTTCTTAATTTCTTTAATTTCTACAATTGCTTCATTTCCATTAATATAATTTCCTTTTGATTCAACATTAAAACAATTTTCTTTTAAATACTCTTGGATTTCCTTTTCTTCTTGAATTTTAACAACATTTACTTCATCTTGAGAGATAACTTCGGATACCATTTCTTTATAAACATTAAAGGAACTCTGTTCGGTATTATTCTCCGTTACGGGATGCGCGATGGGACCTTCCCTTTCAGGAGTGGGCTGAAAATTTTCCACTTCCCTTTGGACGGGTTTATAGTCTTCATCTTCCGGATTTAGGAGGAAATTACCTGAATTTATTTCTTCTTTTTCATAATCAAAAACATTTAATCTCTGGGGGAAAGTTAATATGGATTCTTCATAAATTTCGAGACGCTGTTTATCGATGTTCTCTGTTACGGGATGTGTGATGGGATTTACCATTTCAGGAGTGGGTTAGAAAAGAATTCCCACTTCCCTTTGGACGGAATTACAATCCTCATCTTCCGGATTTAAGAGAAAACCATTTGAATACGTCTCTTCTTCTACGAAGTTATATGAAACATTTTCTTGATTATCATTATAATATATCGGATTTCCTTCTATTTGAACAACATTTATCTCTTCGATTTCATTATTGATCTGACTCGATTGATTATTTCCTTCTAACAACGGGTTAATACTTGTCGTGAATACGTATTTCGCATCTACTTCCGGATTTACGAAAGGAACTTTTACTCCATTAACGGACACGCATCCATATGCATAATCAATTTGCGTTCCGGTTTGGTCGAAATATTCGCTTCCCAGAATTCCTTCATGAATGATCAGAGGGGTTTGTTGAACCTCTTGTCTATCGTGCTTGCCTCTCGCCGCGCGCCATTTCTCTATCGCGCTTCCCCCTCGCCGCGCGCCTCAAATCAATCGCGCTTGCCCCTCTTGTCAATCGCGCTTGCCCCACCTGTCCATCGCTCTTGCCCGTCGCCGCGCGCCTCTTGTCTACCGCGCTTGCCTCTCACCGCGCGCCTCTTGTCCATCGCCGTTCACCGGCTCCGCTCATTGGCTCACGCGTTTTTATTAATATCTCGATAACTATTGCGAATTTTGCATTATGGTACATGACTTTTCTTCTCGGTTTTACCCCATCTATCACCAACTTTCGGGTTATCCATCTTATGTCAAACACCCTGTATAATGAGGGCTTGGTGAATGCCCTTCGTGCCAGGGATAATCGGAAGTAGTGGTCCGCGAGAAGGTATGTGCTGTCAGAGAGCTGGACCAGCGCCGCCGCATTTTCGTCAAGGGATTCGGCTACTTCCCTCCTGAGTAGCAGCGACATGCCTGAGGCCAAGGCAATGAGGCATGCGCCTACTTGCGATTGAGAACGGGATTGAAATTCGTCAGGCCTAACCACTGACTGTGTCAGAGCCGCCGTTAGCTCCCTGTTCAGCTTCGGAGGTGCTAGCCCTGCGAATTCTTCCTTGGCTTCGTATTTAGACAGGAGCTTGCTACGTATCCCATCCGACAAACCGCTACGAGAGGCGGCCTGAATCACCTGAAGAATGAACGGATTGCAGACGGATGACGTCTGCGCTGCTTGTGCTCCTCCAAATAGCTCATTGACCAGGGTATCCTCTGCGACATCTGGAGTCTGAGACTCTAAGATCACGGCAGCGGGAGGATCGCCAAAAGGTTCCGCCTCAGCAGCCTGGAGCGTTACAGTTGCAAGAAAGACGTTCTCTTTTGGGGAGAGACCTCTGAAGAATCCATGGTTGATCACTCTTGCCCAGCTGCTGCTTCTTTGTGGACGATTATCATCCAGCTGAGTATTCATATAATCACAGATGATATCCCAAGCAGGGATTGTACCTGTACAGTAGCATGACATCATCAAGTCAACCCAAGGCATCTTCGTGATTCTACAACACTCCCTCATCATCTGGATCATTCCCAGTCCATTCTTGGAGGTATGCGTTAACACTGCAGCCGATAGGAAACCAGCAACACTCGCGTCCGCAAAGTTAACTTGATAAGTTGTTGTAAACTTATGTACCACCTTTGTGAATATGGCCTCAGAGTTAGAGGTTCCCTTCTTGAGCCCCAGATCACACATCTCAAGACATCCCTTGTCACTAGGACATGACACTCGAGGTAAAAAAGGGGTGGCGGGAAGGAAACAGATCGGTTATGTCCTCTCTTTGCCAGAAATAATTGGAAGAAGCTGGGTCGACAAGAGGACATACCTGGTTCAACGCCGCGGTCGGTAACGACCGTCTGTTCCTCTGCGCCATGCCTATCAGCGAGCAGCGCTGCCAAAGGTGCCGGTACCGGGTCCGCGCTCTCGATTCTCGATCGAAAATCGTGAGAGGCAGGTATGCCCATCTCCCGGGAAGGAGACGCTAGTACGCTCTCGATCACGTCACTCCCGGAAGTGAGGTTATGCTCAGCGCTGCGGGAGAAACGTCGATGTCAGATATGGTCCAGAATTTCCCAAAGCTTCTCAATTGAGCGAGAACGCCGAGAGAAGGCTTCCCTAGATGAGCGACGATGGGATATCCCCCGCCGCCATCTCACGTTGTCCTCCTCGCCGGAATACCCTGCTCGATATCTAGAATGCGAACTCGGCGAGGAAACCGAACTAGTTCTATCCCTCGATCGCTTCGAGGAGGAATGTTTCTTCTTATTGTTAGACTTATGCTTCGGCATGCTGAAGAATCTAAAAAACGGAAAACGTGCGCGAGACGAACTGTTGTCTAAAGGCGAACACAACACAATGAAGAAGAGGTGCGCATACTTCAGGGGAATGCCCAGTCAGCGTCCGTGCCGGGGGCCCCCAATTTTCTTTGGCGGGGTTTTTGAATTCTGTTGCCGAATGGAAATAGTTATAGTTGTTCCATCCGGACGAGACTTCAGGCATAATTAACAATTGTTCCAACGATACTACTGCACAGTTTCGGTTGTCCCGAGGAGCCAGAGAGTCGAAATCAAGCTTGCGAACTAACTCAAGCAGAATAGCTTTGCAAATCCAATAACTTTAATAATGCATCTTGTGTATCCGTGCTTGATTCTGCACTTAGTTTAGCCATTGCGATAACTTTTCTGAACTGTGGGAAGAATAAAGTACGATTAGATATAGTTGTATAATATGTGAATGGTATACTTTTTGTTTACTGTTACAAAAATTGTACTCTATTGCATGTAAAATTATTTATAATACTACAACTTACATTTGTATAGTAAACACCCGCTATCCGATAACTGCTTTCAGTGTAGCAAAAAAACTACAGTATGCTTGTGTTCAATTTATTAACCTCTAACCAAAGTCATCAAATACTATACACTGTGCCACTTAGACTTTCGACTATTCAGTCAATATCGATTTTATTTAAAATATCGATCGAACGAATCACCTATCACCTATGATATAATAACAGTAATTCTAGAAAGTATTTATATCAAATAAAAGAAAAAATTGTAATTAAAAAAAAAAAATACGGCTGAACGGATTTGGATGAAATTTGGCATGTATGTGTAGTATATACCCATTTGGTGCCACGAAATTTTATGTACAGCCATCTTCAACCGTTTCGAAATGGCGGCAATTTTAAGTTTTTAAACAAATTTAAGTGTTTAATCCAGTATTCCGGCAAAACGGCTGAACGGATTCGAACGAAATTTGGCATGTACATGGAGTATGTGCCCATTTGGTGCCACGAAACTTTATGTATAGCCATCTTCAACCGTTTCGAAATGGCGGCAAATTTAAGTTTTTAAACAAATTTAAGTCTTTAATCCAGTATTCCGGTAAAACGGCTGAACGGATTCGGACGAAATTTGGCATGTACATGAACTATATACTGATTTGGCGCCACGAAACATTGTGTATGATCATCTTCAACCATTTCGAAATGGTGCCAATTTTAAGTCTTTAATCCATTATTTTATTTTATAATTATAGTTTGAAAATCCCGTAATTTCGAAACGGTTGAAGATGACCATGCATAAGTTTTGTGGTACCAAATGGGTATATTTTTGAACTACATGCCAAATTTTTTCTGAATCCGCGCAAACGTTTCGGCGGAATACTGGATTAAGGATTTCAATTTCCGCAATTTCTGAATGGTTAAAGATAACCATGCATAAAGTTTTACTGCAGCAAAGGGGGATTATATACTTGATGTACATGTAAAATTTTGGTGCGGATGCATTTAATTGTCCGGTTTCGATCACTTGCGCGCATTGCAGAAATGCTGCATTTCGCGGGCGAGCACCACCCGACGTTCTCAGAGAGTATGGCGCTTGAGTGAAGCGAAAGCGCAGAGGATTCTGTAGCATAGTTTAATATCTCAATACTTGAATTTTCCACAATTTCGAAACGTTTTGAAATTCGTGGGCGAGCGCGAAGCGCGAGCAAAGGCGATTTGAGGGGGTTGGTGCTTGAGCGAAGCGAAAGCGCAGGGGATCTGCCCCCTAGTTTTACGTAGAATCCGAATCGGTAATATTCCATTTAAAAAAATTAACTTCTGGTCTGAATAACCCATTTCCGGTTCGAACCGGAAATTGAAAATACCATCATCGGATAGAGTATACCCGATTTAGTCAACAAAATTTTTTGGAATTTTCATAAAATCCATTCTCCTTGATTTTAAAAGGGGTGTACGGGTGGTCTGGGACACCCTGTATATATGGAGGGGGAATGCTGACTTGAAAGTGTGTCCAAGTTGCGTGCGAGAGAGAAAGGTATATGATCCTATTCGTTCTCTGTGCGCATGTGTCGAAAGTGACAAACGACATGGATTATCGATATGTTATATCTCAATTATGCTACGTTATAATTGACGTAATTGTTAAATATGACATAATATTGATGTAGAATAATGTAGATATTTATAAATATAAATAAACACCATTATAATATATATAAGTTTATTGTATTTTTATTCATGTTTAAAATGAATTAATTTTGTAGACTTATGTTTAACATAATCTTTTTTTATTAAGTCAGTAGTGCACCTTGCCTCGTGAAATAAACGCAAATTAATATAAATTTCAATAATATTGTTAATCAGCTGAGTTTTGTGGTTGTCGAATAAATCCTGCTGAATAATATATCCGGTCATTGCACTGTCCTTAAAAACACTAGAGCTAATTTCATTAAAAATTTGAGTCTTCAAAATTGTCTTAATATTGTTTTTAGTACGAATTATCTGATAATTTGATCTAATAACTTTTTCACAATACCGTGTTATTTTAACCACGTCTTCTGAAGGAAAGATTAAATGACCTTTGCTTTTTGTGGTTATTAATATTGAATCAGTAGATTTTGCGGTAAGAAAAGTAGAGCAGACCTGACAAATATTTCCTACTAATTTTCTAATAACAAATCCACTGATATATTTGACTACGTCATTGACAAATGGACCGAGTGACCATAATGTTGACAAATAATCATGGTCAAATTTATCAGCAGATAGTTTTAGTTTTATATCATCCACATCTGTGAATAAACTATCGCTTACATTATTTTTTTGTCCCGATGATACATATAAAATTTGCACGTCGTCAATAAGACAGTTACCTCTATCTGACGCTTCAATTTCGTGCCTCACAAGCAATCTTTTATAGCTACTTTCGAATTGCTTTGCATTGGGATTATTATTACTACGTAATGCACTAAAAAATGTTTCAAGGTGATCTTGATTAAGTTTATAAGTTAACAGATATTGAAGTCCCTTTTTCTTTAAGATTTTGAACAAGTCGAACATATTTGTCAAGCAGATGATGAAACCAAGGAAACCAGTTTTCCTATTACTGTGTAAAATGGGTTGATTTGTTGAATCCCTCACCTCTTTTATGTATTGAATAATGTCAACTGCATAAGCTTTCAAATCGTTAAAATTATCACTTGTTAGAGCCATCTTATACTTATTGTTATTACAAAATTTTGATCTAACATTTAATAAATCAAATGCATTATTAACAGTGGAGCAAAATAAGGCAGTCTCTTCTACAAAAGTAAACTGCTTTGGAAAGTATTGACTTGCAATTTTTAGAGCTACACTGACACTTTCGCTTAACGTTTGGACGGCTAGCTTTACATTCATTTTGCTATTTTTATACATGATATGCTTTTTGGTCAATTTTGTGGCAGCCCGTAAACCTTCTGTTTTTTCAAGTTGTTGGAGAGTTACTATATTATTCCAATAAATATATTTTTCATACGACGTAAACTTAATTTATCTCCCAAAGCATTCTTTATTAATTTAATTGCGTGACAAGGATCCAAGAAACAGAAAATTTTTTCTTTTGTTACAGGATGCAAAATGTAAGGTTTGAATTTCTTTTCGAAATCAAAATTAGCTCCCAAATTAGTACACATACTGAAATTAACACTAGTTCCATCAAACGTTAGCGAGTGCAATATAACTCCAGTATCATAGATTAGTTCTAGCGCTTTTTTCAACAAATTGGCTCTCTCTTTTCCACTCAATGAATCAATTAGAAAATATCCTAGTGGTACTTTCCAGTGACCATTTAATGCCACCAACCATGAAAACCAACGCGCTTTTTGCTTGTGGGAGATCATCTACATCACCACTGTTATTATTTACTCCTAAATCAACATACCCATAGTATCGGTTTCCATCATACGATATTTGTTGTCGAATCGCAACCTCGTCAACTACTAAATTGCAAATAACTGGGATTTTAATTTTGCGGACCTTACTCTTTAATGCTTGCAAAATTTTATTCGTAAATCCTGGTCTGCCATCTATTACGGAATACCGTTTACGTATGGTGGAAGGCTCGGGAAGAAGATTCCGGAATTTTTTGCGTACGTAGTTGTAGGCTTTTGACGAATAAAAATTTAATGTAAGAGCGAAAGACCTCAATTTCGTAGAGTACTTCTTTTTAGCACGTGCTTTTCGTTGGACAATCTGGTTCAGGATTTCAGGAATTTCAGCCTATATATGAGAGATTAATTTTATTTTAAATAAACGCAACTGAAAATGCTAATAGCATTTAAGAACAAATAACGTAAAGAAATATGTAGATGTTTAATTACATTGATACATTAATATATAATATATTATTTATTACAAATGGGAGGTACAAGACAGGCTACAACAAATCTAAAGAAATACTGAAACTTATCAAAAAAAAAGAATATATATATACAGGGTGAGTTTTATTAACGTTATGATATACATATTTTGTAAATGATTTGGAATTGATACTTCATAACGGGATTGCGTAATATAAGTTTAACGTTAAATTACAGCGTAGAAATATTATTTTTACCGTTTTACTGAAATATTTTACATTATTATAACATTAAGAAGTACTTATTTGATAACGTTACATGTTATAAAATATGCAGATAAGAATAAGAAAAATAAATAAAGGTAATTGGCGCACGCGTAATAAGACGTTTAATAAAAAATAAAAAAATTGCGCGCTCGTAACGCGCGCTTGCGTTGCTACATCGTAATAAAAATTAACAGTGGACTTCCACACCACCTTTGAGGTTCCACTAATGGCGTGTTAGGTTTTTTTAAAGTGGACCTTCGCCTAGAGCCCTATTATACCACATTGTTGTTTCTCTGTATGTAAGGCTTAAACAGTTACGTTGAAGTCATACTGCGTAAGAGCACACACAGATGATTTCATCAATGTGTGGCCGTGCGTAATATGACAACAACTTAACATGTTTTTATTTGAGCAAATGCTCAAAGTGACTCCCCTCCATCCTCTCACAAAGTATAGCCCTTTCCAAGATAGCGCTACGTACCCGGCGCAAGATCTGTGGACTTATTGCACGGCAAGCACGCACAATTCTGTCCTTCAGATCTTAAACGCTATCAGGTCGCGTTGCGTATACCTGCTGTTTAAGAAGACCCCACAGAAAAAAGTCAAGTGGGGTGAGATCTGGTGAACGTGGTGGCCATTCATGGGGACCATGAAGTCCGATCCAACGGTCACCGAACTTTCTGTTTATTAAATCATCTTATCCACTACAGCATCACCTGCTGCATCAGCTTTTGGCATATTGGTTCTGGTATTTTCATCCTTATTTTCCATATTGAAAAATTTGGCTTTCCGGTAGTCACATGTTAACACGTGATTCCAGTGGCACCTCATCTAACAGGTCAACAAGTTTGTTTTCAAGAAAATTTCGGTATACGTTGCCATCGACCTTACCATCAATAAAATATGGCCCAATGATGTGGTCCCCCAGAATACCCGCCCAAACGTTCACCGACCACCTGCTTTGACTATCCGCTTGCAGCATCCAATGAGGATTCTCGGTGGCCCAGTAATGCATGTTGTGGCGGTTGACAATGCCATCATTTTAAAATGTACATTCATCCGAAAATAAAATGTACTTGGAAAAATAATAATTTTCCTCACTTACATTAAGGAGCCACCGGCAATACCTCAATCTGCGAGCTTCATCATTAATATGCAGTACCTGAGTCAGGGTTACTTTATAGGGATGGAAGTGAGCCGACTTTAACGCCTTACATATAGAAGTTTCGCTAATGCCTTCATGACGTGCGATGGCTCGAGTACTAATGTGTACATCTTCGCTAACTATTTCCAAGACTCTTTCGGTATTCAGCCTCGGTATTCGCCCTGGGTGAGAAAAGCAATGGTATGTAGAATGATTAACAAAATAAAATATTTTAAATTGTTTTGCCAAATAATGTTATACATAGACAAGTATGTATGTACCTGCATGCTTAATAGGTTTAAATTGTCCGCAATTACGGAGTCTGGATTCGAGCCGTTTAAATAATTTAGGGTAAGGCTTCGGTCGCTCAGGATATCGTCGAGCGTAAACTCTCGCGGCTTCCCGCGGTGACCGATTGCACTCACCGTAAATTAAAATCATATCGCATAATTCTGTATTTGAAAAATGTTGAGCCATTTTACGTGGTGTAACGTCTTGAGCGAAACTGGCAACTCGGCATTTCGTTTTCCCGAGAAAACAAATTCGCCTTGTAAACAAATGAAGTCCGATCCATCGATCATCGAAGTTTCTATTTAACACTAAAGCTACCAAGAGCAGGTCAAAATGACCGATTAACAAGCAAATCCCCATATGGAAAAAATCTTCGGTACGTTTAGTGTTAATAACATTTTTGTTGCCCTGGTTTGTTGCTGAGCGAACGAAGCCTCATCATACATTATTTCCGAGGCTCGAATCAAGAATCCGTAAATACGGACAATTTAGATGTATTAAACCTCAAAAGTGGTGTGGAAGTCCACTGTTAATTTTTATTACGATGTAGCAACGCAAGCGCGCGTTACGAGCGCGCAATTTTTTTATTTTTTATTAAACGTCTTATTACGCGTGCGCCAGTTACCTTTATTTATTTTTCTTATTTTTATCTTCATATTTTATAACATGTAACGTTATCAAATAAGTACTTCTTAATGTTATAATAATGTAAAATATTTCAGTAAAACGGTAAAAATAATATTTCTACGCTGTAATTTAACGTTAAACTTATATTACGCAATCCCGTTATGAAGTATCAATTCCAAAACATTTACAAAATATGTATATCATAATGTTAATAAAACTCACCTAAAATCGGGTTCTGCAAGACGTATGGAAGATTCCAGTGGCGACCTTGGTGGCGATCACGAATACTAACAGACTGCAATCGGTAACTCACTCTGATGGTAATAGGTTGGGACAGCCATTAAAACTCACCCTGTATAATAGTAATACAGAAGTAAACTAGGGGGCAGACCCCCTGCGCTTTCGCTTCGCTCAAGCGCCAACCCCCCCAGATCGCCTTTGCTCGCGCTTCCCGCTCGCTTTTCTGCAATAGGCACGACCGCGGCACTCGCGCTTCGCGCTCGCCCACGAATTTCAAAAGGTTTCGAAATTGTGGAAAATTCAAGTATTGAGATATTAAACTATGCTACAGAGTCCTCTGCGCTTTCGCTTCGCCCAAGCGCCATACCCCCAAGGTCGTCGGACGCTCGCGTTTCGCGCTCACCCGCGAAATGCAGCATTTCTGCAATAGGCCCAAGTGATCAAAACAGGAGAATTAAATGAATCCGAACCAAAATTTGACATGTACATCGAGTATATACTGTGACGTTTTTCACCCGGTCGTGCGACTAACTCGAGTCTTTCCCCGGGGAAGAGAGAGCGCGGAGGAGACCCGAGCGGGATCCGGCGCCACACGATATTGGAGGTGTTCGGATAGCCTTTTCGTACACGATAGCTTTTGGCCCTTCTCGCGGAAAACCCTTCGGAACCGACCTCGAAGTTGGGCGCCAGACGCCTCTGCGTGGAATTTTAATCCGTGACCTACGGTTCCGTTCCTACACCGATTCCGCGAGAAAACGTCACAAGACAGCCGAATTAATCGTGATCCGTAGCTCAGAAGGGCCGAAGCGAACGGAGAGGGGCTGGGTCGAAGGTGCGAGAGAGCAGAGCAATAAAATTAAAGCAAAGATGGAAAACAAAGAATTAACAATTTATTGAAGAGAATAAAGCGTGCTGATGGTTAACAGAAAATAGGACCGAGTGGTCGACTAGCGCAAGGCAGATTTATCCGTTTGAACGCAGAGATTTTGGTCGCGCGCGCGTACGATTACGGCCCGCGATTCGCACGCGTACCGCCGGTCGTATTCGCTCAGATACCGTTTCCTGGCGCCTCTAGGACACGAGTTACAAGTTGAACCGGAATTGACAAGAAAGGTAACGATAATGCCTTTGTAAAAATTAACGGAGCGCGATTTCAATAGTCAACCACCGGAAAGATAACGCCGAAAATAATAGAGTTTGAAAATAACAGAGAAATAGGATGGTAAAATAGCAAGCAGGGCGATAGAAGTGTTTGGCGAAATAGCGATACGATCTCGCGAGATAACGTACGCGAGATGGGAAGCCCCCACAGGAGCACCCCTGAGCAAGGCTTCGCGGCCTTGCTGGCGGTCGTTCAAAGTCGTAGCTACGGTGTCGGTGTTCGAATGGTAACGCCGTTTTAACAATTATCGTCCCGAGACGGACTTTAAGAGAGATGGTAAAGATTAGGTATTGGTTACAGTGGATAAGAAAACAACGTTTTACTTCCGATCTCTGGAAACTATTACGGACAGAATTTACGCGAATAAAAAGGAGATCGGAAGGACCTGCGTAACGAGCGGTACGAATAGAGTCCCCCAGGATGAGTCTTACTTTACTTTTACTAGAGTTAATTAACGGTTAGGTATCGGAAGAACACAGAATATATATTAGAAATCGGTCTAGATTTCCTCAGTGGTGGTCACTCGCCTCTACCTGGGAAACGTCCCTGCGCCCAACTCGCCTACCTCCACCGGCCCTATGCAACGGTGGGAATTTCCGCGGCCCACGTCCCCTGCCCAGCCACCCGTGGCTATCTTCAGCAGAACCCGTGCCCTCGAGGACGGTTCCTCGAGGAGAACTCGACGAGTCCCTTCAGTGACCACCACAGAGAATCGTTGAGGGAGAATTCGCACTCACCACTCCCGTCGGAGGTATCTCGCTCGGCTCTTGGAGGTTGCGGGCAGCACTCGACGTCCCTTCCTTCTACGGTCTTTTGGACGGTAAGATAGTACTCAAGATAGCACACTGGTTTTAATGTGACTATAATAAGATAGCTCCGGTACGCAAGTGCCGGGCCCTTCGTGCGAGTGCTGCTCCGTAACCACCGATACCCCCTCCACGCATCCTTAACCTAACGCACGCTAATTTTGATTGGCGTAATCGCCGATGACGTTGACGGGTCCTGGCTGCTCGGTGGCGGTCTCGGTAGGAGGTCGGTAGCGTTGTACCCTGGCTTGGCGTGCTGTCCCGGTATCTGGCGAGGTAGCGCTGGTTGGTGTTACCCAGGGGCCGTGGTAGCTGGTTGTGGTGAGGTGGGCATCTTCGGGGTGTCCTTCTCCGTCACCAACCCGCCTCGGTGCGCTCCTCCTCCAACCTCCAGGCCTCGCCAAGGTGGGGGGGACGCGTCTTACCCGAGCCCGGGGCAGGCGGACAGCTTCCCCAGGACCGTGTCACGTCTAACACGGTGCGGGCTCCGAGGACCTCCGTGGTCCTCGGGGACGGTGGATTCACCCCTCCAGCGCACAGTGGGCCAGGAGCCCGATGAAACTGGCCAAAATTCATATCTCGTTGAAGACGTGTAAATATCTAACAATGACGTGTTTATATAAGGTTTTCGGCATCGCTGATTTCATTTCTGATGTCAAAGTTTAAAAATTCAAAATGGCGGATCCAATATGGCAGCCTAAAATGCCAAAAGTGCTCCGATTATGCTGAAATTTGATATGAGTAGGTTTACGGGGTCACTGATTTCGAATCGGAACTGAAAATGTAGAAATTCAAAATGGCGGATCCAATATGACGGACGAAAATGTTAAAAGTGCTCCGATTATGCTGAAATGTGGTATTAGTAGGTTTCCGAGATCCCTGATTTCGAATCCGAATTCAAAATGTAGAAATTCAAAATGGCGGATTCAATATGGCGGCAAAAATCTAAATACGTCGACGGATTCGACGCGAACTCAATCGTCGTATCTCAACCCCGCAGGGTTATATACCGAGGGAATCGACTGAAGCCCAGAGATCGGCGCTCCTAAGACTGCAGTTTCGAAAGAATCGGTCTCAAGAGATCTCGCGGTATGTCAATCGGCGTAGCGGTGACGCTGGATGGGTTTGCATTCAGAAGTGAATCCTGAACAGTAATAAATTAAATTTTCAAATTTCCTCCGTACATGTTATTTGGTGCGTGAGGGCATTGAAAATCTCCATGCAATTAGGAATGACGAAATGCGCAAGGATGCGCCTTGAGTAAGATATTTTTTAAACAAATGAAAATGTGCACAATTGGGCAGGTCAGGCTCAAAGTACACATTCTACCGAATAAAATGGTACCTCATTTTTCTTATTTGGGTGTGAAGTTTAGGTGTGGCAAGAATCGACAAAGAGCACATATGAAAAATATTATTTTACGGGTGAATAAATTGTACTAGATGTATTAAACCTATGTCATTTTTTATAGTTATTTTACTTTTTACAACATTTATTAATGCAGAAATACCAAAAAAAATGGTACGTTACGAAATTATTCAAAAATATATTAGTTAATGCATTATGCTTTCTACTACTGATTTTACGTGGTTTTCTAAGTTCAAAATACCACGCAATAATATTAATCGATGGATATAAATATAAAAATTGCCTTTTTAAGTACACTGAAGTGTTTACAAAATGAGAATAGTTTCTTGTGTTCAAATTCCATATTTGGTTTTTGGCCAAGATTTCGGGTCACTTGGCCCACAGTGCAGCCGGCAGTGGTCGGCCGTCCTTGTGGACGTCTGCCTGGCGGAGCTCGTCGGGCCCCGACGGTTCGGGCTAGCCTCCTTTGACTAGGTGCAGTGTGTATTTTGGGCTTAATACTTGATAACCACTCTCTTGTTGATGTGTTGAATCTTTCTATGGGAGTATTAAACCAATCCAATCTATTGTAGAATAAACCATCATATGCTATAGGGCCTACTCCCATCTGAATTCTTTTTATAGCCATTAAGAAATGTCCACTTATAGCAATTTCTCTAAATAGCTCCCCAAACTCACTTGTTAATGGTAGCCCTAAGTATTTTCTTACATCATTGTCAAAGAAAGTTTGATGCATTATACCAAAAACGGATGGTGACAAGCATTCATTCCATTTGGTAGCGTCTTCAGTACCCTGAATTTCAAAAATAAGGTCACTGTTTTGGATGCTAGCATCTCCTAGATTGTTTATTATTTTAGCCTTTTTCTCTTCACCACCTACTGAAATGGTTGATCCTTGTATTATTTTTCCTAGTTCAAGATGGAAATCCTCTATTATGTATAGGAACATTCTTAATATAACATTTGCAGAAGCAATGGCTCTTCTATTCAATTTTCCTCTCTCTTTGTGTTTTATATATGAAGCAAATGACCTTGCATGATTCATCATTTTTGTTCTGCAATCACTTTCAATTATTGTCTTCATCTTCAACTTGCAATTTCTTTTGAGCCTTTGAACTCTCATTTTGAGAGATTTGTCATATTTTTCATATGCGACAACCTCTTCCTCTATCCCTGTCATTTTCAGCATCTTTTCTGACAAAGACAAGTAGAAATATCGCAACCACTCAAGACAGCTTAATGTCCCGCAGTTAAAATTCAATTGGTAGAAATCATACATCCTCTTGTAAGCAACACTAGCAGTGACACTCTGATTTGTAAAACAATCTAATGTTTGTCTTCCCTTTGTCAAGACATCTGAATTTGTATGTAATACTCTTGACATGATTTTATGCACACAATTTTTTATGAACAATTTTATGCACAAGTTTCTTCGAAAACGGCGATTATTTCCTCGAATATTTCGATGATTCACGGATCGTAATGCCGTGTCTTTCCTAAGTCTGCTTCACTTCGCAAGAGTCGCGACGTGTGCCTCTTCCGACCTGGCTTCCTTGATTGATTCCTCTTCGTGATTTTCCGCCCCCAGAGTATTAGTCTTTTTCGACAATTTTGATCGTTCCCGACGCTCCTTTTATACTTCGCGCGCGATATTTCTAATTCGCGAAAGCTCTATCCTTCCGTCCTCTGTCTCTGAGTTTTGCCGGAAGATCGTACCGCGCTCAGCCGCTAGGCGGCTTTCCTCTTTCCTCATACATATTTTTGCCGTTATAGCCTAAACGCACCCAAATACATTCGATTTTCTTTCGTTCTTTCGTGCTTCTAGTTCTCGAGCGCTGGCGAGCCTCGAGTCCGCCAGTGCGCTGTTGCCATATCCTCAATTTAGGCCGTAAAATCGCAATATTCAATTGAAATTTTCTCGGAAACTACCGGCCATCTAATCATAATACTTTACCACGAGCATCTAGAGGTGCTGAACTATGATATGTTTCAAACTCACAATGAGTTGTCAGTACAATCGGGCGCAGTCTTCCCGTGTCCACCCCTTGTCAGTATAAACACTATACCAACAGAAAGTAATGTGTGTACTTACTGTTGTGTTTTATGCGAAATTTCGTGCTCGATTTGTGCTAGCACTGCAATAACAGATGCTTTGCATAAACGAAATCGTGCGTGAAAATCGAAGTCGTCAAATTGTTCCATATATGATGGTCGGTTTCTAATCATTTTCGGCCGTCTATAAATAATACTTTCAAAATCTTCATCTTCAGATGAAGATAAAATGTATTGTAAAGCCATACTTTACTTTTATATATATTATCTTCTTTTAATTGAAAATGTTCTTATGCCGCGGACAAACAGTGGAATGCTTGCTACATGTATTAAGAAAGTCGATGAAAATATGAAAATGACGAACAGATTGAACAGCAAATTGGACGTTGTTATAATAAATCAAGAAAAATTGAACTGTTATTTGTTACCTGGTTGTTTAATGCCTTAGTGGACTTTCATCTATTCCAGTTGAAACCCAAGATGTTAGATTGTATGGAAAAATTTCTTGAAGATAGTAACAATTTATCAGCGGCGGTAAGTTTGTCTGTTGTATAAATAGTATCTCTGTCCTAGAGCCGTTGATATCAGATCAACACAATTGGTTGTTTGTCAGGCATAATCATGAACTGTTGTAGATACTACTACTGCGGTCCTTTGTACCCATGTCCGTGCAAATAGTATTGTTAGTGTTTCGTGACTTGTATAGACTTGGCTTACAGTAATTACATTTATATATATTTAAATATTGATTTTATATGAAAAATGCATTTCTGTTTCCAGTCATTTTATTTTGTTAAATTTATTGATCCAAAAAGCGTTGACAATTCTGTGAGGAAATTGCTTGCAAAAATGGTTTCCAATTGCCTACGTAGCAATTATAGTTTCCACGGTTCACGGGGCAAAAGGGAATTTGCGAAACTTTAAATATGGGAACTGGTGCAAGGTAAGGATTTGTTATTAAGACTCCACATTCTTTGTTTTGATACTATATACAGGGTGATTCATTTTAATCTTAACAGACAAATATTTCGAAAATATGCAACTTTACAAAAAAACTTTTGAAACGAAAGTTGTATGGTATGGAGGGGGACGTAGAACGATGACCTTGGTTTGACCTTGAGACGTCTATTTAAGGTCAAATGAAGATCAAATAACTTTTTTTTAAATGGGAATACCTATTTTTTATTACATTTTTGGATTGCACGAATTCAAATAAACATCTTTGGTATCTTGATAATCTTTCAGAAAACTAATGGTTTTGGAGATATTTGGATTCAAAGAATAATAAATCGTACAATCGATTCTTAATTGCATCAACCGCTCTTGGCGCTACCCAGGATCAACGACGTGGACGTGGCGGTAATTTGATCCCTTTTGAGGTGCTTGATTTCCGTGAGTCCCCTTGCCTCGCACGATTCGGGGTGCTTGATTTCCGTGAGTCCCCTTGCCTCTCACGATTCGGGGTGCTTGATTTCCGTGAGTCCCCTTGCCTCTCACGATTCGGGGTGATTGATTTCCGTGAGTCCCCTTGCCTCTCACGATTCGGGGTGCTTGATTTCCGTGAGTCCCCTTGCCTCTCACGATTCGGAGTGCTTGATTTCCGTGAGTCCCCTTGTTGCTCACGATTTACGTTAACTTGATACGTTTATAACGTTTGTTCGAATGTAGCACCATTCGCGTCAATGCACATTTGGAACCTACGACGTAAAGCCTTCGAAACTGTCCTTTGAAGAACTTCTTTGGGAATAGTTGTGAGGGCTGTGGTGATGCGATTTCTCATATCGATCGGATTAATTGGCTCCGTAGCAAAAACAATCCCTTTGATGTACCCCCATAGGAAGAAATCACAAGGTGTTAAATCGGGAGAATTTGGAGGCCATCGGACAAATCCGTTAAATCCTATCCAGTGTTCATGATATCTTTCGTGTAAAAAGTCTCGCACAATGTTAGCTCTATGCGGAGGAGCACCATCGTGTTGATACCACATGCGACCTCTAGTTTCTAAATTGATATCCTGTAAAAATTCAAGCAGATTATTTTGCAAGAACTGTAAATACATTTCTCGATTAAGATTACCTTCAATAAAGTGGGGTCCAATAATCTGGCCGTCCAATATGCCACACCAAACATTAACTTTCCACTGATGCTGATGATCTACATGACGAACCCAAAATGGATTAACGTCTGAATAATAATGGCAATTATGACAATTTAATTCACCGGTATTGTGAAAACTTGATTCATCGGTAAATAAAACCTTGTCAAAAAAAGTCGGATCTTCCTGTAATTTTCCCAAACCCCAATGACAAAATTCAACGCGTTGTTGTATTTGATTTTCAGTAAGTGCCTGATGCCGTTGAATGTGATAAGCGTGAAAGTTACTCGCTTTTAAAATTCGTTGAACAGTTCCTTGAGAAATATTGAGTTCTCGACTGATCATACGTTGACTGATTTGAGGGTTTGTCACTGTCATACCTAAAACAGCTATATTCAAATTATCATCAATTAAAGATTTTCTTTTACGTTTGCGATGTAATTTACCTTCACGAGTCCTAGCTATAAGGCTGATTATTGTTACATGACTGGGACATCGACGATCTGGATACCGTAATGCATACTGACGGGCACATTCTCTGGAATTTTCATTGCTCCTTCCATATTCGATTATCATATCGACAATTTCACTAGGTGAATAATCAGTCATTTTAAAATAATCAAGGAAACAAAGTTTTAATTTCAATTATGTACCTAAAGTGATGCTCCCTGAAGAGACAACCCAAAGGGTTGAACTTTCCAGAGCGGTACTAAACAAAAGGAGGAGAGGGAAAGAAAGGGAAAATTTAAATCGTTCCAATACCGAATATTTACGTAAACACGGAACAACCGAAAATAAACGCAAACCGAAAAGTAGGAACCACCGAGCGCGAATCCGCTGCGGTTAATGATACCTGCGAGGTGGTTTCTCGTGCGCGAGAAACAATAGAGACCGGTGGCACCTAGCGGAGAGATGGCTGCTGACGACGCTGCAAAGCGGACGAAACACCCTCCGCGACGTCACACTATTCCCCGCTCTCTCCCCTACAGAGTGACTGCCACGGGTTCTCCTCATACGGACAACCGTAGCGCCAAGAGCGGTTTATGCAATTAAGAATCGATTGTACGATTTATTATTATTTGAATCCAAATATCTCCAAAACCATTAGTTTTATGAAAAATTATCAAGATACCAGAGATGTTTATTTGAATTTGCGCAACCCAAAAATGTAATAAAAAATATGGATTCCCATTTGAAAAAAGTTAGTTGACCTTCATTTGACCTTAAATAGACGTCTCAAGGTCAAACCAAGGTCACCGTTCTACGTCCCCCTCCATACCGTATAACTTTCGTTTCAAAAGTTTTTTTGTAAAATTGCATATTTTCGAAATATTTGTCTGTTAAGATTAAAATGAATCACCCTGTATAAGTCGCGAACCAATGATTAATGGGTGGTGGGGGAAACGATGGCCCACGCAGCTCGCACGCTCGCCGAATTCCGCACTTGCGGACGGACCGCGCTTAGAGTAAAACACAGAGTACAGTCAAAAATTGTTAGATTGAACGAACTTACCTGTGAAGTTCGATCCTAATTATGCCTCTTGTCTCTTCCGGATGGAGATACTATGTAGTCGCGCTCCGCGCAGTCTCATAGCCAACACATTTGAAAGCCCCGCCACAGCGGGAAAGGAAAAAAGACGCGCACAACCGAGCACTGCCGCCGCGACCGAGTGCTACGCGCACCTCCGCTTCATGAGTTCAAAAAGGGAGCAAATCACTAAAAGTTACAGGGGGGGTTATTTGGGAGGGCGTCCATCCGGACGAAACAAGAGGCATAATTAGGATCGAACTTCACAGGTAAGTTCGTTCAATCTAACAATTATGCCTTATTGTCTCGTCCGGATAGAGATACTATGTAGCTGTTCATAACCAGCGATTTGCTGAAGAGGGGAGTGTAATAAAATTAGAACAAGAACACATATGCGTACAAACCTGCAAAGGAGGAGCGGATACTTTAAGACAGAAAGGGCCGGGTTGGCACAGTCCTCTGGACATACGATCGGTCTGTTGTAGAATCTCGCAGATACGCGAGACTCACCGCTCCAGCTAGCCGCACGTTTAATCAGATCGAGAGAAAATTCTCAACTTAGAGGCTCGAGATGTAGAGGGCCGAGTGCTATGGGCCGAAAACATTGAGATGTCAATTCCACATTCCTCTAGGCCCCGGCGGATCTACCAACTAACAGTCTGAGACGTGACTGCTTTGTGAGGATTACTCAATGAGATAAGGAGAGAATCGCAGTTCGGTGAGCGTAAAAATTCTAGTTACGTCTAGATAGTGCTCCATTAACCGAACGATGCAAAGGTTCTCGTGATCTATGAATCGGGTAAAAACAGAGAAAAGGGGCGGCCTGGCGCTGACGTCTTGACCCGGTCTGGGATACGTATAGTCAACCTGTCACTAATAGAAATTTCGGAGAGCCTAAGGAGAGAAGGGGTCTGAACCCGATGGCCTGTCCCTATGGTGAGAAGGAGTACGGGCATCTTGGTGACAACACTCAAGTCGCACGAATCGTGCGGAAGAAACGCGGTCAAAGAGGCGATGACAGGTGCCGAAATCCAGACAAAGTCATAACGAGGTTGAGGCAGTTCGAGAGCCGCAGCGCCCCTGCAGAAGCGCCTGATAGGTGGATGGTTCCCAATTTCGTTGTAAGAAATTAAAGAAATTGCGGATCTCATAGTGTTCAGTGTCGAATACGAGGGGCTAAAAAGCAATTCCTGAGCTAGAAACTCCAGCACTTGTGAAACAGGCAGGAAGTAGAGGGGGCGCTGATGACGTCGACAAAAAAAAAAAAAACCACCAAAGACGGAGAGGGCCGAGTATACTGCTTGAGGGTCGAGTCCGATAGGGAGGCCAGCATTGCTGGTATTGCTGCCGATGGTATTAGGCGGTCCTTGAACGCGTCCCTGATAAAATCCCAACCCCCAGGAAAAGGGTATTCGGCGCTGGGTGGCGATCTCTGAAAAGTGAAGAAAGCAAGTGACAGCTGGGAAACAGGATCAATGGTTCTAGTACCAAAAGACGCCGAGGTAACGGAAACCATGCCTGCGCGGGCCACCAGGGCACCACCACGGTTCCGGATGACTCTTCGTCGACCATCTTTCTCAATACTCGCGGTATTAAAATAAACAGTGGTAAGACATAAAAACTTAGATCTTTCCACGAGAGTGTGAAGGCGTCCACTGCCATCGACCCCGAATCTGGAAAGCAGGAGACATAGGTCTCGCATTTCATATTGAGCAGAGAGGCGAAGAGATCGACATCAAAAAAGGGGCAAAAGTCCTAGCTAGTCAGTCGAAAGCTTCGCCGGAAAGGGACCATTCAGTATCGGGGTCCGCGATCCGGGATTCGGCATCGGCAATAGAATTCTGGACAGAAGATATGTAGGAGGCGAAAGTGAAGATATTTCGTTCCTCGCACCAACGCCAAATTTGCCCTGAAATTTCGGAGAGATATGGGGAACGAACGGAGCCAAATTTGATGATGTAGGTTAGGGCGGTCGTGTTGTCGATGCGAAGTAGGATATCGCAGTTGCGATGGCTCACTGCAAGGCAGCGTAAAGCATTACAAGATGCCTTGAGCTCTAACGCATTGATATGAAGCGCCCTATCTTCTGGAGACCACCAGCCACACGTACGGGACTCGTCACACGAAGCGCCCCAGCCACTTAAGGAGGCATCTGCAAAAATTTCACAAATTAATCGACCCGAACAAATTTGGTTAGATTGAAGAGGATTCGAAAAAACGTTGACCCACCAATCGAGATCTGATGTAAGAGACGAGGGGATTTCCATAATTGCCGAAAAATCTCCGTTACCTTCGGTGAGAGCCAGGCATTTTTCGCACTCAAAACTCTTAGTGTAGAGAAGTCCGTACTGAACTGCTGGAGACATCGAGACAAGAGAACCGATCAGGCTAGGCAAAACTCCCTAATGAAACAATATGATTTACGAGCTAAGTTAGACGCTAAATGCAGCAATTTCTCACGACGTTGCGGAGGAATTGAGACTGATTGACGATTTGCGTCAAAAAAGAACCCTAGATATTTACAAGGACCTGACGGTTCTAACTGAGATTTCAAGAGAATTATTCGAAAACCCAACGAGGGGACAAACTTAAGGGAAGCGTTAGCGTTAGCGCGGCATCGCTCAACGGATGAATCGGAAAGCAGAAAATCGTCCAGGTAAACAACCGAGTGAAAAAACCCCTCTCACGTAGATAGCAGACGACCGGGCGAAGAATTCTCGTAAAAATATATGGGGCTATAGCAAGGCCGAACGGTAAGGAGGCGAATTGGCTCGTCTTATTACCCCACTGGAAACGAACATATTTTCTGTGGTGATTGTGTATAGGAACCAGCGGGTATGCGTCTTCTAAGTCAAGTGTAGACATTTGTGAACCGGAGAGCATGAGGCGAATAGCAGTTCTCGAGTCCTCCAATTTGAAATGCGGGGAGTCGATGCATTCATTTAGCTCCTTTAGATTCAAGATGAAGCGTTTGTCTACAGGGAAAACAGGTGATAAGAACTGATCCATAGAAGGTTCTATCTGCTCCATTGCCCCCTAAAGCAAAAAAGGCGTTCTACTTCTGCAAGGCAAAAGCGCGCCGCCGACTGAGAAATGACAATTTCGCTAAGAACAGCCCTCGGTGGAGGCAGAGACCTGAAAGGGATACGATACCCCTGTACCGCGCCCAACACCGTTGAATCAGTGGTAATGTCTGACCACTGCGTAAAGAATTTGCTTAGGCGACCTGCAGTACTTACGCTACTCAGCATTGCTGGCGAGGCCATGATCGAGACTGAAAACGCCGTGGGCGGCTCTTGGAGGGGGGGGGGGGGGGGAGGGAAGGTCCTGATCGTGGAGCCGACTGAGAGCGAGCAGGAATCCTCCAGTTTCTCGAAAGGTGCGCTTTGGATGTAGACGGTTGGGCTCAATCAGGATAAGCTGGCTGGCGAACCAGCTGCAAATAAGAATTCGTCAACAGGTGCTGCCTCGGTTGCGTTTCTGTCGACCATGTTGAGGCAAGATTTGGCGAAGGCTCCTCTGTTCAAGGACAGACGGAAATGCTGAACCGCCAGCAAGTAAATTCCCTCAGACAAGTACGGTGGGGCTGACCAAGCTACATCGGAAAAACCCCCTGTAGAGATTCAGGCCACAGGAGAAATGGCATCGCTGAGCCGAATGCGTCGAGGGAAGCGCCCGCCTGAGCTTGGAAGAGCGTATTTCCTCACTCAGTCCGCATCTGGAGTTTGTCTGGATTGATTCCAAGGCAAAGGGGTTCCAGGACTACGTCGCAGAGGATTCCAGCCTTCCTCCAAATAGTTTTCTGACCAGGCGGTCCGATACCGACGGAGGTTCTGAGCCCTGAGCGTCCGGTAAACACCTTGGTAGGAGGCTCGATAAAACGCCCCTGATCGCATAGCGCAGAGTTGCCCCCCTATTTGGGTAAGGGCGTTACAACCTCAGAAGAGGGAAGAAAGGAGAGGGGAAGAAAACAGTCGGATATGTCCTCTCTATGCCAGTATGGTGAGACGGGATGACTGGGTCGACGAGAGGACAAACCTGGTACGACGCCCCGGTCAGAAAGACTGACCGTCTGCTTTTCCACGCTCTCTAGGGTTACCTGGGCGGGCCCTGGCCCAGTATCAGAGGGTCGTGCGTGGACGGCCTCGCCTCTGAAAGCAATCGGATGCTGGGTGTGACCGCGAACCACGGTCGCTGTGCCGCCTGGCAACCTACGCACCTCCTCGAAGATGGACAGAAGCGTGTCCTGAGAGGGCGGCGAGTTCCTCGACGACCCTCTGTGACGAGGAGAACGAGATCTTCGAGACGTCTTCCTCCCTGGCGAACGGTCTCGCGAGGAGACCAGCGCAGAATGCTGCGGATAACGCCTACGAGGCAACTTCCTATCCCTCGGTGAAAAGCCTTTTTTCGTACTCCTGTACTTCGGCATCCTGCAGAGGGAGAAAAGGAAAAAAGGCACACGGAAAAAGGAAAAGAAGCGGAGGCGAAAAAACGACGTGTGTGTCTAGGTTAAGCGAACAAAACACAATGAAGCGGACGTGCGCGTAGCACTCGGTCGCGGCGGCAGTGCTCTTTTGTGAGCGTCTTTTTTCCTTTTTTGTTTTCCCGCTGTGGCGGGGCTTTCAAATGTGTTGTCTAGGAGAGTGCGCGGAGCTCGACTACATAGTATCTCCATCCGGACGAGACAATAAGGCATAATTGTAATTTGCGTTCATGATTCCTGGTGGGTGACGAACGCGTGGGGACAGAACCAAAACCGAAGTGAAAGACCTGCGGGCGAGCGTGTGAGAGCCTGGGCCAGACCGTCTTTCCCCGAATCAGAATCGGTGAGTCGTTGCTATCAGTCCTCGCATCCGAGAGTCGAGATTAGCCGTCGCCTCATAAAGTTGGTCGCGGTGAAGCCGGTCGGGGCCGTAAAGGGCAGAGCCGGAGTCGTTGATTGGGCAGGAGGCAAAGGGCGGCTAGTCTCGACCGCGTGAGAGATTCCCGCGAGATACCTCACCGTAATAGTAGTCGATAATAGAGTGATACCCATCCTGGCGGAATTCCGAACGTTACGCCGCTGCAAGTCCTTCCGACCCCTTTCGCGTATCAAGTCATTTTATTATTTATCAATTTCACATTCTAGTCATTTCTGTAACTGTCGAGTCCTTGTCCGTACATTGTGGGGTCGGAAGTAAAACCGTATTTATTCTGGTCAGGCACCTGCCTGTTTACCGACGTCTCGTGTTGACATCTCCGGAATGTCGGTGTAAGGTGACTGTTGTGTATTAATATCGAAGGTTCTAGAAACTTCTCTCACGACTACCTGTCGGTGAGGCGTCGCCGAAGCAGTCGTGTTTCAACCATAGTAGCCTCAATATCGCGCCGCACCAATTCCCAATTAAATAAATAAATATGCAAAACGGGAGTTCCGATTTTCTTTACAACCTATTAGTCTCCCCCCCCCCCCCCCTTCCTCTCGCTCAAAACGAGAAAATACCGGCAAAAGTTTAGACATCCTCGTCAAAAGGTGTTTTGAGTGTTCGCTGGGACGTGAACATATTCTTTTGTAATTCCGCGAAAGCGTGTGCGAGCATCCGTTGCTACTGCGCGTCCAACTCCCTCCGCGAAACGTGTGACCTGTGCGAGCGTACCGGCTTGTCCGGAGAAATGTAAAACTCGTAACACCTAAGACTCAGTCCGAACACCGTGCGAATTAGACGTCGCGAGACTACGGGCGAAGGACTCGGGTACGAGCCGACGCGACCGCGAGCGAACCGCATTCGCATTACACCGCGTTTGTTGCTATCTCCGGAAAACCCGTAACCTGCGAAGTTCACCTCAAATCGAATATTCGCTTTAGACTGAGATCCCCGCTCGAAAGGTCTCTCCGGGTCATACCTCGCGTACTAATGTATCATTTTTGCAATAGTTCCTGTTGTTACTTATTATTGGAATCGGCTGTTCTTATTATTCATTGTTACTCTTTTTCAAATTCAACCTTTTCTTCAAACTTCTGTTCAGCCGACGAGCTGATTATTCTCGCTCATTCTTTCCTCTCTGCTGTCCCTTGCTGGACCCCGCCACTCTTCGTCCTCGTGCCAAAGGCACGAGTCGATACACTGGCCTAGTCGGATGTTTTCTTTTGGAAGATTACCCCTCGCCGCGTAAGGGAGAAATACACGACAACGGTCGCGAGAAAGCCACGAGTCTAGAGCCCCGCGGCCGATAATAAAATACGACGTCGGAAGTACGGCGTCTGGCGCCCTTAATCATAAGTCCGCGAACGGAAGGCTGCGCGAGCAGAAAGGGCCGTTCTCGTCATATCTCCGTCGGGACGGGCGAGGGAGGTTTGTAACGGTGGGTAAAACGCGTCTTGGGAATAACGGTACAAAATTGGCCTAGGAAAAATACCGATACAAAATTGGCGCGGGACCCCGAAACTAACGTTACAGTACATGGAGTATATGCCCATTTGGTGCCACGAAACATTGTGTGTGGTCATCTTCAACTATTTCGAAATGGTGCCAAATTCAAGTCTTTAATCCACTATTTTCTTATAATTATAGTTTGAAAATCCCGTAATTTCGGTAAACGGTTGAAGATGACCATGCATAAAGTTTCGTGGCACCAAATGGGTATATTTTTTTATTACTTCATGCCAAATTTTGTCTGAATCCTTGCAGGCGTTTCGTCGGAATACTGGATTAAAGATTTCAATTTCCGCAATTTCTGAATGGTCGAAGATAACCATGCATAAAGTTTTAGTGCAGCAAAGGAGTATACAGGGTGTCCCGTAACTAGTGTAAGAGCCGGGAATAGGGGCTTCCTGGGCTGATCCTGAACAACTTTTTCCTTTGCCAAAATATCGAACGAGGCCGCGTTTTTGAGTTATTAAGGAAAATGTCTGGCCAATGAGTGCGCGCAAATTTCCCGCGCTCAGGGCCGTGGACGTTGGCTGACCATCGCGCTCGGCCATGGTCGTGTCAAACGCGCCGCGGTTCAGGTCAAAGGAGTAATGCGAAATTAATAAAAATCAGGATTAGTCATGAATAATGAATAAACATATTAATAATTATTCACGTAAAGTAAACAAACGTACGTCGCGACGCTCCACGAGTTGATTAATGCACATGTCTGCCTTATAAAATGGTTTGCCGATATCAAATAAGTTTACGAAAAAGTGATTTTGCAATAAGTTTAGGAAAAAGGATTGGTGGATTATGAAATAGGAGTGGAATATCAATAACAAGTCCATTACTCACAGCTTTCCATGACAAAATGGGTCGCGTCATTGGATCTCTCCATCGCTCCTGATCATCCAGAGAATATCGACGAACAGCTGATCGCAGCCGGGTCATTGAATTGGCATGGCTGCACGGTCACTAACACTTTCAATGTCCATGCGTGAAGATTTCGTTTCCAACCTCCGACGTTTCGTTAATTTTTAATCCATTATTCTTAACTCCCGACGGTGCTTCGAGAAAGGAGGGCCCCGATACGAGTAACACCTGTAAGGCCAAACACGTCCTTGCACGTTTTACAATAATCCTTTGCACTTTCCGAAAATTATTCGCGATAAACTCCTCTTTATTGACCTACATCGTCGTGTTGCCGTATCGAGATCGACCATATCGACTGCCTTCTCAATCATTTGTCAACTAAGGCTGTGCTACACAATGCGACGACCACCGTACAACGTCGGCCAGTTGATGCGCGAGAAACCGTCAAGCGGCCGACCGACGTGTGAGGTGGTCGTCGCATTGTGTAGCACAGCCTTAGTTGACAAATGCCGATCGAGAAGGCAGTCGATATGGTCGATCTCGATACGGACAACGCGACGATGTAGGTTAATAACGAGGAGTTTATCGTAAATAATTTTCGGAAAGTGCAAAGGATTGTTGTAAAACGTGCAAGGACGTGTTTGGCCTTAAAGGTGTTACTCTTATCGGGGCCCTCCTTTCTCGAAGCACCGTCGGGAGTTAAGAATAATGGATTAAAAATTAACGAAACGTCGGAGGTTGGAAACGAAATCTTCACGCATGGACATTGAAAGTGTTAGTGACCGTGCAGCCATGCCAGTTCAATGACCCGGCTGCGATCAGCTGTTCGTCGATATTCTCTGGATGATCACGAGCGATGGAGAGATCCAATGACGCGACCCATTTTTTCATGGTAAGCTGTGAGTAATGGACTTGTTATTGATATTCCACTCCTATTTCATAATCCACCAATCCTTTTTCCTAAACTTATTGCAAAATCACTTTTTCGTAAACTTAATTTTGTAAGGCAGACACGTGCCTTAATCAGCTCGTGGAGCGTCGCGACGTACGTTTGTTTACTTTACGTGAATAATTATTAATATGTTTATTCATTATTCACGACTAATCCTGATTTTTTTCATTTCGCATTACTCCTTTGACCTGAACCGCGGCGCGTTTGACACGACCATGGCCGAGCGCGATGGTCAGCCAACGTCCACGGCCCTGAGCGCGGGAAATTTGCACGCACTCATTGGCCAGACATTTTCCTTAATAACTCAAAAACGCTGCCTCGTCCGATATTTTGGCAAAGGAAAAAGTTGTTCAGGGTCAGCCCAGAAAGCCCCCATTCCCGGCTCTTACACTAGTTACGGGACACCCTGTATACTCGATGTACATGTCAAATTTTGGTTCAAGTGCATTTAATTGTCCGGTTTCGATCACTTGCGCGCATTGCAGAAATGCTGCATTTCGCGGGCAAGCACGAAGCGCGAGCACCCGACGATCTCAGGGGGTATGGCGCTTGAGTGAAGTGAAAGCGCAGAGGACTCTGCAGCATAGTTTAATATATCAATACTTGAATTTTCCACAATTTCGAAACGTTTTGAAATTCGTGGGCGAGCGCGAAGCGCGAGCAAAGGCGATCTTGAGGGGGTTGGCGCTTGAGCGAAGCGAAAGCGCAGGGGGCTCTGCCCCCTAGTTTAATTTCAAAATTACCGCACAATCTGAACATAACGAAACAATCCTTAACTAGTGAATAAAACAACAAGAAACGGAAGAGAAAAGGGAACAAAAAAGGGAATTTCTTTAACAATCATAAATTATAATAAATGCTCGAAATTTTCGCCATTATTTTCAATATATAACGCTATGCGCTTAATAAAATTTTCTTTAAGGTTAATTAACATATCGGGCGTAATGGAGCCATTGCATTTGAAATTCTATTTTGTAAATCGTCGCGGTTTAATGGGAGATTCACATAGACCCGATCTTTAATGTACCCCCATTAAAAAAAAATCCAGGTCAGGTGAACGTGGTGGCCATGCAATAGGCCCATAACGACCAATCCACGTGCCTGCAAATTTTCTGTTAAGAGCGGCACGGGCGGGACCAGATGAATTGGCTGGGTGTCCGTCATGCTGGTAAATCATGTTAATCCTGAGGTCATAGGGGACCTCCTCCAATAATTCGGGCAGCTCATTTTCAATAAAATGAGAATATGTTTCAGCGGTTACATTTTGTTCTACAAACACTGGACCTATCACATAGGTTCCTAGTAAGCCTGTCCACACGTTCACATGGAATCTCCCCTGCACGTGGATTTCTTTACGACAATGCGAGTTTTCTACAGCTTAATGGTGTTCGTTGTGCCTGTTAATGACACCTTCGCTGGTAAACGTGCACTCATCTGTCCATAGGATACATTTTAAGATACGGTCGTTTCTAACGTCGTCTAAGTTTACCTAAATTGAGAATAATAGAACAGGCATGACATAAGAAGAAATAACGGTTAACTAAAAATTGAAGCACCCTAGAATTTTATGTGATTTTTCCTCACCTCATCAAGAACCCAATCACAAAACTCAAGACGCTTTCCGGCGTCGCCTGGCCGGAGATTTTGAGTAGTATGCCTCTTCTATAGGCGCATTCCTAAGCGACTTTTTATTATTTTATTATTTTATGGAGTGATCCATATTTAAATATTGGCCAATCGCACGGGTGCTGGTGTGCGGGTTGGCCATCACCGCCGCCCTAATATTAGCTACATCTTTGGGATTATGTCCGCGAGGGTGAAGACGATGCCGCTCTGGATAGAATGTCCCATACCGACGAAGTCTTTCCACCAACGCTCCGAAACGACTGTGGTGTGGATGGTGGCACTGCGGAAAACGTGCAGCATAGAGAGCAGCCGCTTCTCTTTCGTTCCTTCGGCATTCCCCGTAAATTAAAAGCATTTCAGTTAATTCGTGTTGAGAATATTCATGTCGTTCCGCCATGATTATAAACACACATCTGCGTTGTTTTGTTTCCGAAAAGTGATAGATCACTCCTGCTACCGATCTACTAGTGCTAGTAGGCAATGGATCGATGTAGAATGTTTATTTGTCATTATGGCGGGACGACAGTGTTCTTTTCAAGATGAGTTGACTCAAATGATTTTGATATATGGGGAGTGCCGAAGGAACGCAAGAGAAGCCGCTGCTCTCTATGCCGCATGCTTTCCACAATCCCACCATCCACACCATAGTCGCTTCGGCGCATTGGCCGAAAGACTTCGTTGGCATGGATCATTTGGGATTGGGTTGCCTATGAAGTGAGAATAATAATGAATCTATAACTTTATAGATGAAGAGTTTTTATGATATTATAAATCTATATAAACAGACAAATGAGGGAATGCATACAATGGAACCATTCTCATCAAATGCAAGCAATATCGAAGAACCCAAAACAAGTATATTTCTTATGTTTTATAAACTTCATGTAAACAATTAGCATAACTTCACAATAAAATTTAATTTATATCTTCTCTCAAAATTTCATCATCTTCATCATCACTTGTGCTACTCAAATCACTCGCTTTTTCGGCATTCTTCAGTATTAAAAATGATGTTAAAGATACTGTGCTTTCATCTGTAGCATCCATCTTGGATTTACATCAAACGCATAGAAAACTGTTCCGTTTCCAAGCGCGCATTATGAGCATTAGCGAAACGGGACAATATCAGTGCGCGCAGCGCATTAAATGCTGTCTATGTGCTCAATGCATGAAACGGAACGAACTCTAAGACTATCTTTATAAAGTCCGTGCTTAAGACCATGCTTATTTAGGTTCGGGAATGTTCGGAATAATTCCTTAAGAACTGGTAAGAACAACGAATACGATTGGGGCACTTTCTGCTCACGCAAATGCCGTTGTGGCGCGAGATTTTGTAACAAAGAGCCATAACGGCATGAGAGCACATGAGAGCACATGAGAGCACGTGAAGTCGTGAAAGTGTCAAGAGTTTTTTTTAAGCGTGGGTGTATTTATAAAAGTCTTTATAAAAGTGTTTATAAAAAGACGTAAAACATGGCGAGTAAAAATAGGCATTATACGCCGGTGGAAAAACATTTATTTTTACAACTTTTGGGTAAATACAAACACATCGTGGAAAGCAAAAAAAGCAATTCCAGCACGCTTAGGGAGAAAGAGACTGCATGGGCTGAGATTGGCAAAGAATTTAATGATTCTACGTTAATTACGCAAGGGGTGAGATAAAATTGAAATTCACCATCACTAGATGCTCAGTAGATGCTCATATAATATTGTTCCGCATGAATACCATACTTCATTCGCTTTATACTTTCTAATGGACCATTAACTATTCCTAATTCGTCATTACGCCTTTGTTCTTTTGCTTTACGCAAAACACTAACATTTAGCAAATGAGCTGGTTCATTGTCACCAAAACTCATAATTTCGCCGGCTTCCTTTCTACGCCACATACATGGCAAAATGTTTGCGTCGACCATTTCTTTGGAAACTTTGATTCTTCTTTTACCTTTGTAATGAGTCACCAGTCACCCACCGTAAACCGAGAGCGAGAGTGGCGGAGCAAGCGCGACACGCGACAACGCGCTTACCGTATGGAAAAAGTCGCGGATTACCGCTCCGACGATACGCGAGCGGTACGTCTTCCCTTGCCCGCACCTAGCGATTCGTGGGCAAGGGAACTAGTATATAAGACCCGAATTTTGAGTAATCGACACCAGACCCTGCCCGAGGGTAAAACAGAGGGCTTCTCGACCAGGCCAGGAGTTCTCCGGCTCGGTTTCCTTTCCGCTTCCAGACCAGGAGTTCTCCGGTTTGTCCGTTTCCAGGCCAGGAGTTCTCCGGCCTTTCCGCTTCCAGCCCAGGAGTTCTCCGGTCTTTCCGTTTCCAGGCCAGGAGTTCTCCGGACTTTCCGCTTCCAGACCAGGAGTTCTCCGGTCTTTCCGTTTCCAGGTCAGGAGTTCTCCGGCCTTTCCGCTTCCAGACCAGGAGTTCTCCGATCATCCCGCTTCCAGACCAGGAGTTCTCCGGTCTTCCCGCTTCCAGGCCAGGAGTTCTCCGGCCTTTCCGTTTCCAGGCCAGGAGTTCTCCGGCCTTTCCGCTTCCAGACCAGGAGTTCTCCGGTCTTCCCGCTTACAGGCCAGGAGCTCTCCGGCCTTCCTGTTGTTACGTATGCCCTCATGATTTCAGGTAGCTCTTGCAATGCGTCGCGCTCCTTTTCGCATGGCACCAACTGACACCTGGAGGCTAAGGAATGCAACGACTAAGCGCCTTTGTTAGCGGTAAGCGCGTTGCATTTCTTCGATCATCGGTTGTGATATCTAGGGCAATGAGGTAGTTTCATCCTACCCCACTACCCCTCAATGCACAAATAAAAACCCTCGAATCTCTGATTCGAGGCTCAGTCGATCACATTAATTATACGACGAATCGCTGTCACTCGGAATCGAGTTTTGAAGTACGCATTCAATTTAAAATCAAGTCAATAACGAATCCAGTAATCGCGCAGTAATCGCGAGTGCATTCGAGACATCACAATCGAGATCGCCCACATCAGGACTACCACACCGTGTGAGTCACTTTGTCAAAGGTCCTAGTGGAGAGCCCGCGGCAGGAAGCGTTTAAACAAAGAAGGAAATAGCTAGTAGGGCGAGTCATCCGAACAGTCTTATACTTCGGAACGCGTCTAGGTCCCTTGCTTGAAAACCCTGTCGCGTTATAAAAACACATTGATCCAACGATCACACGCGCATATTAGGAAACGCGGATTACGAATCACACGAATCGCGCCAACACTATTACGCACTCTAACAATTATTATTCTTTGCCTCTGCAACTGATCACCTTTGTACATCAGATTGTCAGAGTAGTTTATAAGCTTCATTTATGATATATCAGTTCAAGGGAAAACTTCCCTCTTTGTATTCTGTTCGCCTTATCCAGCATTTCAGGAAACAGCGAGGTGTATTCTAATACTTTGACAAGCAAGATCCCACATTTTAAGAGCAAGCTATCCGCTCGAGCTTGACTCTTATTTAGTTTCGGTTAGGATATAATATTTCCTTACAGATTTATTCATTATTCTAACTGTAACTTCACATACTTAGGGGGAAGTCATATTAGTATTCCTGACCAATTCTTGTTTTAACCCCCTACGTAACACTATCTCGCGGCCAGGAGTTGTCCGGCCCACCTTCCTTCCGGCCAGGAGCTGTCCGGCCTACCTTCCTCCCGGCCAGGAGTTGTCCGGCCTACCCTCCTTCCAGCCAGGAGTTGTCCGGCCTACCCTCCACCCGGTGAAGTCGCACCCAACCGGACTCTACACCCGTCACGATCCAGTTGGCACGGCCGCCCATGTGCCAGCGACCCGCGTGCAAAGCGAATACACTATTTATTTTGACGGGACGCCACCCGATCTCGTGTTTATTTTGACGCGCGTTCCCGTGGCTTTCACGCACACTACACAACCGCCCGATACGGGATATTTGATACTGTATAGTTTAGAGTAGAATAGTTAAATAAAATATTTGTAATTCAGCCATCGATCTAAAAATTCTCCCCGGTCTCCCGACCGACCCTGGTCACACTCGAGAGCTACCAGCACCCATCCGCCTTGCTCGCAATACATGGCAAGCAAACAGATCGTTACACCTTTTAATTGTCGCTTTCTTTTATGCATAATTGAATCGTCAAAATTTTCAATTACACATTCCATCGTTATATCAGTTTGCGGTATAGGTTTATTAATTTGTGTAAGGTTGTGTACCTTTGAAAATACCATCGCATTCTGGACATCGACCTGATACAGTTAACAAAAAACCAGTTCCAGATATTTTGCAATGTTTAAAAGTTAAAGCACATGGTAGTTTCGTTACGGCATATATTTCTGCATATAACTCGTCAGTCGATACCTTGCGTAATAAAACATTATACCTTCTTTCCTTTAAAACATTATCCGCATAGAATACCTGTTCGGGAGATATCTTCAACCAAAGTTTATAAGATAAGTTTAAGTTGAAAGTGATAAGATCCCTATTTGTTTCATTTAAAGTAATATCTTCTTCTGATTCGATAATTGATGAACCAAACTGAAAATTGAAGTTTTAAAATTTTGTCCCAAATGCCATATCTATTTTTCTGTAAAATTACGTAAATGTACTTTGGTTTTAGGTGTTTAGTGCTATCAGAATTCTGCTGAGTAATATCGTTAATTTTTTCATAAATTTTCGAAGTGGGTCCAACGGGTTTGCCGCAAGGACTTGCTATTTCAGAAAAATCTAAAGATGAAATGATCTAAGATATTTTCTACGTGCTCAGCCATATCGGACAACTTTGTGAAAGATAGAAAACGAAGACAATGTCGCATACAAATAGCTGAAAAATGTTTATTTTCTCTAATAAGTAAAACTTCCAAACCGCTCTCAAGACCGTAAAGACAGATATGCGATCACACGTGCCGATCCACACTGGCTGGCTGCCTGGCGTCGTCGGCAAGGGAAGGCAAAGCCCCCACCATTCGTTCACCCCACTATTTGTTCGCCCCATCATTGAGAAGACAATTTTCGGTGGGACAAGAGTACTTAAATTACTTGTTGAATTTATCACTCTAAGAATATCGAGTCTCGATTTTGTCGCTCAAACGGATTAGCAGGAAAACGGAACAGTTTATCAGGAGTGCTGAATTTCGAAGAATTGGACAATATATCGGACCGAATTGGACAATGTATCACACAACCGTACACCCGTCATCGGTAAGAGCGAAAAAGCAAATAGTGCGAATGTGATAAAAGTTCTGCGCTGCGACATCTCCCAACACAATCCGTTTTGGTTGCGTTAGATTCACAAAAGAAATTAAAGGTGATACTTTACTCTGGTAACGGTCACTTTCGTTTTTTCCGCTTTTCCTGTTAAACCGTTTGAGAGATAAAATCGAGACATGGTATTCTAAGAGTGATACATTCGAGAAGTGTTTTAAGACCAAAACGAACTCGGTGACTTAATTATTAGTGGTTGTTCGGGAATCATCGTCATCTCTGAAGACCACTCATTGTATTATAATCACTCTGTGACAATGCACGCGCAGCTATATTAAGTAATTTCATACGCTCTTTCTCAAGCTTCAAACGATTAGGGTGATTACCAAATTCTGGTTACCAAACTTTTCGGTGTTCTGTTTGATAGTGAAGCGCTCTTGCTTCTTCTTCCAAGAATTAAGTCCTCTTTTAGACTTCTGACCCTTCTTTGGTTCTTCTACCTGCTCTTCCTCAACTGTTGAAGTTTGCTCTTTCTTTAGACCGGACATGTTGATAAAACACGATAGGATAAGACCACTGGCACTCTCACCGTAACCGTATCTGAGAGCGCTCTAGTGGATTGATGGGTAATTCTATCGATTATGCATCGCCCATCGCTCCATAAGGGGGCGCTAGCCACTCGATCTCACAACTATTGACTAGACGCGCGCATCTACGTTAATAGCATTCTCACCTGTTGTCTCATATCACTCTCTCGTCAGTCTTACTTGATCGCTCACAAGTGTTACGTGATCTCTCATACAGTGTATCTCGAGCTCTCACAAGTACCTTTTGCTCTCTCATCCGTAGTACACGAGTCTTCCTTGGTCACTCACAAGTTACACTCGGTCTCTCACAAGTATCGCTCGAACTCTCACAAGTCATGCTCTCGGTCTCTCTCACCTCTTACACAGTATTCTCACAAGACCACACACGAGCTCTCAGATACGGTCGGCTCTAAGTATTCTCTCAAGTATTCTCACGTCTTGCTCTCGTACATCACCACGTCTACGCATGCGGTGTGTACGAGGTGTGGCAGAAAAGTAATGAGACTGGCAACACTGCAAGCGATCTGGCAACGCTGCGCTGTTTTCCTTGATAGAGCACGTGTATCAGTACCTTCCCATAGTTCAGCGCGAATTTCAATTCCTTCCGTTAATTACGTGATTTCTGTGACTGCTATTAACGAAGTTGTGTTTTGATTGTGCGTCACGGAAAATGGAACAGCAGAATTTGGAGCAACGTTGTGCCATTAAATTTTGTGTTAAGCTTGGAGAATCGGCAAGTGCGACGGTAAATTGATGAACGGTAAATCTGTTCAAATTTAATTGTTCACTCAACATCCTCAATGTTAAACGACCGTCTGATCTCACAAGAGTGTTCACACGTCCGCTGTTTTCATCGGTTTTCGAAGTTGAAGGCCTCCCTGAACGGTGTTTATCTTCAAGGTTTTTTCTGTCTTCCAAAAATGATTTGTGCCAACGAATAACTTGAGCTCGGGATAAAGAATGTTCCCCGTAGGCCTGTTTTAACTTTTCGTCGCACTTGCCGATTCTCCAAGCTTAACACAAAATTTAATGGCACAACGTTGCTCCAAATTCTGCTGTTCCATTTTCCGTGACGCACAACCAAAACACAACTTCGCTAATAGCAGTCACAAAAATCACGTAATTAACGGAAGGAATTGAAATTCGCACTGAACTATGGGAAGGTACTGATACACGTGCTCTATCAAGGAAAACAGCACACCGTTGCCAGATTGCTTGCAGTGTTGCCAGTCTCATTACTTTTCTGCCACACCTCGTATATCGCGGGTTCGCGAATACACAGCATTAGATCATGGAGTTCTGCTCTGAAAGCGCCGTTACGATCCAATAATATCGTCGGGCTATCTCATACTACTCTCACTGTACTCTCACAATTATACAAAGACTTCTCTATTTGACGACTTCTCTAGAATAAAAGACTGTGACCAACTCAGGTCATTACACGCATACTTCGCGTTCAATTGCTCTTTAATTGAACACCCGTCTCCACCGCGTCCTTTCTCACGTCCTTTCACGTCCTCTCTAGCATCGGGACTATTTCCCGAACAGTGGTACTTTACTCTTGTCGCGCGTAACGGTAATTACAGTTTTTCTCGATTTTCTAACAGAAATCTTCGAGCTACAGACTTGGGAGGTGGATTTTCTTAAAGTAATAAAATAGTGATAAATACCTGTCCAAACGGATTTAAAAAATTTTCGCGGGATGTTTGTTTTTCAAAAGTGGGGGTGCTAACTTAACAGTAAAATCGATTTTCCTGCTAAACCGCTTGAGTGAAAAAATCGGGTTAGCGGCTATAAATTAGTCATAAATTAGCGATAAATAGCTGTACTAGTCAAAATTCCGTTGGCGATGGTAGGGGTACTAGCTTAACAGAGGTGTCTTCGTTTTCTATTTCTCACAAAATTGTCTGATATGGATGAACACGTAGAAAATATATTCGATATTATTTCATCTTTAGATTTTTCTGAAATAGCAAGTCTTTGCGGCAGACCCGCTGGATCCACTACTAAAATATATGTAAAAATTAGCGATATTACTCAGCAAAATCCTAAGCGACATTACTAAGCGTTAAACTGTAGGTCCTATATCTGAGTCTCAGACATATGCAGAAGAGTCACTTACGACCGTTAAACGATAATGCCATTTGAAAAAGAGATTTGTTCCTAGTTGTTCTCGGCCTAGGTTCCACTGTTCTGTAGGCTGGCGCAACGTTATCGGTCGAAAAAGACGAAAAAGTCGAAAAAATGTCTACATCTCCAAGAGTAAAGTGCCCTTTATACGTTTGTTCCAGCGAAATTGACGGTTGTTCCTGATTGTTCTTGGCCTAGTTTGTGTTGTTCTTCAGTTTGGTACAGCTGGCGCAACGTTATTGGTCGAAGAAAACGAAATATTGAATTTAAACGTTTTATGCTTTTTTTTTGCTGTAACTTTGTAAGTATCGCTTTTGGAAAATGAATACTTAGGAACAATGTTTAGAACAACAGGAACAATCGAGAACAACAAAAAAATTTGCACTTTTTGAAAAATGGGGAGCAGCTCAAAAAAACCGTTTTTTTGCTTTTCCCATCGTATTTTTCGGTTTTCGGACTTGTAACTCAGGAACATTATAGAACAAACAGAGAACAACTGGGAACAACTAAAAAAATATTTAAAATCAAAAAATGGGGGGCTAATTTCATATACCCTAGGATGCAGGGGGCCGCGGAGACCGAGGTTGGGAGAGTGCGTCGAGCGGTATATTCAACACAACATAGGGTGGTATTCATAGTCTATTCTCAAGATGATCTCCAAAAATAAGCAAATGCTTGAGATTGGCTTGTTTTATATAAGGGTGCGTTCCGTTTCATGCATAATGCGCATGGACTGCATAGAGAATCGTTCCGTTTCATTTCAATGTGTTTTTCGGTTTTCGGACTTGTAACTCAAGAACAATATAGAACAAACAGAGAACAACTGGGAACAATTAAAAAAATATTTAAAATCAAAAAATGGGGGACTAACTTCATATACCCACGAATCTATCTGATTCGCTCGCGACCAACGTCACTCAAAATGCAGATCCGCCCACGCCGGAGACGTCTCAAACCTTCACGGTTACGTGCAAGGCGTTATCAAACGATTCGGAAGTATTACTTGACACCGCGGAACTTCTAATTTTTGATCATGAGGGTAAGGCACATCGGTGTCGCACACTCCTTGATAGTGGATCGCAGAAGAATTTCATTATTCAGGAATTGGCCGATAAATTGAAGCTTGAGAAGGAACATTCAACCTTAACGATCTCGGGATTAGGAAAATCATCGGTCGAATCGAAATATTCAATAAACGATATGATTACGTCAAAACGCGGAAGATTCGAAAAAATCGTACCATTAATTGCGATTCCCAAGATCACGGAACGACTGTTAACTCAGCAAATTGATCGCAGGGCACTTGGTATACCGCACAATATGGAATTAGCAGATCCTCTCTTTGAAAAACCGCGTCCAATAGACATCTTACTCGGGAATACCCTGTTCTTTAAACTACTTAGTGTCGTCCAGATGAGATTAGCGGATGACAATGTCATCCTGCAACATACAAAATTGGGGTGGTTAGTTACCGGCGGTACTCACAAGTAAACCTACCCAACGGGGACACTCCGATTTTGATTGGCTTTGAATATGTTGTAGTGTAGGTGAAAATAAGAGACACGTATTTTTTTATACGTGCCCATACGGCCGTTAAGGGGGTGAAACACCCCCTTGAAAAGAAATTGATTTTAACATTTTTGAACGAAGACGTTGTATTACAAAGACATATTTTTCAGAAATAAGCCAGAAATACCTTTATGTCGCTGGAAGCGCGCGCTATACGTGTTCGTTTGTCATGTCTGTTTTCTAAATAAGCTTCTCTCACATAAACATATTGTAAATGTATAATATTATAGTAGTATGTAAATTTATTGCCCTTACGGGGTACAATTAGGGACTCCCGTTCCCTTCACATTTTCTTGCTTAACTTATCCTATCTTAACCTATCTTAACCTATTCGCTCTCTCATGTGTGTGTGCGTGTCTGTGCCTGTGCCCTCTCTCTCTCTCCCTCTCACTCATCCCTCCATTCCTCCATTCCTTTTCCATTCATCCCGACTTCCGTCTCCTTTATCTCATTCTTTCACCGTCTTCCTCCCTTCCTCATTCACTCTTCCTTCTTTCATTCCTTCCCTCCCTTCCCTATCCCCTTTCCTTCCTCCTTCCCTCCATCTTCTTCATCCACTCTTCTCCCCCTCCTGTCCCGTCCAAAATCTCCCTCACTTTCTCCCCCAGGCTCATCTCCTCTTCCCCCTCCCACCTCCCACACCATTGCAACACATGCTCCCAATTCTCCACCTCCCCCCTACATACTCTACACTCTCTTTCTTCCTCCTCCTTCCAATACTGCCCCTCCTTCATCTCATTTCCCAGTCTATATCTTATCACTCTTCCCCATCTTGTCTCTGCCCATCTTTTCCTCAGGTACCCCGGTACATCTTCTTCCATTATCCCCACGTAGTACCTGTTATACCTCGATCCCTCTATCCTCTCTCTCCTTTCCTTCTTATCCTTCTCCTTCATCCTTCTCTCTACCTCTAACCTTTCTATTCCCTCCCCATTCCCCCACTCCCTTTCCTCTTCCTCTATCTGCACCCCTATTCCCTCCATACATTCCCTTCTTTCCATTCCCCATCTCGTTTCCCTTCCTTCCTTTCCTACTCTCTCCCTCGCCTCTATCCAACACCTCCGCGTCCATGAACACCCTCCCCCTCCCCTTAACTTCTCCTCGAATCCCCCAATTCTTCTCACCGCTCTAACCCTCAACTTCTCCCTTTTCAATTCCTCTCTTACCATATACCCCGGAGTATTCCAATCAAGGCCCATTACCCATTTCATATATCTTTCTTGCAGCCTCTCTATCCTCTCCCATTCCCCCCACCCCCATATCTCCACCCCATAGCTCACCACCGTCCATACTAGCGTGTCAAATAGCCATAGCCTCCTTTCCCAGTCTCTTCCAAACATTCTCTTGCCCAATCCCCATATCTCCTTCATCACCACTGTTCCTTTTCTTACCCTCTCTTTTATCATACCTTCCCTTCCCCCATTCCTACAAAACTTATATCCCAAATATGTGAACTCCCCCACCTCCTCCATTTCCTCCTCCTTCCATTTCCAATCCACCTTCTTCCATCTTCTTCCCCCCTTCCTAAACCTCATTATCTTAGTCTTCCCAACGTTCACCTCCATCCTCTTCCTCTCCACGAATCTCTCCAACGTCCTCAGCATTACTTTCATTTCCCCTTCTCTCCTTGCCATCATAACAATGTCGTCCGCGTATGTCACCGTGTACAGCCTTTCTCCACCCACCTCTACCCCTCCCACCTCCCCCTTCGCCATCGTTTCCTCCAGATCCGCCATATACAGGGTGTCCCGTAACTAGTGTAAGAGCCGGGAATGGGGGGGTCCTGGGCTGATCCTGAACAACTTTTTCCTTTGCCAAAATATCGGACGAGGCCGCGTTTTTGAGTTATTAAGGAAAATGTCTGGCCAATTAGTGCGCGCAAATTTCCCGCGCTCAGGGCCGTGGACGTTGGCTGACCATCGCGCTCGGCCGTGGTCGTGTCAAACGCGCCGCGGTTCAGGTCAAAGGAGTAATGCGAAATTAATAAAAATCAGGATTAGTCATGAATAATGAATAAACATATTAATAATTATTCACGTAAAGTAAACAAACGAATTGCCCGTAATTACTTCTTTACTGGTTATTTAAAATGAACGCGGAATGAGATCCCGAAAAATATTTTTGGGAATGATTGCAAAAAAGAAGGGAAAATCCATTTGGATTGTATAAATAATTTGGGGTCTTAGCGCATTTGAAAAGTACGTCGCGACGCTCCACGAGTTGATTAAGGCACGTGTCTGCCTTACAAAATTATTTGCCGATATCAAATAAGTTTACGAAAAAGTGATTTTGCAATAAGTTTAGGAAAAAGGATTGGTGGATTATGAAATAGGAGTGGAATATCAATAACAAGTCCATTACTCACAGCTTTCCATGCAAAAAATGGGTCGCGTCATTGGATCTCTCCATCGCTCCTGATCATCCAGAGAATATCGACGAACAGCTGATCGCAGCCGGGTCATTAAACTGGCATGGCTGCACGGTCACTAACACTTTCAATGTCCATGCGTGAAGATTTCGTTTCCAACCTCCGACGTTTCGTTAATCCATTATTCTTAACTCCCGACGGTGCTTCGAGAAAGGAGGGCCCCGATACGAGTAACACCTTTAAGGCCAAACACATCCTTGCACGTTTTACAATAATGCTTTGCACTTTTCGAAAATTATTTACGATAAACTCCTCGTTATTAACCTACATCGTCGCGTTGTCCGAATCGAGATCGACCATATCGACTGCCTTCTTGATCGGCATTTGTCAACTAAGGCTGTGCTACACAATGCGACGACCACCTCACACGTCGGTCGGCCGCTTGACGGTTTCTCGCGCATCATCTGGCCGACGCACGTTGTAAGATGGTCGTCGCATTGTGTAGCACAGCCTCCGTTGACAAATGATTGAGAAGGCAGTCGATATGGTCGATCTCGATGCGGCAACGCGACGATGTAGGTCAATAAAAAGGAGTTTATCGTGAATAATTTTCGGAAAGTGCAAAGGATTATTGTAAAACGTGCAAGGACGTGTTTGGCGTTAAAGCTGTTACTCGTATCGAGGCCCTCCTTTCTCGAAGCACCGTCGGGAGTTAAGAATAATGGATTAACGAAACGTCGGAGGTTGGAAATGAAATCTTCACGCATGGACATTGAAAGTGTTAGTGACCGTGCAGCCATGCCAGTTCAATGACCCGGTTGCGATCAGCTGTTCGTCGATATTCTCTGGATGATCAGGAGCGATGGAGAAATCCAATGACGCGACCCATTTTTTCATGGAAAGCTGTGAGTAATGGACTTGTTATTGATATTCGACTCCTATTTCATAATCCACCAATCCTTTTTCCTAAATTTATTGCAAAATCACTTTTTCGTAAACTTATTTGATATCGCCAAATCACTTTGTAAGGCAGACACGTGCCTTAAGTAACTCGTGGAGCGTCGCGACGTACGTTTGTTTACTTTACGTGAATAATTATTAATATGTTTATTCATTATTCATGACTAATCCTGATTTTTATTAATTTCGCATTACTCCTTTGACCTGAACCGCGGCGCGTTTGACACGACCACGGCCGAGCGCGATGGTCAGCTAACGTCCACGGCCCTGAGCGCGGGAAATTTGCGCGCACTCATTGGCCAGACATTTTCCTTAATAACTCAAAAACGCGGCCTCGTCCGATATTTTGGCAAAGGAAAAAGTTGTTCAGGATCAGCCCAGGAACCCCCCATTCCCGGCTCTTACACTAGTTACGGGACACCCTGTAGATGTTAAATAGGTGTGGACTTAATGGACACCCTTGTCTTAGCCCCCTCGCGGTCCAGAAACTCTCTCCCATCCTTCCATTTACCCTTACTCTACTCTTCGTCTCCTCATACGTCTCCACTATCCTTTCCTTTAACCCTTCCCCTATTCCTCTTCTCCCCATTTGCTCCCATAACACCCCTCTGTCCACCCTGTCGAACGCTGCATTCATATCCACGAATGCTGCTATCAGCCCTCCTTTTTTTCTCCTCCTTACCTCCTTCTCCACCACATGGTTCAATATGAACACCCCGTCCACCGTACCCACTCCCCTCCTGAACCCCACCTGACTATCCGCCAACACTCCTTTCTCCTCCATTTCCCTCTCCAATCTACCTCTTAGTACCGACGCATACACTTTATACGCGGACGACATTATTGTTACCCCCGTAAAATCCCTCACCTCCCTTGCCCCTCCTTTCTTCGCTATAGGGACCACTATCCCCTCCTTCCACTCCTCCGGCCATCCTTCCCCCTCCCATACTCTCCTACACACCTCCCATATCGCATCCCGTACTCCTTTCCCGCCAAATTTCCATACCTCTCCTGGAATCCCATCCCTCCCACTCGCTTTCCCTATCTTCAACCTCTCTATTTCCCTCTCCACTTCCTCTCTTCTCAGTCCTTCTTCTCTTTCTCCCTCTCGCTTCCTTTTCCTCCCCACCACTTTCCTTTCCACCCCCCCCAGCGCCTGCATAAAATATTCCGTCCATTCTTCCATTCCTATTTCTTCTCTCCCATCATCTTTCCTTTTCCTTCCTCTATTTATAATTCCCCATACCTCCCTTTCCTCCTTGATACTTCCTATTTCTATTGTTATCCTCTCTACTTCCTCTTTCTTCTTCCTCTCGCACATCTCCTCATACCCCTTTTTCTCCTCCATGTACTCTTCCCTCTTCCTGTCCCCCTTCCTCCACCCCTTCAGCACTCTTCTCACCTCCTTCTTTTTCTCCCTACATTCTTCGTCCCACCAGCTCTTCCTCCCTTTCTTCCTTCCCCTCTCTTCCTCCCTCTTTCTTAACCCCTTTTCCTTCGCTCTTCTCCCTATCTCCCTTAGTATACCGTCCATATCTTCACTTTCCGTTCTCACTTCCCTCATTTCCTCCTCGAACCTTTCCCTCCCCTCTCTGGTCCAGTCCCATTCCTTTTTCTCCCTCCTCACTCCCTCTTCCTCCCTCCTTCCTCTCCTCCCTCCCCTTCCCTTTATTACCGCCACTACCGGCATGTGGTCCGACTCTATCCTTTCCCTTACCTCCACCCTTTTCACCTCCCTTCTCACTTCTCTATCCCCAATTATGTAGTCAATGACCGAGCTACCTCTCGTCCCTACATACGTGAACTCTCCTTCCCTATCCCCTTCCATCCCTCCGTTCATTATTTCCCATCCCTGGTCCTCCAACATCTCCAGCATCCTCCTTCCTTCTCCATTTACCACCTCGTCCTTTGACCTTCTGCCCTCTTCCTCCTGTTCTTCTTCCAGTCCCTCTCCTCCCCCCTTGTTGCCTGTCCTCGCATTGAAATCCCCTCCGATGATTGTCCTTTCCTTCTCCCTGCATCCTCCTCCCCATTCTGCGATCGTCTCCAACCTCTCTTTCCTGTCCCCTCTTACGTACGCTCCTATTACCCTCCACCTGATCCCGTCCACCTCCATCACCTTCATCATTACTCCTTCTCTGGCTCTCCCTTCCTCCCTCCTCTCCTCTATACTTTCCCTTACCCCCATAATCATTCCTCCTATTGCCCTTCCCATCCTTTTGTCCCTCTCCGCAAATTGCGCCTCCCATCTATATCCTTTCGGCAGTCTCTTTTTTGCCCTCTCCCACCCCTTCCTTTCTAGCCATGTTTCGGTCAGAACCACTACCTCCCACTTCTCTATCTCTTCCCAAAACTCCTCATCCTTGTTATTTAACCCAGCTACATTCCAGAACCCTATTCTCCATTCATCCTCTCTTGTCCTCTCCGACCCTCCTTCTTCCTCTCCCCTCCTCCCCTTTCTTGTTCTCTCCTCTCCTCCCCCCTCCTTCCCATTCCTCTCCTTCAGTTTTCTCCTCTCTCCTTCCTCCCTATCTCCACTTCTCCTACCCTCTCTCAACCCTTCCTCCCGAACCCCACCCCTCCTCTTCCTTCCTCCTCTTTCTCTTTCCCTTCCTTTGACCTAGCGTTCCTCAACTCCCCCCTTTCTTCGTCCCAGTCCCATCTTTCTTCATTTATCCATAGCTTCTTATAGCCGATCCGCACCCTTCCCCCTCTCCTCCTTTCCTTTTCCGCTTCCTCCCCTATCGCCCATACTATCCTCCTCTCCTCCCACGTGAGGTCGTCTCCTATCCTTTCCCTCCTCCCTGCTAATTTCCTCTTCTCCCTCATCAGCCTTTCTTTATCCTCTCTCCCTTCTAGCCTCGCCCATACCATCACCCTTCCTTCCTTATCCTTTCTCCCTACCACCCTTGCCTCCTGCACCCTCACCTTCACTCCTATGTCCTTCGCTAATCTCTCTATCTCCTCTTTTCCTCCTCCTTCTTCTCCCCCCTCCATCTTAACCCCCCTCACTATTACATTCCTCCTTCTCTCCTCTCTTTCCCTCCTCTCTGCTTCCTTTTCCAACCTCCTTATCCTTCTTCCTAGCTCCTCTCCCTCCTCTCCACTCCCTACCCTTCCCCCCTTTCCCCCTTCTCCTGTCTCACCCCTCCCTACCTCTAATTCCTTTATCCTCTTCTCCATCTCCCCCATTGTCCCTCTCGTTCTCTCCTTCTCCTTCTCCCAGCTCTCCCTCATCTCCTCCACCATCTTCCTGACCTCCCCTTTCTCCTCCCTCAACTGCCTCATCTCCACCCTCATCTCTTCCATCTTCCTCATCATCTCCGCTAACATCTCTATCACTTTCCCATTTTCCTTTCCCTCCTTCTCCGGCGACCTTATCATTAGTGCGCTCCTTTTAAACGCCCTCTCTTCCATTTTCTCTTTCTCTCCTCCCCCCGTCTCTCTTTCCTTCCTTTTCCTTCCCCACATCTCGTCTATGCTACCCGAGAAGCTCCCACTCCTCACCCTTCCTTTTAACCCCCTTCCCCCTTGCACTTCCATCCCTTTCTTTCCCTTCCCCTCCCCGTCCTCCCTTCCTTTCCCTTGTCCTTTTTCGTCCTCCTTCATCATCCTTTCCTCTCTTTCTTCCTTCTTTCCACCTTTCCCTTTCTACTTCCTACCTTATCGACCGATCTTCCTATCCCTATCTCTCACGCTTCTCCTTCTGTCCACCACGCGTCTTCCTACTCTTCTCCTTTCCCGCGAGTCACTCACTTCCTATCCACCACCTAACCTCACTTCTACCTCCTTTCTATCTGCCCTTCGCCTTCCCTTCTCCCCTCTCACTCTCCCCACGCTCGCCCTTTCCCTTCCTATCCCTCTTCCTACGCTTCACCTTTCCCGCCCTTCCCCTTCACTCTTTCACTCCCTTTCTCACCTCAAACTTTCACTCTCAGTACACACCGCTATCTCACACTCTCTCCGGAAACGGAAGCCATGTATAATATTGGAAATATTGGGAAAAGTTTATGTTGACTTTCCAATACATATCTTTCAGCAAGATGTCCAATCCAAAAGTTAATGAACCACTTTCAACGATACGTGAGGAGAAAGGTGAACGAGATGATTTGCCAACCACCTCCAAAGCTAAGCCCAAAAAGCAAGGGCTAGGCTCCTGGAAGAGGAAACAAGAGCGCTACACCGAGAAAATGAATGTTATGAAGTTTGGTGCGCCACGTTCCTCCCAGAGAGAGAAAGCCGAGCAGGACTTGATGAAGAAGGCAGGCGTAGACCTGATCCTAGATCCTGACATTTTGGAGTCAGTTAGGTTTGGCAAGTCACTTAACTGTCCAACCCAGAGTGTGGCAATTAAGTTATCCGTGATACCTCAGCTCGTAGCGTCAACCGTCAAGCATATTGAAAACCAAAAGATCGTGGTTGAGCAAAGAGAACGTGAAGCCATGGAATCTGTTCTGCTTCTTCAGATACGCACTAAAGTTGCGTTGGCTCTTGAGGCCACCAATAGAGGTGCGAGCCATGTAGGTGACCCATTTATTGAAACGGTCAAAAGTTACGGAACGAAGACATATCGTAGTCATCAAGTCTTCTTAGATCAGATAGGTGTTGTTGAACATCTTGGCAGAAGAATAGTGCCGAAAATTGAATTTCCTTTGGATGTTCCGATTCCTGATGATCATTTCCGGACTACCTATTTGAATGAAGTGAATGGACGACGTCTACGTCTATATGTGCCTAATAGGTACGCTCAAAACATCGAGGCATGTCCTGCTGAACATAAGCAGTGGATTGATGAATCTCAATTTATCAATGTCAAGGAAACTCTTGATACTCACAACCGCCTCCTTGAGAAATATGGACGTAAGATGAGATCTGGCACATGCTCCTACGACTTCTCTAAAGTTCAAGGCACCTTGGTTCAGATTGTGGGATCGAAGGCTGAACCATTTCATAACTTGAATAATTCGGTATCAGCTTGGTGTTCTCATGTGGTGCCAATGGACGTGCTTCTTCTTGGTGGGGCTTACCAGTTTGGTTTTGATAGCCCAGATCCAGCGCATCATGAAGAATTAGCAGTTAGAGAATTGACGTTTGATTCCTCTTTAATGTATAATATTATATAATATATATAATGTGTGCTATTCTTTGTGGGAGTGATCCTTTCTAAATAAACAAATCTGAGTTTCTCTGTAAGCAAAGATTTTTTGTACATTTATTCGTTATAATGATTATTACACTTATCGGCTTATGCCCTGACTTCCACAATTTACAGTATTTACCTGTAAGCAAAGAAACGACATTTAACGTTTATTCCTCACAATCACTCCTTTCTCACCGTACATTCTATTTTTAGGTTATATCGATCTATCTTTTCACGTGGTTCAAAGTCTCAATCTACCTTACCGTCAACGAGTAATTATGTTCTTCCTGACGAGAAGCCGCGCGGCAAAGTGTGAATTCGTTTAAAGTAGTGCTTGTCCTACTTTACATATATACATATGTTTTTTTTAATTGTATTAAATATAAAATATTTTGTTTTTTTCCCTGTATTTTTGTATTTTTTTTTTAGATATTTTTTGTATTGTTTTCAAGATTTAACTTTTTTAGCTTTAATTATATTAAATATTGCGGTAACTTACACCTAGTGCCCGCGACGAGGCCGCGCTCACCCATACCTGCGGCCAGCCGAAACATGCGTTACAAAGGTATGACAATAGATCAGTTCCGCTGGGTACGTGATGAGGTGAGCACGCACCAACTGGTCGACCGGCATTGCGAGTTTTCGAATAAACCTAAGTCATGATTAATCAATTCCTTGTACGTTTATTTATATCGGGCCCTACCCACACACACACACCCCGACGAATAAAGTACGGATTAAAAGGGGGGGGGGGGGCGCAGCAGTGGCGACGAGGATAAAAAGTTGGTATTAACGTTTGCGGATAACTTCAAATCATTATGTGCCAATGAGTGTAAATTAGGATTTTATTAAAAGTGAAATAGCATCAAACCATACCTCCTGGATAAATACACTGTGCAAAGAAAGTTTAATTGAAGTGTGCACGCGGTATCAAGTTCGGGTCGACGACACATGGACAGTGGAACAGTTGCGCAGATCGCTGAATAAGTGCATTAAAACATTTATCGGTGAAAATAGTAAAACCGAACAGAAAAACAATTTGCCTACAAAAAAGGAAGGTAACGAAAACGCTAGTACGTTGAGTAGTGAAGCAAGGACAGCGGAAAAAGTTACAAGGTCGCTGCTAGGACACATTGAACCGTTCAAGAAGAACGACGATTTGCGTTCATTTTTGGAGCAACTCGATGCTTACGCTACACTTAACGATATTGCCGACATGAAGAAGCCAACATTATTACGCACGCTACTATCGCCGGAAGTGTATAAGGAGCTGAAAGCTGAATGCGAGCCGTTAGTGTTGAAAGACTTGAAGTACGAAGATTTAGAAAAGAAACTTTACGAATTATATGATCCAGACAAAGGGGAGTACTCGGCACGTTTTGTGTTCCGCGAGCGGAAGCAAAAGCCGAATGAAAGCATACAAGACTATGTGTTAGCTTTAAAGACCCTATCCGTACCATGCAAGTTTTCGCCGCCGGAATTAAATAATCACTTGAAAGATCAACTGATTTCAGGAGTCTCCAGCAAATTAATGAAATACGAATTATTGAAAGAATCCGGAAAAACATTGAAGGAGTTAACAGAATTGGCAAAAACGGTCGAGATAGCCGACGGGAAAACTGTAGAGGAGAACGAAGGTGAAGGTTCAAGAATGCCAGAAGAAAAGACAGCGGGCACAGGCATGCATCACATGACATTATAACAACATACAATGGGCAGCGCGGAAAGCCGCGGTACTTCAGGGGCCAGTCGAAGCGTACCGGTAATTTTCAGCGTCAGCAGCGGGCGAATAACAATAACAACAACACTTACAGGCGATAAAGGCAAGGGTATACGCAAGCAAATGGTCAGTCTTCCTGTACATGTTGCGGTAAAACGAATCATTTGTATTTTCAATGCTCGCTTAGATTTAAATTTTGCAGTGAATGTGGCAAGAAAGGCCACATTTTTCGTATGTGTCCTAGTAGGAGAAATGGTTCTACACCCAGTACTAGAGTAAATACTATGTACAATGCACCCGAAACAGATCAACTTGAAAATTTAAACAAGTTGTCTATTCATGATGCAAATCAAAATAACGATGTAAATGTTAATTTTAAAGAACAATGTGAGGCACAAGAGCGTTACGAACAAGATAATTATTATGCAATACACGAAATTAAAGTCAACAGGGAGATGGCTGAACCAATAAAATTCAATATGAATAAAATTATCGAACCCCAATTTGACACTATTCGTATTAATGGCATTCCAGTAAAGATGGAAATGGATTCAGGTTCACCAGTTTCTGCTATTTCCCTAGAAGATTATAAAGAGAAATTTTGCAATGTCCCGCTGCAAACTGCTACTGCGAATTTACGCGCATATAATAATCAAACAATACCCACGGAAGGCAAGATTACTGTAAATATTCAGCGCCACGAAACTATACAAAAACAAACACTGTATATAGTAAATAGAGGCGGTTGTCCAATTCTCGGTAGAGAGTGAATGTATAGTGTAGGCATGTGGCCTTTACAATTTCCGGAGAATCGACCTAGCAAATATAAAGATGTTTTTCAAAATGTTTTCGACAAATCAGTACCAATACATGATCTGGATATAAAGAGGTGGGCTTTAAAAGCGAGGGATGATTGTAATTTATCACAACATTTTTTCAAGGCTTCCCCAAAATGGATTCATAATTTTAAAGTAAGGCACAGGAGTGTCTGAAGAACAATCAATAAATTCATTTGTAGCGTGCACAAGAGTATGCCGCTCGTCTCGCTCCAACTTAGTCTCGCGAGACTAGATTTTTTTTGTAACGTTGTGATATATATATTTAAACCAATTAATACACACAATAACAATCACGCGCGAACTATAAAGATACGCGTTAGTACGTCAATTCGCACTAAATCTGCGAGAATAATTCTACGCAATGTATAACTACTAGTGTGCCCGAAGCTGGACACCACTCAAGTTACTCTGTCCATAAGTCGGTAACAGAGAAGTGACTGTCTTGTTAGTCAAGAGCAGTAATAGTACATCCGAAGCTGGATGAAGACTCGAAGTGACTCTGTCCGAAGCTGGTAACAGAATTAATTGTCTGCCCGTAGTCGGAAGCAGACAACGTTGCCTGCGTCGACGGAGACGCATGGCAACAGCGAAAAATGCAACGTATATAAAAAAATGACAATGGCTACCGCGTCGATGGTCAGCACCTCGAATCTTCCAGAGTGTTCTGGAAGGCTCTCTTGCCACGTGCAATGCACATGGCAAGAGAAAGTGTTCGGCACTTCGGACACAATCCTCGCTGACTGTTTTCCCTAAATCATAAAAAGGGTGACGCGGTAGCCTACCTGTAACCGTTAGCAATACCGCCCGCGTACAGCAAGGTAATGCAGCTGAAGGTAGACGGCAGGGTCCCGTGGAGGACAGAAAGTTCCCTGGGGTCTGCACGTCTTACGCGGTGCGGTAATCTCCGCGATGCGTCCGCACGCACGGAATAGTCGTATTTGGTAGAAAACTAATCCTAGATTTTTCCACCGTCGACCAGGAGTGTGCTGCACGTGGCCGGCAACTACCGCGACGGAACATACTCCCCCCGTTGAGAGGTTCGCTCAACACGTTATAAACTATCGTCGCTTAACAATTTGTAACCGTATTATGTACTGAGTATGATTAAACTATTGACATAATACTAAGTCGCGTAACTGTTTATAAACGTAATCTGTAATGAGTATTATTAAACAATTACTATAATACTACGTCGCGTCACCGTTTGTAAACGTATTATGTGTTGAGTATGATTAAACTATTATCATAATACTAAAGGTTACTAGAGTATGCTAGAAAATGCACCTCACGGTTAGCGAATCCAGTAGGATTAAACCAATAAAACTAATCGCATAAAGATTATAATTAAAATCGCGATTATTTTTGCGCATCGTATAATGGTAGCGGAGCCAGCTTCCTGACGTTGCGCTTGACGGTGTTCGTTGCCGTTTTCACCGTGACTGCTCGGACGATGTCATCGGTTCCAGGATGGACAGCGATGACACGTCCCAATGACCACTGCATGGGCGGTAGATTGTCCTCCTTTAGGACGACGATGGTGCCCACTCCAAGATGATGGTCTCCCTTGATCCATTTGTGGCGTACATTCAGTTCATTAATATACTCTTTATGCCACCTGCTCCAGAAGTTCTGCCGGATCTTCTGTAAATGTTGCCAAGTAGACAAACGATTCGATGCAATATCACGATAATCGTGATCCGGGAGACTCGTTAACGAATCACCAATTAAGAAATGACCGGGAGTCAGGACGATTAGAGCATTAGGGTCAGTGGATAAAGGAAATATCGGCCTAGAGTTTAAAATTGCTTCTACCTCAATAACAAAGGTGTTAAGGTCTTCAAGAGTGAGCAGATCATTCCCGATTACACGTTTCATATGGTGCTTGTAAGATTTTACACCTGCCTCCCATAGCCCACCAAAGTGTGGAGAGAGTGGTGGAATGAAGTGCCATTGAATTCCTACATTAGATAGACAATTATTAACTCTATCTTGAGGAGTTCGATCTTGCAGAAGCGATGCAAGATCCTTTAGCTCTGTATTAGCACCTATGAAGTTCGAACCATTGTCCGAATATATGTTGCGACATTTACCTCGTCTCGCAATAAATCGTCGTAGCGCGGCGATGAAGGCATCTGTGGTGAGATCAATAACGACTTCCAGATGCATGACCTTTACAACTAAGCATACGAATACGGCTACGTACACTTTAATTCGTGCACGATTACGATAGCGTTTCTCCTTTATGAAAAAGGGTCCGCAAAAATCTATACCGACGTTAAAAAAGGGTCGTGCTTCAGTTACACGAACCGTGGGCAAATCACCCATTAAATATTCACAATTTGTCAGTTTAACGCGGAAACACCTGACGCATTGTCGAATCACTTTTCGAACTTGATTGCACCCATCTAATAGCCAGTATTTGCGTCGCAGCGCGTACAAGGTGCTTTGTATGCCAGAATGTAGATTCTGTACGTGCTCATAGCGAATGAGCATCGTCGTGACGTGGTGAGAACGCGGAATAACCATCGGATGTCTCTGCGAAAAAGGTATATTGGTATGCTTTAGCCTGCCACCCACGCGTATAAATCCCTCCTTGTCTAAAAACGGATCGAGGGCCTTTAATTTGCTATTCGATTGCACGCAATTGTGCTTGGTAAGCGCTTTTAACTCTTCCGAGAATGCTTCTGCTTGTACGAGCTTGATAATGCGCATGTCCGCGGCTTTTAATTCATTGGCACTGATGGACCCCCTATACAGGGTGAGTTGAAATAAACAGAACACCTGAATATTTCTGTTGGATTTAAAGATACGAAATATGGATGAATCAGAATTATAATGGTTTGGAAGAACTCACATTACCATCATAATATAATTTTTTTCAAGCTCATTTTTTTCGTGTTTTCAAGGTCACCGAGGTTTTTTTAAATGGAATCGCATATTTTTTTTCATTGCATATTGTAGCCGACATTTAAAGGAGTTCAGCAATGTAACATACCTATGACCTCCAACCCAGAAATATGGAATAAATCGAATTCAATATGTAAGGTTTATTTGCTTTATTGTCGCTACGCTAAATGTTCAAAATTATTCCCTTGAGCTGCGATCATCTCAGCGTGTGTACATAATCGTATTTATCAACAAGCAATTACTCTGAAGACCTTCTTGCGATTAGATTCCTTAGGTTCTCAAGATTTCTGATCTATCAGTTTATCGATAAACATTTCACCATGCGTTACTCGAAAGAAGATAAGATTGATATGATTTTCATTTATGGAGAAAGTGGACAGTGTTTAAGGGAAGCAGTGCGACTGCACAGTGACCGATTTCCTGATCGTAATTGTCCATCAGTTTCTGTTTACTTTAATTTGATAAATAAATTTCGCGAAACTGGTAGCGTTAACAATGAAATAAAAATAATGGTGAAGAGAGTAACTATTGAGGAAAACACAATTAATGTGCTGGCTGCAGTTAATGAAAATCCTCATATTAGTACCAGGCAAATTGCACGAGGAAGTGGTATCAGCCAATCGAGTGTAGTGCAAATACTCCATGCTCAAAAATTTCACCCCTTTCACCTTTCACTTCACCAAGAACTTCATGGTACAGATTTTGAAAATCGCCTTAACTTTTGCCAGTGGGGACTGAGGCAATTAATAAATGACAGAGCTTTTTTCAATAAAGTATTATTTACCGATGAAGCTTCATTTACAAACCATGGGCATATTAATTTGAGGAACATGCATTATTGGTCTCTTGAAAATCCGCGGTGGTTACGGACAGTTGACAAACAAAGACCATGGTCTGTCAATGTTTGGTGCGGAATTTTGAATAATCAAATAATTGGGCCTCATTTTATCAGCGGAACGTTAAATGCAGAAAAATACACCGCATTTTTAAGAGAATCGTTGCCTATTCTGTTAGAAAATGTACCCTTGAACATTCGTCAAGAAATGTGGTATCAACATGATGGATGTCCAGCCCATTCTTCCCGTGTCGCAAAACAGTTTTTAAATGATAAGTTTCCAAATCGTTGGATTGGACGTAACGGACCCGTATTATGGCCAGCTCGTTCACCAGACCTTACACCTCTGGATTTTTATCTGTGGGGAAAACTGAAAGATGAAGTTTATCATGAAAAACCAACCACTGCAGAGAACATGAAAGAACGAATCATTAGGGCTTGTGCGTCGATTCCCTCAGAAATGAATGACAGAGCAATACATTGTATTATTACTTCACGGTTAAATAAATGTATCGCAGCTCAAGGGAATAATTTTGAACATTTAGCGTAGCGACAATAAAGCAAATAAACCTTACATATTGAATTCGATTTATTCCATATTTCTGGGTTGAAGGTCATAGGTATGTTACATTGCTGAACTCCTTTAAATGTCGGCTACAATATGCAATGAAAAAAAATATGCGATTCCATTTAAAAAAACCTCGGTGACCTTGAAAACACGAAAAAAATGACCTTGAAAAAAATTATATTATGATGGTAATGTGAGTCCTTCCAAACCATTATAATTCTGATTCATCCATATTTCGTATCTTTAAATCCAACAGAAATATTCAGGTGTTCTGTTTATTTCAACTCACCCTGTATTGATTGGTTACTCTGAATCTTAAACATACAGCTACGATACGTCTCAATTTAGTGATATCCGAGTATCTGCGTAATAGTTCGTTTGTTGTAACGATAGTCGATAAACATACCGATTTTTTTAACTCCGGAATTTCGGAAGGTATGATTAACTTTAATGCGGGCCAATCCAATTCATCCATCAGAAGCCAATGAGGACCGTTTACCCACAACGAGTTGTTCACAAATTCGGACGGCAATTGACCACGCGATAGCGCATCAGCAGGATTATCCTGAGACCTTACGTGCTTCCAATCTTGCGCGTTGGTTATAGATTGAATTTGTGATACCCGGTTGGCTACAAAGGTTGTTAGCATATGCGGGGATGTGTTAATCCAATGCAGCGCGATAGTTGAATCTGACCAAAATATAGCCTTTTTAAATTTTATGTCTATCGCCTTGACCACGGACTCGTACAAGCAGGATAGTAAGAGCGCCCCACATAATTCTAAACGCGGTAATGTCAGCGTTTTGAGAGGTGCCACCCGAGATTTCGCGCATAACAATGTCACTTGGGTATTACCTGCGTAGTCACTAGATTTAATATATATGCACGCGCCGTAGCCCTTCTCGCTCGCATCACAAAATCCATGTAGTTCTACATGGTCAGAACGAGCTATAACGATAATTTCGCTGGGAAGAGTCCGGCTCAAGGAAAGAATAATTACGATAACTGGGTCTTTATTATTTGACTCAAAAACGGTACAGATTATCCCTCCGAGCGTCACAGAGATCCCGAACACGAACGTTATAACTTCGGCTCAAGGGAGGTGGACTCGCTCGCGGTACCGACTGCAAACCAAACGGATCGGGTCGCTGGCGTCGAGCGCGATTCGACCAACTAACCGCCCCGACGGTATGTCTCACCCACGCTCACGCCCGACGGACCAAAGGGGTCCACGTCAGGGAGCTGTGGTACCCAGAGATCTACTCGGGGAGACTACGAGATTGACGCCAGTTGCCTTTTCGGCAACAATAAAGAACAGATCTGATCCTAACCAAAATTACTATAATCGGTACCCGAATCGAACTCCCCTGAGACGGAAAGCTCCGGCGGCTCAGCTTTCTTCCAACGGTAGAGGGGCGCGATTCTTTATGGATCGCTCCGATAGCTCGCCTGCCACAGATATCACACAATCACACACGGGCCCCACGCTTCGAACGTGGGCGCCGACGGACAAACCTTAATACCAGATCTAATAGGTGTGACGACGCCCGCCTACTCTACTTTACGTTAGGGTGATCTACTGCACTAACGGCTGCTCCGTTCGGGATCGGAGGGCAGCGAAGGAGAGACGGTACAGCTACTAGAATTAGCGGTGCCACCACAATGGCGGCACTAATACGATAAGGCTAGAATTCTAGAGCGCTAACAGTAAGTCCGCGAGAACACAAACGCACAAACACCCGGTAAGGGCGGAAAGACTCCTTACCAAAAGGTTGAACCAGGAGGTCACGTCGCCAGGAATCCTCCTCGGAAATCGCTTCAAACACCGGTGCCGCGGTTGGCTCGAAAATTCCGCGACACTGCTATTACGTTCTTAAAGTCTTAGATATTATTCCGGTTACGCACGCGACTCGACTCCTTCACGGCATAAACGGAACAGGCTTCGGCCAGGATCTTCGGTGCCGAAGCTCCCTCGGTGCCTCCCACTCCTGCCCCTTTGCGCGCCAAAATCCTCTTCGCGGATTGGCGATAACGCCGGATCTTCTTCGGTATCCGTGCTATCGGCGGGAAAACCAAGGGATGTGACGTGGGCTGCTTTCCTGCAGGGGTGCCTACTTAGGTGGCGTGACCGATCCGCGGACATCCTCTGGACGACCGATGCTGCGACGCTCTCCACCCGGCCAAATCCCCAAAAGTCCAAAGGTCCAATGGGTGGACGGTCGAGCCTGCTCCAGGTTAGCGGATGTCCTTGGCTGCGGTGTCGGTAGTGGAAGCTGGCTGGAGCGGCGCCTGGCCGCGAGATCATTTCCTCTTCTCCTTGTAGCGAGAGGTGGTCTCCAGTCGCTTCCGCCGGTACGCTCGTGGGTGATGATTCGGCGCCAGGCCGAGAAGTCATGGAAGCGAGCAGCGCTTGCGCTGGCATTCATCCCCACGGCTGTAAGATGTTGCTGTAGTCATCCCTCTGCAGCTGCATCTCGCCCTTATGCAACCGAAGATCAGGCGTGATCTTCGGTAAGCTCGCCTGGTCTCGGCGGCTGCGTCCCGCTTGGTTCCCCTCTTGCCTGTATAGCTTCGCGGCGCGGGCGGTACTCGCCTCGCGACGCGTTCGTGATGAGGAGGGCGGGGAGTGCCGTGGCGCTCCTCGCCCAGAAGTCTCGGCGGTGCGGGCGGTGTTCGTCCCGCAGCTTGAAGATGAGGCGGGCGCAGGACGGTATGGGGCTCCTCGTCCTCAAGTCTCGGCGGTGCGGGCGGTGGTCTTCGGCAGCGTCGGTGACGAGGAGAGGGCGGAGTGGTGTTGTCCTGCGGCGGTAGTGGATCTGCGCTGCCACCCTTTGTATGTGTTTCGCTGACTTATCCTACAACTTAATAACTCGATTTCCGACGCTATTAGTATTAGTCTCCTTCGCTACACCTCCGTCGATACCGCCAGTCGTATCGTCGCGTCTGATCTTAATTTATTACATTTTTGTGACGTGCCAAAAATGCAACGTCACAGAGCTATGATTACTTTTCTCCCAAATGAGAGATTGTTTAATGACGATAGTTGTACAATAAATTTATTCCACTCGGTATGAATTTCAATCGGAACTGATTCATCTCACTGCAATTGATATCGCCATAGCTTTTGCATGATAATCTTAGCTTTCATGATTGCGGGTCCTAATAGACCTAACGAGTCGAATATTTTGGCGATCTCCGATAAAATGACGCGTTTCGTAGTCTTTACCGGTGCAGCGATATCCTTTACCGTATATGAAATTGTATCGTCTTGAGAGTGCCAAAGAATACCTAATAGTTTTCCTAGTATCATTACTATCCGCGGTTAATTGTAGATTCATTTTTTCCTTGGACAACCCTACTAAAAGCGATGGTTCATTAGAGGACCGTTGCCGTATATTGAAGCCTCCAGAGCGCAATAACTGATTTAGCTGATCTCTAATTTCTAATATAGCTTCGCGAGTGTTCGCGCCAGTGAGCAAATCGTCAACATAAAAATCGCGCTTTAAAATCCTTGCAGCAACTGGGAAGTTATTGGCTTCGTCATCTGCCAATTTATGCAAACAACGGATCGCGAGATATGGTGCTGAAGATAACCCATATGTGACAGTGTTAAACGCGAAAGTTATAATTTCACCGTGCTCGTCGCGCCACAGGATCTTCTGAAATTTCCTATCGTCTTCTCGCACTAAGATCTGGCGATACATTTTCTCAATGTCGCCAGTTAAGACGTAGGCGTGCGTACGAAAACGCACAAGCAACGAAAAAATATCGTCTTGTATGGTGGGACCAGTCATCAACGTATCATTGAGAGATATTCCCGTAGTCGAGCACAGAACCGTCGAATACAACGCGTAATTTCGTAGTCACGCTCGTCTGCTTGATAACCCCATGATGGGGAAGATAAAAACCTTCCTCCGAGGCGGAATTCTCCGTTATTTGCGACGTGTGGTCCAAGTCTATATATTCTCGCAAGAATTTACTATATTGTTCCCGCAATGTCGGGTCCTTTTTTAAACGTCGCTCGGTAGAATTCAAGCGTTTAATTGCCATTGCCCTCGTGTTACCCAGTCTTCTCCGTTTCTCAGTGAACGGTAATGTAACAATGTAGCGACCTTCGGCGTTGCGCGTCGTATTCTTGACAAAATGAGTTTCCGCATCTATTTCGGCCTGGGAAAAGTGTCGTCCACACGATAATTTCTTCTACCTCCCAGAATTTACTCATATCAAATGGAATATTGACCGTATGGCAACTAATCTTCGCGTCCGGGCATACATGTGTGCTCCCCCCAATGACCCATCCCAATAATGTTTTTTGCAAGAATAATTCTTGCCCATTGGATGATGTGAGGTTGTGCTGCCCCACGCAAAACATTGATAATGTTATCCCGGAGCTGAGCAACATATCGACTTTACTGGGTACATGGAAAAGAGGATCCGCCAATACAATATTATTTGGAATTCCAAGAATCCGGCGGTCTACCTGATGAGTGGGCACACGTTGGGCAATTTGTGGCACTGTAAGAAATTTTAATGTTCGGCGATAATATTTGCCGGAACGCGATTCTATATCCGCGGACACTACCCGGGTCGAAATATTTCGAGAATCGTTCAACGTTTCTAATGGTACCGAACACGGCTCACTCGGGAGGTTCAATGCCGAGGCCAATTTCTCGGTCATAAAATTAGTACTTGAACATGTATCAAGCAACGTTCTGCATTTAACGCGATGCCCCCCTTTATGTCGAGCGTAAATATTGGCAGTAACTAGCAAATCGTTTGTTAGCACATTGCAGACATACGTAAATGGGTGAATTGACGATTTAGATTCTAGTCATAGTTCCGGTGAGTCAGACGTTTTTTCGGTCTCTTTGACTAAATAGAGCAATGAGTTGTGCTGCTTGGAACAATGTTCACATGCCATTGCGGCCTTGCATTTCAATGTCCTATGCCCGCCGCGTAGACAGTTCAAGCAGAGATAACCGCGTCTCGCTGTATTAATTCTTTCTGATACGCTCAGTTTGAGGAACTGCTTACAATTTGCGATCGAGTGAGTTTCTGAGCACACTGGACATTTATTTACAGAGACAGCGAAATTTTTGCGTTTTGCTGACACCGACGTAATTAAACCTGCCTTTGAATTAGACCTTGCCTTAGTATTAGTGTCGGAAGCGACCGATGGGACTGACGACTGCAGTCTAGAAGCGACTTTCCTTAAAAACGCTATAAGGCTATCGAATGATGGAACAACGTCATTCTTCGACGTGGATTCCCATTCGCGCAATAATTTTGAGTCCAACTTTGACTGGACTGTGGTAACCAGAAGGGTACTCCATTGTTCAACTGGCTCACCAACAGCCTTTAACGAGCGAAGATGCTGCGTCGCGTTATTTATTAAATCGCGAAGACCTGAAGCAGAGTCCTTGGGAACCGATGCTAAATTCAATAAAAGATAGCTATGTCGTAATATAATAACGCGCTTATTATCGTATGTGTCATTCAGTAATTGCCATGCTTCTGAATAATTTGCGTCAGTCAATTCGAGAGACTCGATAGTGTCTAGTGCCTCTCCTGTTAGAAAAGATCGCAAATAATGTAATTTGTCTACATTGGCTAAACCCGATTTGCTCTCAATCATCGAACAGAAAGAATTTCGGAACGATAGCCATTTCTCCAAGCTGCCATCGAAAGCAGGAATGTTTATTTTTGGCAATTTAATAGACGATGCGTTATCTGCGACAATACCCAGCGGCGGGGTGATGCCTGGATTTCCCGACCCGAGACAAGGTAATGTCGAAGCACATTGTGCCAATCCGGGTGGCTGTATAAGGTTTGCGCAATTGCAAGATGATCGTAATATTCATCTAATGTCTCCGCACGCTCAGACGAACGATCGTTATCTGTATCTAACATTTCCAATTCCGTCTGAATATCATCGAATGAAGCAAACGCGGCATCTAGTTTCGCGATACGAACGCGTAATCGAGCTGCATCAGTATTTGGATTGTATTCATCCAGAAATTTCTTAAAACTTGTGAGCCGACCTTTAATGGCACCACGTTTGTGCCTCAAAACTGAGACACGTTTTCTATCCTCTGCCGACATATCGGTAGAAAGGTTAAATGGTAAAGGACTGCGAGAAGGAGGAGAATGAAGAGTCATTAATAATTTGTGCTAGTAACACGAGCTCACCGGTACGTCGATCGCCTGTGATGCTAGCTGCTCCCTTATAAAGCTCCTGACTCGATCCTGGTAGACGCCTGTGATCGAAGATTCTCGAAGATGCCTCTGGATCGAACCTTGCGTGTCCTTCTCGTCTTCTTGATGACCGTAGCAGTAACAGTTCAAGCCTCCAGTCGTTCTTCTTCCGTTGCAGGTCCAATGGTACAATCGCAGTTGATTGCACAGCAGAAATAGAAGTCTGGAGAAGTCTTCAGTGTTGTAAAATTCCGGTCGACAAAACTGTCAGTATCCGGCTCGAAGGACCAAAATGTAGCGTGCACAAGAGTATGCCGCTCGTCTCGCTCCAACTTAATCTCGCGAGACTAGATTTTTTTTGTAACGTTGTGATATATATATTTAAACCAATTAATACACACAATAACAATCACGCGCGAACTATAAAGATACGCGTTAGTACGTCAATTCGCACTAAATCTGCGAGAATAATTCTACGCAATGTATAACTACTAGTGTGCCCGAAGCTGGACACTACTCAAGCTACTCTGTCCATAAGTCGGTAACAGAGAAGTGACTGTCTTGTTAGTCAAGAGCAGTAATAGTGCATCCGAAGCTGGATGAAGACTCGAAGTGACTCTGTCCGAAGCTGGTAACAGAATGAATTGTCTGCCCGTAGTCGGAAGCAGACAACGTTGCCTGCGTCGACGGAGACGCATGGCAATAGCGAAAAATGCAACGGTATATAAAAAAATGACAATGGCTACCGCGTCGATGGTCAGCACCTCGAATCTTCCAGAGTGTTCTGGAAGGTTCTCTTGCCACGTGCAATGCACATGGCAAGAGAAAGTGTTCGGCATTTCGGACACAATCCTCGCTGACTGTTTTCCCTAAATCATAAAAAGGGTGACGCGGTAGCCTACCTGTAACCGTTAGCAATACCGCCCGCGTACAGCAAGGTAATGCAGCTGAAGGTAGACGGCAGGGTCCCGTGGAGGACAGAAAGTTCCCTGGGGTTTGCACGTCTTACGCGGTGCGGTAATCTCCGCGGTGCGTCCGCACGCACGGAATAGTCGTATTTGGTAGAAAACTAATCCTGGATTTTTCCACCGTCGACCAGGAGTGTGCTGCACGTGGCCGGCAACTATCGCGACGGAACATCATTACTCAAGCGCAAATAGCGAATAAAGAAGAATTGAAGGGGAAAACTTATGAATTTGTGAAGAATGTGAAATCGAAAATTGCATTGATTGGAGAGGCTAATGTGCATAATTCTGACCAGTTAGGTTTCAATTTGGAAATGCATGCAGGACGAACATTATCCTTCATAGGAACATCAAGAGTTGAAACTTTAGCAAAATCTCTGAATGCCTTAACACACAGTTATACTATACAGCCCATTATATCCGCAAGCGGAAATTTAATGTCCCCTTTGCTGATAGTTTTGAAAGAAAAGGTTGGCAAATTCGGACCAAAAGTTGAAAAATATTTATACAAAGCAGATAATATCCTTGTGTTAGCTTCTACTTCCGGTAAATTGACATCGGAGCTCGTAATTAAATGGTTTGAATAGGTTTATTTACCTAATACTAATGAAAAATCTGTCTTGTGTTTAGATTCATGAACCAGGCAAAACGAAAACAAATTTAATACCATTGATAAACACGGAAAGAGGTGAATATTTTAACGATTCCTGCCGGGACAACCGGTATGATTCAGCCATTAGACGTATATACATTTAGGCCGTGGAAAAATTTCTTAAAACATTTTTCAGACGTAATTATATTATATAACTACGATATAAATTTACATTTAAGAAATAATATTCTAAAAGTTAAATCTCTGATTCACAATCAGTTTTTATCTCCCAGATTTGTAAACCTTTTTAAATATGCATGGTACAAGAGTGGTTATATTGAATAGAATGTGAAACGTAAATGTGAAACACCCGTTAATTTTTGCTTTAAAAACTGTGATCCTGTTTTTGTAATTCTTGTAATGAAATTGCAATTATCTGATGTGCTTGGTGCGCAAAATCAAAGTGCATTGAGCATTTTTTTGCCACGAAGATTTCTGCGCTTCCTCATTATTGTAGAGATTTGCAATATTTTAATATAATTAAAACTAAAAAAGTTAAATCTTGAAAAAAATACAAAAAATATATAAAAAAATACAAAAATACAGAAAAAAAACAAAATATTTTATATTTAATACTGTTAAAAAAACATATGCATACAGGGTGAGTCCGCTAAGGCATGCCACCCGAATAACTTCTACAATTTTGGTGTTAAGAAAAAATGTTTCAAGTAAAAGTTGTTTGATATCGAGGGGGGCATTGTGTGACGAGGACCATTTTCTTCCAGGTGGAGGCACTTCGGAGATTTGAAGGTCATTTTCTTTTTTTTAAATGGAATCATACATTTTCGAATACATACGATTGTAGCCCTTTCCAAGGCCATTTCAATGACCATAGATGTTCAAGGTCAGTCAAGGTCAAGGGCACAAAAAAAGTGGAAAACCGATTTTATCACTTGTATTACAAATGTGATTGCTTTTATTGTTTCAAAATCATTGAACATTAATGTTTTATGGGGACAATTGAAAGCAGGTGTGTATCATGATATACCAACTACTAAAGAAGAAATGATAGAACGCATAGAAGGAGCTTGTGCTGCAATCGACCGAGAAACACTCCAACGTGTAACGCAATATGTAGATGAACGTTGTAGACAGTGCCTTGCTGTAAACGGTCACCATTTCGAACATTTGTAGTGAGTTGTTAACATTGAATGCCAAGCGTTTAACTGCAATGTGTTTACATTAATGTTCAATGATTTTGAAACAATAAAAGCAATCACATTTGTAATACAAGTGATAAAATCAGTTTTCCACTTTTTTTGTGCCCTTGACCTTGACTGACCTTGAACATCTATGGTCATTGAAATGGCCTTGGAAAGGGCTACTATTGTAGGTATTCGAAAATGTATGATTCCATTTAAAAAAATGAAAATGACCTTCAAATCTCCGAAACGCCTCCACCTGGAAGAAAATGGTCCCCGTCAGACAATGCCCCCCTCGATATCAAACAACTTTTACTTGAAACATTTTTTCTTAACACCAAAATTGTAGAAGTTATTCGGGTGGCATGCCTTGGCGGACTCACCCTGTATATTATATAATATTATACATTTACAATATGTTTATGTGAGAAAAGCTTATTTAGAAAACAGACATGACAAACGAACACGTATAGAGCGCGCTTCCAGCGACATAGAGGTATTTCTGGCTTATTTCTGAAAAATATGTCTTTGTAATACAACTTTATTATATATGATTGAATTTGTAATTAAAGAAGCTATAAGATTTGCTATAAGACAAATTTCGAAATTTAAAAAAAAATTGTGGGGGGCGGACAGAGGGGATTACGAAAAAAGTAACATTTTCGAAAAATCTAAGTGCACCGTTGTAAAGTACATTGAAAACTATAAAAGTTTTATTTGAAGTTTTTTTTTTTATCTTTTACCGCTTCAAACTATTCGTTCAGAAATGTTAAAATCAATTTGTTTTCAAGGGGGTGTTTCATCCTCTTAACGGCCGTATGGGCACGTATAAAAAAATACGTGTCTTTTATTTTCACCTACACTACAACATATTCAAAGCCGATCAAAATCGGAGTGTCCCCGTTGGGTAGGTTTACTTTTATCAGCCACATGTCTCATCTAACAATCAATGTCTAATGAGCAACGCGGCTCTAGAAAAACAATTAACGAAATTTTGAGATATCAAAGACGGTCTTAGTCGCGATTTCAAATCCAATGAGGAAACCGCGTGTAAGGAGCATTTTCAGAGAAACACCCGTAGAACTGCGGATGAAAGATACGTAGTGCAATTATCATTCAACGAACACAAACCGCTTCGCGGTGAATCCTACAGTATCGCAATGAAACGCTGTGACGTTGCATTTTTGGCACGTCACAAAAGTGTAATAAATTAAGATCAGACGCGACGATACGACTGGCGGTATCGACGGAGGTGTAGCGAAGGAGACTAATACTAATAGCGTCGGGAACCGAGTTATTAAGTTGTAGGATAAGTCTGCGTAACACACACCAAGGATGGCAACGCAGATCCACTACCGCCGCGGGACAACACCACTCCGCCCTCTCCTCGTCACCGACGCTGCGGAACCACCGCACCGCCCGCACCGCCGAGACTTCTGGGCGAGGAGCGCCACGGCACTGCCCGCCCTCCTCATCACGAACGCGTCGCGAGGCGAGTACCGCCCGCGCCGCGAAGCTATACAGGCAAGAGGGGAACCAAGCGGGACGCAGCCGCCGAGACCAGGCGAGCCTACCGAAGATCACGCCTGATCTTCGGTTGCATAAGGGCGAGATGCAGCTGCAGAGGGATGACCACAGCAACATCTTACCGCCGTGGGGATGAATGCCAGCGCGAGCGCTGCTCGCTTCCATGACTTCTGGGCCTGGCGCCGAATCATCCACCACGAGCGTACCGGCGGAAGCGACTGGAGACCACCTCTCGCTACAAGGAGAAGAGGAAATGATCTCGCGGCCAGGCGCCGCTCCAGCCAGCTTCCACTACCGACTCCGCAGCCAAGGACATCCGCTAACCTGGAGCAGGCTCGACCCTCCACCCATTGGACCTTTGGACTTTTGGGATTTGGCCAGGTGGAGAGCGTCGCAGCATCGGTCGTCCAGAGGATGTCCGCGGATCGGTCACGCCACCTAAGTAGGCACCCCTGCAGGAAAGCAGCCCACGTCACATCCCTTGGTTTTCCCGCCGATAGCAAGGATACCGAAGAAGATCCGGCGTTATCGCCAATCCGCGAAGAGGATTTTGGCGCGCAAAGGAGCAGGAGTGGGAGGCACCGAGGGAGCTTCGGCACCGAGGATCCTGGCCGAAGCCTGTTCCGTCTAGGCCTCGAACTAAACCAGTCGTGCGTCGGAAGAAATCGGGATATTATAAGACTTTAAGAAACTCTAAGAGCGTTTTGTGTTGTCGCGGAATTTTCGAGCCGACCGCGGCACCGGTGTTGTGAAGCGAGATACCGAGAGGAAGATGATGGCGACGTGACCTCCTGGTCCAACCTTTGGTAAGGAGTCTTTCCGCCTTTACCGGGTGTTTGTGCGTTTGTGTTCTCGCGGACTTACTGTTAGCGCTCTAGAATTCTAGCCCTATCGTATTAGTGCCGCCATTTTAGTGGCACCACTAATTCTAGTAGCTGTACCGTCTCTCCTTCGCTGCCCTCCGTTCCCGAACGGAGCAGCCGTTAGGGCCGTAGATCGCCGTAAAGTAGAGTAGGCGGGTGTCGTCACACCTATTAGATCTGGTATTAAGGTTTGTCCGTCGGCGCCCACGTTTGAAGCGTGGGGCCCGTGTGTGATTGTGTGATATCTGTGGCAGGCGAGCTATCGGAGCGATCCATAAAGAATCGCGCCCCTCTACCGTTGGAAGAAAGCTGAGCCGCCGGAGCTTTCCGTCTCAGGGGAGTTCGATTCGGGTACCGATTATAGTAATTTTGGTTAGGATCAGGTCTGTTCTTTATTGTTGCCGAAAAGGCAACTGGCGCCAATCTCGTAGTCTCCCCGAGTAGATCTCTGGGTACCACAGCTCCCTGACGTGGACCTCTTTGGTCCGTCGGGCGTGTGAGCGTGGGTGAGACATACCGTCGGGGCGGTTAGTTGGTCGAATCGCGCTCGACGCAAGCGACCTGATCCGTTTGGTTTGCAGTCGGTACCGCGAGCGAGTCTACCTCCCTTGAGCCGAAGTTTTAACGATCGGGTCGGGATATCTGTGACGCTCGGAAGAATAATCTGTACCGTGTGAGTCGTATAATAAAGACCAGTTATCGTATTTATTCTTTCCTTGAGCCCGGACTTCTCCCCGCGAAATTATCGTTATAACGCTTTTACTCACTTGAGAGAAGGCTGGGTAGGGATTCAAACTTACGCGCACAATACAGTGATTTCCTTCGTCAATATGAACAATTAAAACATATGTCCGAAATTACTCACATGGACAATCGCGAAGAGGGATATTATTTGCCGCATCACGCCGTAATAAAGGAAACTAGCGATACGACTAAATTACGGGTAGTATTCGACGCCTCCGCTGCAACGTCTTCGGGAGTATCTTTAAATGACGTTCTTATGGCCGGGTCCTGTTATTCAAGAGGATCTTTTTTCAATCATCATACGTTTTCGCTCATATACCTTTGCATTGACGGCAGATATCGAGAATATGTATAGGCAGGTTCAAGTCGATGATAGAGATCGCCGCTACCAAAAAATCATTTGGCGCGACTCTTCAGAGGAGCCACTTCGAGTCTTTCAACTAAACACAATTACATACGGAACCAGTTCGGCTCCCTACCTCGCAATTCGGTGTCTACGCCAATTAGCGATAGACGAGAAATCCAGCTTTCCGTTAGCAGCGAAGGCTTTCGTCACCGACTTTTACGTCGACGACTTATTAACAGGTGCGTACAGCATTAAAGATGCACATAAACTTAGAGAAGAATTGATCAATCTCGCTCACTCCGGAGGGTTTCACTTGCGACAATGGGCATCAAACGAAACATCGTTGATTACTGCTGTCACAGATTCGAATAGTAACGAAGAAGTTAATTTGGAAAAATCCGACATCGTTCGAGCCTCAGGCATACTATGGGACGCGAAAAGGGATGCTATAAAATATTCCTTTAATCTACCAATCATAGATAAAATTAAAACTAAACGGTCTATCTTATCGACAATCTATCTAATCGCCAAACTATTTAATCCGCTCGGTTTACTTGGTCCAGTAGCCGTAATCGGGAAAATGTTAATGTAACTATGGATCGAAAAGGTACATTGGGACGAATCGGTTCCCCAAGACATATATTTGAAATGGACCACTTATCAACGCGAACTGCCGCGTTTACAGGATATAGTCGTACCACGAAAATTAATAATCGATCAATTTGCTGATGTCCAATTGCACGGGTTCTGTGACGCAAGTCAACAAAAGGCGTACGGCGCATGCATATACACACGCTCAAGGGATAAGCACGGAAACTGTATTGTCCGTTTAGTTTCTTCCAAATCGCGCGTAGCTCCAGTAAAATCCGTATGACTACCCAGGTTGGAACTATGCGGCGCAGTGCTGCTCGCCAATCTATATAAAACCATTAAAGGCGCATTAAAAATACAGTTCAGTCGAACACAATTTTGGTCGAATTCAACGATAACCCTACATTGGTTAAAAATGTCGCCACATACGCTAAAAACCTTTGTCGCAAATCGGGTGAGCGAGATACGGAGAAATACAAATACAGATTCATGGTCTTGTTACGTAAGAATTTATCACCAAGTATATAGCCTGTACCGTGCCTTACGCACGAAGGCCACACTCTATGCAACTCAGCAGAATTAGAAGGCCACGCGTCTGCATCGGAACAAGAATGTGCTGACACAGCAACCTATATTCGTACAATACAATAGCCTTTCCGGTAGATTCACTCGCACCTCCTCGCGCTCCCCGCAAAAGCCCATAAGCAAAACATATAAAAGACGTACATTTGTAGCGTCTTTCGTCTTTCAGTTCTCGATTCTCACCGTAGTAAGATCGTCTGAACCAGCCTAGTCTATCGTCATCGAAACCGCACCGCGCATTAGACGCTTTGCCAAACCGACATAGTCTTAGACTCAGACCCGCGGAAAATCAGAGCGCCGTATTAGACTAAAGCCACGGACAACGACTCATACCCGGTCACGAGGTAAAAACGGCTAAATCATCCGTATACTCTCTACGCGGTATCCTCGAGGTCGATTTCTCCTGTGTCGCTAAAGCATCGTGCGCCCCTTGATCTTCGCGTTAAAAATTCTACTTCTCAATTCTGCCAGCCCTCGCCATAGCCAGGTGCTGTGTAAACGCGCTACGTCACAAGTTCCCCTTCCCCGTGCTGAGCTGCATAGAGTCTGGACACACGCGGAAAAACGGCAGACTAATTAACGTAAGCGCGACAACCGCCCCAGGTCGACTATACCGACTGTTGGCGACACATTGTATCATTTAAAGACACATTGTATCATTTAAAGACACATTGTATCATTTAAAGACACAATATAATTACCATTCTTTACCATCAGGGTAACGGTTTTAGTAGCGACCTACTTAACCATCCGTCCTAAACATCCTTAGTACAGTGAGGTGCGCTTAGCGCTTTAAACAAGCAAGATCCCACACACGAGGAGACGAGCTACACCGCTCGGCTCGCCTCTTCGAACGTTACGCAGAGTCAGCATTCCTGACCGACCAGGCTCTACGTAACAGAAAACTGGTGTCAGAAGTGGGATGCTTTATTGAGACACTCCAGTTTTGGAAACGAATTTTGATATCAAAATTCCTCTCGCCTACAACCTCACCTTACACTATTCCAGTAACCAACGGTTCGCAGGGAACGGATTTGACTGTCTTGGTCATTTCCCTGATCCTAGCTGCCGTCCTACCCCTCGATTCGAAGTGTGTTAGGAGTGATTCACCACGGTCACTCTGCCTCTCCGTGTCGAGTAACCAACGGTTCGCAGGGAACGGATTTGACTGTCTTGGTCATTTCCCTGATCCTAGCTGCCGTCCTACCCCTCGATTCGAAGTGTGTTAGGAGTGATTCACCACGGTCACTCTGCCTCTCCGTCTCGAGTAACTATCCTTGAGATCTCCCCTCCATACGACGACTAAAAGTCATCAACAAATTCTTGTCTCAATCGGCTGACAAACTCACTGCACAAGGATGACGGAAAATACGAACAATGCCACCACTTCGGAGGCTTTGACGCAATCTATGATCGAGACCTTTAACTTCACAATAAAGGAAACACGAATTCAGAATGCCGTATCCACGATACCTACATTTAACGGGGAAGATACGTCACTATCCGAATTCGTTAAAGCCTTGAATGAGTCAAGCGTACAACTCAGCACAGGGGACGAACCGCGTTTCCTTATTCTAGCAATCAATAAGATCAAGGGTGCCGCGCGCGACGACATCATGGATAAATCTTTTGCCACCCTCGCGGAATTAATCAAACACCTGAAACGCCGTTACGGTCCCGCTCAGAGCCTCGCGTCGTTGAAAGCCGAGTTATCGCGATTACAAATTCGCCGAAGCGAAACGCTCCGTGAATATGTGAACCGAACCATAAAATTATTTCGGAGAGCAAAAACGGCGCAAAAGGACAAGTACGACGGTAAAGACGTCGGACTCGAGGAAGTAAATGAGCTTACTCTCGAAAATTTCCTGTTCGGATTACCGCGACATATCCGCCAGGATCTCAACGGGAAGAAATTCAAAACGCTGGATGAAGCTATCGATGGCGTCATGGATCTAGAAAGGAACCTCAAAAGCCATCAAAAGGCTCGCGGCTTGTGTAACGAAGAAACCGATGACACGGGTTACTCGCCGTCGCGCTACGGAAATCGTAGATCCAGAGCATACCCAAATTCACCGAGTCCATATGACAAATATCGAAGTCACCGCCACGCTCGAGAACGAAATATGAGCCCCAGCGATAATTCGTCAATGGACGAACAGGAGGAACGGCCCTCCCGTTATCGCACCTATAATGCGAGAGCAAGGAGTCCCGCCTATCGAAGAGATCCCTCCGCCTCGCCGGGAAGTTCTCGTTCCAGGGAACGCGAATACTACCCAAATGGAAAAACTGCAAGAGGAGACTCCCCGCGAAGGTCAGCGGAACGGAACTTTTCAAAATGGTACTGCTGGAAATGTGGTAGGAAAGGGCACGACGGAAAAACCTGCAGGAATCGTGACCCCAGGTCCGCAACGCCAAGCCCGGCACGCCCGTCGACACCCAACACCACTGATAAGGGAGCTAATTTAAACTCCCAGGGCGCTCGCGGAACTACGGGAGCTGCGAGCGAAGCCAAAATCCCCGCCAAGAGAGTCAATTTCCCAGACAATCCACTGGCAACCCAAACAAAATTGTTGTCAAGGAATATGACCCACCGACCATCACCTTCAATGTCCCGGAATTAGGGAATAGACGAATATCCATGGTCGTCGATACAGGGTCTTCGGTCAATCTGATCAGATTAGAGGCACTCGGGCCCAAGACCCGCCTCGAGACCCGCGACAATTTGGAAGTCATCGGGGTCTCTGGCAGCTCCGTGACTTCCGTAGGTACCACTCGTCTTACCCTCGGCGAAGAAACGGTATACTTCTACGTAATCAAAAATCCGTCATGGCCACAAGATGCAATCCTGGGCGCTGCATACATGCTACAGGTTGCCGCCGAAATTTCATTTAACCACTTCACCGTGGTCACTAAAGAAGATCCCATAAGGCCAAGACGATTCGACCATCGACCCAGGCCCGCGCCAAAAGAACCCAATCGATATTGCATAAAGGGCCGCTGTCAGCAAACTATCGCCCTTAACGTAACCACCGGCGATATCAAGGAAGGATATCTCCCGGGTTTCAAACCCACAAACAACGTTATTATAAGCGATAGCATTGTGCGCGCAGAAAACGGCACGTGTTACGCGATGGCCACCAACATAGGCGAAGACCCCGAGGAATTCGAGGTCGAGCCACGGACACTGCTGCCATATGACATCCCGGAGTACTGTTTCACGGGACGAACACCACCCGAGGAAAGGGCTACGCGCATTAGAAAAATTACACAACTACTAAAATTAGACCACCTGAACCAAGAAGAAGCACATATGGTGATGGAATTGATTCAGGAATTCCCAGACAGGTTTTACCTACCCGGTGACCAACTGGGGGTATCAAAAACCGTCGAGCACAGCATACCCACTATCAACGAAATCCCGATACACACCAAACAATATCGGTACCCGCTAATCCACCAAGAGGAAATCAAGAAGCAGGTAAAAGATATGCTTCACAATAAAGTCATCCGAGCGTCCTCCTCGCCCTACAACTCCCCACTCTGGATCGTACCCAAGAAACCAGACTCGCACGGCAACAAGAGGTGGAGAATGGTGATAGATTTTCGAACGCTCAACGACAAAACCGTGGGGGATAGCTATCCCTTGCCATGCATTACAGAAATTCTGGACCGTCTTGGAAAGGCTAAATATTTCTCGATATTCGACCTCGCCAGCGGTTTTCACCAAATTGGGATGAATCCCAACGATGCCCCGAAAACGGCTTTTTCTACGCCTAACGGACACTACGAATACGTCCGAATGCCCTTCGGCCTCAAGAATGCCCCGGCTACATTCCAACGATTGATGGACCACGTCTTATGCGGACTCCAGGGGACCACACTATTCGTTTATCTTGACGATATCGTTGTGTACTCATCCTCGTTGGACACACACAAAAGCCGCATCCGTACTATGCTCCAGCGACTAAGAGAACACGGGCTCATGTTGCAACCTGATAAGTGCGAGTTTCTACGCAAGGAGGTTACTTACCTGGGTCATGTGCTCACTCAGAACGGAGTACAACCCGATCCCAAGAAATTAGTCGCAGTAAAGGAATTCCCAGTACCCAAAAACCAGAAGAATATTAAACAATTTTTGGGATTGGTAGGATACTACCGTCGATTTATTCCCAATTTCGCAAAACGAGCAAAACCCTTAACCACCCTACTCAAGAAGGACGCTCGCTTCAACTGGACCGAACAACAACAACAAAGTTTCGAAAACCTGCGAGATGAATTATGTCAACAGCCAATTTTACAATTTCCCAATTTCGCCGAACCTTTTGTAGTAACTACTGATGCCTCTGACATAGCTATCGGAGCAATCCTAAGTCAAGGGAAAATCGGGCAAGACCTACCAATAGCCTATGCTTCCAGGGTATTAATACCAGCAGAACGAAATTATACGACCACCGAAAAGGAATGTTTAGCCATCGTTTACGCTGTCGCACAGTTCCGGCCGTACCTATACGGACACAAATTTACTCTGGTCACCGACCACCGCCCCCTCGTATGGCTCCACTCAGTAAAGGAACCTAGCGCCCGCCTCGCTAGATGGAAGCTGAAATTGGAAGACTACGAATACAACGTAGTCTACAAATCAGGGAAAACTAACCTCAATGCCGATGCGCTCTCCCGAAACCCAGTAATCTCACTCCCGGTGGTACCGAGCGCCAAAAAGGATAAGGCCTTTAAACCAACGGGGGGCTGGAAGAAATCTACTCAAAACGTCAGCTCTATCGGTAGTCGAATAAAAACACGACAAAAGGCCGTATCCACAAATTACGCCGAAGATACTACCAACCCTACCGATACTGAGGAAGGTCCTTCCCACACCCTACCAATCTCAAAGGAAGGAGGGACATCCAAAAATCCCACACGAGACCGAATTATGTCTGCACCTATGGCTCCGATGCGAGAACAAAGGGAAAGCAGGGTACCAGACCACGTAATCGAGCTTGCACCGGTCCCAGAAAGCTCCGGCGACGAAGACGAGGATGTCTTCATCATCAACAAATCCGACACCAAGATAGCAGAGACTTCGTTGCAACGCGAGAACCAGAAACAGGCAGAAACCATTCAAGCCGCCGACGATCTCTCACTGAACGAAGCAAAAGGGCGACTGAGGGAGTTATCGAAAGAACTTAACATGTCGATACTCGAAGCGGCAATAACCCCTCATCCCTCCCAACCTACCACTACTAATACTCCAATCCTAGCTAAACCACAAATAGGTCAACGAATTTCTTTTGCTCCCACTCCTAGACGAAGTATGGCCCCGGAAGCACAATCCACGCCCGGAGACCAGCTGAGCAAACCCACACGAGAGGAAACCCAGCTATCCACCCCTTCTGTCCAGACACCTGTCTCTACCTCTCTCCCACCAGTATCCACTACGAGTGATGACACCACCGGAGACTCGGACGCCGAACTCGCCGTAAAAAGAGTCGACGCCGGTGACGTCAGGACTCTCGTCTCTCCCGAGACGCTCACTGCAGTCAAAGGAAACATAGTACATTTCATGCCAGCTGATTGCCGTGTGATTCACCCAGTGAATAAAATGCTACAGGATCTTAACTATATAGATACCGACGAAATTATGAGGAATAAACCAAGGCTAGGGAGTGTACTTATCTCAGAACGAGGAGGTAATAAAACCTATACAATTATCCATACCAACAGCGCATACGACATCATAGATCTCGAAAAATTCGAACTAGCCTTAAAGGCCCTAGGTTCGGCCATAACCAAAACACGAGTAAACGATCTCCGAATACCACTACGGGGCAACGGATTCGATCATCTACCCATCAACGACCTGAAAACCAGCACAGAAAACCTGCTGCTCGGTTATTCCCCGCGTATCACGTTATGCGTCGGAAACATCCACGAACCGCCACCCGAGCACCGGAAAGAGATAATCCTCGAGCATCACGCCAGCCTCACAGGTGGACACAAAGGAGTAACTAAAACCTACAGGCGCATAAGGGAAAAATTCTCCTGGCCGAATATGCACCAAGACGTGCAAGCGCACGTACGCGCCTGCCTTGATTGCCAACGACAAAAATTAGTCCGAATAAAAACACGGGAACCTATGCTAATTACCGATACCCCGGAAGAACCCTTCTGTAAAGTATCATTAGATATAGTAGGCCCTCTACCCAAAACTCCCGGAGGAAACAAGTACATACTGACAATGCAGGATAACCTAACCAAATACTGCACTGCCGTCGCTATACCAAACATGAAGGCAACCACCGTAGCAGACGCCTTCGCCCGCCATTATATCGCCAATTTCGGAACACCTAAGGCTATCCTTACCGACCGCGGGAGTTACTTTACCGGAAGTCTTTTGGCAGAACTCGCCGAAATCTTTAAGATCAAGCGAACTACCACCTCGGGCTACCGCCCTCAGACAAACGGAGCCCTCGAAAGAAGCCATCACGTTTTAACCGAATATCTAAAACATTATATGGACTCCTACGAAGACTGGGACCTATACATCCCGTTCGCTATGTTCTCATACAACACGTCCGTACACGAAGCCACCAATTTCACACCATACGAACTGGTCTACGGAAAACCCGCGAGAATACCAACCTCTTACCCGGCACCCGACCAATTACGAACATACAACAGCTACTTGATTGATTTGGTCACCCATATGGATAAAACCCGCCGTATAGCCAACGAAAATTTAGTTAACGCCAAAACACGTTCAAAAACCCGATACGATCAAAAGGCAAACCCAATCATTTTTAAACCCGGAGACTCGGTTTTTGTTCTCAAAGAACCACGCACTCACAAATTCGATCCACACTACGTCGGCCCATTCAAGATTCTCGAATTGCTGGAACTAAATAACGCGCTCTTACAAGGGAACCTTACCAAGTGTCCCCCTCCGATTTGCTTGGGATTGAAATATGTTATTAAGCACGGAATTCTAAGGGATACGTATTTTTTTATATTGGCCAGTTTTGAGTTTTAGGGGATGAAACTACCCCTGGAAAGTTGAGCTGAAATGTGCTATCTCGGAAACTATAATAGATAGAGTAAAATTTTCAATGGGTGAAATACATGGTTTTTTCCACACATTTACGTAGTATCGACAAAGTGTGCAAAATGCAATTTGTTTATAACAAAATAATTTTTAACAACATTATTTTTTATTTTATGGCAATTTATATAATGATAAAAATTATGGAGCATAAAATTCCGAATCTAACGGTGTATAACTTTTTATTAGTTCCATACATGCATACATAGTTACACGTTATTTAGTGTCAGGGTGCGACGCCGCGCGCCGGCCGGCTCTGGTGACGGGTGCATCTGAGGAGTTTCGCTTATTTATTAATTGCGTTGTATCTCAAAAAGAACAAAGTACATTATATTATTGGTTTTGATATTTTTATTATTATTCGTTATACGTGGTACAATAGTGGTAGTCTACAAAAAAATATTTTAAACATAACGATTTTTTACACCAAGCACACCGTATAACTGCTATTTCATTACAACCCTCAATGTCACATATCGTTTTAGATGATTCTCCGAAACTGAAGTCGACAGGATTGTCGAATTTTGTAGGTTTATCATCAATATAACCGCTTTTGTACCAGGAATATTTAAATAGATTGGTATACCTAGGAGACGAGAACTGATTGTGTATTAGAGACTGCAATTTTATTATATTGTTCCGCTCATGAAGGTTTATGTCGAGCTCAAGTAACAAAACGGTATCCGAAAATCGTCTGGCGAAATTTTTCCATACTCTAAACCCAACAACATCTAAAGGTTGGATTTTCCCTGTTGTGCCTGCAGGTATTATTTGAACAAATATCTGTTTTCCTGGGGGCGTTAAATCAGAAATTGAAACAGATCTATGTCCGCTCCAGGAATCTATGAGCAGAAGGTTATCGGTGCCAACATTTGGAAGGTAAACTTGGATGGCAAGCTGTTATCGCCTTCCGTTTGGACGGCAAGCTGTTATCGCCTTTATTTCTTGTCTTGAAAGAAGCTAGTGGAACTTTTGGACCAAGGGTGGTGGAAAATCTATTTAGGCCAACAAACGTCTTTCTAACGGCATCAAAATCTGGGAAATTAACAGCAAGTATGAAGTATATAAGAGAATATCATTGCACAATAATGCTCGGTCTTTTGTCCGCAAATACGTTGCAATGTTGTTTCCGTTTCCTTCCAGATCATTTCAAAACTTGGCTACAAGAAGTTTACCTTCCAAATGTTGGCACCGATAACCTTCTGCTCATTGATTCCTGGAGCGGACATAGATCTGTTTCAATTTCTGATTTAACGCCCTCAGGAAAACAGATATTTGTTCAAATAATACCTGCAGGCACAACAGGGAAAATCCAACCTTTAGATGTTCTTGGGTTTAGAGTATGGAAAAATTTCGCCAGACGATTTTCGGATACCGTTTTGTTACTTGAGCTCGACATAAACCTTCATGAGCGGAACAATATAATAAAATTGCAGTCTCTAATACACAATTAGTTCTCGTCTCCTAGGTATACCAATCTATTTAAATATTCCTGGTACAAAAGCGGTTATATTGATGATAAACCTACAAAATTCGACAATCCTGTCGACTTCAGTTTCGGAGAATCATCTAAAACGATATGTGACATTGAGGGTTGTAATGAAATAGCAGTTATACGGTGTGCTTGGTGTAAAAAATCGTTATGTTTAAAATATTTTTTTGTAGACTACCACTATTGTACCACGTATAACGAATAATAATAAAAATATCAAAACCAATAATATAATGTACTTTGTTCTTTTTGAGATACAACGCAATTAATAAATAAGCGAAACTCCTCAGATGCTCCCGTCACCAGAGCCGGCCGGCGCGCGGCGTCGCACCCTGACACTAAATAACGTGTAACTATGTATGCATGTATGGAACTAATAAAAAGTTATACACCGTTAGATTCGGAATTTTATGCTCCATAATTTTTATCATTATATAAATTGCCATAAAATAAAAAATAATGTTGTTAAAAATTATTTTGTTATAAACAAATTGCATTTTTCACACTTTGTCGATACTACCTAAATGTGTGGAAAAAACCATGTATTTCACCCATTGAAAGTTTTACTCTATCTATTATAGTTTCCGAGATAGCACATTTCAGCTCAACTTTCCAGGGGTAGTTTCACCCCCTAAAACTCAAAACTGGCCAATATAAAAAAATACGTATCCCTTAGAATTCCGTGCTTAATAACATATTTCAATCCCAAGCAAATCGGAGGGGGACACTTGGTAAGGTTCCCTTGTTAGAGGGACCGAAAGGCAAAAACGTAATAAAACATCTCGACAAATTAAAACCAGCTCATCAGCCTCTTCCCTGACATGAGCATTATACCAAACTCTCCTTGAATTCCAGAATGGTTCCCCTCGCCTTAGGATTACTATTCATTACCACAACACGGGGATATTCTCAACCACCCCCTTATATAGACACAAACTATTACGTAAGGCCAATCAGGAAAAATGCAGGATTATTCACGGAAAGGTTACCTGACCTCAGGGGATACCATACAGAATGGAAACTCGTCACTTCAGTCGAAATAAAGGAATTACTCTCCCGAAAACCAAATCTGGAGTCAGCAAAAGCTAGAGCCACCCGCCAATGCGCACAAATGAATCAAACAGACTGCCCCATCCTCCTCGATATAGAACACCTGACCTCTAAAATCAACGATTCGGAACGCTATATCGAAATGCTCGAGGGCACCATATCTGACAGACCAACCCATCGCGAGAAAAGGGGGGCCCCATTTGGTTTTATCGGCACTATTAGCCACGCGCTTTTCGGAACAATAACCGAGGAAGAAGCCGAACAAATCCATGAGGAGCTCGACAAACTACACGAATCACAGCACGACATCGCCGAACTATTAGCAAATCAGACTCACATCATACAGTCAGAATTCAACAATATCAGTATTCGCCTGAATAACATGTCTCGGCAAGCGTCGCTTGCCCTCACCAAGATCGAGGTATTAGCCTCACTGATGGACAGCCAACGAGCCGAGTTCGACTCCTTTAAACTCAAACTAGCACAGTCAAATTGGCTGCAAAAACTGTCAGAATGCGTGGAAAGTTACCGAGCCGCCCTTATCACCCTGGTAGATGCTATTCTATTCGCCACTAAAGGGGCAATACACCCTGCCGTACTACCACCCCACCAGCTAAGCGAGGCAGTCAAGAAAATTCAAGAAAATACGAAGCTACAATTTCCATTAACTCACGAAGAAGTAATCTCAGAACAATTTTCCAGGGTAGGTGACCTGGGAATGTTTTATTCCCGCGGCAGGTTAATTCTGACGCTCACTATTCCCCTCCTCGATCGGATGACGATGTCACTTTATAAGATGTACCCTTTCCCAAACCTACACCAACACGCCTCGAACCACACCCCCGTATACGTTTACATCTCTCCAAGGTCCAAGTATGTATCTATAACCCCCGATGGGTCACGATATATGCTCCCTACCGATGATTATTTAAAACAATGCAAGTATCATCAGGGTCAAAGTCTCTGCAAATTAATCATACCCATTTACGATACTGAAATTATACCGATCTGCGAGACGGATTTAATTCTAAGACCGTACGAAATGAAATGGAACACCTGCGATATCCGCTTACTCCAGACACAGGACTCCTATTGGAAACCACTGCATTCGCGAAATACTTGGTTATACTCCACCGCCAACGAACAAAATCTGCAAATATTGTGTAAACGACGTATCGTCGGTTACGTAACCCTCTCAGGGGCAGGCATGCTCCACCTGGAACCAGGTTGCAGCGCCCGAACTGAATCAACCCAACTGATAGCACTAAGGGAAATTACCGATCAGTTGCCGCCTCAATACATTCCACCTATAACACTAAATCTCAGCGACATAGCCCCAATTGGCATCACAAAACATGCCACAGAACTCTTGGCCGCCGTTACCGTTCCCCACCAAGCAGGGAACGACTGGGAGCAAAGTACCGCCGCACTATCATTACGTCAGATAGAAAGCAGCGCAAGAAACGTCGCCGAATCAGAAAAAAATCACCATTAGCATCGCTTAATGACATACTCGTCAATGAGTCTGGGAACAATCACCCTTATTGGGCTCATCGGATATCTCATCTGTCACCGATGCCGAACTCAGGAGCCCGCCAAACCTCAAGGCCAACCAGAAATCGCCGTCATACCAACCCCCCTTGCACTACCTACTCCGACACCCCAATATCCATCAAATCTTAGAGTTTCCTTAGGAAGCCTAATAGGAGATTAACACCGTGAGATAAAACGCTCCAGCTTTTTCCCACGTGAAAGAACCCGTCCCAGACCACCCGGTTATCTCTGCTGCTGACTATCATCAGTGCAGTGACCAACCCAAGGACAAAAGGTAACACGAGGTTCTCTTCCCCGCACTCTCCTCTCCTCCCCCGCCTTCACTCGAAATACTATATTAACCACGCAAAAATCACCCGACACAGTCTGAAGGCAATTATCATGCCCACTCGGAAAACTCAGACTGAGTCCTGTGAAGGCCACTACGATTTTCATCAACAAACCCCGGACCCCGGGGCTTGGGTAATGACAAAAAGGAAAGGGAGAATCATGATATCTCGACCCTGGATTCCAAATCCACATCTAAAATCAGTCAACAAACAACCAAAAACACGAAAATTTACGCAAACCAGGAAAACTTACTCCGCCGCCAAATTTACCCAGTGCACGCTCAATGACCAAATACCAATCGATCTGGCACCCCCTGACTGGTCAGAACACTTAAAAGAAATAACCCACGAAAATATAAAGGATTTCATCCCAGGAGAAAAATTATTCTGAGAAAACCACCACCGCCTCATCACCTCCAAGACGCGAGAAAGACAATTCAGCACACTGATAACAGCTTTCTCACGTACGGGCACCCGACACCGTGGGACCATCCTACCTGAATCACATGACTACCCTCTCCCGAAACAAAAAATTCCCAAACCAAGTAATTAAAAGACCGAGAAACTCTAGGAACGAATAGTCACCTCCTGGAAGTAAGATCAGTCGAAAGAACATTTAGGAAAAGATCAAACATGTTCAGAAGCCAAAGAGCCGCAATAGCTTGGGTCCTACGAGAGCTCCGATGCCGCCGCACCTACGGCTTCCGGAATCTAAACGAAAATTGGCTGTGCGGGGACTGCTTTATAACACTAGGGCGTCCCAATTACTTCATCTACTACCGCCGCCATCAGTTACAAGAAGGGAACCGGGACCCAGTCTCATGTAATTCCTGCGGTACGTCCCTCGATATCCTAACGGGCGCCTACGATTGCCCTGATTGCACTTGCCAATACGCGATAGACGTTCTAACGCAGATTCAAGGAACAGGAAATACGGATCCACCACCCCCAGATAGCACCGACCGCAATCCCATGCGGGACTCACCACCTCGTCTAAACCAATAAGAGCAAGACATAAAATGAGTACCATCGCAATTCCCCCCCCCCCCCTCTCCGAAGGAAGAAGGACAGAAAGATATTCACACACTCAAAACCCTGTACCCCAACTACCACCGGGCGAATCACCATACCACAAGAAGCTAGTACCGAACCCACGTGACTCCCACCACCTAACCACCAAACCGAGCCATTAAAAACCCACGGGACGCTCTCCAGCCAACAATTAAATCTTACCCGCATCAGAAGAACGAGAGACAGACTCAATGGCCGAACATGTGTTTGGAGACGGAGCTAAGCTTCTAACCTGGAGATTCCTCCTGAAGGAATTCAACCATCGATATATACGAGGATTCCGAGCAAAAAGGGACAGTAAAAAATGGCTCTGTGAAGATTGTTACTTGTATAAGAAGCGCCCAAAGACCTACCTATTCACCAAAGTCCACCAGCTGGAGCAGGGTTATCAAAACGTCACAGAATGCGCCCGATGTTATGTCATCCTGGACACCTTAGACGACGCGATCAACTGTTACGGTTGCACGCGACGTTATTGTGAAGAAACGGACGCAGAATGCCCCGACCAAGGGGCACTAGTGATCCCGCCCGGCACAAAATTTATTATAAGCGGAGAAAACGACCCCTAGACGACCACCGCCAAACAACCCCGGACCACACTACGGACGCAGAGGAGGAAGCAGCACGACGAATACCAAAGTGTACAACCAGTGAACGCGAAAATGTGCAAAGCATAACACATGCTAAAGTGCGAGCGCATATAAGCAATGTGTGTGAACGCGAAAGTGTGCAAAGCGTAACGCGCGCTAAAGCATGAGCGCATATAATCGGCGCAATGTATGAGAAAGTGCGAATACATATAAACAACGTATGTGAACGCGAAAGTGTGCAAAGCGCAACGTGCGCTAAAGCATGAGCGCATATAATCGGCGCAATGTATGTAAACGCGAAAATGTGCAAAGCGTAACGCGCGCTAAAGCATGAGCGCATATAATCGGCGCAATGTATGAAAAAGTGCGAATACATATAAGCAATGTACGTGAACGCGAAAGTGTGCAAAGCGTAACGTGCACTAAAGTGTGAGCGCATATAAGCAATGTATGGAAAAGTATGCAAAGGTGTGAAATATGCGAAAGCGTAAGCAACGGGATGAATGCAAAAACAACCTAACACATAAGCGTGCGTACCCAGCCTTCAAGCGTCCGGGGGTCCGTCTGTTTTACACATATGCCTTTTAACCATTCTTTTTTTTTTATATATATACATATGTTCTTTTTTTTAATATATACCTCATTTTTAGGCACGACCGTAAAGGGAGTGACTTATGCAATCGCCATCGCGAAAACCGTTCGTGTGTGTGTGTGTGTGTCCGTCCGTGTAGATCCTCGATTTCGGAAAAACGGCTGAACCGATCGGGACGAAATTTGGCACAAAAATCAAGTACACTACTGTGAGTTGACAATAAGGTTTGTGAGCCGCCATCTTGAACCGGTACAAGATGGCGGGAGATTCAAAATTTGAAAAAAATGTAATTTAAATTTAATATTGCTGCCATTTCTAAACGGCTGAAGATAGCGATACATAAAGTTTGCTGGCACCAAATGGATATATACTCAAAGTACATACCAAATTTCGTTGCGATCCGTTCAGCCGTTTGGCCGGAATACTGCACTAATGGAAATAGTGCAAAGTTCATTAATCCATTAGTGCAGTATTCCGGCCAAACGGCTGAACGGATCCGAACAAAATTTGGCATGTACATCGAGTATATATCCATTTGGTGCCACGAAACTTTATGTATGGCCATTTTGAACCGTTTCGAAATGGCGGCAAATTCAAATTTTTTATCCACTATTCCACCAAAACGATTGATTAGTCCACTATTCCGGCAAAACGGCTGAACGGATTCGGACAAAATTTGGCATGCACATCAAGTATATACCCATTTGGTGCCAGGAAACTTTATGTATGGCCATCTTCAGCCGTTCCGAAATAGCAGCAAATTCAAATTTTTAAACCACTATTTCAGCAAAAAAGTTGATTAGTCCACTATTCCAGCAAAACGGCTGAACGGATTCCGACAAAATTTGGCATGCATATCAAGTATATACCCATTTGGTGCCACGAAACATTGTGTATGGGCATCTTCAACCATTTCGAAATGGTGCCAGTTTCAAAGATTTCAATTTGTCGCAATTTCTCAATGGTTGAAGATAACCATGCATAAAGTTTTACCGTAGCAAAGGTGTATATACTCTATGTACATGTCAAATTTTTGTTCGGATGCATTTAATTGTCCGGTTTTGATCACTTGGGTCTATTGCAGAAATGCTGCATTTTGTGGGCGAGCGCGAAGCGCGAGCACCCGACGATCTGGGGGGGGGGGGGGATGGCGCTTGAGCGAAGCGAAAGCGCAGAGGACTCTGTAGCATAGTTTAATATTTCAATACTTGAATTTTCTACAATTTCGAAACCTTTTGAAATTCGTGGGCGAGCGCGAAGCGCGAGCAAAGGCGATCTTGAGGGGGTTGGCGCTTGAGCGAAGCGAAAGCGCAGGGGGCTCTGCCCCCTAGTTATAATACGTATATCAATTTGCTAGAGAAATCTTAAAATTTAATTAGGCTTAGCAAATGCGGCACCACTGCAACATGGCTGCGACGGTGAAACCGGGCCAAAACGTAGGTGTGATATACTCTGTGGCACATTCGACGAGCAATATTGTATAACGGTAAATATACGAATCTCTTAGTCTCAACTTATTTCTCACATCTCAGATTTCATTCAAGTTATTCCTCATAAACCCTAGGCTTGCGATCCTCCATGTCCAAAGGAACATTGTCGTCATGAGTCATCAGACAGGTGCATGAAGACGGTTCTAGTGGAAAAATAATATGTAGACTTAGAAGTTTAAGAATGCAGGCTCAACTAAAATATGTATTTAAACTGTCAAAGCCCTTCTTGCAATAAATACTCTACAAAACACTGGTCGGTTTTCTTAATTCGATGCTTATCCGATTAAATGTGCTCGTTAACAAAATTACTTGGAAATTTCTGACTAGGTTAGATTAGACTTGATGCATAAAATAAGTTCGGTTGTTAAGGAAGTATGGAGATCGACGTGTTATCCTGCGTTTAATATTAAAAAAAAAAACCTTTGAGTTGGTCATCAGACTATTTAGACGCCTCTACATACAATGCCATAATTTACAGTAGGGATTGTAGAACACCCAAGTTTAAATAGAAACTAGAAGGAAGCATTTTGACAATAGGAGCAGACGAAGCTCTCTTAATGAGCTCGATGAAATATTTTAGAATATTGCAATTATCCTATTCCAGTATGGATATGTAGTGATCAGGATTTCAAAAAATCAAATCTACCCGCACACAGATCAAATAATACTCTTTATTATCTCTAACCTACACCTCAACCACTAAAATCAATAAAATCGAACGCAATTGTAGATAAAATCTGACCGGCACCAGGAAATGCAATAAATCACACGTGCTGCACGTTTTGGAAATAACAATTCTAAATCTTTTTTCACCAATGACTTACTCGTATGGAATTTTCTGCTCCACGTTAAAGTCATTTAGACGGCTGATAATATTTCTATAAATTGTAAGTTCCAATATTTTATGTCGCAATTTTACCTATAGAAGCCAACGACAGACTGTTGATTTCCGTCGACACAAGTTCGAGGAAAAACATCGCATTACCATTACACAGTGGAAAATTATTCAATAATAAACGTGTATGGAGTAACACTTTTTCTGCTACTCCTGGTCTGCTTTTACTGTAAGTGTATCGACTTATTCTATAGTACTTTGAGTATATATCCATTTGGTGCCAGCAAACTTTATGTATCGCTATCTTCAGCCGTTTAGAAATGACGGCAAAATTAAATTTAAATTAAATTGTATTCGAAATTTGAATTTCCCGCCATTTCGTGCCGGTTCAAGGTGGCGGCTCACTAATCTTATTGTCAACTCACAGTAGTGTACTTGATTTTTGTGCCAAATTTCGTCCCGATCGGTTCAGCCGTTTTCCCGAAATCGAGGATCTACACGGAACACACACACATACATACATACGAACGGTTTTCAGGATGGCGATTGCATAAGTCACTCCCTTTACGGTCGTGCCTAAAAATGTTCGGTAAATCTAGTGTTAAAGAAGTACGGAGATAGACACTTGGTCCGGTGAAACGTAAGAATATCTATTAACATGGCTTATTAAGTTTGTATTTTAAGAATGCAATTTTTTCAGTGTACTCATACCAACGTATTTATCTTTTTTCCATGAGCATGATAATAACATGATTTAAATAAAGATACGATTGATTGAGCTTAATATTCTTACAACGCACGTCGCAATACTAATTATAATGACAACATAATAGTCAGCAATAACCTTTTAATAATATTCTCTATGAAATTTACATAATAAGACCGAAATTGTAAATCGTAATTGTAAATCGAAATTGTAATAGGAAAAATGTTACTCCACACGCGTTCATTCTCGAAGAATTCTCCAGTGAGGAATGGAAATTGCGAAGGCTCTCCACCAACTTCTCTCGATAGAACTGAACAGTCGGTCGATGGCCCTTATAGTTATCGTCCCAATTCAAAACATTATCGACTGCCATAGTATGGAAACATTATCAGCTGTCCAAATAACATTATCATTCGATACGAGAGATCGCATGCAAATTCTTCTTCCGTTTCGTAAGTTTTCATTCAACTATTTGTTTACGGGCGCGAAGAGCGAGCCCTGACCTATTGCTATTGCGTCGATTTGCTTCATTTCCGCTAGATGTTAATGTGTGACAGGAAATTACGCTCTACTTCAAATTACGCCTTCCACATTAAAGTGGAGACGTGTTGTCCGTCTCACAATATTCTCTTTTTTTTTTCTTTCTCTTTAAATTGAACACTGCATTTTCTTTCCACTAATCCGAACACTACAACGAAAAAAATTGTATTCTTAAAGTACAAACATAATAATTCATTTTAATAGATATTCTTAATAGATAAGAATATTTTCTTATCGATATGACGGTAGCAGAAAATTTCATACGTGTGTATCATTGGCAAATATTAGTATTATTATTTTCAAAACGTGCACCACGTGTGATTTATCGTATTTCCGTGTGTCGCGGTCCGATTTTATCTGTAATTGCGTTCGATTTTATTGATTTTAGTGATTGAGGTGTAGGTTAGAGATAATAAAGAGCATTATTTGGTCTGTGTGCGGGTAGATTTGATTTTTTGAAATCCTGATCACTACATATTGTGACGTTGCATTTTTGTGCACGTCACAAAAGGGGCATAAAATCGGAGACCGACTCGACGCAGACGGAGACGCAGCGAAGGAGAATAATATTAAGTTGGTATAAATTAGATTTAATAGATTTATGTACTGCGGAATTCGTCTGCGTCGAGTCGGTCTCTGATTTTATGCCCTCTTTGTGACGTGCACAAAAATGCAACGTCACAATATCCATACTGGAATAGGATAATTGGAATATTTCGAAGTTTACCGTAGCTTATTGATACAACTCCTCAATAAAAATCCTTCTTAAAAAACCTTTCTTAAAAATCCTCCTCCTCAATACTCAGAAAATTCCAAGCAATTTTGTTAACGAGTACACTTAATTGGACAAGCGTCGAATTAACAAAACCAACTAGTGTTTGTAGAGTATTTATTGCAAGAAGGGCTTTGACAGTTTACATATTTTTGTTGAGCCTGCATTCTTAAACTTCTAAGTCTACATATTATTTCTCCACTAGAACCATCTTCATGCACATGTCTGATGACTCATGACGACAATGTTCCTCTGGACATGGAGGATCGCAAGCCTAGGGGTTATGAGCAATAACTTGAATGAAATCTGAGATGTGAGAAATAAGTTGAGACTAAGAGATTCGTATATTTACCGTTATACAATATTGTTCATTCATTGTGCCACAGAGTATATCACACCTGCGTTTTGACCCGCTTCTACCGTCGCAGGCATATTGCGGTGGTGCCGCATTTGCTAAGCCTAATTAAATTTTAAGATTTCTCTAGTAAATTGATATACGTATTATAATAAATAGGATACACTTACAGTGAAAGCAAGCCATGATTATTAGAAAAAGTGTTACTCCATACACGTTCATTGTTGAATAATTTTCCAGTGAGTAATGGTAATGCGACGTCTTCCCTCGAACTTGTCTCGACAGAAGTCAACAGTCGGCCGATGGGTTTTATAGGTATCGTCGCAACATAAAATATTGGCACTTACAATTTATAGAAATATTATCAGCCGTCTAAATGTCTCTAACATTGAGGAAGACATTCTATACGAGTGCGTGATTGATAAAGATTTAGAATTGTTATTTCTAAACCGTGCAGCACGTGTGATTTATTGCATTTCCTGGTGCCGGTCAGATTTTATCTACAATTGCGTTCGATTTTATTGGTTTTAGTGACTGAGGTGTAGGTTAGAGATAATAAAGAGTATTATTTGGACTGTGTGCGGGTAGATTTGATTTTTTGAAATCCTGATCACTACATATCTATACTGGAATAGGATAATTGCAATATTCTAAAATATTTCATCGAGCTCATTAAGAGAGCTTCGTCTACCCCTATTGCCAAAATGCTTCCTTCTAGTTTCTATTTAAACTTGGGTGTTCTACATTACCTACTGTAAATTATGGCATTGTATGTAGAGGCGTCTAAATAGTCTGATGACCAACTGAAATGTTTTTTTTTTTAATATTAAACGCAGGATAACATGTCGATCTCCATACTTCTTTAACAACTAAATCTATCTTCTGCTTCAAGTCTAATCTAACCTACTCAGAATTTTCCAAGTAATTTTGTTAACGAGCACACTTAATCGGATAAGCATCGAATTAAGAAAACCGACCAGTGTTTTGTAGAGTATTTATTGCAAGAAGGGCTTTGACAGTTTAAATATTTTAGTTGAGTCTGCATTCTTAAACCTCTAAGTTTGCATATGTTACGTAGGGAGTTGTCAGGATGGAATGTCCCAGTAACAGATTGTTTGAAGGAAGAAATTGAACCCGAGCGGTAGAGCTCAATTCTTCCCTATTAGGAATTTAGTGGAGTAGGCTAGGATAAGGCTTGGGTTAGCGCACCTTCCTGCGTTTGAATGTCTAATGACATATGACTCCACTAGGATTCTGGGTTTAACAGATATCAAAACGTATATTGACTTGAATAATTACAAGTGAGATCGCAACTCAGGTGTACAATGCGACTGAGGGCGATCGATTTTGGTACAAGAATAATCCTATTCCGCGATTTACACTAGTTATTATGCTTTAAAGCTAACTCAACACGGAGGAGACACGTTTACGCGTTCGCGACGTGATTTTAATATTCTTAGTTGCGCTTACAAACTACAGCTCCAGGCTCTTGCGTGGGCTGGCAAAGATTTAAAGTATGTTTTACGCGGTTGAGTCTACGCGTAGCCAGTTCGTGGTCTACGTTTACCGAGAGTCAAGTATTCCGCGGGCCCTTCCCGATTTTACGTGGCAAAGCGACTATTGCGCGGTGCTTGACGATAAAGTACGGGACTTTGTCCTTACCCGTGATTCTAATGTGAATCGGTGCAAGAGAACGGAGCAGAGTGACAGCGTAACGATGTCTGAAACTCTAAAGGCAATGTTGATTGTAATCGCGAGTCTTTTATTGCAAATGATACGGTGGTCAAGCGAGGCGCGGAGTGCGGTGTGCGTACCCTAAAAGTAGGTAGGCAAGAGGCGCGCGACATGTGGTGCGAGCCCATGCTGGAGGAGTCAACGCATTCCTCAGCTGGGCCGCCTCGCAATGACTAAATGCTGACGCGTCTCCTTCGCGGCGAGTGCCCTACATGGAGCATGATCCGAGCGTTTAACTATCCTAATGTTTAATAAAAATATGAGGTACCGAGTATGTAACACATACTATTTTTCCACCAGAATCATTTTCATGCACATGTCTGATGACTCATGACGACAATGTTCCTTTGGACATGGAGGAGTGCAAGCCTAGGGTTTATGAGCAATAACTTGAATGAAATCCGAGATGTGAGAAATAAGTTGAGAGATTCGTATATTTACCCATATACAATATTGCTGGTCCATTGTGCCACAGAGTATATCACATCTGTATTTTGCTCGTTCACCTTGTAGGTTGCAGCGGAGTTGCTCATTTTCGACACCTAATTAAATGTCAAGACTTTTCTGGCAAGTTGATATAGGATATACGTATTATAATAAATAGGATCCACTTACAGTAAAAGCAAGACATGATTATTAGAGACAGTGTTACTCCGTACACCATCATTCTTGAGTAATTTTCCAGTGTGTAATGGTAATGGGATGTTTTCCCTCGAACTTGTCTCGATAGAACTGAACAGTCGACCAATGGATTTTATAGGTATCGTCGCAACATAAAATATTGGCACTTACAATTTATAGAAATATTATCAGCCCTCTAAATGACTTTAACGTGGAGGAGAAAGTTTCATACAACTGTATCGTTGGCAAATGTTAGTATTATTATTTCCAAAACGTGCACCACGTGTCATTTATCGTATTTCCGTGTGTCCGTCCGATTTCATCCGTAATTGCGTTCGATTTTATTGATTTTAGGGATTGAGGTGTAGGTTAGAGATAATAAAAGGTTGGTCGATAGCTTTTATAGTTACTCCATGCACGTTAATTATTAAATGATTTTCCAATGAGTAACGGTGATGCGATGTTTTCCCTTGAACTCGTCTCTGCAGAACGGAACAGTCGACCAATGGCTTCTATAGGTAATGTTGCGACATAAAATATTGGAAGTTACAATTTATAGAAACATTATCAGCCGTTTGAATCATTTAAACATTGAGGAAAACATTCCATACGAGTGAGTCATTGTTAAAGATTTAGGGTCGTACTCTCATCCGTACTTTAGCAGCGCTCGGACTTTAGATGGGTTCTATACTTCTGCATACGTATGCATGTTCATGTCCACACATGTCTATAAAACGCATCTAAAGTGCGAGCGCTGCTAAAATACAGGTGAGAGCACGGCCCTTAGAATTGTTATTTCCAAATCGTGCAGCACGTGTCATTTATCGAATTTTCTGGTGCTGGTCAGATTTTATCTGTAATTGCACCCGTCTTCATTTTGGAAATATTATTAGCTGCTGTGACGTGGTATTTTACCCGTCCCAATTTTCCCCATCGGGCGCGCACGAGTAAAAGAATATATGAATAACGCAGCATTCTTTTAGAGTGGCAGCCAGCCAGTGCAACCCAGGATGAGACATATTTTCACGGCGAACCAACTAAGACCGTTAAGACCAGCGATATTAGGCATAAATAAGCGTTGCCCCTACCCCGATCGCACATCGCTCGCGTAAAAGGAAACACCAGGAAGAGAGAAGATCGCAGGGAGCAGCGCGGACCTGGGTCGGGAGAGCCCGTCGAGCGGTACGTGACATTACATTTAACGGAGCGAGGCGGCAACGTGCGGGTCCTGGCGGAGAAGGGGATACCGCGCTGCAACGGAGACCGCGTTCCAGCCGGGTCCCTCGCCACGAAGGAGACGCGGGGCCTCGACAGAGGAGGGAGTCGAACAACCACGAACATCTGGAAGCGGCCCAGTCGTCCGCGAGCCACTCCACACCGGGACCAGCATCCACGGGTGAACCCCAAGGGATAGTTGGACCAACGGCGTGGAGAAGAGCCGAAGACGCGGAGGGCACCTGCCGTCCACCGGAGCACGAGGCAAACGGCGTCCGCGCGAGTCCCTGGACACGTGGTCGGGACATCGCTCGGGGAGCTGCAGTCCCCGGAGCGGGTAAGACGCCTTCCTCCGGACAAAACCCCGGATGGAAGGGCGCACCGCGGCGGGCGAGAGGCGAGCAGAGTGTCCTCCGCCAAGAGACATCCCTCTTGCACTCGGCCCGAGAGGAGGAGCCGCCCCGTCAACAGCGATCCGTACCGCCGACGACGTTCAAACTTCCCGGGGCACGCGCTGACCACCACGTGAGGGACTATCATCCAATCCCGAGCGGCGAAGCGCTACTTCCCCAATAGAGATGATCGACAGCGTGGGAAACCAATAAGCGATGCGAGCGATCCGCGATCGATAGGGGAGGGGATAACGCCGGGCACGCACGAGACTACGCGAAAAGCCAGCGGCACTTGCGACTCACTACTCGCACGAGCTGGCTGCCTTTTTCTGATTGCTACCTTGACATCGGTGCTGCCTAAGATCATTAAACTAAAACTAGAGATATCTTCTCGTTGCCTTCTCGCTGACTTTGTGGAAGTGCTAAGAAGCCACAACGAGAAGCGACGTGCGTGCCCGGCCCCGACGCCTAGACGGTAAGCCCCAGTCAATTACCCGTGAGCCTAATTTAGTAAAATCATTGTTAGTCAGAATTGTCTCATCCTGGGGGAAAAGGATAGTCCAAAGCGTCCCGAACTGCGTCATCTTATTGTAATATCGTATCATTCTCGCGAACTGCGCTCCGGCCTGAGCCCTATAATTTAGTCAATGTTATGTATTATTTTGGATGATTTGTAAAGGGCTCAGAGTCGTGTTTCACATAACTATTTTCGGGACGGGTCGCAAGTCCTCCCGACATCTTCGCGTGTCTTTGTTCTCGTCGGGAGTAACGTCGTGTAACTGTTAAGTATTGTTAGTACCGCGTCAATTGTTAATAACCGGATCGAGAATCGAACGAGCGAACACCGACTCGAAGCACGCAAGGTGACCGAGCACAGGGGTTCTCTTGGCGCGTCGCCGATCGGCGAGCACCCTCGCCGACGATACATCTTGCGCGATCAAGTGCCCGGTCCCCTCTGGACCCCGCTGCCTAAATTCTCGTTATCTATCCGCTATCTCGCGTTTTCCTACTCGTTGCCTCCGTTTTATTGTATTTTCGCGGTTCCCCGCGTTGGGAATTACAGCTGTCTTACAGGAGAACCTCTCGCGGGAAAATCGGGGCTCTACGTCGCGAGCCAATAAACCGCACACCTAAAATCTCGATATTTCGCGCGAGCTGTATCACGATCTTCTCCTACGGAAGAATTTCTGTATCGCTGTCTTCCCCGCGGAAATATAATAAACGTTATAGGAGGAATCTCCGTTACAGAATTGCTGTCGTTTCAATTAGTTGCCTGTTACTAGCTTAATATTCTCTCTCTCTCTCTCCTCTGCGTGAACCCTTCCCCTCTCCGCGGCATTACGCCACAGCTGAGCTAGCCGGTGGCTCGAACGCGGTCGGACGGTTGCAATCGTCCGGATACTCTCCCGAAAGCGGAAGAATTTCCGCGACGCGAAAGCGTCTGGCGCCCTTCGCAGATCGTTTGCATAGAGTCAAACCTACGGGAGAGTTTTGAGTAACCGGGCGACGGCGCCTCCCGCCGCTTAGTCTGGACGATCGTGTGGCACCAATTTTGTCAGCGAGCCCTGGGTTTCCGCCCCGCGGATCTCTTCGAGCAGTTCCGCGGGCCCGCAGCTTCCACCTTGCGTCCCAGTCCCCTCGGGGAGGAAACCCAGCGATCTCAAGGGAAATCTCGTTACACTGCATACATGACTTTATTTCTGTGAAGTTGGCATTCCGAAAGTGGATTTCTTTTTTTTCTTGTAATGTAAGTTTTCTATTTTTCCTCGAACTTCTCTCGACGGAAATCAACAGTCGGTCGTTGGCTTTTATAGGTATCGTTGAAACGCAAAATATTCGATGTTACAATTTATGGAAATATTATCAGCCTTTTAAATGGATTTAACGTCGAGGAAAACGTTGCATACGAGTGAGTCATTGGTGAAAAAAGATTTAGAATTGTTATTTCTAAATCGTGCAGCACGTGTCACTACCTCTGTGAACCTGGCACCCGACCTTCGAAAATTTAACTTTTTTTTATTGAAAACGATAGCATTTCGTTTGTAGTTGTTTGTAGTAACAACAATTTCGTTTGTAGTTCCATGCATTAAAAGTTACAAAAATTTAAAAAAATGACTCGCACCCGACTTTGAGATATTTCAAATCCGCTTGCGCAGTCTTCTTCAGAATCGTTTGTAGTTAACGAAAGGAAAGGCACTACAAACAACTACAAACGATTCTGAAGAAGACTGCGCAAGCGGATTTGCAATACCTTAAAAATTGACAAAGTTAGCATTTTGACGATTGTTTAAATCATCGCCATTTCTTAACCGTGCGACTACAAACGAAAGGAAAGGCACTACAAACAACTACAAACGATTCTGAAGAAGACTGCGCAAGCGGATTTGCAATATCTTAAAAATTGATAAAGTTAGCATTTTGACGATTGTTTAAATCATCGCCATTTCTTAACCGTGCGACTACAAACGAAAGGAAAAGCACTACAAACAACTACAAACGATTCTGAAGAAGACTGCGCAAGCGGATTTGCAATATCTTAAAAATTGACAAAGTTAGCATTTTGACGATTATTTAAATCATCGCCATTTCTTAACCGTGCGACTACAAACGAAAGGAAAGGCACTACAAACAACTACAAACGATTCTGAAGAAGGCTGCGCAAGCGGATTTGCAATATCTTAAAAATTAACAAAGTTAGCATTTTGACGATTGTTTCAATCATCGCCATTTTTTAACCGTGCGACTACAAACGAAAGGAAAGGCACTACAAACAACTACAAACGATTCTGAAGAAGACTGCGCAATCGGATTTGCGATATCTTAAAAATTGACAAAGTTAGCATTTTGACGATTGTATAAATCATCGCCATTTCTTAACCGTGCGACTACAAACGAAAGGAAAGGCACTACAAACAACTACAAACGATTCTGAAGAAGACTGCGCAATCGGATTTGCGATATCTTAAAAATTGACAAAGTTAGCATTTTGACGATTGTTTAAATCATCGCCATTTCTTAACCGTGCGACTACAAACGAAAGGAAAGGCACTACAAACAACTACAAACGATTCTGAAGAAGACTGCGCAAGCGGATTTGCAATATCTTAAAAATTGATAAAGTTAGCATTTTGACGATTGTTTAAATCATCGCCATTTCTTAACCGTGCGACTACAAACGAAAGGAAAAGCACTACAAACAACTACAAACGATTCTGAAGAAGACTGCGCAAGCGGATTTGCAATATCTTAAAAATTGACAAAGTTAGCATTTTGACGATTGTTTAAATCATCGCCATTTCTTAACCGTGCGACTACAAACGAAAGGAAAGGCACTACAAACAACTACAAACGATTCTGAAGAAGGCTGCGCAAGCGGATTTGCAATATCTTAAAAATTAACAAAGTTAGCATTTTGACGATTGTTTAAATCATCGCCATTTCTTAACCGTGCGACTACAAACGAAAGGAAAAGCACTACAAACAACTACAAACGATTCTGAAGAAGACTGCGCAAGCGGATTTGCAATATCTTAAAAATTGACAAAGTTAGCATTTTGACGATTGTTTAAATCATCGCCATTTCTTAACCGTGCGACTACAAACGAAAGGAAAGGCACTACAAACAACTACAAACGATTCTGAAGAAGACTGCGCAATCGGATTTGCGATATCTTAAAAATTGACAAAGTTAGCATTTTGACGATTGTTTAAATCATCGCCATTTTTTAACCGTGCGACTACAAACGAAAGGAAAGGCACTACAAACAACTACAAACGATTCTGAAGAAGACTGCGCAAGCGGATTTGAAATATCTCAAAGTCGGGTGCGAGTCATTTTTTTAAATTTTTGTAACTTTTAATGCATGGAACTACAAACGAAATTGTTGTTACTACAAACAACTACAAACGAAATGCTATCGTTTTCAATAAAAAAAAGTTAAATTTTCGAAGGTCGGGTGCCAGGTTCACAGAGGTCGTGTCACTTATTGTATTTCCTGGTGGTGGTAAGAGTCTGTATTTGCGAATAAATGACTGCGAAGTAACTGTAATCTCAAGGTCCATCTGACATTTTTTTTCATTTACGTTTTCTTTATTAAATCGAACACTATATTTTTTTCTCTTATAAAAAAGAGAAAATTTCGCTCGTCCGCGAAAAACAGCATTTCTGCAATAGGCACAAGTGATCGAAACCGGACAATTAAATGCGTCCGAACCAAAATTCGACATGTACATCGAGTATATACACCTTTGCCGCGGTGAAGTATTATGCATGGTTATCTCCAACCATTCAGCAATTGCGGCAAAATGATATCTTTAATCCAATATTCCCGGCAAAATGGCTGAACGGATTCGGACAAAATTTAGCATGTACATCGAGTATACAGGGTCGACTGGTTTCAACTGTCAAGCCGGAAACAGTGAATAGAGCGGTTTAAAACAAACACAAAAGTCCTGGATCATTATTCAATATTCGCAAAATCGCTCGAGATATTAACTGTTAAAAATCAAAGGAGAAGGCGTTGGTCAAAACAGCAACGGGGAGAACAAAATTATTCCCTTAAGTGTCGAATTAAAAATATCATGTAATGCTTGTAGAGTATTTATTTCGAGAAAGTCTTCAACAATTTAGTTGCTTTAGATTTGTCTGGATAATAGTATACTATTACAATCTGGAAAATATTATCAGCTGTCTAAGAAACTTTCCACTCGGTAGGATATTTCAGTACACGTGTGTCGTCCCGATTTTATATGTAACTCTGTCCATTACAATTTTGAAAATGTTGTTAGACGCCTAATTAACTTTAACTTTGCAAAGGAAATTCGGTACGCATTTGTCATTGGCAATAATACAAGTATATTAATAATATAATTAACAAGTATAATAATAAAGTAATAATAAAGCAAACATAATACGCGAGATTAGGGATGGAGAACAATCGATACTGTTCATACCTCGACCTAGTGTGTATCTAATTAAAAATTTCTACCTAATATTCATACCGATCAAAATTATTCGGTTAAATGTCGAATTAAGAATATCATTTAGTGCTTGTAGAGTTTTTATTTCGAGAAAGTATTTAACAATTTAGTTGTTTCACATTTGTACAGATTCTTGGGCTTGACAGATTTTATTTCGTCTACGAAACATGCGCATCGCAGATACCCGTTGTGCCATTGTAGCATAAGTCCTCCGAACATCCAGTACCGCAACGCTAAAATTTACGGATAATAACGTGAATATCTCGAAGGTACGAGTAACAACGTGAGACTAACAAATCTGTATACACTTACGTGTGGACAGACTCTTACGTGTTTGTAGTTACAGAGAGAAACACACACTCTGGAACAGTACTGTTCTGGGATCCAGGTTACCGGCAAATTATCTACGTCTAATCAAATTCAAAGATTTTCTTCAGTCGTGATTTACGAACTCGCCTGAGTTTCGATGCTCCGAAATTGATACACGTGTTACAATAAATGGATGCACTTACGGTAGAAGCAAGCCACGAGTAGCAGAAAGAGTGTTAGTCCAAGCGCCTTCATTGCAATGGATTGTCCAATGAATAAGGGAATTGCGAACTTTTCCTCGAACTTGTCTCGAACGAACTGAACAGTCGATCCATGGCTTTTACAGGTTTCGTCGTAGTGCAAACATTTGGGACCTTCCACTTATGGAAATATTATCAGCTGTTAAAATAACTCACAATTTGATAAGATGTTCCTTCGGCGTGTAACATTAGCGGAGATTAGATTTGTTCATTATAAAGTCCACCCCTTCAATGGCAAAATTCTAATTAGGAGAATTTTCCTTTGCCTTCTAAATTATCATCGTTGTGTCTGTAAGTGTACGATGTTGCAACGAAATAAAAATTCAAACGAGTGGATGTCGTATAAGGGCCCGATTGATAGGACTGAATGAAAATAGAGTGTGCAATGAGCAAGATAAACGACGCACGTGAATAGCTAGAGTGAGAGAGAGAGGGCAAGACGTGTTAATCGTGTGAGAGAGTGAGATTGAGGTGTAGGTAAGATTAAATAAAGAGTATTGGTTTGGTCTGTGTGCGGGTAGATTTGATTTTTTGGAATCCTGATCACTACATATCCATACTGGAATAGGATAATTGCAATATTCTAAAATATTTCATCGAGCTCATTAAGAGAGCTTCGTCTGGCCCTATTGCCAAAATGCTTCCTTCTAGTTTCTATTTAAACTTGGGTGTTCTACATTACCTACTGTAAATTATGGCATTGTATGTAGAGGCGTCTAAATAGTCTGATGACCAACTCAAAGGTTTTTTTCTTTAATATTAAACGCAGGATAACATGTCGATCTCCATACATCCTTAACAACCGAACTTATTTTATACATCAAGTCTAATCTAACCTACTCAGAAATTTCCAAGTAATTTTGTTAACGAGTACATTTAAGGACTATTTACTCATGTCAGCGCCGTATCAGTACCGTGTCAGTTCAGTATCAGTGTCAGTGAAATAAAATTACCGTTGCCTTGGTATCAAACTGACCTGTTCAGACAAGTCCGACGAAGTAACGTCTTTTACCGTCAGTGTCGGTGCAGTATCCGTGATGTGAATTTTAAATAAATCGGCAACGATATTTTACGCGTTTTCACTGACGCGCTAACGGGATTTTCTGGTTGCTCCAAGAGGAATAAAAAATAAACTAGGGGGCAGAGCCCCCTGCGCTTTCGCTTCGCTCAAGCGCCAACCCCCTCAAGATCGCCTTTGCTCGCGCTTCGCGCTCGCCTTAACGGGTGCAGAAAAGCGAAGCTTCGCTTTTCTGCAATAGGCACGACCGCGGCACTCGCGCTTCGCGCTCGCCCACGAATTTCAAAAGGTTTCGAAATTGTAGAAAATTGAAGTATTGAGATATTAAACTATGCTACAGAGTCCTCTGCGCTTTCGCTTCGCTCAAGCGCCATACCCCGTGGAGTCGTCGGGTGCTCGCGCTTCGCGCTCGCCCACAAAATGCAGCATTTCTGCAATAGACCCAAATGATCAAAACCGGACAATTAAATGCATCCGAACAAAAATTTGACATGTACATAGAGTATATACACCTTTGCTGCGGTGAAACTTTATGCATGGTTATCTTCAACCATTCAGAAATTGCGACAAATTGAAATCTTTGAAACTGGCACCATTTCGAAATAGTTGAAGATGCCCATACACAATGTTTCGTGGCACCAAATGGGTATATACTTGATATGCATGCCAAATTTTGTCGGAATCCGTTCAGCCGTTTTGCTGGAATAGGGGACTAATCAACTTTTTTGCTGAAATAGTGGATTAAAAATTTGAATTTGCTGCTATTTCGGAACGGCTGAAGATGGCCATACATAAAGTTTCCTGGCACCAAATGGGTATATACTTGATATGCATGCCAAATTTTGTCGGAATCCGTTCAGCCGTTTTGCCGGAATAGTGGACTAATCAATCGTTTTACTGGAATAGTGGATAAAAAATTTGAATTTGCCGCCATTTCGAAACGGTTCAAAAAGGCCATACATAAAGTTTCGTGGCACCAAATGGATATATACTCGATGTACATGCCAAATTTTGTTCGGATCCGTTCAGCCGTTTGGCCGGAATACTGCACTAATGGATTAATGAATTTTGCACTATTTCCATTAGTGCAGTATTCCGGCCAAACGGCTGAACGGATCGCAACGAAATTTGGTATGTACTTTGAGTATATATCCATTTGGTGCCAGCAAACTTTATGCATCGCTATCTTCAACCGTTTAGAAATGGCAGCAATATTAAATTTAAATTACATTTTTTTCAAATTTTGAATCTCCCGCCATCTTGTACCGGTTCAAGATGGCGGCTCACAAATCTTATTGTCAACTCACAGTAGTGTACTTGATTTTTGTGCCAAATTTCATCCCGATCGGTTCAGCCGTTTTTCCGAAATCGAGGATCTACACGGACGGACACGCACACACACACACACGAACGGTTTTCGCGATGGCGATTGCATAAGTCACTCCCTTTACGGTCGTGCCTAAAAATGGATGAGAAATTAATAGAATTAGTACGGGATTGTCCAGAATTGTACGATTTATCGAATAAAAAATACATGGAAACCGGTTTTAAAAACAATATTTATGGAAATATAGGAAAAGAACTGAAACTGGATGGTAAGTTGTTACTTTATTCTTAAATTGAAAAAGTTAAGATATTATTAATTAAATAAGTTATAACATAACTATTTCTCAAATTTTTTCATCTTGCCAAGGCACACGTCCGATATCTGATATGAAGTAGTTAGTAAACAATTCTCTTACAAGAAATGCGGCATTTGTTGCATAACCCCCTTGCGTAGGTAGATTTTGTCGGTTTCTCTGCCGAATAACATTCAAGTTTGCATTTGGATTTTGATATGTATATGTGCTTGTGTCATCGTCTACTAGTTCCCGATACAAAGTAATAAATTCTCCTTCACTTTGTTGTTTCATCCATGCCTGGTGTACCCATTTTCGCTTTTTATTTAAAGTGTGCTCTTCCTCTTCTTCATCTAGGGCTATGGCGATAATTGCCAATTCTTCGTTGGTAAAACAAGCCATTCCACTGATATTTCACTGCAAGCACTGTTTATATACTACGGACGAGTGTGTATTGTCATCACTGATCGAGCACGGATAACACTGGCACTGAACTGACACGGTACTGATACGACACTGACATGTGTAAATAGTCCTTTAATCGGATAAGCATCGAATTAAGAAAACCGACCAGTGTTTTGTGGAGTATTTATTGCAAGAATGGCTTTGACAGTTTACATATTTTAGTTGTGCCTGCATTCTTAAACTTCTAAGTCTACATATTATTTTTCCACTAGAACCATCTTCATGCACATGTCTGATGACTCGTGACGACAATGTTCCTTTGGACATGGAGGTTCGCAAGCCTAGGGTTTATGAGCAATAACTTGAATGAAATCCGAGATGTGAGAAATAAGTTGAGAGATTCGTATATTTACCCATATACAATATTCCTCGTCGAATGTGCCACAGAGTGGATCACACCTGTATTTTGCCTGGTTTGTGATGAGGCAGCCTAATTTCTGGAGTACCCCATTTTCTACGCCTAATTAAATTTCAAGATTTTTCTAGCAAATTGCTATACGTATTATAATAGATATATGCACTTACAGTGAAAGCAAGCCACGATTATTAGAGAGAGGGTTACTCCGTACACGATCATTCTTGAATAATTTTCGAGTGAGTAACAGCAATGCGGCGTCTTCCCTCGAACTTGTCTCGACAGAAGTCAACAGTCGGCCGATGTGTTTTATAGGTATCGTCGCAACATAAAATAATGGCACTTACAATTTATATAAATTTTATCAGCCGTCTAAATGACTTTAACGTGAAGCAGAAAATTTCATACGTGTGTATCATTGGCAAATATTACAATTATTATTTCCAAAACGTGCACCACGTGTCATTTATCGTATTTCCGTGTGTCGGTCCGATTTTATCTACAATTGCGTTCGATTTTATTGATTTTAGTGATCGAGGTGTAGGTTAGAGATAATAAAGAGTATTATTTGGTCTGTGTGCGGGGAGATTTGATTTTTTGAAATCCTTATGACTACATATCCATACTGGAACAGGATAATTGCAATATATCAAATTTTTCCCTCGAGTTTATTGAGAGAGCTTCGTCTGCCCCTATTACCAAAATGTTTCCTCCTAGGTCGTGTTTAAAATTGGATGTTCTACATTACCTACTGTAACCCTGTAAATTATGTCATTGTATGTAGAGGCGTCTAGATAGTCTCATGGTCAACTCAAAGGTTTTTTTTTTAATATTAAACGCAGGATAACATGTCGATCTCCATACTTCCTTAACAACCGAACTTATTTTATACATCAAGTCTAATCTAGCCTACTCAGAAATTTCCATGTAATTTTGTTTACGAGCACATTTAATTGGACAAGCGTCGAATTAACAAAACCAACTAGTGTTTGTAGAGTATTTATTGCAAGAAGGGCTTTCACAGTTTAAGTATTTTAGTTGAGCGTGCATTCTTAAACTTCTAAGTCTACATATTATTTATCCACTAGAACCATCTCCATGCACATGTCTGATGACTCATGACGACAATGTTCCTTTGGACATGGAGGAGTGCAAGCCTAGGGTTTATGAGCAATAACTTGAATGAAATCCGAGATGTGAGAAATAAGTTGAGAGATTCGTATATTTACCCATTTACAATATTGCTCGTTGGATGTGCCACAGAGTGGATCACACCTGTATTTTGCTGGTGTACCTTGTAGGTGGCAGTGGTGTTGCGCATTTCCGACACCTAATTAAATGTCAAGACTTTTCTGGCAAGTTGATATAGGATATACGTATTATAATAAATAGGATCCACTTACTGTAAAAGCAAGCCATGATTATTAGAGACAGTGTTACTCCGCGCACCATCATTCTTGAATAATTTTCCACTGTGTAATGGTAATGCGATGTTTTCCCTCGAACTTGTCTCGACAGAACTGAACAGTCGATCAATGGATTTTATAGGTATCGTCGCAACATAAAATATTGGCACTTACAATTTATAGAAATATTATCAGCCCTCTAAATGACTTTAACGTGGAGGAGAAAATTTCATACGACTGTATCGTTGGCAAATGTTAGTATTATTATTTCCAAAACGTGCACCACGTGTGATTTATCGTATTTCCATGTGCCGGTCCGATTTTATCTGTAATACTGTTCACTTTAATTTTTATAATATTGTGAGTCGCATAAATGATTTTAATAGTGGATAGGAAATCCCATACGAATTTTTCTTCCGTTTAGAAATGTTTCATTCAACCCATTTTGCTTCCGGCAGGTGCTAATTGCGTGGCACGAAAGATTGTAATTATTACTCTCGAAGCATACTGTAAGTTTAATATATCGCATTTCCGTTTGTCGGACGGATTTTATCTGTAATTCTGTTCGTTTTAATTAGGCACGACCGTAAAGGGAGTGACTTATGCAATCGCCATCGCGAAAACCGTTCGTATGTGTGTGTGTGTGTGTGTGTGTGTGTGTGTGTGTGTGTGTGTCCGTGTAGATCCTCGATTTCGGAAAAACGGCTGAACCGATCGGGACGAAATTTGGCACAAAAATCAAGTACACTACTGTGAGTTGACAATAACGTTTGTGAGCCGCCATCTTGAACCGGTACAAGATGGCGGGAGATTCAAAATTTGAAAAAAATGTAAATTAAATTTAATATTGCTGCCATTTCTAAACGGCTGAAGATAGCGATACATAAAGTTTGCTGGCACCAAATGGATATATACTCAAAGTACATGCCAAATTTCGTTGCGATCCGTTCAGCCGTTTGGCCGGAATACTGGACTAATGGAAATAGTGAAAAATTAATTCATCCATTAGTCCAGTTTTCCGGCCAAACGGCTGAACGGATCCGAACAAAATTTGGCATGTACATCGAGTATATATCCATTTGGTGCCATGAAACTTTATGTATGGCCATCTTCAACCGTTTCGTAATGGCGGCAAATTCAAATTTTTTATCCACTATTCCAGCAAAACGATTGATTAGTCCACTATTCCGACGAAACGGCTGAACGGATTCGGACAAAATTTGGCATGCATATCAAGTATATACCCATTTGGTGCCACGAAACATTATGTATGGGCATCTTCAACCATTTCGAAATGGTGCCAGTTTCAAATCTTTAATTCACTATTTTATTATAATTATAGTTTGAAAATCCCGTAATTTCGAAACGGTTGAAGATGACCATAAAGTTTCGTGGCACCAAATGGGTATATTTTTAAATTACATTGCAAATTTTTTTTGAATCCGCGCAAGCGTTTCGCCGGAATACTGCATTTCAATTTGTCGCAATGTCTGAATGGTTGAAGATAACCATGCATAAAGTTTCACCTCAAATTTTGATTCGGATGCATTTAATTGTCCGGTTTTGATCACTTGGGCCTATTGCAGAAATGCTGCATTCCGTGAGCGAGCGCGAAGCGCGAGCACCCGACGACCTGGGGGGGTATGACGCTTGAGCGAAGCGAAAGCGCAGAGAACTATGTAGCATAGTTTAATATCTCAATACTTGAATTTTCTACAATTTCGAAACCTTTGAAATTCGTGGGCGAGCGCGAAGCGCGAGCAAAGGCGATCTTGAGGGGGTTGGCGCTTGAGCGAAGCGAAAGCGCAGGGGCTCTGCCCCCTAGTTCTTTTTACTTTTCACTTATAATAAAAAAAAAAAAAAAAAATTTTATAATATCATTCACCTAATATTATCACCCGTTTACCATAAAAAAAAAAAAAAAAAAAAAATAATAATAATAATATCATAATAGTATATCTGGGGACTTCAATACACGAAAGCATCCATCCATCCGATGATGTTTCGTTTAAGGAAGGGGGTGTTACGTAAGAATTTATCACCAAGTATATAGCCTGTACCGTGCCTTACGCACGAAGGCCACACTCTATGCAACTCAGCAGAATTAGAAGGCCACGCGTCTGCATCGGAACAAGAATGTGCTGACACAGCAACCTATATTCGTACAATACAATAGCCTTTCCGGTAGATTCACTCGCACCTCCTCGCGCTCCCCGCAAAAGCCCATAAGCAAAACATATAAAAGACGTACATTTGTAGCGTCTTTCGTCTTTCAGTTCTCGATTCTCACCGTAGTAAGATCGTCTGAACCAGCCTAGTCTATCGTCATCGAAACCGCACCGCGCATTAGACGCTTTGCCAAACCGACATAGTCTTAGACTCAGACCCGCGGAAAATCAGAGCGCCGTATTAGACTAAAGCCACGGACAACGACTCATACCCGGTCACGAGGTAAAAACGGCTAAATCATCCGTATACTCTCTACGCGGTATCCTCGAGGTCGATTTCTCCCGTGTCGCTAAAGCATCGTGCGCCCCTTGATCTTCGCGTTAAAAATTCTACTTCTCAATTCTGCCAGCCCTCGCCATAGCCAGGAGCTGTAATTCATAAGTGATAAACGCGCTACGTCACAAGTCCCCCTTCCCCGCGCTGAGCTGCATAGAGTCTGGACACACGCGGAAAAACGGCAGACTAATTAACGTAAGCGCGACAACCGCCCCAGGTCGACTATACCGACTGTTGGCGACACATTGTATCATTTAAAGACATAATATAATTACCATTCTTTACCATCAGGGTAACGGTTTTAGTAGCGACCTACTTAACCATCCGTCCTAAACATCCTTAGTACAGTGAGGTGCGCTTAGCGCTTTAAACAAGCAAGATTCCACACACGAAGAGACGAGCTACACCGCTCGGCTCGCCACTTCGAACGTTACGCAGAGTCAGCATTCCTGACCGACCAGGCTCTACGTAACAGTCTCATGTTTCGTCAAGGGACAATCCGGCAGATTCACTATCACGTGGATTACTGCCTAGCGAGTTAGTTAAACATGACTTTTGGTTTTACGGCCCTCAGTGGCTAGCAAAGAAGGAGAGTGCATGGCCAACTACATGGACCACGTTGACGGAAAACATGGTGCCGGAACAACGCCAACCCGTAGCTTTAATAACTAGAATTATATCAAGCGACATACTACGCAGATTCTCAGACGTAACAAAATTGACTCGCGTATTAGCATATTGCTTACGGTGGCGTAATCGCGCAAGACCACACACTAGGAGTTAAGGAGATACAAGAAGCGCATAATCGCATAATTGTTTTAGCAGAAAGGGAAGTATTCTCGACAGAATTACAGGAGCTTAAGGAAAAGGGGGAAGTAAATAAAAAAAGCAAGCTGCGTACACTCGATTCCTTTAACGATAAGGAAGGAATATTACGAGTAGGTGGCTGGCTAAGAAACGCGCCAATGTCATACGATCAGGAACATCCAATTGTGATTCCACAATCACACGACATTACTATGTTGAGAAGCACGAGCATCTCAGGCTATTCCCTGCAGGGATCCAAGCCACCATGGCCATACTCAGACAACGGTATTGGCCATTAAATGCGAAAAATCGGGTAAAGGAAGTTATCCACAAATGCATGACCTGCTTCAAGGCTAAGCCAACCATGGCATACCATAAGATGAGAAATCTTCCCAAGGAGCGAGTGATCAAGTCTCGACCTTTCTTGAACGCAGGTATAGATAATTGCGGGCCTTTCTTCATAAAAGAAAAGAAATTTCGGAATTGTACAAAGTTAAAGGTTTACGTCGCGGTGTTTGTTTGTTTCGCGACAAAGACAGTTCATTTAGAATTGGTCGGATATTTGACCACTGAAGGCTATTTAGGAGCTATCAAACGGTTCTTTGCGCGACGCGGCAAATCAGCAAATTTATATTCAGATAACGGCAGTAATTTCGTGGACGCTAGGAACGAGATATTGGAATTGCAGCGGGTGATAATGTCAACTGATTACAATGACCGATTGCCTAGACAATTAGGCAACGAAAGCGTAGATTGGCATTTTTCACCGCCACGACCGCCGCATTTCGGCGGTCTCTGGGAAGCGGCAGTAAAGTCGTTCAAAAATCATTTTCGTAAAACGGTAGGGAACGCACTCTTCACGGACGAAGAAGTTCAATACATATGTGATCGAAATCGAAGGCATCCTCAATGCACGACCACTAGTTCTCACATCCTCTGATCCCTATGACCTCACTGCCATTACACCAGGTCATTTCCTAATAGATGACAATTTAATGAGTTTATCTGAGCATGAGTTAACAGGAGTACCAGCCAATAGATTATTTACGTGGCAACATATACAGAAGGTGAAACAGCACTTTTGGATATGCTGGCAGCAAGAATATGTGGATCAACTGCACACCCGACATAAATGGCACACAAAGGGTGCCCACGATATTCAAGTGGGAACCTTGGTCAATGTCAAGGAGGACAATACACCGGTGAAGCTTTGGAGGTTAGGACGAATCATTGCGGCTCATCCTGACAAGGACGGCATCACCAGAGTGGTGGATCTCAAATCCGCCACGGGAACATACACGCGTTCCGTAAAAAATCTATCTTCCGTACCTAGGTGGGACCAAAACGAACACTAATACCATTAAAACTACTATACAGGGTGAGTCACCTAACTTGAACACATCGAATAACTTTTAAATTATGCATGATACAAAAAGTTGTTTTATATGAAAGTACATGGTATTGAAGGGGACATCTATTATGTACGTGGCTTCTTTATAGGTGGAGGCGCTTAGGAGATTTGAAGGTGAACTTTGTTTTTTTAAATAGAATTCCTTATTTTTTACGGCAGTTCGAAAGAGCATTGATTTCTGAGTAAAAAAGTATTGAACGTAGTTTGTCTCAAAATTAATAGTTAACGAGATATTAACAAAAGTTTGGGCCGCGGTGAAGAATGAATGTCTCCGCATTTGCAGGATATGGATCTTCAAATTTGTCTTCAGTAATGTGGTTTTCGTAATAAGGTTGAAGACATAATTTCAACATCTCCGCAAGCTCCTTTTGATCATCCTTTTCTTCTACACATGCTAATGTAAACGTTGGCACCAATACTGCAGCGATCTTAAAATCTATATTATGATAAGCGTCATCAAATCTGAAATTTGTCCGATAAATGATTATCATTAAAGTACAAATACATTCGCAAATAATAAAATTCATTAAATTTATTAAATAGGAATTTCGCTAGGTATTAATAAAAAATGTTTAGTAACCTGTTATCAAGACTTGTTAAAAGAACATTTATTAATGGTTTTGTATGAATCGCACTAGAAAGCTTAACCTTTAAAGGATCTTTTATTGATTTAATTGTTGGTAATAAGTACCCCATGTGAACATATTTATCTCCTTGTAATATATCTAGTCTTTTTGCGACAGGCTGCATTACCTACATTTTTTATGAAAATAAATATGTATAAATAGCACTAATAAAATTGTTTTAAACATTATTTAGAATGGAAGATATTAACTATAGAAAAACATTTTTACCGAGCAGTACTCTTTAAGGAAAGCAATTTCAGTAGGAGTAAACGTAGGAAGTTTTAAGGAACAACCAAGGTCATTAACTTTCTCTATATTTCTAGTTATTTCCAAAATTGCTTCAAAAAATGAATTCCATCTAAAGAAAAATATAAAAATATCAAATAATAGTTTAAAAAACAATAACTGTGTACAATATTAATTTTTTTTTAATCAATATTGAAAAAAAGGTCAATAATACTGGCAAATATTGGTTGTAAGATATCAATTTTAATGTATTATTTTTGTTATACAAACGATTTTATAACAAAATAAGGATATATTATAAATTATTGTAATATAATACAACGAATTGTCGTTCGTAATTCGAAGTAATATAAAAATCACAAAACTAAATTACAAAAAAAAACTATCGCTAAAATGTAATAAAATATTACATGAAAAATGGATGTAGATATATTGTAACGTATTTTCGAGGACAAGACCTCGCGCCGATTTCCTCTCCGGAGGGGAAAGGAGACGCCCGGTGGACTGGCGATCCCGCCACTTCGCTCCCGAAGTCGCAGGATGGAAATCGGGTTATAGGTTACAATGGCCCCGCACGTTGCCTCCACATGGCCGGTACTATCGCGACTCGAATCAACAACCTCCCGAGAAATGATTTTAGCTGGGCGCCAGACGCGAATGCGTCGCGGAGGCACGTCTCCGCTAAGAAAGGTACGACCCGCGACATGTCCCGCTCGTGTTTGAACCGCCGGCTAACTCAGAAAAAGGCCTAGACCACGGAGAGGGGCAGGATCGAACGCAGAGGAAAATGAGAGTAGGCAATGATTAAAGTAAGACACGACGGTTAACATAAAATAAGCCCTCGAAAAGTAATTTATTAGTTTATTGCGCATCCGAGATACAGGTCACACGGAGCAAGGCCCTTGAACGAAAGTTTCGTCCAGGCGTCGCGCCCGGAACGCACAAGAATTCCGAAAGGTCCTCTCGATGAGGCAAGACAAGAGGTAAACTCGCGGCTTATCGGCTCGCGGCGTAATTTTCGTTATGCTTCGCGAGGGGTTCTCAGAGAAAGCGACGCAATAACCAAATAAATACGAGGGAACAGAAAATAACAAGTAAAGAGAGAAAATGGGAATTAATAAAGATACCGGGGTTCTGAGGGGACCAAACACGGTAATTACGCGAATAATTCGCCAGCGAGGACGACTCGCTGTCTCGCAACGCAAGGAGAACGCCTGTCCGTTGTCGTCGGTCACCTTCGAAACGACAGTACAAACTCACGCGAAACGGACAATACAGCAATTCTCGCGGTAATTTACTTCCGGCGAAAAGAGAAAACACGAATAATTCGCCGGAAGGACTTGCAACTGGTCTTGAAACAGAAATTCAATAAATACTTGAGAAAAGCACTGAGCCCGCAATTCACGATTTACACAATATCGAATCAGTCACGCAGTACACTTCAGAGGCTCAGGCAAAGACAAAGAATAACCGCGACAAACAAAGGTAAACGGAACGACGCACTATCGAGACACTTCACCCCAGGATGAGACACGGCGCAATTAAGGGGCTAGTCCAGTGGTTTTTGTTCAAAAAATCGATTTTTCAAAAATATAAATTTTGTTTAGAGTGTACATGTAGAAATATGATAGGAGTGACCTGAAATGTTTTTGACGCCGAAAAACAGTTGAAATCCAAAAATAAAAGAGGTCGAGCGCGCCGCTGTGCACATGTTTAGACCGATTTCGGTTAGAGAGCAATACAGTGCATACAGTCGTGAAGAACAGACGTATTTCGGAGTAGTGCAATATTTTGTAAAATGGATTAAAAGCATAGTAAAGAAACGACGAATGATCGCCGTCCAAAAAAACGAAAATTTTCTGGAAACCGATATACATCAGGAAGACGATAACACTTTAAAGGATTTTAAACATCCACCAGCCTTAGATGAAGAAGTTCAAGCTATTTTAAAGCCAATATATGACGACCTTACTTCACATGACTTGCTTGAAAAATGCGTTGGAGCGAACACCCAGAATAACAACGAAAGTTATAACGCATGTGTGTTGCATTTCGCACCTAAACATATATTTTCTGGAAAACTAATAATTGAAATTGCTGCTTATTGTGCTGCGTGCAAATTCAATGAAGGATTCAAACCATTGTTGAAAATTATGGAAGTTATGGGCGTTACAATTGGCAAAGGAGCAGCAGAATTCGTACAACGGTGTAATCAGGCACGCATTCAATTGGCCAACCAACGCAGCTCTACTCAATCAAAAGAAAGCCGAACAGCCCGCAGAAATGTAAGATTGGAAGAAAATGATGCTTACGAACAGGCAGAGGGAATAATGTATGGTCCTGGCATCGCCGATTAAAGGTAAGAAGCTTTTTTATTAATGTTTCAGACAAAAAAACTTTAAACGCAGTTTTCTCGAAACAATATTTTTTGACCTGGTGGTCAAGATTAAAAAAAACTATTAATCTAATCGAGCAGAAATTTTAGGAGTCTTCTCTAAACGTGTGTACTTATCGCCTGAACTAGAATCATCATTTTTTATTAATATTAAACCACTTTTTGCGACAATTAAAGTTGCAAAAAAACAGCTTAAAAATTCAAAAGTCCGCCATTTTGTTTTTTTCTATCGGGAGTACTTTATCTTAGTTCATGCTATAGCCACAAACTTATATTTTAAGAAAAATTTTGGTTTTTTGATTTCAGATGATTCAGACTCGAGAAATCTTGACTACCGTTTCAAAATGGGACCAACTTCATGTGGCTACAGTGCAGAAAATATGATGTTATATATATATATAACATATTTTTTATGAGTTATATATCTTCTCTTTTAAATATAAAAAAATTGGTACGCATCAACAAACTTCAATATGAAATAAAAATTCTTTTCTAACCCATACGAAACCACTAGACTAGCCCCTTAAGGTAAATAACACACAATATGAGACAAAGAAAAAGGCCCGCTGATAATATGTGAGGGCTTACCATTCCGAGTGCCGAGTTCGGGCACGCACGCAACTTTCCTTCCTATTTCCTTATTCCTTTCCTGTCCTGGTCTTTCCCTTCCTTCTTTCTTTCTCAATCCTTCTCTTTCTCTTTCCCTTTCACACTACTATTCTGAATAAGGTAATTAGCCAGCCGGTACTTCCAGATCGCAAGTGCCGGCTCGCTCTCGCGTGGTCGCGTGCGTACCCCACTCTACCCCTTCCACCCATCGATCGTCGATCGTTCGCGCCGCCCGCGCCGCGCCGAATGGTTCCCGCGTCGTCTTCCGATATTGATTGGCGGATCAGCTTTTCGCCGTGAGGGATTGGTGGTCGTCCCTCACGTGGTTGCAAGCGACGGACCCGGGAAAGTTCAAGACGCGTCGGCGACACACGGGCTTCTTTCGGAGCGGCTTCTCCTCCTCGGGCAGGCGGATGGAAGAGCGTTTTCTTGACGGAGGATACTCTGCTCGTCACTCGTCCGCCGCGGTGCACCGTCCCCATCCTGGAATTGTGCCCAGGTGGAGGAGTCTTACCCGCGCCGGGGACTGCAGTTCCCCGGACAATAGCCCGGCCTCTTGCCGGGACTACCGCGCGGATGCCGATCGCATTTGTGCTCGGTGGGACGGCAGGTACCCTCCGCGTCTTCGGCACTTCACCGCCCTTGGATGGTGAGGCTCGCGGACGACCTTGCCGCTTCCGGGTGGTGCTGGAGTTGCTCCTCCTCGGCCTGGCCCGCGTCTCCCTCGTGGCGGGAGGCCCGGCTATGGTGTGGTCTCCCCCACAGCGCGGTGCCCCCCATATTGATGCCAGGATCCGCCATTGCTGCCTCGTCGCCAGTAAATGGTGTAACGTGTGTCACTCGACGGCTTTCCCTATCCCGGCCGCGCTGCTTCCAGCGGTCCTCCTTCCCCTAGGTGTTTCCTCCTGCGCGAACGTTCAACGATCGAGGGCTTCGGGAACACTCCACTTAGTCTACGTCGCTGGTTTTTAATGTCTCATCCTGGGGTCGTGACGGCTGGCTGGCCTTCTTACTAAAAGGAAAAGATATTAGTCACCTGATCGAGATTTACGCGCGTGCCCGGTGGGAGGAATTGTGACTGGTAAAATACCACGTCACAATATTTATAATTATTTTACAATGTTCTATTTGGCTGTGGAAACAATGAAGAAAGGAAACAAAGGCAAACTTTCTATACATGCACAAAGTAAGCACATTCAGATGTTTAAATAAAATATTAAACAGAATGCACTCTGGTGTAAGAAGTATGAATTGACATCTGTTTTAAATAACTTAGTAATAAAATTATTGGATTAAAATCACAATGTTAACAGTTTAACAAACAAGATCTGACTTAAAAAGGTATAGTTATATGGGTATATGATTTGTGACGTTTTTCACCCGGCCTTGCGGCTCACTCGAGTCTTTCCCCGGGGAAGTGAGAACGCGGTCGATCGGCGCATCCGCGCGAGCGCGGAGGAGACTCGGGCGGAATCCGGCGCCACACGATATTGGGATGTTAGATAGCCTTTTCGCGCACGATAACTTTCGGTCCTCCTTGCGGAAGACCTTTCGGAACGGACCTTGAAGTTGGGCGCCAGGCGCCTCTGCGTCGAATTTGATCCTAAACCTACGGTTCCGTCCCTTCAATGATTTGGCGAGAAAAGTCCCAAGACAGCCGAATTAATCGTGACCCGTAGCTCAGAAGCGCCGAAGCGAACGGAGAGGGTCGGGGTCAAAGGTGCGAGAAAACAGAGTAGTGGAATTAAAGCAAAAGTTAGAAAACAAAGAATTAACAATTTATTGGAGAGAAGTAAGCGTGGTGAATTATAATAGAAAACTATGGCCGAGTGGTCGACTCGCGGGAGGGGGGGGGGCGGATTTATCTGCTCGGGTTCGCGATGGTATTAGTCGCGCGGGCGCACGGTTACGTTTTCCTGGCGCCTCCACGACACGAGTTGTAATTCGGACCGGAATTGACAGGAAAGATATCGGCCGTAGTCGAGTTAAACGTGAGCGCAGTTTTAATAGTAAACCACCAGGAAAATAACGCAAAATAATAGAGTTTCGAAATTAACAAAGAAATATGATGGAAAAAATAGAAGGCAGGACGATAGAAGCAATTGGCGAAGCAACGATACAATTTCGCAAGGTAACATAAGCGAATCGGGAGGCTCCTGATGGCGCATCCCTGCGCAAGGCGGGGGGGGGGGGGGGGGGTGCGCTTTTGTCGCGCCCCTAACCTCTTCGCAACGACACATATGGATAGTTTGTGTTGGGCAAGGCTATCTTGACGAGAATACGTCATTGCGAAGGGGTTAAATCATGAAAAACAATGGGCCAAAATGAATTAAAACGATTGTACCCACGCTTTGGCATAAAGCGCGCGGTCCTTCAGAAATGATCCAAGATGGAATGGCTTTCAGGTTATAAACAGCCTTATTAGTAGCGATGTTCGTTGCGGTAGGGAAGGACGTGTCTGTGTGAAGCCGGCGCTACACGAGGACGGTCAGATGATGCGCGACAAACACGTTGAAAGGTGGCCGGCCGTGGAGCGCTGGCATAAGAGACAAATGACGAACGAGCTGGTAATCGATCTCGTCGAGAACGGTGAACGACGCCACGCTCGTAGGTCAATAACAAATTTATCGCGAATAATTTTCGGAAAGTACAAAAAATGATTGCAAAGCGTGCGAGGACGTGCTTCGCGATAGAAAAGAGTCGTATCGGCGCTCAGCTTTCTCGTGAAACCGCCGCGAGTTGAGAAGAATGGGTCCTATCGGGCACGGTAATTGTTGATAGTTTGGAGGTTGGCACCGAAACCCTCACGCACAGGCGTCGATAGTATTAGTGACCATGCCGCGATGTGAGTTCAGTGACCCTCCCGAGATCAGCTGTTCGCACGGATTTTTCGATCGAATCGATACAGAGATCCAGCGATAGCGGCCCATTTTTATCGGAGACTGTGAGTAATCTCCAACCTTTCAATAATTATCGTTCCCGATAGGACCCATTCTTCTCAACTCGCGTCGGTTTCACGAGAAAGCTGGGCGCCGATATGACTCTTTTCTATCGTGAAGCACGTCCTCGCACACTTTGCAATCATTTTTTGTACTTTCCGAAAATTATGCACCCACGCTTTGGCATAAAGCGCGCGGTCCTTCAGAAATGATCCAAGATGGAATGGCTTTCAGGTTATAAACAGCCTTATTAGTAGCGATGTTCGTTGCGGTAGGGAAGGACGTGTCTGTGTGAAGCCGGCGCTACACGAGGACGGTCAGATGATGCGCGACAAACACGTTGAAAGGTGGCCGGCCGTGGAGCGCCGGCATAAGAGACAAATGACGAACGAGCTGGCAGTCGATCTCATCGAGAACGGTGAACGACGCCACGCTCGTAGGTCAATAACGAATTTATCGCGAATAATTTTCGGAAAGTACAAAAAATTATTGCAAAGTGTGCGAGGACGTGCTTCGCGATAGAAAAGAGTCGTATCGGCGCCCAGCTTTCTCGTGAAACCGCCGCGAGTTGAGAAGAATGGGTCCTATCGGGAACGATAATTATTGAAAGGTTGGAGGTTGGCACCGAAATCCTCACGCACAGGCGTCGATAGTATTAGTGACCATGCCGCGATGTGAGTTCAGTGACCCTCCCGAGATCAGCTGTTCGCACGGATTTTTCGATCGAATCGATACAGAGATCCAGCGATAGCGGCCCATTTTTATCGGAGACTGTGAGTAATTTCGGTTTCATATTGATATTCCGTGGATACCAATCCTTTTTCATAAATTTATTCGAAAAATACTTTTTCGTAAATTATTCGGAAAGTAGTTTTTCGTAAACGTATTTGAGAAGCACTTTTTCGTAAAGTTATTTGTTAGCGTCAAATAATTTTCTAAAGCAGCTACGTGCTTGGATGAATGCGTGGGGCGATCGCGATGCATTTTCAAGTGCGCCAGACAACTGCGGGCGGTGATAAATATGTCGAAGGGCTTTCGTTTCTCAAACAGAACCTCAGATTATTCTAAAAGGCGTGATACTTGCGTGTCGTCAATTATTAGTCTTTGGGTAGGACGGAAATCGTGTTCGCGTCGTTGTAGCCTGTCCGAAGAAACAGGGAAAGCTCTGGCTGGCGGATTGTCTTATGTGCGTACGTTGTGACAATAAAATGGAAAAAGTGATAAGTCTTTCCGACAAGAGGACCGTGGACATTACGGCTCTTACCCCAGAACCTCTGGACAGTTCAACTTTGAAGTACATGTCGCTTATTTTATCATTTATTTCTTCATTCCAAATGGTTTTCTTCCTTTTCTTTTTCCCGATAATTGTCAAAAATTATTTTCGCGATCTCATTCCGCCTTCACTTTGAATGACGAATAAAGGTATTACGGAAGACCGATTTGTTTATTTTATGTGCATGTTAACTAATTATTTTATTCATTATTTATGACTAATTCTAATTTTTATTAATTTTTCATTCATCATTCGACCTAACTGTATCGCCGCGGTGCATTTGTTCGCGATCACGGCTGAGCGCGGTGGACCGCCAACGCTACCGTGGCGGACCGCGGGCTCTACTCGCGCGCTCATTGGCTTGGGTTTTTCGTTAATAACTCGAAGACGAAGCCGCGTCCGATATTTTGCCAAAGGAAAAAGTTGTTTCTGATCAGCCCGGAAGCCCCCCATTTTCGGTTCTTACACTAATTACGGGACACCCTGTATATGTTCTAGAGCAGGGATGGGCAACGTCCGGCCCTCGAGCGTATTGCAAAATATGAAAATTTTTTTCGGAGTGCCAGGTCCAAAAGGACCCTCAACCGTACATTTCGTCCGGCGACTAAAAAAAAAGTCAAAAAAAGTTTGCCGAGCGCCATCTCGTACGGATCACTGACTCTGTGTGCGTGAGTGGTGGGAGAAAAAGGCAAGCTAGCACGAAACCACGATTGCCACACCGGTCGGGTTGCCACGACGCAGGCGCGACTTGAGAGCGGGCGTCGTTAGTTCGCCAGGACGCCGTGACGCGGCAGATCGGACTATCGCGACTGCTACTCGCATACGAAATCAAGCCGCCCAGTGCATATAAGAGCGTCGACCCCGGAGACCGGGGATTTTTCGTACGGTCCATTGCCGGTTGTCACACTTATATCTGGTTGAAATGTCGGAGTCAAAGCGCCGAAAAGTTGATTCGGAGAATCGAGCTTTTCAGTTGCATTGGACTGAAGAGTATTTCTTCATTCTGCCTGATAGTAAAGATGCCACGCCAATGTGCTTAATTTGCAATGAAACCGTGGCGGTTAACAAGGTCGCTAACTTGAAGCGACATTACAATTCAAAACATGCCTCTAAATATGACAAAGAATAACCAAAAGGATCTCTACGTAATAGCAAAATAGCATCGCTCCAAAACTCACGTGAACAATCAAATTTAATAATGAAACGTGCTCTGACTGAGCAGGAAAAGTGCACCGAAACTTCTTTACGAATCTCTTGGATTATGGCAAAAAATATGCTTCCCTATTCTCACTCTGAAGTAATTAAGTTATGCTTACTTGAAGCCGCAAATACGCTATTCGAAAATAAAAAGGAAGTGTCTGAAACTTTCCAAAAAATTCCTTTGTCCCGCAAAACAGTAACTGGCAAAATCGAGTCTTGCTCAAGATCAGTCCAAGAAAATATTTTGCATGATCTGCTGAAAGCACGATTCTTTTCACTTGCAATTGATGAATCAACTGATATTTCTGATATTTCGCAAATGGCAGTTTATGTTCGGTATTTTTGCAACAGTGAATTTAAAGAAGAACTTTTAACATTATTGCCACTTCACGATCGCACAACCGGTGAAATACTATTCAGAAATTTTCAAAAGTACATTGAGTCTAACAATCTTTTGTTTGATAATATTCTTTCGATAACAACTGATGGTGCACCGGCTATGACTGGTAAAGTTAATGGTTTCATTGCACTTATAAAAAATCTAAATTCCAAGATTATTGCTTATCACTGCATAATTCATCAATCTGTTCTTTGTGCAAAGCTTTCTGGCAATCTTAAGAATGTCATGACGGTAGTTATGAAAATAGTTAATTATCTGCGCTTACATTCGGCTCTGCAACACCGTTCACTAAGAGCATTTTTGCAAGAAAGTGAATGCGAGTACATAGATTTGCTTGTTCACAATGATATTCGCTGGCTAAGTAAAGGCAATGCATTGAACAGATTGATATGCTTACTACCAGAAATTCGCAGTTTTCTTGAGTCCAGAAATACTAAGACTGCCAATGGGTAATTTTTGGGTAACATAGAGAACGTTGGCGATATTTGTTTTTTGGGCGATGTGTTCTCCCATTTTAATGAACTGAAGAAACAATTGCAAGGCAAGAATAAGGTTCTCTATGATACATGGGAAATAATAAAAGCATTCCAGCGGAAATTGCAGTTGTTTGAAAACGATCTAAATTCAAAGGAACTGCTTCACTTTCCTTCATTGAAAGCTCATTATGAAAGAAATTCTGATGAAGACATTGGCATGGACACGTTTGTCACGTTTTTACAACAACTGCAGATCGAATTTTCTTCGCGGTTTTCAGAATTCAGTCAAATCTCTGATTTGCTCACTGCCTTAAAGAATCCGTTTTCTATGGAACCTAACGGTAACTGGGTTACACAAGCTATGGATCTTTTTAGTGGTTACGTTGATAAAGCCAAGCTTCAGCTGGAAACTATCGATTTGCAAGAAAGCAATACGTTGAAAGAAAGCTATCAAGCAACACAGATAACTAAGTTCTGGACTGATATTTTACCCGATGAAACTTATCCTAATTTACGAAAGGTAAGTTTATCTGTATTGACTATGTTTGGATCAACTTATGTTTGCAAAGTTGCATTTTCAAAAATGAATTACGTGAAAAGCAAATTTCGAAACTGTCTAACTGACCGTCATGTTGAGGATTGTTTGGTTGCTGCTACTACTAGCTACAATCCTAAGTTCACGAAGTTGGTCAAAGACAGCAAATCGCAATTTTCACATTAAAATAAAGAAAAGAAAAAAAAAATGAAAACAAAAAAATAAATAAAAACATAAAAACAAAAAAATTAAATAAAAAAATAAAAACCAAAAAAAAAAAAAAATAAAAAAATGAAAACAAAAAAAACTAAATGGGGATTGATATTGCCTCGCCTCCACGTGGTAGTCCCTGGTTAACACAAAGAGGGCAATAAGAACGCCTCCCCTCTGACTAGGCCGCCCGGAGAAGGGGTGCTGTAGCCGCTCCCGCACTCAACACTCATTGCGCTCAACTGTAAAAAAAAAAAAAAAGGTAATTTGGCCCCCGAGTAATGGTCAAAATTTGAAATTTGGCCCGTCGGACAAAGTAGTTGCGCATCCATGTTCTAGAGGTTAGGTTAATACCCATGTAGCGGTTGCGCTAGGGGTTAGGCGCGCCCCCGGCTGCACTGTGGTCTGTTACGCGGACGACACACTAGTGCTGGCCGGGGGAAAGGACTGGGGGGAATCCCTCTCGAAAGGAGAGGTGGCAGTCCGCGCAGTGATGGGTTCCAACCACGACGCGGGCCTCAGGGTGGCGGTCGAAAAGACAAAAGCTCTTTTCTTCCACAGTAGGAGGAGACCGCCACCGGGGGGGCCTAAATCTCGTCGTGGATGCGGTCCGCGTCGGGGTTCAGTCCGAGATGAAATATCTCGGGCTGATCCTGGACGGCACGTGGCGATTTGCGAGCCACCTGGCCGATGCGGCTCGCCGCGCAAAAGTTTGGGCAAACGCGTTGGGGATATTACTCCCCAACGTAGGCGGGCCGGACGATTGGGTGCGCCGCCTTTATAGAAACGTGGTGTGTGCGGTAGCCCTTTATGGAGCGCCAGTGTGGGCGAGCGCACTCACGGCCAAAAGTCGGGCGGCCCTCTGCGGGGCCCTGCACCCGATGGCCGTGAGGATAGCGCGGGGCTACCGCACGGTATCCCGTGAAGCGGCGGCGGTGTTGGCCGGGGTACTCCCCGCCGATATCATGGCCCGGGAACATGCCCGGGCCTACGAGGCGGTTTCTGCCATGAAGGCAAGGGGGGTACCCGTGACGGAGGTCACACGCGCTCGTATAAAGCGCCACATCCGACGGGACTCCATCATAGAATGGAGGAGGAGACTCGCTGGCCCTAGAGTTTGGGGCCGGCGAACTGTCGCAGCCGCCCTACCCGTGTTCGATCGCTGGTTAGGTCGGGCATGGTGCGGACTGTCCTTCCGGGTGACGCAGGTCATGACGGGGCACGGTTGCTTCGGACATTACCTGCGGCGCATAGGAAGGGAACCCGAGTCGGACTGCCACCATTGTGGCGACCCCGACGACACCGCCCAGCACACGCTGGAGTTGTGCTCAGCGTGGAGCGCGGAAAGGACGGTGCTCGTCGGGGAGGTGGGGCCCGACCTCTCCTTGCCCAGCATCGTCGAGGCGATGCTGACAAGGGGAGTGTATAGTGTTCGGGTGACCGATTTTTTCGTGTTTATAGTACGGAAAGATGAACATTCGAACAACAGTTCCTCTTAATAATACGACGCACCTTTCAGTATTTTTCGAGAAAATCCACTTTGAAAATTCTGTGATTGAAGCAGGACCTTTGATATACACAGTATTTCAACGAGCAGCGTAGCCAGCTGGGTAAGGCAAAAGCGTAGTAAACAGTAGGGCTCGCGTTCTAGTCCCGCAACGTACTTTTTTTTTCTTCGTTTGAAATGTGCATTTATTTTAATATTAGTTAATTCCCACTCGTAAAATCAACTCTTTTTATTTGTAAATAAGGGAAATAATAGGAACGTGAATATTTATAATATTTATAATACTTTTTACGCAAAAATGCAAACATTTGGGCGAAATAAAAATGGTTATTAAAATATAATCATTTACGTGTAATCAGCTTTTAAGTATACTTCTACAGGAGCCCGCATGGTAATTGTCATAAAAACATACGAAGCAAAGAATTTGACGACAATGCGCGCACTGTACAAAAGAAGATTGTTCACAAGCGCATTTTCCTTTCAAAATATCGATAGGGAAGCAAGCTTCATTCACATTTACAAATACTTCCCTATCGTCGCATAATTTTGATGCGTACCACGCGTAATGAAGCATTCTCTGAAATATCGGGGCTGATAATTGATGATGTACAATGGAATGAATTTTAATGCAATCGTGTCTAGAATTTATTTCGCGGTTATTTTGAATTAGGTACGCACAGTTTTGTAGCCGTTTAATGAAATTCTTTACTTGACGATAAATGTAAACGTCGCATGGCTGCACTAGCGGTGTACACTTGGGAGGGATAATTTTTAATGAACATGTTGGCAGGCGATCTTTTCCGATAAAAATTTCGTCATACAAGGCAGGGTTCGTTTGTCCTCCCCATGAATCGACAATTAAAAGAAAATGCTTGTCTGCTACGTACGGCTTTATAACGCTAGTTAAATATTGTGTGTATAGTTGGCTTGATAATTTCCCCGATTTGGACGATGTAACTGCGACATTTTTGTATTTTTCGCAGTGACCGTCCACCAATTTTTGTATTTTCGGCCCGAATGCTCCAGTTGTCTCTTGGAGGCATAAATAAACGGTGGGCAGCAATGTACCTTGTTGCGCGCCTAAATTGATTCTAAGCGCGACACGTCGTCGTTGGCGGCTCGTGGCGCGCTTCGGGGCCTCGCGTCGCGGATCGGTCCCCGGAAGGGTCAGGTAGCGGGCGAGGTCGCGGGGCGCAAGCGAGAGCGGGGGTAGTATCCACGGCGTCTCCGCGGGCGGTGCCGGTCGCGCCGGTGATAATGATAGCGGGGAGACGGCTCGTGGGGGCAAGAGTTTCCGGAAGTAACGCCGCGCGCGGCGTATGGATTGGTAGGTGACGGTCGCGTCTGGCCCCGCTACGGTGGCGGCCAGAGAGGTCGTTTCACGGTAGTTCTCGAGGGGTCCACCGAGCATGGGATCAGTTGAATACGATGGGTGGAGAGGTGGATGGCAGTGTCGAGAACCGTGAGCGCGCGTATTGCAGCGCTACCCTTGGGTATCTCGGCGAGTGGAGTGAGGGGAACTGCGTGCGAGAGCCGCGAACGTGCGTATTGCAGCGCTACCCTTGGTATCTCGACGAGTGGAGGATGGAAGATGGCGTGCGAACACCGCGAGCGCGCGTATTGCAGCGCTACCCTTGGTGTCTCGGATGCTGGAAGTGCGAGTACCGCGAGCGCGCGTATTACAGCGCTACCCTTTGGTATCTCGGCGAGTGATTACCTATATGTGTATTACTGATTATATGTTCGTGGTCTGTGTGACCGTGTCGTCTCTTAGCATAATATTTACAATAGCGTGACGTTCTCTTTTCCTTCCGCCTCCCCCTTCTATCCTCACTGGTTTCAACCGTGGGTTATGGTGGGTGGGGCGGGATTCATACAGCATCTATCTCACTCATACCACTTATTGTCATTTTTCCCGTTTTGTCACTAGCACTTTAGGTTGGGGGGGGGGGGGAGTTTAATCTTGTTCCGTGATGTCTGCTGTGTTCGCGGGGTCACTGGGGAAGGGGGGAGGGGTCACTGATTCCGGGCTTGGGGTTCGGCTGGTTCCTGTGTCCTCCTCCGAGGATCTGTTGGGTAGACCGCTGTCCCCAGCTTCGTCTTCCGATGTCCCGGCTTCCGTGGTTGAAGGGGCGCGTGGTCCGCTGCTCCCTGTTTCTTCCGATGACGGAGCTGGTGGTGCTCTCGTCCTCTGTCCCCCCGTGGTGGCGGGGAGTGGCCTTATTCCGCCCTCCTCTGCATCCATCGCTTCCGTATACGCGGGTGGCGGTGTCTGACTCGGCCCGTCGTTGGTCCTGCTTAACCAATGTTGAATTGTTTGGATGCGCGAGGTGAGTGCTGCCATCCCGATCCCGAGGGCTGCTCCTGCCATCGTATCTATCACGTGGTGGTGATGGCTCCAAATCCTTGACGCTGTCGTCACTATAGCGTTTGTCCCGATGGTAACCAGGGCTATGAGGTACGCTGTTTGGTATTCCGTCGGAATTTCCATTTCTCGTAGGGCCATCGCTAGGACTGTCATCCCGTACCAGCAGATGTTCGTATGACCCGATGGGAATGATTCTCGAGCCTTGTCGATAGCGTCTAGCCTTTTGTGTTCGTCCGGCAATGGGCGACTGCCACGTATCCTCGCGTGTCATTCCCACATGGATTCCCGATCGGCCTGCAGACGTCCAGGAAGTGTGGCCTCAGCTCACCGCTCGCCTTTTTGCTGATTTCGGTGAGCAGGGCGGTGAGTGCTGCGCCGAGAACGAATCGTACCGCTGTCCTTGTGGCCTCCAATATGGTTCCTTCCATGGTGGCGGTGTCGTGCCGGGTCATCGCCCCGACAAACGCTTTGCCAATGATGCCCATCATCGGCATGACCATGTTGATTATTAGGACTGTTGTGGTGGACATCGGGCCCGGTATGTACGGGTACCCGATCGTGTGGTCTCCACACGCGTACCCTCGTTGCACCGGTGGGATTTGCGCTCTGATGGAGGTGACGGCAATGGCTACCATGGTGACTGTCGCGGCCTCCCATACTAGTGCTCTTGACATGTTGATTGCTCCTACTATTTTCTGCAACTGATGATTTTTTTGAATTTTAGTGTCTCTTTATACCTTCGCAGCTCCTTCTTCTCTGTCGCCTTCGACTGCTTCCTCTGTGGGGTTGCGGGACAAAGCGTCTGCGACTTGGTTCTCTTCCCCCGGACAATGCTCCACGCGGTAATTAAATTCCTGCAGCAAAAGTGCCCACCGCGTTAATTTCGCGCGGCTGTCCTTTGTTTGCTGGAGCCAGGTAAGTGCTCGGCTATCAGTGCGGAGGGTGAAGGGTCTGTCCTCCAGGTACGTGCGGTACCTTCGTATTCCCCAAATAACCGCTAAACATTCTTGTTCGTTGCAGTGATACCGGGCTTCGGTCGCGTTGAATTTGGCGCTCGCATACGAGATGATGCGGCGCCTCCCATCGTTATTCTCCTGGTACAAAACTGCTCCCATTCCTGCGTTGCTGGCATCTGTTTGCAGGACGTAGGGCAATGCGTGATCTGGGCGGCTGAGTGGGGGCGGTTGTCGCAACGCTGCTTTGGTCGCTTCGAACGCTGCTTGCGCGGCTTGTCCCCATCGCAACGGTGTTTTGGCACCGAGAAGGTCAGTGAAGGGTCCCGTGATTTCCGCGAAGCGCGGGACGTATTCCCTCAACCAATTGCAGATTCCCAGGAATTATTTTAGCTGCCTCCTGTTCTTGGGTGGTGCTGCTTCCGCCACGGCCCGGAGGTGTTCGGGGCTCGCCTCGTTCCCGTGCCCGGTAACGGTATGCCCCAGGAACGGTAGTCTCGTAGTACCGAAAGTGCATTTCGGTAGTGCGCAGGTGAGCCCGTGCATCCGTAATCGTTCTAGTACCAACCCGAGATGACGCATGTGCTCCTCCCAATTGGCGGAGTACACAATAATATCGTCGAGATAGGCGATACAGAACTTCTGCAGATATCCCGCGAGCACCTCCTGGTTCATGAGTCGCTGGAATGTGGCTGGTGCGTTTTTCAACCCGAAAGGCATCACCCGGAATTGATATTGCCTTCCGTCCGGAGCAGCGAAGGCTGTCAGTGGTTTGGCCGGTGGGTCCATCGGGATCTGCCAGTATCCGCTGCGGAGATCCAGCGTCGAAAATATCCTGGCATTTCCGAGATCCTTTAGCGCTTCGTGGATCACCGGCATCGGTTGTGCAACGTCCCTCGTTATGTCGTTGAGTCGGCGGTAGTCGACACAGAACCGCGCTCCCCCATCCTTCTTCTGCACTATTACTATAGGTGAGTAATAGGGAGAGTTGGAGGGCTCTATTATCCCCTGTTCGAGCATCTCACGAATCTGCCGCTGGATTATTTCCCGTTTGCCGGAGGAGTGGCGGTAGATTGGAGATTTGAAAGGGGTCGAGGTGGTGATGTCTATTTTATGCGTCGTGGTCCGAGTCTGTTTTAATTTGTCCTGCTCGTTGAATACTTCACTGAAACTCATTGTTCGGAATTCACATAATTATGACCAATGTTAAGGGAAAATCGATTTATTCTAATAAGTTTTAATTTTTCTAATTACAATATTTCAATTGGGTCCGGGCACTAACGCATCTATTACGCTCCTTTAGGAGATCGCCGAGTGGCGCATTCTGTTAGCGCCACTCAAAATAATTATGTTTTCTCCGCGACACCTGTTCGCCTAATCGCCGCTAGACGACGGTAAACACCGCGTGACGTCACGCCGCAGCAGTACGCGGAAGTCGAGCGTTTTTTACCAACTCTCGGTCTTCTTCCTTTGCGACACGCGTCGATCACGTCGTCGAATTCTTCGTATCGAACGCGATCCATCCCGTTTGGGGAAATCCGTCGCCGCCACGCTAGTGGACCAATTCTAAACGCGAGTTGTAATCGCTATCCTCTTACCGGGGAGCGTGTTAAATAAAATAACGGACGTTTTAAGTTAAAATCATCTTTGTGCTACACCTTAACCCGCTCCTTACTCCACCACGTGTTCGCGACCGTGCGCCTTCGGATAAGGCGACCCAGTCTTCCGTTCAATTCAAGATATCCGAACACTCATCATGAGGTCATAAAACTCCTTTGTCCGTGCGTCGGGGAGTTGGTGTCGTACGACGGTCAAATTGATTATCGGTTTTGGCTCAGGTAGGCGCGGGCGGCAGTATAGGTGCACCCGGCGCTCCTTCCCCAGGTAGAGGTACCCATCCGCGTGTTCCTGTACGGCCTTGTTCTCGCGGAGCCATCGGTGCCCGAGTAGGATGGGCTCGCGGAGATCCTTGCTAATTTGGAATTCCCCGCTGAACGGTTGTCCCTCGATGGTGAAATTAATGTTTATGGCTCCACTGATTGCCATAGCGGATCCCTTTGCTGCCAATCGCGCTTCCCTCGCGGAGGGTTTTATGGCCTCCACCTGCGCCGCCGTGAGGGTAGAACGAACGAAGTATCGCTCGTTCTACGTACGCGACGAAGTTATCGCTCGCCGCGGAATCGACGAGCGCGTATATTTCGCGATCCCCTATACGGAGCGGAATTCGCGGGAGCACATCTTGGTTTAGGAAGGCGGCGCTGAGCGATGCTCGTTGTTGCCGCTGCCGGTTGCCGCGTTCCCGGCCGCGCTCCTCCAGTTTCCCGTCGAGTTCTCCTCCCTTCCTGCCAGGGTGGGGCAATCCTTGTGGAAATGCCGCTCCGGGCAGTATCGACATCTTGGGAGATCGGACGTCCTCGGGGGTGGAGGAGTGGCCTCGGTTATTGGCCGTCCCTTTTCTGGTCGCGATCCTGATGCCCGAATCTCCGCCTCGTCCAGCTCGGCCTCCGTGGCGTAGGTGAGAAGATTCGCGAAGGTGCGTGGAGCTGCGATCCTGATAGCGCGGCGGAGGGTCGGTCGTAGCCCCTCCAGTAGTAACGCCGTCTTTTCGGCCTCTGTCGCGTAAGGCTGTAATCGCTGCGCGACCTGGTACTTCCTTTGTAGGAAAGCCGCGGCGGGTTCCTTGTCTCCTTGTCGGCGCGAGAAGAGCGTCGTGTGGATCCTGGCGCGAGCTGCTGGGCGGTCAAAGCGGCTCCTCAGGAGTTCCTTGAAATCTTCCCACGAGAAGGTGGTACCCTGGTAGCAGGCCCACCATCTCTGCGCGTCTTCCTTCAGTTGCTTCCCCGTCACCTTGGTCCAGCGTGCCGGTTCGATGAGCGTATGTTCGAAGTATTCTTCGCACTCTCTAAAGAACTTTTCCGGGTCCTCATGGTCCTGCCCGGAGTATTCTGGGGGTGATCGGATGGGTGCCCGCACGGCCCGTATCAGAGCTTGCAGCTCTGCAGCCGTAAGGGTGCACCCTACGTTCGGCAAGTGGTTTCCCCTCGGTGTACGGGTCGGGGGCGGAATTTCTTCCGCTTCGCTGTCCGTAAGCCACAAGCGTGTGGGTGATACGGCAGCGACTTGTTCGTTGGGCGCCACCGGGTTTTGATGTCCACTCCCGGAAGTGGATTGGCGTGAGGGGTCGGCGGAAGTCATCACCGACGTGTGCGTGGTCCGCGTCTTTGGCTTCGCGGTTCGCACCGGTGTGCGGTGTTTGCCGGCAATAGGAGTCCTCTTTGTGGGCATCTCTGGGCGGTGATGTGTGCTGGTCCGGACAATTATCTAATCGCCCTGTTGTTGGGAAATATTTCAACCAGGCCCCACGTTGGGTGCCAAAATGTTGCGCGCCTAAATTGTTTCTAAGCGCGACACGTCGTCGTTGGCGGCTCGCGGCGCGCTTCGGGGCCTCGCGTCGCGGATCGGTCCCCGGAAGGGTCAGGTAGTGGGCGAGGTCGCGGGGCGGAAGCGAGAGCGGGGGTAGTATCCACGGCGTCTCCGCGGGCGGTGATAATGGCAGCGGAGAGACGGCTCGTGGGGGCAAGAGTTTCCGGAAGTAACGCCGCGCGCGGCGTATGGATTAGTAGGTGACCGTCGCGTCTAGCCCCGCTACGGTGGCGACCAGAGAGGTCGTTTCGCGGTAGTTCTCGAGGGGTCCACCGAGCATGGAATCAGTTGAATACGATGGGTGGAGAGGTGGTTGGCAGCGTCGAGAACCGTGAGCGCGTGTATTGCAGCGCTACCCTTGGGTATCTCGGTGAGTGGAGTGAGGGGAACTGCGTGCGAGAGCCGCGAGCGCGCGTATTGCAGCGCTACCCTTGGTATCTCGACGAGTGGAGGATGGGAAGATGGCGTGCAAGCACCGAGAGCGCGCGTATTGCAGCGCTACCCTTGGTGTCTCGGGTGCTGGGAGCGCGAGTACCGTGAGCGCGCGTATTGCAGCGCTACCCTTGGTATCTCGACGAGTGGAGGATGGAAATCCGCGTGCGAGATCCGCGAGCGCGCGTATTGCAGCGCTACCCTTGGTATATCGACGAGGGGAGGATGGAAACCTGCGTGTGAGATCCGCGAGCGCGCGTATTGCAGCGCTACCCTTGGTATCTCGGCAAGTGGGGTGATGGAAGTCTGCGTACAAGAGCCGCGAGCGCGCGTATTGCAGCGCTACCCTCGGTATCTCGACGAGTGGAGTGATGGGAGTCGGAGGACCGGTGGAGGGCCTCGCTTGAGGAAGCGGCCGTCGTTGTCGTAGCGGGTGTGGAAGTCCACAAGGCGTTGAGTAAGATATTCCTTTCTTTATTCCTGCTCCTTCGTACAATGTTTTAGTGCGAACCGTAGTGTGTGTCTCTGGTAGTAGTCGGTTTCTGAGTGTCGATTGTTGCAAAAATGCCTATATTTATATGACAGCCTACGCCCTTTCAAGGTCCTTGATTGGTTGGTGGCCTTGGGGAAGGGGTAGGCTGTCGCCAGTCGAGGTCTTGCGGCCCTCGGCTGCGTTTTCCGTGGGGGCGGTCAGGGCCTTACAGGTATGCGCCTGTATTGGCGTATATCAACCTGACAAGGTCAGCGAGTACTGTGCTGTATAAGAATGAGTTAACTTGTGCATATCCTTATACTGCACCAGCACAGTTTTTGATCCCTTGTGGGCGAGAGTCCTATTAAAATTGGATTGATATTGACACCCTGAAAAATGCCTACTTATACAAAAGTTCCTGCTTTAATCAGTGCTAAAGAATAAAAAAGATTTTTGAAATACCTGTCTGATCAGTGTTAATGACCATAGTGCAATCAAACTTTTTTATTAAATCTCTTGTTTGAGTACGAAATATTTCGGCGGCCGCTAATATTTGTTCCACAGATACCATCTCATGGTGCGATACGTATTTCGTTATTTTGCGTTGGCGGATCTTATTCACTCTCTTAAATTTGTCGACCCACGGCTTTGAGGCTTTAAAGGGAAAATTGTCAAATTGGCTCGCCGCAGCCAAAGCCCACTCTTGTAAATTGCGAGTAGTGACTTGTACATACATCTCCCTGCTTTCTATAAAGCGATCGTACGTCCAGGAGTTAAGGGGCTATTCCAGTGTGACACTTTCAAAAAATCGATTTTTTTTTTGCTTTTTTCGACATTTTATACTTCCAAGAATATCCTGTAAAAATTTCAAGGTCGTATCTCTAATACTTCCCGAATGGCAGCCTTCTAAAGAGCAACCGGTCGAAGGTATAAAATATCTCATCTGCCTGGCGGCGGAGCTCGGAGCTGATATGTTGTTATCTACGGCTTACCTCGCTAACACTATCTTTTCCTTGAACGCCTATCCACATGAGGGGAGTCCGTGTCGGGTTGCACTTTAGCGGTGGTAGTGGGGGACAATGTGATATCACATAAGGATGATAGATGCAAAGTGGCGTGACCTGCTCCGGCAAGTCTGCTCGTAGCTACTGTACACGGCACAACAGATCGAAAATGGGTAAAGGCAGTTCAAGTTCGAATCAAAAAGGCTCTCACGATACTCCTACCCATAGATCCAGAAGCAACAAGAGGAGATTTTTGGGAAACCGATACACGTATGAGCAGTCCACCGAAAATACCAGTACAGCCGCTGAAAAACTGTTACGCACCGGAGATGATGAAATTATAATTGATCATACCCATGGATATCGTTTCATCCAGTTTTACTCTGTTTTTAGTGCAATTAGCGCTTTAGTTGTGTATAAAAAATGCAAGACAGACATCAAGTTCAACGAAGCAAGTTCACGGGGTTTGGGTTTTAAAATTGCTGTGTCATGTGAGTGCGGTGTTTCATATGTGAATTCGGGACCGTTGATTGGTAATGCTTATGAAATCAATTGTCGTATAGTGTTTGTGATGCGACTTGTAGGCGTCGGTATCAATGGAGTAAATCTATTTTGTGGCTTGATGGATCTTGTTAGAAAATTTCATAACAACACTTTCGCTGGATGCTTTGAAAATGTAACCAAAGCTGCTGAAACCGTTTACGAATGGAGTACACAAAAAGCCGTAACTGAGGAGAGAGCTAGAACCTTAGAAAATGAAGGTTCAGATATTAATTTGACAGTTTCCGGAGATGGTACATGGAAGAAACGTGGTCACACTTCACGTTTCGGTGTTACAACTCTTGCAGGTAAATTCAGGAAAAAAATCATCGATTCAATCGTAAAGTCGACTTACTGTAAGAGTTGTGAAGTATGGGAAAAGAAAAAAGATACACATCCTGAAGAATACGAAGAATGGCTTGAAGGGCATGACGATTGCGATGTGAATCATATTGGATCAGCTGGAAAAATGGAGGTTGATAGTGTGAAAGAAATGTTTAGTCGCTCCATCGGTCAACATCGTGTAAAATATACGCGCTATATTGGCGACGGTGATAGTGCCACATACAAAAGTTTACTGAATTTAAATCCGTACGATGTGCATGTAGAAAAACTAGAATGCTGCTTGCATGTGAAAACAAGAATGGGAACGCGATGCCGCAATCTCAAAAAACAAACCAAAGGTTTAGGAGGAAGCAGTAAGAATACTGTGAAGCTAACTGATAAAGTTATTAATAAACTCCAGAAATATTATGGATTAGCAATTATTAGGCATCAAGATAATGTTGATGAAATGTATCGAGAAATTTGGGCTACCTTGCATCATTTGTCTTCGACGGACAAAAATCCGAACCACGGAAATTGCCCAGCAGGTGCGAATAGCTGGTGTTCATATCGCCGCGCGGAAGCTGAAGGCATGGACGTCTTACAGTTTAAGCATGATTATCTGCCACTGGACAAGGGTGTTACAAAAGCTTTGACACCTATTTATAAGGATTTAAGTTCAAGGGAATTGCTAGAGCGATGCAAAGGAGGAAACCATCAGAACAACAATGAAAGTTACAACGGCTTGCTCTGGCACTTTGCTCCAAAGCATCTCCATAATGGGTTGAAGAGGATCAAGCTCGCTAATTTCCTTGCAGTTTCAATATTTAACGACGGGTTTTATGCTATTTTAAAAATGCTGCAAGTAATGGACGTCATCATCGGTCCTACTGCTAAAGAATATGCTATGGAGAGAGATGACAGCCGAATCAATCGGGCGGAGTTACGTCACGAAGCATCCTCAAAAGAGGCACGAACAGCTCGGAGAAAAGCGTCAGCCTCTCAGCAGGCATTATTCGAGGAAGAGGAAGGTCCATTGTATGGGCCAGGTATAGCTGATTAGCAGTTTTTATGGTAAATATCATTTTATCTTCCAAAAATCAATAGTTATATATTTAAACGCGTTTTTCTCGAAATGATATTTTTCAAATTTGCTGACATTGTAACTTGAAGAGCAATTATCCGATTGACTTGAAATTTGAACTGAGTACTCTTGAATATATTTACTCTACAATGACCTACGATATTTTTGATTGGATGAAAATTCACGATTTGGCATTGAAAAAAAGGACCATTTTATAGGGCAGAAAACACACTTTTTTTCATAACTACGCCATTTTGTTAAATTTTGATATTTTTCGGAAATCCTAGGTCATTGTACAGGAAAAACCTTCCAGTTTAACGACATTTTTTCCTTTTTCGGTTTCAGCTATTCAATCGACCGGAATGATGTCAGCAGTGGAGGAACTTTTTTTTTCGCGCCTCCGAAGGCAGCGCATAAGTCGCTTGGGTTGCAATATTTTTCTATGAAAAAATTATGTAGTATAGGTGAAATATAGCCAAATATATGCTTAATTTCCCGAAACATTTAATTCAGTACTTTTCTTCCAAAAAATTCCCGAAAATCACCCAAATTTTCAGCGTTCACACTGGTATAGCCCCTTAATGACCGTGTATTTATCATACACGCTTCCCCCCTGTTTCACATTTGCTTCCCACCTTGGTATGTCATCTAACCTTTTTAATCGGCGGCATCCTTTTTTTTGCAGGGTTTTTAGAGTCCACTTTGGATGAGCTCTCGCAATATTTACAATTTTCGCTTTTACGTTTAATGGCTTTTACGTATATATTGCTCCGTACTTTTTAACATTTTCTGTTCCGGCGCGTACTCTTCTGTATCAGATGAAGTATTAGATGAATCTTCATCTGACTCCGGCGGCACTTCGTGATACAGGTGTTCGTCATCAATTTCATTTGGCATGTTCAATTCCTCGTCCTCTATATATGTATTTTCCCACAGAATTTGTAACGTCGAAGAATACAATTTCTCTGCAAAGAGCATCGACTTCTCTGAAATTATTGTAGGACATTCTGACGCGACCAGATCATTTTCTTCTAAAAGTTGCAGAAAACGCGTGACTGCACTTTTCATAAATATTTTCGCATCGTCGTTCCTAAAAGATTGTTCCACACAGTCTTCCACTTCCAATCTGCTCGTCGATGGGCCAGGCAAAACCGCACATCCCGTATTCGACATAATAATGTTTTTTATTATTTTTAAAGACGTACTTTCGCACACTACACCTACTTTTTAGATTTCACTTATGAACGCTGTAATAGCTACAGAAGGAATGATACCTTTGGAGTGACAATCACGACGCGTCCTATATCCTACACCTTCCCCTCCTTTCCATGTAGTCCGCAATCTTTTGTTTGGAGTCAGATTCACCTGACAACAATACGGTGGAGACGGGACGACTCCAAATAACGGCGTCCGTACGCAGCTTGCCAAACGGCACCGTTTATAACATACAGGAGAAAATTATTTATATTTGAATAAAAATTATTTTCATTTCGCCCACATGTTTGCATTTTTGCGTAAAAAGTATTATAAATATTATAAATATTCACGTCCCTATTATTTCCCTTATTTACAAATAAAAAGAGTTGATTTTACGAGTAGGAATTAACTAATATTAAAATAAATGCACATTTCAAACGAAGAAAAAAAAAGTACGTAGCGGGCCTAGAAAGCGAGCCCTACTGCTTACTACGCTTTTGCCTTACCCAGCTGGTTACGCTGCTCGTTGAAATACTGTGTATATCAAAGGTCCTGCTTCAGTCACAGAATTTTCAAAGTCGATGTTCTCGAAAAATACTGAAAGGTGCGTCGTATTATTAAGAGGAACTGTTATTCGAATGTTCATCTTTCCGTACTATAAACATGAAAAAAATCGGTCACCCGAACACTATATACTCCCCTTGTGAGCAGGAGAGAGTCGTGGCGGGCCTTCTCCTTCTTCTGCGAAACAGTTATGCGGCAGGAAGAGAAGGCCGAGAGGGACAGAGAGCGGCGGGGCGAGAGAGCCCAGCCGCGGCCGTCCGGGAGAGCCCGGCGGCGTGGTGGAAGAGGCGGGGGAGGCAGCGGAAGGCCCTCCCCCGCGTATAATCCCCCGGCCTTACCGCCGGGGGACGTCGGGCGGCGGCGGACCCTTAGATTAAGGCCGTCGCCGCCCCCTCCCCTTGGACAAGGATGACACCGGCGACGGGGGCCTCTTCACCCTGCCTCAGGGTGGGGAACATAGGCCGGTGAGGGGGGCACTTCCTACGGCGACCATGGTCGACGTTTCAGGCGGGGCGCCGAGTTGATGGTCCGCCCCTTGTGGGGTGGGCCTGGTGCAGGGGGTGCCCGGAAGCAATGCCACTGGCGAAGCCTGGGCACCTCCGTGGAAGCACCGGGACGGCCACCATGGGGTTTTAGTGGGTAGGCCCGGCACTTGTCTTAAGTGTCGGGAGAGTCCCACATACCCTCCGCCTCTGTCCCGGGAGGCGGGGGGATGCGTAATGCATTTCCCCATGTAAAAAAAAAAAAAAAAAAAAAAGGGGGTTAGGCGCGCGGATACGAACGCGCGGTCGGTGAGGCAGCCCTCCATCCGACTATGTCGGTATAACTGTCCACTGGTAACGGTGCGTGTAGGAGACTGTAAAGGAGAGTCGGCAACGACGCGAGATCTGGTCTGGTCGGTAAGGTAGAGTACCGGCTTAGTGACGCGTGGCGGCCATTAAGGATTCCGCGGGATCAAGGAACAAAGAGACAAGGAAAGATGCAAGCCGGACGTGATTCCTATAGGAACGAGTACATTATACGAAACGGAATATTTACACAACCGCGGAACGGCGGATTAGAACACACGCGTACGATGCTCGAGGAGCAGATAGGGTACGCACGCGGGCAAAGGGCACACACGTGCCTACGTATAGGTTCACGCGGATACATAGAATTATCGGCGACAGATTAGGCGTTAGGCCAGGTAGCGGATTAACGCGATTGTCAACACTCTCTCTCGCACAGGAGGTTAGCGGAATAACGGCTGACGGTTGCGGAGAAGCGCGAGTGGGAGAACGCAGATACCCGGTACCGTCGTGTGGGCGATTTGCGTCGGACGCCAGTCTTCGCACAAACGGCACACAATTAACACTGGCGGAAAGTCGCAGGAAGCACACTGGTACGCAGTAGACAATATGTCGCGCAAAGGAAACTTACATGCGCGTGGAGGCGCGGAGAAAAAGGACGCGTGGTAATGGCATCGTAGACAAAACTCGTAGCCACATCCACTCCCTCCCCAGTGACTTACTCTGAAAGAGTAAGAAACGAAACTTTTTTGACTCGTTTAGTCATGTCAGCGTAGGTCCGTAATGGTCTGTCCATTGTGGATGAGGTAGGTTGAGAGAGCTGCTGCGTTGGGTTAGGGAATAGGGAGTCACGCAAGAAGAGTCCCTTGAGTCGGTTTTGGCGATGAATGCTGGTTTGAGAACGTCGGCCGAGACAGTCCTTTCCTGTCCGTTAATTCGGATTACAAAAGTTCTGTCGGTGAGTCGCTTGATGACCTCGTGTGGCCCGGTGTAGGGATACTCGAGAGGTTTCTTGACGGATTCGACTCGGCTGCAAGACATGGCTGCAAGTGTGCAGGTCCTTGAGGATGAAGGGCTGCGACCTGGTGTGCTGGGCAGTCGGAGTGGACCGGATGGTCCTGATGTGCTCTCTGAATTTTTCGACAAAGATTTGTGGATCGGCAGGCATACTTTCGATGACGAAGAACTCGCCAGGTATGCGAAGTGCGGTGCCGAAGTTCATTTCGGCAGGTGACGCCTTGAGATCCTTCTTGTAGACAACTCGTAGACCGAGGAGTCCGGTAGGCAGCAAGTCAGGCCATGGAGTGTGAGAGTTGCAAATGAGGGCTGCTTTGAGCGTGCGATACCATCGCTCAACGGGGCCGTTGGGGACTGTGGATGGTATGGTGTGGTCCGAATTCTATGGGTCCCGATTAGTCGTGCTAGGGCCATGAAGAGTAAGGAACTGCGTGCCTTGATCGGTGGTGATGGTGAGCGGAGTGCCGAACTGACAAACCCATTGGGTGCAGAATGCCGATGCTACAGTGTCCGCCAGCATGTTACTGATTGGGATGGCAAGGGGCCATCTGCTGAAACGGTCAATGATGGTGAGGCAATAGCGTAGGTCACCAGCCTTAGGCAGCTGAATGAGGTCCAGGTGGACATGGTCGAAGCGGTTGTTAGGGGCGACGATGTGATGAGGTGTAGGACGGTTGTGCCTGTGGATCTTGGCTCGTTAGCAGGGAACGCACTCACGCGCCCAGCGTAGTGCATCCTTTCTGATCGATGGCCAGATGAATTTTTCCTGGAGTTGGCGAGCGGTTGCTCTGCCACTGGGGTGAGCAAGAGCGTGAACAGCGTTGAAGGCGTGTCTCCTCAGGTTCTCTGGGATGAAAGGTCGTACCCAGCCGTTGGAGATGTCGCACCAGATGTCCCGATTGTCGATCTTCAAACGTTGGAGGTTAAGTGAGGTGTTTGCGAGCGTGGTTAGCTCCTGGTCGTGCTTTTGTGCCTCTTGGATTGTCTTGGCGTCAAGGATGGTTGGCATCGAAATGGTGCTGACTCGGGGGAGTGCGTCTGCCACCACGTTTTCCTCTCCTTTGTTACGTAGGGGGGGGGGGGTATAGGTGGTAGTGAGGATGGCTTGTCCTACGTAACGTGTTTCTACGCGTGTAGGTAGATAAAGAGTCGAGCTCGAGCGGTAAGCCGACTCTTGCTTGGCGTGGGATCTTGCTTCTTTAAAGCGCTAAGCGCACCTCAGCGAACCAAGAGTGACGGATATATGAAGGATAGAGGCTATGATAATGTAGAGTGGTATCTTGGCGATTACCTTTAGAGCTTGTTTCGTATATTGTACTGTTCAGAAAATGATATACAGGGTGCGGCAGGGAAACTTGCTGATTTGAATTGAACGCCAATGAGCGAGGCGTGATCAGAAAGGGGTGGGGAGGGTCTCATTGGAAAGAGGGGGCTCTGAAGTTTTGTTTTTCCACAAGCCAGTTGTCGTCATGCGTTGGACAAAAGAACAGCGTGCGTTCGCCGTCGAGGCCTACTTTTCTAACGGTCATTCGGTGGTCGCCACCCAACGTGCCTTCCGAACTCGGTTCAATATTCATCCCGCGGGTCCCGTTCCTGGCCGGCAATCGATTGTTTCGTGGGTGGACACATTCAGGGAAAGTGGGAGTGTGGCAAGAAAAGGCCTAGGAGGTCAACGGACTTCCAGAACTCCAGAAAACGTCGAAAGGGTGAGGGAGTCGTTTTTGCGCTCTCCCCGGCGTTCGGCGCGTAAACACGCTGCTGCTCTGGGGATTTCTGATCGCACAGTGAGACGAATTCTTCACAACGAACTCCAGTTTCATCCCTACAAACTTGCTGTGGTCCAACAGTTGAGTGAACGCGATTTCGCTTCTCGCCAAACTGCTTCTTGCCAGACGACGCTCTCGGGTTTTTTTTGGTGATGAGGCCCATTTTCACCTTTCCGGCTGTGTCAACAAACAAAACATGCGGTATTGGAGCGATGTCAATCCCCGCGAACTTCATGAGATACCACTTCATTGTGAACGTGTTACTGTGTGGTGTGCATTGTCGAGAGTTGCAATAATTGGGCCTCATTTTTTCGAGGAAGATGAACGCGCTGTTACTGTGAATGCAGTTCGCTACAGAGAAATGATTGAGACATTTTTTCTTCCACAACTTGAAGAAATGGAACTTGGGGACGTATCGTTCCAGCAGGACGGAGCCACGGCGCACACCGCGAGAACTTCGATGGAGCTTTTGAGGGAACACTTCCACGAGCGCTTTATATCCTTGAGGGGTGACGTACCGTGGCCGGCGCGCTCCCCCGATTTGGCACCCAGCGACTTTTTTTTATGGGGATATCTCAAATCCATCGTATACAACGACAAACCCCGGACCCTGCAACACCTGAAAGACAACATCCGCCAAGCCATCGCCAATATTCCCGTCGATATGCTCGAAAGAGTGGAGCGCAACTTCAAATCTAGGGTAGATCAGTGTATCACTAATGAGGGCCATTTGTCCGATGTCATTTTTAAAACTGCTTAAAACAAAAATTCAGAATGTGTACTATACGATACAACAAGAATTAAATCGATATATGAAGTACTTTTTCTTTTATTGACTTTTCAAATCAGCAAGTTTCCTGCCGCACCCTGTACAAAAGGTAGACCGAGTCGGTAACAATGGTAGCGCTCGGTTGAAATCGCTATACTACGTTTACAATGTTCTTCGCTATGCTCTAACGTTTAGCAGCTCAGTGCGAAGAGAGGACCATGCTTTGATGGTAATACCTTAAATCTACGGCTCCTGGCAGATGGCGAGGGCCGGCAAGTTTGTGATTTATGTGATTTTAACGCGAGGAGACTAATGCGCGCGATGCTTAGCACGGATCGAGAATTAGTATGTAATTTGGGAATTGTTAAGGACTTTTCCTATTTACCCTCTTGTTTTACAACTCTTATTATCTCTCTTTGATGCACGTGGTTTAGACTAAAACGGTGATTGTCTCTCGCGGGTCAATTCTGATAGAAGTCGTATTGGCAAAGCGACTATTGCGCGGTGCGGTTTGACAAATCTATACTTTGAAATTTCTGTACGGAGCTTCTACGATGGGCTCACGATACGTACTGTGCGTTTGAAATTCAGAAGTGAAAAGACGCGGGCGGCAACGATTTGTCGTCTTTTATGCGAATCGAGAATATTGACTATAGGCATTTGCGGGGTGCTCGCGGGTGGACGGAAGGTTCGGTCATTATGGGCCTCGTCGCGGCGCATGGCCGTGGCATCAGCGAATTCCTTACTGCGCTTCTTGCACTGAGCTGCAAGAACGCGTGTCTTATTAGAGAATAATGATACTAAAAGAATATAAAAGAATAACTGAAAATAACTGAAAAAATTACTACTTACAAGGAACCTACGCGAGGTGTCCCCCTCGGATTTCAATGCCGTTGAAATATGTTGTAATCTAGATCAAAATAAGGGACACGTTTTTTTTTATACGTGCCCAATCGCACTTTTAGGGGGTGAAACACCCCTTTGAAAAAAATCGGTTTTCTTCTTTCGGACCAAATACTGTGAAATCTATAGGAGATATAAAAAAATGTTTTAGACCAAAGTTAAACAGTTTCAAAAGCGCTTTATAATAGTTTTACTGGTTGTTAAAAAATTATTAAATTTTTTGACATACCCCTCCCCCAATCATAATTATTTTGCAATTTCAGAATTTCGGTTTGACCAATCGAAAGGATATTTTATTCCGAATTCAACCATATATAATAATGTTACTTTCCGAGATACGGACTTTTCGAAAAATAGACGCACATGCCCTCGTGTACCCGTAACCCGCTATGCGCAGCGCTTATCTCACTCGAGATGCACATATGCGCCTTTAATCGTGAAAGCCGAGAATGCGTCATCGGTATTTTCGTCTTTTCTTCTTTCCATCTAGTTCACTTTCGATTTTGTCGTGATCTAATAATAGATGAATAACAAGCTTGGCTTGTGTCACAGTTGTTGTGTGCGATATTTCAAGTGTTGAATGCATCTAGATTTTTGCAATGCAAGTTGGCGATATTTATTAATGTTTAGTTTTCATTTGGCTTATTGATTAGATGTCAATATTCCATTAATATTGAAAATCTGACGAATATACTAACACGTTTTCATTATCGTATTGTTATTTTGCATTTGTGTATTTCTTTTAAATGTGTTTATATAATGCCTGCTCTATTAACCAAGTGGCAAAGAAAAGAATTTGTTTTTGAAAGAAAAATATTGCGACTAATGGGGAGATAATAAATAGCTTTTAAAGATCGAGGTAAATAATGTTTTATAAAATAATAGTGTTAAAGGAGTGAAGAGGTACATGTATGAATAGATTCTGTAAGAAAAAAAATTATTTTAATTTGTGTATTATCCACATATACGCGGGAGAATATGAACATAAAAAGCAGATCATAATCGAGTTTGTGACGTTTATTCAATATTAACGTTCCTGAATTGTAAAAAGGAATATTTCATCACAATAAATTTATAGTGATTATTAGTATTAGTTCCAATACATTATTTATATACAATATTGTTTATAAATAAAACATCAATTGTACAGTAATAAAATACATTTCCGTCTAGCATTTTCATGATATTTATGGATAATAAATATTGCACATATGATGATCATGAAATAAATGTTTAATACAAAGCGATTTCTTACACCAAGCGCAAGTAATTACAGCAACGCCGCTGCAAATATCGCATGTTATTTTATTCGATTTTTTCTTAAATCAAAAATCAACGGAAGTTTCAAATTGTGGTGGCCCCTCTTCTATAACCACTCTTATGCCATGCATATTTGATTAAATCTCGAAATCTTGGTGATGAAAACTGATAATGTGTTAAGGATTGTTATCTTAAAATATAATCACGGGCATATAGTTTTATTCCCAAATCTAAAAGTGTTACTGTATCCGAGGAATGTTTTATAAAATTTTTCCATAAGCGAAAACCATACACATCTAATGGTTGTCTTTAGCCTGTTGTTCCTGCAGATTTTGTGAAAAGAACTATATTTTCTATAGAATCTGGTTTAGTTCGTGCAATTATATTCGGACAATGACCAGTCCACGAATCCAACAACAAGGCTGATTTAGGAACAACATTTGGTCCTCTCTCTCAACCAAACTTCAAAATGACACGACGTTAGATTTCCTGATTTTGATGCTATAGCAAAATCAAAATGATACGATGTTAGTTTCCTGATTTTGATGTCATAGCAAAAATGTTATTTTCCCTAAACATTGTGTTTCCTACTCTAGGGCCAAATGTTCCAGTAGGACTGTACAATTTATGTTTTAGTACATATATATATTTTTATAAACAATATTGTTATTAGATATCACGACAAAATCGAAAGTAAACTAGATGGAAAGAAGGAAAGACGCAAATACCGATGACGCATTCTCTGCTTTCACGATTGAAGACACATATGTGCATCTCGAGTGAGATAACCGCTGCGCACAGCGCGTTACGGGTACACGCGGGCATTTGCATCTATTTTTCGAAAAGTCCGTATCTCGGAAAGTAACATTATTATATATGGTTGAATTCGGAATAAAATATCCTTTCGATTGGTCAAACCGAAATTCTGAAATTGCAAAATAATTATGAGGGAGGGAGGGGTATGTCGAAAAGTTGAATATTTTTTAAACAACCGATATAACTATTATTAAGCGCTTTTAAAACTGTTCAACTTTCCTCTAAAACATTTTTTTCTATCTCATATAGATTTCACAGTATTTGGTCCGAAAGAAGAAAACCGATTTTTTTCAAAGGGGTGTTTCACCCCCTAAAAGTGCGATTGGGCACGTATAAAAAAAAACGTGTCCCTTATTTTGATCTAGATTACAACATATTTCAACGGCATTGAAATCCGAGGGGGACACCTCGCGTAGGTTCCTTGTTAGAGGGGTCATTACGTAACACCTTTGGTGTGGACCATCTCAGTGGTGTATTGGGAGATGAAGTCCAGATGACGGAGTTGTCGAGGAGATGCTTCTACGGCACGCAGCGAGAAGGCAAAGGTAAGAGGCTTGTGGTCGGTCTGGATCACGAATTGTCGACCCTCGAGAATGTGTTTGAAGAATGTTATTGCGGCGTAGACGGCTAGGAGTTCTCTGTCATATATGCTGTAGCGGGTCTCTGCGGGTAGGAGTTTCCGCGAGAAGAACCCAAGTGGCTTCCAAATGCCGTCTTCGAGCTGTTCGAGTGCTGCACCTATGGCAAGGTCACAAGCGTCAGTAGAAAGTGACATCGGAGCACTAGATGAGAGAAAGGTAGCTTGTGGGCTTGGGCCACGCTGCGCCTGCACGCCTCAAAGGCTTGATCAGCGACTCTTTTCTCTTGTGCCTCTTTTTGGCGTCTTTGAGAAAGTCAGTGAGAGGCGTCTGAAGTTTCGCAGCGCCGGGAATGGATCGGCGGTAGTAATTGAGCACGCCAAAGAAGCGGCGCAAGTCGGTAATGGTGTCTGGTTTCGGGTAGGACCCGAGAGTGTGCTCGGGAGTGTGGAGATTGGTTTCACACAGTTGTCCCTTGGACGTAAGAGAGGTAAGAGGATCGATTGGGCAGCGTCCCTTGAGATCCAGAAGTAAGGAATGGTAAACCAGGAAGTCAGCGCCGATAATTGCTGATTTGACATCCGCGATAATAAAAGACCATTTGAAGACACGGCGCAGGTTAAACGACAGCGTGAGCACTTGTTGACCATATGTGCGGATTACAGTCCCATTTGCTGCATAAAGCTGCAGTTCCGTTTGCTGTAGTTTCCGCGTGAAGGCTGTTTTGGGCACCAGAGAGATGACGGAACCTGAGTCAACGAGAAATTTCATATTAGTTGAGTGTTCGTATACATGCAGTCTATACTCTTTGGTTAGGCGTGAAGAGAGGTCATTGTTATCGCCGGCCGCCTGGATCGTCGACAGCTGCTTTAGTTTCCAGACTGGAACTGTGGAGCTCGGGATGAGGAGTGAGAGCATGGAAGAATGCAGCGTTGCGCTTTGGGACCAAACCTGCCATGGCTGCAGTGGCGACGGTGAAGGTGATGCTGCTTTTGTCTGAGAATGGCGACTCTCCCTGAAACGGCTCCATGGACTGTCGTAGGCAGCTTGACGTGTGGAGAGTTTTGCATGCAGATTTCTAGTGAGCGAGGTTAGCCCGGCCAGAGTTTGTGCAATGGTTTGCGTTGGATGCCTGGCTGTGACGGTTAGGAGAGTGTGACCCGGGTGACTGTGGGCTTGCTGCCAGGACCGATGCTGTGCTGCTGCCCTCCATGAGCACATCGGCCACTTTGCTGAGGTCCTTGAGTGAGGTAGACCGATAGATTTTCAGGCAGCGTTGAATATGTAAAGGTAGCAGAGCGAGCCATCTGACTCTCAGGACGTCGCACAGTGGGCCGTTTGACGATTCTAGATGGACAAAAATAGGAAAATCACTTTTTCACGGAAGCGAATGACAATTATTTATTTCGATAGTCAAGACCTCAAAGTATCCTGGTATATGCAATATTTCCCCTGAATAAGTCGTTAAATAAATTATAATTAACATTGAAGTCAGAGTAAGACTAGCTAACCAAAGTAGTCGTTTCAAGTCACCTGCATTCAATCTTACACCACACAAGTGTTTGTGTGACGATAAGTTTCGTTGATGGCTCGATATATAAGTACAGATCTCTAGTTTACAAAACCTTTCGGTTTCTTGCTGTAACTCAAATGGTTTTCGTGTAGCACCATTTTCAATTGTTATGTGCAACTTTTCGTAATTCTCATATACAGGGTGTCCCATTTTAATCCGGCCGGCTGAATAAGAGTCGGGGATGATGTTTTCCAGAAAGAAGTGTTAGACAAATGTTGCTCAGTTCCAAGGGGGACATTCGATGCCATCAACAATTTTGACCTCGGGTGGAGGGTTCAAGGTCATTCAAGGTTAACTTTTTTTTCTTAAATGAGAACCCCTATTTTTCACATCGGCAATCGATTCTACGTAAAACGAAATGAAACTTTTGTCTGAAGCATTTTTTTATAACGCCAACTAATTTCACCTGTTCACCCTCCAAAATTGAAATTTCAAACTTTCCGAATTCTTTACTCTAGAATAGTGGGGTTTGGGGGGAAATTGCAGAAGATAAAAATTTCTTGGAATGCTGTAAGGAATTCACTCGAATTTTTGCATAATTGATCGTGCACTTTTTTCCGCCAATGTTTGGAAAAAGTCTTTCATCTCATCGTGTCCACTACCCTCGGCATTAGCATTACCCGATGTGCACCACGTGGAGGTCGCCGATGGGATTTTGCACATCACTGGCCCTGAAAAGGGCCGATTGATTGATTATTGAGGTGGATCTATGACATCAAATGCTCAATCTGGTGTCCATTCTGTGCAATGCACATTAGTACCCTCTGGCAAAAATTGGCTTGAACGTCCCGCAATGTCTGGACCGTAATGGATTCAAATGCTGCTCGGATCCTTTGTTTTATGTTTTCTCTTGTCGTCGGTGCTTGTGCGTAAACTTTTGCCTTTACTGCTCCCCAGAGGAAATAATCGAGAGGTGTGAGATCCGGTGATCTCGGCGGCCATTCATGAACCGGACTGCCGATACCAATCCATCGATTTGGATATCTATCATTGAGGTACCTCCTAACAGGTAGAACACGATGTGGCAGAGCTCCATCTTGTTGAAACCCCATAACCTGTCGTAGGTCTAGAGGCATACCTTCTAGCAATGGTGGTATCTCATTCTCCAAAATTTCTAAATACAATTGTCCGTTCAAATTTTGCTCGTAAAAGATTGGCCCTACCAGATGGTCTCCAACTATACCCGCCCAGACATTCAAACTCCAACGCCTTTGTGTGCGATAATCTCTTCGCCAATTCGGATTTTCTTGGGCGTAATAATGGGCGTTATGGAGATTAACGCCTCCCATGTTATCAAATTTTGCCTCATCTGAGAAGAGAACTCTATTGAAGTAAGAAGGGTCATGACGGATCTGGTTATGTGCCCATCGACAAAATTCCAAACGACGTGAAAAATCGCCATCTTCCAAACTTTGAGTCAAACGGATATGGTACGGATGGAATTTGGAATATCTCAAAACTCGATTGACTGTGGATTTTGGAACACCATACCTTTGCTCAATAATGCGCGTTGACAGGTATGGATCCATTCCAACAACGGCCCTAACGCCCAACAAAATATGCTCCCTTGGTCCAGTTTTTCGCCTGCTTCGGCTCAAGAACCCGCGTTCAGCTCGGCGTGTTAGTTCTTGAATAGTACTTCTACTTGGGGCACGATCATCAGGATACCTCTGCCGATAGAGTCTTGCTGCAGCCGTATAATTCTCACGACACTCACCAACAAGTTTTATCATATTCACAATTTCCCGAGGGGTGTAATCAGCCATCGCGGAAGTAGTTTCTGGTGCAATAAATGCGGAAGCAGATTTTCGGAACAAATAATAATACATGGCAACCCATAAACAAATCTGTTTAAGGGTTGCCATGTATTATCGTCTGTTTATGGGTTGCCATGTATTATCATTTGTTTATGGGTAAATTTGATAACATGGGAGGCGTTAATCTCCATAACGCCCATTATTACGCCCAAGAAAATCCGAATTGGCGAAGAGATTATCGCACACAAAGGCGTTGGAGTTTGAATGTCCTGGGCGGGTATAGTTGGAGACCATCTGGTAGGGCCAATCTTTTACGAGCAAAATTTGAACGGACAATTGTATTTAGAAATTTTGGAGAATGAGATACCACCATTGCTAGAAGGTATGCCTCTAGACCTACGACAGGTTATGGGGTTTCAACAAGATGGAGCTCTGCCACATCGTGTTCTACCTGTTAGGAGGTACCTCAATGATAGATATCCAAATCGATGGATTGGTATCGGCAGTCCGGTTCATGAATGGCCGCCGAGATCACCGGATCTCACACCTCTCGATTATTTCCTCTGGGGAGCAGTAAAGGCAAAAGTTTACGCACAAGCACCGACGACAAGAGAAAACATAAAACAAAGGATCCGAGCAGCATTTGAATCCATTACGGTCCAGACATTGCGGGACGTTCAAGCCAATTTTTGCCAGAGGGTACTAATGTGCATTGCACAGAATGGACACCAGATTGAGCATTTGATGTCATAGATCCACCTCAATAATCAATCAATCGGCCCTTTTCAGGGCCAGTGATGTGCAAAATCCCATCGGCGACCTCCACGTGGTGCACATCGGGTAATGCTAATGCCGAGGGTAGTGGACACGATGAGATGAAAGACTTTTTCCAAACATTGGCGGAAAAAAGTGCACGATCAATTATGCAAAAATTCGAGTGAATTCCTTACAGCATTCCAAGAAATTTTTATCTTCTGCAATTTCCCCCCAAACCCCACTATTCTAGAGTAAAGAATTCGGAAAGTTTGAAATTTCAATTTTGGAGGGTGAACAGGTGAAATTAGTTGGCGTTATAAAAAAATGCTTCAGACAAAAGTTTCATTTCGTTTTACGTAGAATCGATTGCCGATGTGAAAAATAAGAGTTCTCATTTAAGAAAAAAAAGTTGACCTTGAATGACCTTGAACCCTCCACCCGAGGTCAAAATTGTGGATGGCATCGAATGTCCCCCTTAGAACTGAGCAACATTTGTCTAACACTTCTTTCTGGAAAATATCATCCCTGACTCTTATTCAGCCGGCCGGATTAAAATGGGACACCCTGTATAATTAGACTTATAATTTGAGTGCTGCGGAGTTCCGCGATGGGCTTTGGTGCGTTTGAAAGCTTATTCCTTACCCTATCGAATGCCACAAAATTTGGGTGCGGTCGCCTGCGGCTCCGGTTGTTATTTCAATTGTTATAAGTAACCGCGCGGTACATCCCATAGTATATCTCTAGAATTAATAAAATTCTGAAGAAACGGCTCATTGGATTGGAATAAAATTTGACAGATTAATCGAAGATGTACTATTGTGCTTATATTAAACTTTCCAGACCGCCATTTGTAGCCGCTTCAAAATGTCGGTTATTGATATTCATAGCAAAGTTGTATTCTCTTGAACTCTCGTCGGAACTAGACAAAAGTTGAAAGATACGTGCAAATTATGTCAAAAAGTATATTGTCAAATTTTTAAACTTTTGTCTGAACAGATCCAAAATAGCGGCCAACTGTATATTTCATGTACATTTTCCGTAACTGTTATCACATCCCGCCGAAACTTTAAACATGGATGTGAATTAGAATAACATTTTCCAATACCGTTACTTTATGTATGTGAGATTTTCACCTCACTCGCTGGCCTCAGAATAATCTTCAGAATCAGTCTCCTGTAAATAAGATTTATCTACAGAAAGTGACGGTATTGGAAAATCGCGGAACTCCGCAGCACTCAAATTGTAAGTCTAATTATATATGAGAATTACGAAAAGTTGCACATAACAATTGAAAACGGTGCTACACGAAAACCATTTGAGTTACAGCAAGAAACCGAAAGGTTTTGTAAACTAGAGATCTGTACTTATATATCGAGCCATCAACGAAACTTATCGTCCCACAAACACTTGTGTGGTGTAAGATTGAATGCAGGTGACTTGAAACGACTACTTTGGTTAGCTAGTCTTACTCTGACTTCAATGTTAATTATAATTTATTTAACGACTTATTCAGAGGAAATATTGCATATACCAGGATACTTTGAGGTCTTGACTATCGAAATAAATAATTGACATTCGCTTCCGTGAAAAAGTGATTTTCCTATTTTTGTCCAGCTAGAATCGTCAAACGGCCCACTGTGCGTTGTCTGAGGCACGAACCCCAGCTAAGGTACGCACTTGCCACAGAAGCTGGGTTGGCTTGTGGTCGCCAAGCGGCAGCTCTGAGATTGCCTGGTGTAACTGACGGCCTGCAGAGACTGTGAAACGCTTAATAAGCTCTTTGAGGTTGAGGTACCTGTCTGCGGTTGGTGGGCTGAGAAGAATGTCAGAGATCTCGGTGATGGCCTCTGTAGGAAGTGCGGCCAGGGCGAGATTGTACTTGCTGTAATCTGAGGTGATTCTGTGATTCTGGAAAGCACTCTCAATTTGAAAGAACCAGAGAGTAGGGTTGTCCTTCCAGAACGGCGGTAGTGTGCAGTTGTGCGTTGATTCAACCTGAGCGCCTAGGAGGATTTCTTCGAGACTATCTACGACCTTATCCTGGTCGAGCGACATCGTGGGTCTGGAAGGTGTTTCCGATGGAAAATCCTGGTTGGTGTGTTCACCTAGTGAACCGGTGTCGACGGCGGTCGTCACGGAGCTGCTAGAGGTCGATAGTTGTACACGCGGAGGAGTGCTGCACCGACATGTGCGCATGAGAGAGGTTATGCCGGTCCGTTTTGTAGCACACGTGGGTTGCACGCAACGCGATAGAATCCGTTTAGATCACGTCGGGGTCACCAATTACAGAGAACACCGTAATGGGTCTTCTAAATAAATGTTCACTTCGGATTCTGTATAGACGTTGTGACGTTTTTCACCCGGCCTTGCGGCTCACTCGAGTCTTTCCCCGGAGAAGTGAGAAGACCCGAGTGGGATCCGACGCCACACGATATTGGGGTGTTGAGATAGCCGTTACGCGCACGATAACTTTCGGCCCTCCTCGCGGAAAACCTTTCGGAACCGACCTCGAAGTTGGGCACCAGACGCCTCTGCGTCGAATTTTAATCTGTTACCTACGGTTCCGTTCCTACAACGATTCCGCGAGAAAACATCCCCAAGACAGCCGAATTAATCGTGACCCGTAGCTCAGAAGCGCCGAAGCGAACGGAGAGGGGCGGGGTCGAAGGTGCGAGAGAACAGAGCAGTGAAATTACAGCAAAGTTGGAAAACAAAGAATTAACAATTTATTAGAGAGAAGTATCCGTGGTGAATTTTAACAGAGAACTATTGCCGAGTGGTCGACTAGCGCAAGGCGGATTTATCCGTTTGAATACGCGGAGATCTTAGTCGCGCGGGCGTACGATTACGGCCCGCGATTCGCACGCGTAACCGCCGGTCGTAGTCGTTAAGATACCGTTTCCTGGCGCCTCCAGGACGCGAGTTACAAGTCGGACCGGAATCGTCAAGAAAGGTAACGAGATCGCCTATTTTCAAGTTAACGAAGCGCAGTTTCAATAGTCAGCACCGGAGAAGTAATACATGAAAAAACAGAGTTTGAAAAGTAGCAGAGAAATAGGATGGTAAAATAGCAAGCATAGCGATAGAAGTGTTTGGTGAAATAGCGATACGATCTCGCGAGATAACGTACGCGAGACGGGAGGCCCCTAATGGAGCACCCCTGCGCAAGGCCTCGTAGCCTTGCTAGCGGTCGTGCAAAGTCGTCGCTACAGTGTCGGTGTTCGAATGTTAACGCCTTTTAACAGTTATCGTCCCGAAACGGAATTCAAGAAAGATGGTAAAAGTTCGGTATTGGTTACAATGAGTAGGAAGACAGAGTTTTACTTACGATCTCTGAAAACTATTACGGACGGAATATTACGCGTATAAAAAAATCGGAAGGACTTGCGTAACGAGCGATACGAATAGAGTCCCACAGGATGAGTCTTACGCTAATTCTTACCAAAGATTAATTAAGGGATTAGATATCGGAAAACACAGAATACATGAGAAATCGGTCTAGCTATCCTCAGTGGTGATCACTCGCCCCTACTCGGAAAATGTCCCTGCGTCCAACTCGCCTACCTCCACCGGCCCTATGCAACGGTGGGGATTACCGCGGTCCACGTCCCCTGCCCAGCCACCCGTGGCTATCTTCAGCAGAACCCGTGCCCTCGAGGACGGTTCCTCGAGGAGAACTCGACGAGTCCCTTCAGTGACCACCACAGAGAATCGTTGAGGGAGAATTCGCACTCACCACTCCTGAAGTAGATAACTCGCTCGGCCTCTCGGGGGCTACGGGCGGCACTCGTTTTCCCCTCGACTGATATAAAGCTCGCAAGAGGTAAGGTACGCCAAGATAGCACACTAGGTTTTAAAAATATGACTTTCTCAAGGCAGCTCCGGTACGCAAGTGCCTGGCCCTTCTTGCGAGTGCTGCTCCGTATCCACCGATACCCCCTCCACGCATCCTTAACCTAACGCACGCTAATTCTAATTGGCGAAATCGCCGATGATGTTGACGGGTCCTGGTTGCTCGGTGGCGGTCTCAGCAGGAGGTCGGTAGAGTTGAATCCTGGCGTGGCGTGCTGTCCCGGTGTTTGGCGAGGTAGCGCTGGTTGATGTTATCCAGGGGCCGTGGCAGCTTGTTGGGGGTGAGGTAGGAATCATCGGGGGTGTCCTTCTCCGCCACCAACCCGCCTCGGTGCGCTGCTCCTCCACCCTCCAGGTCTCGCCAAGGTGAGGGGCCGCGTCTTACCCGATCCCGGGGCAGGCAGACAGCTTCCCCAGGACCGTGCCAGGTCTGGCACGGTGCAGGCTCCGAGGACCTCCGTGGTCCTCGGGGACGGTGGATTCACCTCCTCAGCGGTTGGCCGTCCTTGTGGACTTCCACCTAACGGAGCTCGTCGGGCCCTGACGGTTCAGGCTCGCCCCCTGACGTAGTGAAGTGGGCTCCGTCCGCACCGGCCGCTGGTCCCCGTGATGTTGTGGGGTCGCCTCGACCTCCCTTCCGTGGCTGCTCTCCGGCCCAGTCCCTCCTTGGCTGCATCCATTGGCGACGCGGACGGCTCGACGGCTCCTCGCCTCCGCCACTCGGCCTCGGCTCGAGACGCCGCTGCTTCGTCGATGCAGCATGGACGCGCCGTGGTCCAGCTGTTCGGGTTGCGGTTGCGCCACGCCGGTTCGTCTCCCCATAACCTCCGCCGTCCTCCCAGATCTTGTGGCAGGCTCGTTGTCGTACAGGGTTAGGATGCTCGTGCGATTATATCGTGAAAGAATTTTACATGTTTTATTTACAGGTCTAACTTATATTATACGCGGTGTGACTCTAAATTATAAGGAAACGGTATGTTAATAATATTCTCGCGGCTAGATAACGATTAAAACTATTAACGCTAAAATGGAATTAATTTGACCCATCCTGGGCTTGCTCGATCAAGTGTGCTCTTTCCTCTCTTTTGGAGGTACCGCCCCGGAGAAATTGTGAGTTGCAATATGCAACGTCACAACGTATATATTTATAACCACAGGTAAATATCACAGACAAGATAAATGCACGAAGGTACAAAGGAAAAAGGCAAGACATGGGAGAAGTTACGAGAACATCGAGAGAATGTCCGGACAAAGAGCTATGTCAGAAGAATAAGCGGGAAAAGAGAAAGTACAGAGGTGCGTTCGAAAACTACCTCGGGTGAATCTAGTTGGGTGATAGGGAAAACTCTTCGGGGGAGCACTCGGGTGACGACGTTTTCAAACGACTTTGGAAAAGAGTGTCGTGCAACATATCATAGTACAATCACAATATATGCAACAAATGGCGGATCATGCTCGAATTGTTAGATAGAATGTTATTCGATGTTTTTGAACTCGCTGTAGATTAATACTTATCTATTTTTTCACATGCTTTTTCGTGTTCCACACTGGCAATTTTTCATCCTGTATTATTAAAGAGCCATTTGAATCTGTATACAGCATATATCTTAACCCTAATCCTACCCTAGCCCTTTATTACATTATTCATTTTACTTAATTTATTTTATTACATTATTCTCTTGTTCTTGATGTGACTGATGTGTGAGCAATATCGCCTATACATACTTCTTGTAGTTGAAGCAATTGAATTCGCGCGGCAAATGGATGGGTGCACCCGACCACCCTGCCAAAAACATGGGTGGAAAAGTCTCTCCACCGGGTGTACCCAAAGGTGTTTCCGAACGATACACCCAGGTGGCCTTTGGACATTTTCGAACGGCAACTGGGTGATCGAGTGCACCCGGGTGGGGTTTTCGAACGCACACCTGAGATAGATTAGCTTCTTGAATGGTGGGCCTGTCCCTGTAGTTTGCATGCGCGCTATCAGCGACGATGGCAAGAACTATGCGTGGCAGTGACGCCACAATGTGGCGACCAGCCACACCACCTGGCGGACAATCACGCCAAACGCCGACGGCAGTTGTCGCCGCCACCAGAGGAACCTTGGACACCTCCGACGTGTTTGGGAGCGCACCGAGGAACTCACTTCGCGCCTTTCCTCCCGGTGTAGGGTGTTTATTGGTTTAGGATTATTATAACTACCTACCAATGTAGAGCTTAGATTTTATTTATTATCTCACTATGTTCGGTACAGTTATTGTCAGAGACTTTTAGGATTACATCGGATTGCTGTATCAACCGTTAGCTCACATCTCGCGACGGACTACGAATATGGATAAAAGGAAATGACTCGCGCTTCCTCTTCCAGATGGCGACACCTGAAGGCGCCACAGTACTCCCCTCCGAGCGACTGACGTACTAAGTCGCGAATTTGACTTTTCTGCTTCTCTCCTTTGGAATGCAGGAAATGTCTGCTGTGGATGAAACTGGTTGCGGGTTGGTTTCCTTTGTAGCTTCCATGAACGCCGGCTTCAACCTGTCTATGTTGATGGTCGTCTGCCGTCCTTTGTAGTTCACCTTAAAAAGAAAGTTATTAATTTTGCCCATGACTACGAATGGCCATTCGTATGGTTGCTCTAACGGCCCTCTTGGTCTGTCTACGCGTACAAATACGTGCGTACTATTCTCCAATTCTTTGTGGATGAATGGTTTGTTCTTGGCGTGATGGGCTGTGGGTACTGCTCTACTTGTCCTCATATATTCCCGAAACTTTTCCGTGAACATTTATGGATATCCTGTCGGTTCTTCTGCAGCAAAATATTCTCCGGGTAATTTCAATGTCGCGCCGTATAATAACTCTGCTGCGGATGCCTTGATATCTTCCTTATAACTCGTTCTTAAACCAAGTAGTACGACCGGCAATGCTTCCGCCCAGTTTTGCGTCTCATGACATTTTATTGCAGCTTTTAATGACCTGTGCCATCTCTCAAGCATTCCATTAGACTGCGGATGGTTGGCCGTCGTGCGGATTCGTTTGCTACCGATGAGGTTCGTCAAGGCGTCGAAGAGTAGTGACTCGAACTGGCTTCCCCTGTCCGTTGTTATGATAAGTGGTGCTCCGAATCTGGCTATCCAGGTAGTGAAGAAGCTCGTTGCTATCGTATCAGCTGATGTGTCGGCTATCGGTACCGCCTCTGGCCATCTCGTGTATCTATCTATTATAGTTAGGCAGTATCTGTTACCTTTTACTGCCGGTAACGGTCCTACGATGTCCAGGTGTACATGTTGGAAACGTTCGTTAGGGACGTCGATGTGCTCTGGTATCCGTTGGTTATGCCGTTGGATTTTGGTACGTTGACACGGTAAGCATGTCCGAACCCATGCCGTTATCTCTTTATTCATATTCGGTCATATGAAGCGTTTAGCTATAGCTTTTCGGGTTGCTCTTGCTTCTGGCTGTGATGCACTGTGTACTGTCCGGATTATCGTTTTGCGTAATGTAGCTGGAATGTAAATTCTTATGTCGTTAGTAACGTCACAATAGGTTGTTTCTTTGGAATCGTTCAGTCGCAACTTTTTTAGCGTGTGTGAAGCTTGTCCCTGTAGTAGGGTTTGTAGTTCCGCATCGTTTTGTTGCTCCCTTGCTATTTCCTGCGTGCTGACGATCACTGGCATATCTATTGTTTCAATTCTGGAAAGCGTATCTGCTGCAATGTTGTCTTTACCCGGTATGTACTGCATGTCGTTGATGAATTGACTTATAAAGCTAAGCTACCGTACTTGTCGTGGTGAAGCCTTGTCTGGTTTTTGAGACAGTGCGTATGTCAGTGGTTTGTGATCCGTCCTCACTGTTAAGTTGCGTCCCTCTACCATGTACCTGAAAAATTTAATGGCTTCGTAAATTGCAAGTAATTCGCGATCGTATGCGCTATATTCCGTTTGAGCCTGGGTTAGCTTTTTGGAAAAGAATCCTAGTGGTTGGTTTTGGTCGTTGCTACGTTGTTCTAGGACTGCTCCTATTGCCACTTCCGATGCGTCGGTGCACAATGTTAACGGTGCGTTTAGGGCTGGATGTGCTATTAATGTAGCTTCTGTCAGTTGCTTTTTGGTGTCTTCAAATACTTGTTCCGCTTCTTCGCTCCAGCTCAGCGGTCGTTTGTCTTTCTTAGTCGCTCCTGCTATGAGAGCGTGTAGCAGTGCCCGTGTCCTTGGAGCCTGTGGGAGAAAACGTCGATAGAAATTTACCATTCCTAACATCCTGCGTAGTTCTTCGATGGTCTTCGGTTTGGTTATTCGCAGTATCGCCTCGACTTTAGCTTGTCTCGGTTTGGTACCATTCTTGTTAATCGTACATCCGAGGTATTGGACTTCGGGTTGGCCTAAGGTGCATTTATCAATGTTAATACTGAGGCTGTGCTCCTTTAATCTTCCAAAGACTTGCCGTAGGTGGTCCATGTGCTCTGTCTCTGTCCGGGATGATACTAATATGTCATCTAGATAACAGAAACAAAATTTTAGCCGTCTAAGTACTATATCCATCAGACGCTGGAATGTCTGTGCTGCGTTTTTTAGGCCGAAAGGCATAACATTAAATTCATATAGACCGAAAGGAGTGATTAAGGCTGTCTTCTCCTTGTCTTGTGCCGTCATTGGTATCTGATGATATGCTCTGGTTAAATCTATATTGGTAAATACCGTGCAACCATGAAGCTGATGAGCGAAATCTTGCAGATGTGGAATTGGCGTGGATGCCTACAAGTTTTTCAAGTTATGGCCCTCTCTGACAATATCATGTCTATTGAGAGACTTGGAGTTAAGAGGCTCCTTTAATACGACCCTGGTGAAGGACCTAGACTGGGTTAAGACAAGCAGGTTGTATACACTAGTTACACGCAGTGTTTGTACGGATACCCACGCTATGCTGAGTCTTGAGCTGTCAGGCCTTTGGAAGTGCTTTGGTCATCCCAATATTAACATGAACGCAAGTGTGGCAACTTGGATAAAGAAGGGTGCAGTTACCAAATTGATATCAAAAGAGGCTGCACAGTTGGTAGTAGCTGCATTTAGATTAGAGTTTTGTCGTCAATATTACAAAGACAAAAAACATTGGCCCCAACTGAAAACAACGGACAAAACACCTCCTAAAATAATGTTTTGTTACATTAACAATTTGTGGAATGAGACAGCTGAGGCACCTTGGAAGCCTGAGGATTTTCAAGATGTTACAATGGAAAAAAGCCTTGACTTTGACTATCATGTGGATATAGCAGATTTGCTGTCCGACAAATCTATAATACCCTCTAAATCACAATGGATTCATGAGTATGATAAACAAGCCCACAGGACCAATTACGGGTTCTTCCCTCAGGGCCCTTCTCCAACATCAAAAAGTGTAATTATTTCTTATCTGCAAAGAGAAAGAATCTCTGTGAAAGAGGTTATAGATATACTGCAGACGGGGAAAATACCTCCTGAGTGGTTGGTCATGGTGGCTGTTGCCAAGGAGCGCGAATTCAAATTTGATGATGCTAGGTTTTTTGGCAAAATGTGTTTCGAGATGCGATTGTACCAGACGGTTACAGAGAAAAATATAGCAGATTCTGTTTTTCGCTATGTCAAGCATCAATCAATGACAATGAGTGAAGAGCAACTTATAAGAACAATTATTCATATGAACTCACCCCTCACAGGTCATGATGATGAGAATTATGTGTTTATCACCTTAGATTTCTCTTCCTGGTGTACCAACTTCCGCCATGAGTCTGCCACAGCTCTCTTCGTAGAATTAGACAGGTTGTTTGGTCTGCACAATGTTTTCTCCTTTACCCACTTGTTTCCTAAGTTAAGTATCCTACTCTTCCAGGATCGATTTTCACCTCCACGGCAGGGATCCAGTGGAGATCCTATGCAGGGTCCTAGATGTTATCCCTACCCCGAAGCTTGGTTAGAAGGTCTTCGGCAACAAGGATGGACATTGTTGACCATATTAGTCATCCTAATAGCATCATGGAGATGTGGCACTTCTGCCTCATTGTTGGGGCAAGGAGATAACCAGGTAATCCTTTTGAGGATACCTTCTAAAAGCTACCTAAGAAGGATAGGTCAAACTCAAGAGGGGTACATCAATCAGTTTCTCCAGGTATTGGAAAGTTTATGTGCCTCATTAGGTATTATTATAAAATTAGAGGAGACATGGTGGTCTCGAAACCTGTTTGAGTATGCCCGCAGATACCATTGGAAAGGGGCGCAGGTTAGCAGCGCATTGAAGAGAATCAGTAGATTGGCGAGTGAAGCCAATCAAGTAATTCCTACACTGAACAATGACCTGTCGGGGTTATTTTCCACAGGAGCTGCAGCTGCTGCCGAGGACTCGACACCTCCTGGGGGGAATCTCTCGGTAGGGGAGAGGTGGCAGTCCGCGAGGTGATGGGTTCCATCCGCGACGCGGGCCTTAGGGTGGCGGTCGAAAAGACGAAAGCTCTTTTCTTTCATAGTAGGAGGAGACCGCCACCGGGGGGCCTAAGTCTCGTCGTGGATGCGGTCCGTGTCGGGATTCAGTCCGAGGTGAAATATCTCGGGCTGATCCTGGACGGCACGTGGCGATTTGGGAGCCACCTGGCCGATGCGGCTCGCCGCGCAAAAGTTTGCGCAAACGCGTTGGGGAGGTTACTCCCCAACGTAGGCGGGCCGGACGGTCGGGTGCGCCGCCTTTATAGAAACGTGGTGTGTGCGGTAGCCCTTTACGGAGCGCCAGTGTGGGCGAGCGCACTCACGGCCAAAAGTCGGGCGGCCCTCTGTGGGGCCCTGCACCCGATGGCCGTGAGAATAGCGCGGGGCTACCGCACGGTATCCCGCGAGGCGGCGGCGGTGTTGGCCGGGGTACTCCCCGCCGATATCATGGCCCGGGAACATGCCCGGGCCTACGAGGCGGTTTCTGCCTTGAAGGCAAGGGGGGTACCCGTGACGGAGGTCACACGCGCTCGAATAAAGCGCCACATCCGACGGGACTCCATCGTAGAATGGAGGAGGAGACTCGCTGGCCCCAGAGTTTGGGGTCAGCGAACCGTCGGAGCCGTCTTACCCGTGCTCGAACGTTGGTTGGGGCGGGCATGGGGCGGACTGTCCTTCCGGGCGACGCAGGTGATGACGGGACACGGCTGTTTCGGACATTACCTGCGGCGTATAGGAAGGGAACCCGAGTCGGACTGCCGCCATTGTGGCGACCCCGACGACACTGCCCAGCACACGCTGGAGTTGTGCCCAGCGTGGAGCGCGGAAAGGGCGGTGCTCGTCGGGGAGGTGGGGCCCGACCTCTCCTTGCCCAGCATCGTCGAGGCGATGCTGAGCAGGAGAGAGTCGTGGCGGGCCTTCTCCTTCTTCTGTGAAACAGTTATGCGGAAGAAGGAGGAGGCCGAGAGGGAGAGGGAACGGCGGGGCGAGAGAGCCCAGCCGCGGTCGTCGGGGAGAGCCCGGCGGCGTGGTGGAAGAGGCGGGGGAGGCAGCGGAAGGCCCTCCCCCGCAAACAATCCCCTGGCTATACCGCCGGGGGACGACGGGCGGCGGCGGATTCTTAGATTAAGGCCGTCGCCGCCCTCTCTCCTCGGACGAGGCTGACACCGGCGACAGGGGCCTCTTCACCCTGCCTCAGGATGGAGAACATAGGCCCCCTCGCCGGTGAGGGGGGCCCTTACTCCGGCGACCTTGGCTGCCGGAGGAGAACGGCCCCCGATGACAATGTGGTCCCCTCCGGTGGATGGGGAGGGGACGGTGAGGCAGAGGGCCGGGCCGCGGGCGGGAATCCCCACGTCTCGGCCTGCCTCGGTGGTGTCGGTCGGGGTGGCGTGGCCGTGGCCCCGGCCGGGAAGACGGTTGAGGGCGCCCCGACATTGCAGCCGGGGCGCCGAGAAGATGGTCCGCCCTTAATGGGGTGGGCCTGGTGCAGGGGGTGCCCGGAAGTAATGCCACTGGCGAAGCCTGGGCACCCCCGTGGAAGCACCGGGACGGCCACCATGGGGTTTTAGTGGGTAGGCCCGGCACTTGTCTTAAGTGTTCGGGAGAGTCCCACATACCCTCCGCCTCCGTCCCGGGAGGCGGGGGGATGCGTAACGCATTTCCCCATGTAAAAAAAAAAAAAAAAAAAAAAAGGACTCGACACCTCTGTATGCTTATTACTGCACTATTACAGAGGCAGCACTGAGACTGCGACATGAACTACCTTGGTTGAAAGAGGCACCCTGGGAGAGAACCTGTTGTATCTTACTGTTAACTCGAACATTGGGAGGCTACCCGATAACCATCTATAGCCAGTTTTGCACTAGGGCGGTACAAGATGTCTTAACATCCAATCTTCACCTAGTTAAAACAGTGATCTCAGACCCGCAACTTGGGAAGACTATGAGACAAATGGTCAATCTAGACACGTCTGGTCACAAGGATTTCCTCTCTCTTGTGAAGGACCCACAAAGCTTACCTTTGAACCTACCTATACAACCAGAGAATTTTGTTAAGAGAGAAGTAAAGAAGGGTTTAGAAAGTTTTATAGTGAACCAAGATATTAAAGACTTGTTTTCCTTGCAAACGGAGGCAGCTCAGGATAAACTCATTTTGGACTTGGCATCTATAAAGCCATGCAATCCGAAGCTTTTGAATAAAATATATGCATTGTCAAACATAGGATTGCAAGAAAGATGGTTGGGGAAATTCTCAAATACAAGATCAATTCAACAGACAGCTTTTTCAAGTTGGAGCAATGAGCTCAATGTAATACAAACTGTTAGACTTCTAGAGGCAAGATTCTCTGAGCATCTAAAAAAGAAAAAAGAGGATTATGAGGTGGAATCCCTTATTCAATGCACATGCGTAACAGTATATGCACAACATCTCAGAGAAAAAGCATGGAATGTTCCAATAGAGGGAATAACCATGCCACCTCAGCAAGAACAGACTGTCTTAAAAGATTGGGAGTCTCTGACACCTCAAAGTACCAGGAGAGCCGTTCTCCTAACAAGACAGGCAAAACCTGATTTGGCCATGACTTTGCAGAGAGGTATATACACTCCCTACTTTGGGTCAGCAACAAGGCTGAGAGCCAAAAGAGCACCACTACAAGTGGTGGAGGTTGGTAGCCTTATATCAAGTATTAAACAGATAATGGAACTCTTAACCTGGGTGAAGGGGAATCAACCACTGGAGGAGCTTTTGAGCAAGATGTTATCAGAGAAAACAACAATAACACCTGACACCCTAAGACAATACACTAGGCAAGTTTACTCTGGGTCCCTCTCACATAGATTGCCTTGCCCAGCATTAAAGGTTAGTGGCATGTCCAATCAGAATCTTAACCATCCCAGCCATTATATCATCACGTCTGACACGGCTCTAGATTATGCAAAAGGTGGCATCAACTACACCATCTGTTTTCAGAGTGCATTTCTTCATGGTCTGTCCCTGTTAGCTCACATGACTGAGTTCAATATTCCCTGTAACAGACAGATGGCTCTTCTCTTCAACTGTAGTACTTGCACTTGGGTGATACCACCTGAGAGCTTCAGCTTAGATACAACACATTATCCTGGTGTTGTGCTCCCTACACGTATTACTGTGTTACATCAAAAGGATGTGCATTACACTTATCCCTTGCAAACAAGAATAAATGAGGATGAGTCCTATGCTGTTTTGTTAGCACGGAAATCCGCTGCTTGGATTGTCAAAAGAAAGATGGTTGACAAGATAACATCCCTTGAAAATCGGGCAATTGAGGAAACTGTTTCCGTATCATTTGTAAACTTAGCGGAATTTAGTAGATTACAGGTTCCCTTGTTCCTGAAGTCATTCGTATTTTATTGTGCGGTCTTTGACACCAGTTTCTTTATAGATCAGCATAGATATTATACGGAGATACTAGAGGGGGGTACAAAGAATCCATATGATATAATGCTGGACAGTTTGAAGAGGTGTGGTCACTTAAGGACATTATGCTCTTTGCAAAAGGGTTCCTGCAAAAGTACATATAATGCAATTGAGTTACGACAACTTCTGTATACCATCTTAATTAAATACACAGATGACATGCTCAATGTTTTAACATCTGCATACATCTTGACCCCTGAAGATGACTTACCTACTTTAATAAGGGCTATACGGGTCTGGTTAACCAATCCGAAAAATGATCGCACAAATGAGAATAAACCAAACAATAAAACTGGGGGGAAACCCCCTGCGCTTTCGCTTCGCTGAAGCGCCAACCCCCCAGATCGCCTTTGCTCGCGCTTCGCGCTCGCTTTACCGGGTGCAGAAAAGCTTCGCTTTTCTGCAATAGGCACGACCGCGGCACTCGCGCTCGCCCACGAATTTCAAAACGTTTCGAAATTGTGGAAAATTCAAGTATTGAGATATTAAACTATGCTACAGAGTCCTCTGCGCTTTCGCTTCACTCAAGCGCCATACCTCCTGAGAACGTCGGGTGCTCGCGCTTCGCGCTCGCCCGCGAAATGCAGCATTTCTGCAATGCGCGCGAGTGATCGAAACCGGACAATTAAATGCATCCGAACCAAACTTTTACACGTACATCAAGTATATACCCCTTTGTTGCAGTAAAACTTTATGCATGGTTATCTTTAACCATTCAGAAATTGCGGAAATTGAAATCTTTAATCCAGTATTCCGCCGAAACGCCTGCACGGATTCAGAAAAAATTTGGCATGTAGTTCAAAAATATACCCATTTGGTACCACGAAACTTATGCATGGTCATCTTCAACCGTTTCGAAATTACGGGATTTTCAAACTATAATTATAAAATAAAATAGTGGATTAAAGACTTGAAATTGGCACCATTTCGAAATGGTTGAAGATGACCATACACAATGTTTCGTGGCACCAAATCAGTATATACTCCATGTACATGCTAAATTTCGTCCAAATCCGTTCAGCCGTTTGGCCGGAATACTGGATTAAAGATTTTTATTAACACTAGGTTTACGGGACCCGTCAATTTGACGGATTCAAAATTTTGAAATGAAATACCCAAAAAGCCGTAGCATTAATCTTAACCATTCTGCATCGTAAATTTATACCCTAACCCTAACCAATTAGTGGGCATTTCACGCCAAAGAGGTTGTGGTAACTTTACCCGGTGTGTCGTATTAATCCATGCTTCATCCGATGTCCTCTGAGACGACATTGTGTCGTTATTCCTTTGTGCGCCGCTTTCGGGCTGCTGAGCGTCGTGTTGGTTGCCGGTAGTGGATTCCGTATTCCCACGTGGTGGCGAATGGTCCAGCGGCATGCTTAATGCATATTTTCATTATATGAAAAGATCAAATCGCACAGTTAAAAATTCATTGAAGGAGAATATATTCAAAAACGAGAAAATAAACTCTGAAGTAATGAAAATCGTAAAGTCCACTATCCCCACTACCATAGTTAGGTATCCAACAGAGTCTACACCAATTCATCATCAGTTGATAGCGGCATTATCAATATCACGTTCGAATGTGCAATTAGATTATAAGGAGGAAAAAGAATTTCTTGAATGTATTGACAACCTAAAGCATGGGAAGTCTTCTACTCATCTTGACAACGATTTGGAAGACATAGAGGACGTGTTTGAATAACAAGGTTTTGACACCTGAAGGCGCCACACCGGCGCCAGTGCTGGGAATTGAAGCCCGAAAGCACACTCGCGTATGCAGACGCAGCGCTCGTCGGTGAGCTGGCCTGGCCTCAAAAGGGAGCATAGGGAGTTGCTGGCAGATCTAGGAAATATGGATCCGATAGACTCCTGCCACTTTTTGCCGTGGACACTTGGAGACCTCCCATTGATCTCTCACACAAAACGCCCACTCACAGAACTTAATACATGCCTGCATATAGCATCTCAAGCCTTACGAGTCTCCGTGCAGGACTACACCGGATATTCCACAACACTTACGAGTCCACTACACCCGCTTCTTGTTCAGTGTTCGATTATCAAGTGCAACTTCGACGAGATATTAACTAAGATAACCTACACACAAGCATTCAAGGAATCTTGGCAGCTGGGCAGCCTCAAGGGGGTAGCATATGGGAATTTGCATCTTGTTGCCTTTAAAAGTGGCCCCATGGTTATAACCCACTCCCATTTAGTAGCTTTAAGAGATTGTATTAATTCTTGGTTTAGTGTATTATTATATGCGTCCATACATGAGGGCAAATACCCCGGGTTTAGTCTTTATAATGAGGTTGAGACTCACCTGAAAGCAGGAGCAGAGCTTCTGGTGGCTTATGGCGTGGATGCCTACAAGTTTTTCAAGTTATGGCCCTCTCTGACAATATCATGTCTATTGAGAGACTTGGAGTTAAGAGGCTCCTTTAATACGACCCTGGTGAAGGACCTAGACTGGGTTAAGACAAGCAGGTTGTATACACTAGTTACACGCAGTGTTTGTACGGATACCCACGCTATGCTGAGTCTTGAGCTGTCAGGCCTTTGGAAGTGCTTTGGTCATCCCAATATTAACATGAACGCAAGTGTGGCAACTTGGATAAAGAAGGGTGCAGTTACCAAATTGATATCAAAAGAGGCTGCACAGTTGGTAGTAGCTGCATTTAGATTAGAGTTTTGTCGTCAATATTACAAAGACAAAAAACATTGGCCCCAACTGAAAACAACGGACAAAACACCTCCTAAAATAATGTTTTGTTACATTAACAATTTGTGGAATGAGACAGCTGAGGCACCTTGGAAGCCTGAGGATTTTCAAGATGTTACAATGGAAAAAAGCCTTGACTTTGACTATCATGTGGATATAGCAGATTTGCTGTCCGACAAATCTATAATACCCTCTAAATCACAATGGATTCATGAGTATGATAAACAAGCCCACAGGACCAATTACGGGTTCTTCCCTCAGGGCCCTTCTCCAACATCAAAAAGTGTAATTATTTCTTATCTGCAAAGAGAAAGAATCTCTGTGAAAGAGGTTATAGATATACTGCAGACGGGGAAAATACCTCCTGAGTGGTTGGTCATGGTGGCTGTTGCCAAGGAGCGCGAATTCAAATTTGATGATGCTAGGTTTTTTGGCAAAATGTGTTTCGAGATGCGATTGTACCAGACGGTTACAGAGAAAAATATAGCAGATTCTGTTTTTCGCTATGTCAAGCATCAATCAATGACAATGAGTGAAGAGCAACTTATAAGAACAATTATTCATATGAACTCACCCCTCACAGGTCATGATGATGAGAATTATGTGTTTATCACCTTAGATTTCTCTTCCTGGTGTACCAACTTCCGCCATGAGTCTGCCACAGCTCTCTTCGTAGAATTAGACAGGTTGTTTGGTCTGCACAATGTTTTCTCCTTTACCCACTTGTTTCCTAAGTTAAGTATCCTACTCTTCCAGGATCGATTTTCACCTCCACGGCAGGGATCCAGTGGAGATCCTATGCAGGGTCCTAGATGTTATCCCTACCCCGAAGCTTGGTTAGAAGGTCTTCGGCAAAAAGGATGGACATTGTTGACCATATTAGTCATCCTAATAGCATCATGGAGATGTGGCACTTCTGCCTCATTGTTGGGGCAAGGAGATAACCAGGTAATCCTTTTGAGGATACCTTCTAAAAGCTACCTAAGAAGGATAGGTCAAACTCAAGAGGGGTACATCAATCAGTTTCTCCAGGTATTGGAAAGTTTATGTGCCTCATTAGGTATTATTATAAAATTAGAGGAGACATGGTGGTCTCGAAACCTGTTTGAGTATGCCCGCAGATACCATTGGAAAGGGGCGCAGGTTAGCAGCGCATTGAAGAGAATCAGTAGATTGGCGAGTGAAGCCAATCAAGTAATTCCTACACTGAACAATGACCTGTCGGGGTTATTTTCCACAGGAGCTGCAGCTGCTGCCGAGGACTCGACACCTCCTGGGGGGAATCTCTCGGTAGGGGAGAGGTGGCAGTCCGCGAGGTGATGGGTTCCATCCGCGACGCGGGCCTTAGGGTGGCGGTCGAAAAGACGAAAGCTCTTTTCTTTCATAGTAGGAGGAGACCGCCACCGGGGGGCCTAAGTCTCGTCGTGGATGCGGTCCGTGTCGGGATTCAGTCCGAGATGAAATATCTCGGGCTGATCCTGGACGGCACGTGGCGATTTGGGAGCCACCTGGCCGATGCGGCTCGCCGCGCAAAAGTTTGCGCAAACGCGTTGGGGAGGTTACTCCCCAACGTAGGCGGGCCGGACGGTCGGGTGCGCCGCCTTTATAGAAACGTGGTGTGTGCGGTAGCCCTTTACGGAGCGCCAGTGTGGGCGAGCGCACTCACGGCCAAAAGTCGGGCGGCCCTCTGTGGGGCCCTGCACCCGATGGCCGTGAGAATAGCGCGGGGCTACCGCACGGTATCCCGCGAGGCGGCGGCGGTGTTGGCCGGGGTACTCCCCGCCGATATCATGGCCCGGGAACATGCCCGGGCCTACGAGGCGGTTTCTGCCTTGAAGGCAAGGGGGGTACCCGTGACGGAGGTCACACGCGCTCGAATAAAGCGCCACATCCGACGGGACTCCATCGTAGAATGGAGGAGGAGACTCGCTGGCCCCAGAGTTTGGGGTCAGCGAACCGTCGGAGCCGTCTTACCCGTGCTCGAACGTTGGTTGGGGCGGGCATGGGGCGGACTGTCCTTCCGGGCGACGCAGGTGATGACGGGACACGGCTGTTTCGGACATTACCTGCGGCGTATAGGAAGGGAACCCGAGTCGGACTGCCGCCATTGTGGCGACCCCGACGACACTGCCCAGCACACGCTGGAGTTGTGCCCAGCGTGGAGCGCGGAAAGGGCGGTGCTCGTCGGGGAGGTGGGGCCCGACCTCTCCTTGCCCAGCATCGTCGAGGCGATGCTGAGCAGGAGAGAGTCGTGGCGGGCCTTCTCCTTCTTCTGTGAAACAGTTATGCGGAAGAAGGAGGAGGCCGAGAGGGAGAGGGAACGGCGGGGCGAGAGAGCCCAGCCGCGGTCGTCGGGGAGAGCCCGGCGGCGTGGTGGAAGAGGCGGGGGAGGCAGCGGAAGGCCCTCCCCCGCAAACAATCCCCTGGCTATACCGCCGGGGGACGACGGGCGGCGGCGGATTCTTAGATTAAGGCCGTCGCCGCCCTCTCTCCTCGGACGAGGCTGACACCGGCGACAGGGGCCTCTTCACCCTGCCTCAGGATGGAGAACATAGGCCCCCTCGCCGGTGAGGGGGGCCCTTACTCCGGCGACCTTGGCTGCCGGAGGAGAACGGCCCCCGATGACAATGTGGTCCCCTCCGGTGGATGGGGAGGGGACGGTGAGGCAGAGGGCCGGGCCGCGGGCGGGAATCCCCACGTCTCGGCCTGCCTCGGTGGTGTCGGTCGGGGTGGCGTGGCCGTGGCCCCGGCCGGGAAGACGGTTGAGGGCGCCCCGACATTGCAGCCGGGGCGCCGAGAAGATGGTCCGCCCTTAATGGGGTGGGCCTGGTGCAGGGGGTGCCCGGAAGTAATGCCACTGGCGAAGCCTGGGCACCCCCGTGGAAGCACCGGGACGGCCACCATGGGGTTTTAGTGGGTAGGCCCGGCACTTGTCTTAAGTGTTCGGGAGAGTCCCACATACCCTCCGCCTCCGTCCCGGGAGGCGGGGGGATGCGTAACGCATTTCCCCATGTAAAAAAAAAAAAAAAAAAAAAAAGGACTCGACACCTCTGTATGCTTATTACTGCACTATTACAGAGGCAGCACTGAGACTGCGACATGAACTACCTTGGTTGAAAGAGGCACCCTGGGAGAGAACCTGTTGTATCTTACTGTTAACTCGAACATTGGGAGGCTACCCGATAACCATCTATAGCCAGTTTTGCACTAGGGCGGTACAAGATGTCTTAACATCCAATCTTCACCTAGTTAAAACAGTGATCTCAGACCCGCAACTTGGGAAGACTATGAGACAAATGGTCAATCTAGACACGTCTGGTCACAAGGATTTCCTCTCTCTTGTGAAGGACCCACAAAGCTTACCTTTGAACCTACCTATACAACCAGAGAATTTTGTTAAGAGAGAAGTAAAGAAGGGTTTAGAAAGTTTTATAGTGAACCAAGATATTAAAGACTTGTTTTCCTTGCAAACGGAGGCAGCTCAGGATAAACTCATTTTGGACTTGGCATCTATAAAGCCATGCAATCCGAAGCTTTTGAATAAAATATATGCATTGTCAAACATAGGATTGCAAGAAAGATGGTTGGGGAAATTCTCAAATACAAGATCAATTCAACAGACAGCTTTTTCAAGTTGGAGCAATGAGCTCAATGTAATACAAACTGTTAGACTTCTAGAGGCAAGATTCTCTGAGCATCTAAAAAAGAAAAAAGAGGATTATGAGGTGGAATCCCTTATTCAATGCACATGCGTAACAGTATATGCACAACATCTCAGAGAAAAAGCATGGAATGTTCCAATAGAGGGAATAACCATGCCACCTCAGCAAGAACAGACTGTCTTAAAAGATTGGGAGTCTCTGACACCTCAAAGTACCAGGAGAGCCGTTCTCCTAACAAGACAGGCAAAACCTGATTTGGCCATGACTTTGCAGAGAGGTATATACACTCCCTACTTTGGGTCAGCAACAAGGCTGAGAGCCAAAAGAGCACCACTACAAGTGGTGGAGGTTGGTAGCCTTATATCAAGTATTAAACAGATAATGGAACTCTTAACCTGGGTGAAGGGGAATCAACCACTGGAGGAGCTTTTGAGCAAGATGTTATCAGAGAAAACAACAATAACACCTGACACCCTAAGACAATACACTAGGCAAGTTTACTCTGGGTCCCTCTCACATAGATTGCCTTGCCCAGCATTAAAGGTTAGTGGCATGTCCAATCAGAATCTTAACCATCCCAGCCATTATATCATCACGTCTGACACGGCTCTAGATTATGCAAAAGGTGGCATCAACTACACCATCTGTTTTCAGAGTGCATTTCTTCATGGTCTGTCCCTGTTAGCTCACATGACTGAGTTCAATATTCCCTGTAACAGACAGATGGCTCTTCTCTTCAACTGTAGTACTTGCACTTGGGTGATACCACCTGAGAGCTTCAGCTTAGATACAACACATTATCCTGGTGTTGTGCTCCCTACACGTATTACTGTGTTACATCAAAAGGATGTGCATTACACTTATCCCTTGCAAACAAGAATAAATGAGGATGAGTCCTATGCTGTTTTGTTAGCACGGAAATCCGCTGCTTGGATTGTCAAAAGAAAGATGGTTGACAAGATAACATCCCTTGAAAATCGGGCAATTGAGGAAACTGTTTCCGTATCATTTGTAAACTTAGCGGAATTTAGTAGATTACAGGTTCCCTTGTTCCTGAAGTCATTCGTATTTTATTGTGCGGTCTTTGACACCAGTTTCTTTATAGATCAGCATAGATATTATACGGAGATACTAGAGGGGGGTACAAAGAATCCATATGATATAATGCTGGACAGTTTGAAGAGGTGTGGTCACTTAAGGACATTATGCTCTTTGCAAAAGGGTTCCTGCAAAAGTACATATAATGCAATTGAGTTACGACAACTTCTGTATACCATCTTAATTAAATACACAGATGACATGCTCAATGTTTTAACATCTGCATACATCTTGACCCCTGAAGATGACTTACCTACTTTAATAAGGGCTATACGGGTCTGGTTAACCAATCCGAAAAATGATCGCACAAATGAGAATAAACCAAACAATAAAACTAGGGGGTAAACCCCCTGCGCTTTCGCTTCGCTGAAGCGCCAACCCCCCAGATCGCCTTTGCTCGCGCTTCGCGCTCGCTTTACCGGGTGCAGAAAAGCTTCGCTTTTCTGCAATAGGCACGACCGCGGCACTCGCGCTCGCCCACGAATTTCAAAACGTTTCGAAATTGTGGAAAATTCAAGTATTGAGATATTAAACTATGCTACAGAGTCCTCTGCGCTTTCGCTTCACTCAAGCGCCATACCTCCTGAGAACGTCGGGTGCTCGCGCTTCGCGCTCGCCCGCGAAATGCAGCATTTCTGCAATGCGCGCGAGTGATCGAAACCGGACAATTAAATGCATCCGAACCAAACTTTTACACGTACATCAAGTATATACCCCTTTGTTGCAGTAAAACTTTATGCATGGTTATCTTTAACCATTCAGAAATTGCGGAAATTGAAATCTTTAATCCAGTATTCCGCCGAAACGCCTGCACGGATTCAGAAAAAATTTGGCATGTAGTTCAAAAATATACCCATTTGGTACCACGAAACTTATGCATGGTCATCTTCAACCGTTTCGAAATTACGGGATTTTCAAACTATAATTATAAAATAAAATAGTGGATTAAAGACTTGAAATTGGCACCATTTCGAAATGGTTGAAGATGACCATACACAATGTTTCGTGGCACCAAATCAGTATATACTCCATGTACATGCTAAATTTCGTCCGAATCCGTTCAGCCGTTTTACCGGAATACTGGATTACAAACTTAAATTTGCTTAAAAAAATTAAATTTGCCGCCATTTCGAAACGGTTAAAGATGGCTATACATAAAGTTTCGTGGCAACAAATGGGTATATACTACACATACATGCCAAATTTCATCCAAATCCGTTCAGCCGTTTTGACGGATTACTGGATTAAAGACTTAAATTTGCTTAACACTAGGTTTACGGGCGTTTCTTATATACCCATTTCTACGAGCACCCGTCAAATTGACGGGTAGACGAAAATACGTATTTTCTTTAACAAATCAATTTATTCACATTAAGTTCGAATTGAACAATATAAGGCTTCGCCAACACATGAACCGAATAAATTTTCGCCGCAACATATAGTCTGCGGCATGCTTTGCGTTTCGCATGGAGCGAGGATCACCCTGGTAAGCGATTTCGTTGAATGCGAAATAAGATAACACCCAGGCCATACAATCCGCTTTAGTTCACATTATCGGGGCTCTATTGAGATAACGAATTGGGGGCATCTTACAAAGATAATCTGTTAGTAAAGGACTTTTCGTTCATTCTTATTTTTATTATTGGAGGAATGTTTTTGCGAACGAAGCAAATACATAAGGATTATTTATGAAATCAACTAACCCGTCAATTTGACGGGTTTCGTAGAGATAGGTATACTACATAAAAATTTCAAAATTTAGGAAGCTTAGGAAAATAATAATTATGTGTATAAATTCTTTTGATGAAATTATAAATTTACGATGCAGAATGGTTAAGATTAATGCTACGGCTTTTTGGGTATTTCATTTCAAAATTTTGAATCCGTCAAATTGACGGGTCCCGTAAACCTAGTGTTAATAAAAATCTTTAATCCAGTATTCCGGCCAAACGGCTGAACGGATTTGGATGAAATTTGGCATGTACGTGGAGTATATACCCATTTGGTGCCAGGAAACTGTATGTATTGCCATCTTCAACCGTTTCGAAATGCCGGCAAAATTAAATTTTATTCGAAATTTGAATTTCCCGCCATCTTGTACCGGTGCAAGATGGCGGCTCACAAACCTTATTGTCAACTCACAGTAGTGTACTTGATTTTTGTGCCAAATTTCGTCCCAATCGGTTCAGCCGTTTTTCCGAAATCGAGGATATACACGGACACACACACACACACGAACGGTTTTTGTGATGGCGATAGCATAAGTCACTCCCTTTACGGTCGTGCCTAAAAATGGCGGCTAATTCAAATCTTTAGTCCAGTATTCCAGCAAAACGACTGAACGGATTCGAACAAAATTTGGCATGTACATCAAGTATATACCCATTTGGTGCCACGAAACTTTATGTACCGCCATCTTCAACCGTTTCAAAATAATGGGAAATTCAAGTATGGAAACGTGAGTTACGCGGTCGTGCCTATAGCAGAAAGCGATGCTTTTCTGTACTCGGTAAGGCGAGCGCGAAGCGCGAGCATCCGGCGATCGTGCCGACCACTAACCACCACTAGTTTAAAAGAGAATTACAATACGATATACATTCTCAAAGAAAAAAACAACTTGATAGAGCCCTAGTTCTGATGATTGCCAATGATTCAGCCCTTCAATATCGTCAATGACAGTGGCTGTAGATCATTTGTACAGTTACTGGATCCAAAATATAACCTGCCAAGCAAATACTCTCTAAAAGAAAATATTATGAAAGAAATGTACAATCGTTCTTGTAATATCCTCTAGAATATTTTTGACGATATAAACTATATTGCTATTACTTCTGACTCATGGACATCAGTGGCAACAGAATCCTATTTAACAGTTACATATCATTTTATAACCAATGATTTTAAATTACAATCTGTTGTTTTGTCTACTAAACCACTGTCAAATGGTATCAATCACACTTCAGAGAATATTGCACCCAGGCTACTTGAAATTTTTGATGAGTGGTATATTGAAAAAAAAATATCATGCATTGTTACAGATAATGCTCTGTTACGTCCGAGACGTAATGTGTCTCGTTTCATGCGAATCCTAAGTATTAATCTTGGCCGACAAATCAGTAATAGAAGAGATAAGCACCTCAATTAAGCTAGCACCCCCACCAACGCAAATCGAATTTTCATTAGCATAGGAATTTTTCACTATTTTATCACTAATTTATTGCCGCAATCCCGATTTTTTCACCAAAGCGGTTTAGCAGGAAAATCGATTTTTCGTTGGGGGTGCTAGCTTAACGTTAAGCTAGCACCCCCACTTTCGAAAAAACAGGTTTCCCGTGGAAATTTCTTAAATCCATTTGCACAGAAATTTATCACTATTTTATCACTCTTAAAAAATCCTACTCCCGATTTTCTAGCTCGAAGATTTCTTTCGGAAAATCGAAAAAAAAGAAAATGGCAATTGCCGCGACAAGAGTAAAGTACCAGTAATAATTGCGTCACCGAGCTCGTTGTGGTCTTAAATTACTCCTTGATTTTATCACTCTCAGAATACCAAGTCTCGATTTTATCACCCAACGATTTCTTTTTGAAAATCGACAAAAACGAAAGTGACCGTTGGGCGCGACAAGAGTAAAGTACCAGTAATAATTTAGTCACCGAGCTCATTTTGGTCTTAAATTACTCCCTGATTTTATCACTCTTAGAATACCAACTCTCGATTTTATCACCGCACGACTTATGTTGCAAAATCGAAAAAACGGAAATGACCGTTGGGCGCGACAAGAGTAAAGTACCAGAAATAATTTAGTCACCGATCTTGTTTTGATCTTAAATTACTCATCGAATTTATCACTCTTAGAAAATCCAACTCTGGATTGCATAGCTCGAAGATTTATGTCAGACAATTAAATTGAAACATCCTGTTCTGTGCCAATTAAACATTGTTTTCTGTGCCACATGATGGGCGGAACTTCCATTCTCCTCCACAAAGCCTTATTTTCCTCTGGTTCCACTGATACATTCTTGCTTGTAGACAAGGCAGCGATAAACAGTCCAGGCGTCTATTTGCTCTAGATTACATAGCGATAAAGGACCCAAAATATGTACGGTATAGATTTATTTTATTTCAAATATTTCTTATAGACGATCGTATGGTCTCAAGATTTCGCGTATAATTATCTACACTACGTCGTACATATTTTGGGTCTGATATAGAGAATCTAAAGGACCGGGCTGTTTGTCGCCTCCTTGTCTATCAACAAGAATTTACGCCTCAAAGCCAAGCAAAATAAGCATTTGTGGAAGAGAATACAAATTCCGTCCACCATGTAGCACAGAAGACAATGTTTCATTTTAATTTTCTTTTCAGCAAAATAGCAACAGATAATAGTACGAATGGTTTTAAAAAATTTGAACGGGGAACTTATTTTCCGAAAGTGTGGCTACCTGCTTTCCATCTCGATTTTCTAACATAAATCGCTTGGTGATAAAATCGAGAGTTGGTATTCTTAGAGTGATAAAATCAGGGAGTAATTTAAGACCAAAACGAGCTCGGTGACTAAATTATTTCTGGTACTTTACTCTTGTCGCGCCCAACGGTCATTTTCGTTTTTTCGAATTTCGGACTTAAATTTTCGAGTTACAAAATCGAGAGTTGGATTTTCTTAGAGTTAAAAAAGGGTGAAAAAATATGGTGCAAACGGATTTAAAAAATTTTCACGGGAACCATGTTTCTCAAAAGTGGGGGTGCTAGCTTGCCATCTCGATTTTGTAACATAAATCGTGCGGTGATAAAATCGAAAGTTGGTATTCTAAGAGTGATAAAGTCAAGGAGTAATTTAAGACTAGAACGAGCTCGGTGACTAAATTATTTTTGGTACTTTACTCTTGTCGCGCCCAACGGTCGTTTTCGTTTTTCTCGATTTTGCAACATAAGTCGTGCGGTGATAAAATTAGGGAGTAATTTAAGACCAAAACGAGCTCGGTGACTAAATTATTTCTGGTACTTTACTCTTGTCGCGTCCAACGGTCATTTTCGTTTTTTTCGAATTTCGGACTTAAATTTTCCAGTTACGAAATCGAGAGTTGGATTTTCTTAGAGTGAAAAAAGGGTGAAAAAATATGGTGCAAACGGATTTAAAAAATTTTCACGGGAACCATGTTTCTCAAAAGTGGGGGTGCTAGCTTGCCATCTCGATTTTGTAACATAAATCGTGCGGTGATAAAATCGAGAGTTGGTATTCTAAAAGTGATAAAATCAAGGAGTAATTTAAGACCACAACGAGCTCGGTGACGCAATTATTACTGGTACTTTACTCTTGTCGCGCCCAAGGGTCACTTTCGTTTTTGTCGATTTTCAAAAAGAAATCGTTGGGTGATAAAATCGAGACTTGGTATTCTGAGAGTGATAAAATCAAGGAGTAATTTAAAACCACAACGAGCTCGGTGACGCAATTATTACTGGTACTTTACTCTTGTCGCGGCAACTGGCATTTTCGTTTTTTTCGATTTTCCGACAGAAATCTTCGAGCTAGAAAATCGGGAGTAGGATTTTTTAAGAGTGATAAAATAGTGATAAATTCCTGTGCAAATGGATTTAAGAAATTTTCACGGAAAACCTGTTTTTTCGAAAGTGGGGGTGCTAGGTTAACGTTAAGCTAGCACCCCCAACGAAAAATCGATTTTCCTGCTAAACCGCTTTGGTGAAAAAATCGGGATTGCGGCAATAAATTAGTGATAAAATAGTGAAAAATTCCTATGCTAATTAAAATTCGATTTGCGTTGGTGGGGGTGCTAGCTTAATTGAGGTGAGATAAGCCTAGCCAATCGAAAATCTCTTTGTTGATTCCGAAACGCAATGCGTCTCAAGCCTAAACTAAAACTCCAAATATTTAGCTCCGAACGAATAAGCAAAACTGTCTCCCTATATGTAGTGAGACAGCCAACGTAAATTATGACCTAAACGGTCCGATACCTTTAGGCATGCAACGTGTCTTCCCACTCGAGGAACTATATAGAGCCGAGTTCGCTTGACAGAGAGATTTTCCAAGCGCAACAGACTAAGCGTCGCGCCTATACCGGAGCCTTCGACTTCGAGTAGGCTAAACATATGGTCCGAAGTGATGGCTAGCGCGCCAGCCTGAGCGGAACTCAGACATCGAGTCAGCTAGCGACCAAACGCTCTGCGCGTGCATCATCCACCAGCACATACAAAGCGAAGAATCAGTGATGACCACACCGAACGAACGATACCCAAATATGCTATCCTTCTTACACCTCTGAGCTACGCAGTTTTTCCTTCTCTTACTCCGCTGCACGTGTCGAGATAAAGCGCCTTAGCTAAATGTCAGGCGTTGACCTCGCGCCGTGAGCACCCTTGCAATGCCCAAGTCCATCCGATCCCTGCCGCCAAAACCTATGCCCAAGCACATCCTAAAGATACATCCAGTGAGCACGGGGCGACCCATAAATTACTCGACTCGATGACAGCACTTCAATATCGAGGCCGGTTTCTTACTCTCTTCATCTACATTTTTTATTTTCTTGCCTATCTCCCCACCACTACTCTTCACCTGTCCGACGCATTAATCCCGAACCAATCAGCGAATTATCCCCACCACATCACCACCTAAAATCGGACGTATTTCTCATTCTCCCGTCCTTCCATGCTCATCTCGGTGCATTTTTCCATCTTGCTGCCTTTGGCGACGCTCCGGTCACAAAACTAAAACGCTCGCACCCCCAAAGGCCCGCCTCCTAAAAAGTCTATAAAAGGCACTGCTCTGCATAAGGGAGCTGATTTCCAAAACCATCATTAAGCACGGCAACATCTAGATCTCGTATCAATTATTTTGCACCAGTAAATACTTAGATTTTTTTCTTCAACTCAACACTTAGTTTTTTTTTATCAGTGCAGTTCATTCCAAAACGATCATTAGCGACGGTGACATCAGATCACAGTTTCAGTTATACCTTTTCGCACTCTCAGTACTTAGTTTTTTTCCGGACCAGTGGACTTATTGTTAGTTTTTTTTCCACTTCAGTGGGACTCAGTCTTTTTTTCACCTTTAGTGGACTTAGTTTTCTGAGCAGTCGACTTAGTTTTGAATCAGTGAACTCACTCACAAATCAGTTTCATCATCTCTAACGCCTACTGACGAACCAACCAGGCTGGCCCATTATTCAACTCCGATTCCATTTTTTATTTTGAACAAACCGAGTAAGTACTCATTCATCAGTTGCAATCTTTCACGTCATTCTCACGCATTTGTCACTTTTCTCATTTTTATTATTTTTCCATTCTTATTTCTTTTTCCTATTTCCTGACACCTTTCCATGCATTTATTATCACCACTTCCCTTATCTCTTATTCTCTTTATTCGTCCAAATCCTCCCACACCCGTTCTTCACCGTAACGTCTCAACAGACCCATCACACAATCAACCTTTCATAATCCTAATCCTTTTTATTATTTTTTCGAACACCACACCTAATTAAAATTCTGCAATCACAATTTTCCAACGAGATCAACCGTCGTGCGTTCAATCAACATCGAACCATTGTAAATACCGTTTTTGTTTTATGAATCAAACCATTTTATGTTAATTTAATTCCATTATAATCTATCACAATCGCCTTTTATTTTACGAATTATTAATCAAATCGTTTTATGTTAATTTAATTCTATAATAATCTATCACGACCATCCGTCATTCAGTCCGAATCATTATAATTAATTCCGATCTTTAATTGTCAGCCACGATACGTATTTTTAATTTAAATCAATTCTTTCCCGTTCATTGTCGGCAGAACGAGCGAAGCCTTTAGCGATCGTTGGGCCTTTTTTGAACCGCTTTTTGTTTACACGATTCCGCCAGAACCATACATCACCTAAAGTTGCCCTATTGCACCAAGGTCACTCACAATCCGTACCGGTCACAACTCTAGCGGTGGTAGTGGGGGAATAATGGGTAATTATGTATTATAGGGGATGCACCTTCGATCGCTCTGGTTTTCACATATATTGTACAGTTTGTGACCCTGAGTAACTTGCAAAAAGTTTTATGCGTCGCTCGATGTTTATTAAAAAGTTATTAACAAAAGAAGTTTGAAAAATAATATAACGTTATGTTAAGGAACGCAGACAGATATGATCCTGACTTTGACATATATTGCTCTAGGTGTTGCTACTGTAAACATACACACATAAACAAAGGCGCCGCTGTGTCGGTGTTGCTTGAATCACATACCTTTCAGTTGTAAACGATTAGTACGTTTGTACAGTAGCACTACACAGTTCGTCATGTTATTTCACGAATTTTTCCATTTAACGCATAATTATGAAGATTTAGTGACATTTCTTGCGCAAAAGAAAGTTATTCGTGATGAAGTAATGTGTCCTCGGTGCAACCAAGTTGTACATTTAACTTTAGAGAACAAATCGTTGCTTATTCATTGTAGTAACGTATATTACAAAAAAATTCGCGGCAGAAAACGGCAAAAGAAAGCATGCAACTTCAAGATTAGTGCTTTAACTAATTCATGGTTTGCACGAGCTACACTAGATTTATCAACCATTTGTCGCATAATTGCCTATTTTATGTTACTAAATGCTCCACGTCAGGTATTTATCCAAGGAGAACTGTCGATTTCGTCACATACTGCGGTAGATTGGATGAATTTTTGTCGAGAGGTGAGATTTTTATTTTTTATGGTATGGTGTAATAGTGTAATGTATTCTCTTATTTCTTTGCATGTAACAATTAAATATGAGCACACACATTCAGTTTTTCCCCTTTTTTTTAATTTTTCAATATAGCTTCTATCACAATGGCTGTTAAATAACGACGACCAAATTGGCGGCTTAAATGTTGTCGTAGAAATAGACGAAGCAAAATTTGGAAGACGCAAATATCATCGTGGACGTCTTGTTACCGGTCAGTGGTTATTTGGAGGAATTGAACGTTCAAGCGGAAAAATATTTGTTCTTCCTGTTGAAAATCGTACATCAGAAACACTCATTCCAATTATTCAACGTCATATTGCACCGGGTAGTATTATTTATAGTGACTGCTGGAAATCATATAACCTATTGAAAAATCACGGATACACACACGAAGTTGTGAATCACAGTAAGAATTTTGTAGATCCGCATACCAAAGTTCATACGCAAAATATTGAACGTTTGTGGCGTGATATTCGGGGTGTTGTACCAACATATGGAAGACGTAATTATCATTATACTCATTATCTAGCAGAGTTTATGTTTAAACGCAAATTTCAATATTCTGATCGTATATGTAAATTTTTCGAAATTATGGCTAAGTACTATCCTATTAATAACAATATACCCATTGTAACTGAATAATTATAGAAATATAATATAAAGAGTAATATGTAATTTTAAATTATCTGCTTTACATAAAAATTGATCTAACCAGAAAGGCCTACTACGCTCTCAAGTTTAGATTTGAGCCGCCATCTTGAACCAACACCTTGAACTCCGCGCAGTATAAATAATCTAAACTTGAGAGCGTAGTAGGCCTTTCTGGTTAGGGTACATGGCGAACTGTGTAGTGCTACTGTACAATCTCCATAGCCTCATTTTTAATCTTCATAATTACCCCATCTTTTTAATAAACATCGAGCGACGCATAAAACTTTTTGCAAGTTACTCAGGGTCACAAACTGTACAACATATGTGAAAACCAGAGCGATCGAAGGTGCATCCCCTATAATACATAATTACCGAATAATGTAACGTCACGGAACGATGGTAATGGGGGAATGACCTGACGTCATAGAGGAGTTTCTCCGGTAACCCTGGCGCCAACTGCTGCAGACGAATGGTTTAGTGATGCAGGTGCCTTTTACTTTCAGTGTGCGGTTAGAGTTGGTCAGACAAAGGTTATTCTTAGCTTTTTGTTTGTACTTAGCTTTTTTTCACTGTCCCCATCCTCTATTTCCTTTTCTGTTTTTTAATATTGTGAATATTTTGGATATTTCTCCTTCTTTTTCTTTCTTTTTTAATTTTTGATCATTCTTTAATATAAATTTTTAAAATGCCTCCTGCGCGTCAGCAGTCAACGAGAACTCGAAATGCCCGTATTCGTCAAAATATGCAGAATTTGCGTGGAGAAGGAGCAACAGGCAGCCCAATCTCAAATATCAAGAGAATTTGACAGGTCCATTGTAGATTTCGATCGAAGTGTTGTCCGTCACTTAAAGGCATTCGACACAGCTGTTGGTAAAATTAAAATGGTTTCATGTGATAACTGCAAACGAAGCTCCCCAAAGGTCACGTAATAAATTTTCGGCAGGAAATTAATGAGTTTGCTCGAGTTCTGCCACACCCACCACACCAGGTTGCCTTAACGGTTCTTTTTGCCAGAGACACTCCTGCAGGCTTAGCATTTCCCAAAGCGAACCGGACCAAGCTGATGTGCATGAAGCTGAGCGTCCATTAGGTCAGTCAGGGAGCGCGGCGCGGCGCGGCGCAGCACCGCGCTCCAGAAAAATGCATGTAAATGAATGGGGATCCGTCCACTAGGTCGGCAGAGCAGCTCGGCGCGGCGCGACGCAGCGCGGAATTTCCGCGCTCTGCTGACCGTCCATTAGGTCAGTCCAGGTCAGTCAAAGAGCGCGGCGCAGTACCGCGCTCCAGAAAAATACATGTAAATGAATGGGGATCCGTCCACTAGGTCGGCAGAGCTGCGCGGCGGGGGTCAGCGCGGTCAGCGCGCTTTTTGGAGATCTCTCGAGGTTTCTCCAGATCGGCGCTACACCGCGCGTGCCGCAACACCATTCCGCCGTCATTTAGTAGTAGTGCGAATGGATTTTGATAAGTTCGGGAATCTTCAAGTATTATCGAGACACTTGCTACGTACAGTATTTAAAAAGTTCGTTGCTGAAGGATTGCACTGTCTGTTACGGTAAAATAAAAAATAGGATATGGCTATTTATACATACAGTATGTATACGCAATTGGCTATTTATACATACAGTACTTTAACCCTAACCCTAACCCTAACCTAACCTAACCTACCTAACCTAACCTAACCTAACCTAACCTAACCTACATACTGTATGTATAAATAGCCAATTGCGTATACATACTGTATGTATAAATAGCCAATTGCGTATACATACTGTATGTATAAATAGCCACATTCTAAAAAATATTCTTTAATAAGATTTATAAATTTCTTTTCACTATATTTGCACAATTGTAACTTTAGTTCTCGAAAAATAACCTAGTTATCGAAAAATAACAATACATCGTTTGCAAATATGAGTCTTATGGCCATAGAGAAAGTGTAATGTACTTGGAGGCAAATAAAGCCCAGCATTTATTTAGGCCTACATTGCTACATTTATACACAGAGTGTCCCCATTTTAAATGTCAAAACTTCTGGAAAGCGTAGAGGACCGATATATTAAAAAAAGTCCCTTCCTGATGTGCTCGTTTTCCTACACTTTCGAGAAAATTGGAAAAAAGGAACTTTCAGTTTTAGTATTTGCCTATATTTATTCACACTTGTTAGTCATTAATATTATATGGTACTCAGTGCTCTTGTATTTGTGTACATCCTTGCATTTGCCTGGGAAATAATCAATTCTTGAGATATCTCGAAGCAAATTGCATATTATTGTTCATATTATTATTATGTAGCTAACTGCTTAAATCTCTAGAATACACCACCGATTAGGAACGAAATTTGTTGAACATCTTACGGAACGAGCGGTACATCGTACAAAAGTTCGGCGAACACGAAGATCCGTTTCAAATATTCACTGCGGGTGATGACATGCAACCGTGTGTAAAAAAACACATCTTTTGATTTAACTGTACTTTTTAATAGCGCATGAATTTTCTGTATACCTATAAAATATTCCAAAATAAACTGAATTTGCAGGAAATAACCATTTTCTCAATTCGTCATAACACAAAATAAATGTACTGTTATTATGAACCAGATGTTTTGAAGTACTAAATAGGAAAGTATGAAAAATATTATCGTGCACTAATCTTAATTAATTTTAGTAAGTAAGCAGTTTAAATGGTTACACAACTTTTCAGAAATACATTTCTATTGTCGTCTATTCTTAAGAAATAAGACCAATCTCTACTAGAGCGTAGTACACTTCATATATCTTTATATTCTTATCTTTTATCTTTTTATTAATGAACAATATATTTTTTCTCTGTTGACTAAAAGAAACAAATTTTACATTTTTAATACAACTTTTTTGTTGAGCGAAGCAAAAATTTTACCCACTGGGAAGGAAAATAATATTGAACTGGAGTTAACACTAGATTTACGGAAACGAGTGAATTTGATTATGAGGATTTTCAAATTTCACAATATTTCCCGAGCGAAGTACTAGATGGCATGCACGTACTGTTAATTGTAATGAATATATTCAAATACGGGTTGCACTTGTCCGATCGTTTCTCTGTGCTCACTTCGCGACTAATTTTTAAAGCGAACGAGCTCCATTTCTAATCTCTTTGATTTAAAGAAATTTTAATCTACCCAAATGGAATTTCCGGAAGAACAATTCATTTCACTTGTCCAAGCCCGCAAAAATTTGTATGATTTGTCAAGTGCAAATTATCATAATCATTTAGCACGGGAGAATAGTTGGGAAGAAGTTGGCGAAATATTGAAGATATCAGGTAACAGAAAACCATGTACTCGTTTTGAAAAATATATAATATCAAAGAACACAACACTTTTTAACAATTTATAAAATAACAATACGGCTGCATTAATTGTAAATTCTTCTTCGTCGAACATCTCGAAGTTGCAATTGAACAAATATTTACATAAATGGACATTGTATTTAAACTTGCCATTAAATAAGCTAGATCTTTTATATCAATATTGTACACACTGCGCAACTGCCTCCCGTGCTGAGATCTGAACATTGTTTATTTGGCAACAAAATAAATATTTATGTGTCTTAAGATAGAGGCCGCTCGATTTTGTTACAACCCGATTGATTTATTGAATATATAAAACTATTTATTTAATTTCGCAACTATTAAATAACAGTTTTCCAAGGGTATGTATGGAGGTGTTCAAGTTTTGTTTTATAGTATGAGATAGTAATAAAAACTTAGTTCAGTGGCAGCCTTAATAGTACAGTGTAATGCGTGATAGTTTACAAATTGCACAACACAATAATTAACGATATATTACATTCCTCCTTTTAGCTGCCACGTGCAAAGAGAAATGGAAAGCGTTGAGGGAAGGGTATCGGAAGGCCATGAACGCGAGAAGAACGAAAAGCGGACAAGCTGCCAAAAAATTACGTCCGTGGCGGCTGGAGAAGCAAATGGAATTTTTAAACCATTATTTATTTAATAAAAACATCAATGAAACGACGAACATGTCGCCACCACCTGCTTCTCCCGAAGACACGCCGCATTTTTCGCCGCGTATGAACGCGGAAGAGGAATCGGCGGTTACACGGGAGGATAAAACAGATTCAAGAAATGTTCTAGTCCAATTTCCTGGACTACCGGAAAGAACTTTCTTCTTCTACGAACTCTATAGCTTTTACCAATTTACTGCGCAACATGGACAGTCTGTTAGCTCAGGACTGGACCGGTGTATCCGCTGACGAGATGTACATGCTCCATTCTGACTTCGAGGCGTCTGGCAGAGCAGATCATGCCAAGATACTTTTGAACATTTCAAGACTTATCAACACTTCAACATCTATCTTGATGAACTTAATGATCTACTGTCTGACTTCGAGATCAGTGATGATGATGCTGACGCCGTTGGCGAAGAGATTTATGCACGTCACTTGCAGAAACGCGAGTTAAATCGCGAACGTGCTGTCATGCTGGAGTTTGACACTGAAGAGGATAGGGCCAAGTGGTATGATATAGTTGCTGGAGAAGCAAATAGAATTTTTAAACCATTATTTATTTAATAAAAACATCAATGAAACGACGAACATGTCGCCACCACCTGCTTCTCCCGAAGACACGCCGCATTTTTCGCCGCGTATGAACGCGGAAGAGGAATCGGCGGTTACACGGGAGGATGAAACAGATTCAAGAAATGTTCTAGTCCAAACCCCTGTTGTTTCAGGGGAAATTAGAACAAAGCCCCGATCAAAGTCTGGGGTCCGCCCCGCCGCCACGACAGCGGAAATACTACAAGAATATTTAAAAATGAAAATAGTATCGTCATCGTCGCACAGTGGAACGAAACCACCGATTTTGTGGACATCGATCATTTCTTCTAAAATATGCGTTTTAGAGAAAAATGTTTCATATAAAAGTTGTAGGATATTAAGGGGGACATATGATGTTGACATTTATTTAACTTTGAGATGACCTTGAGAAGCGTTATCAAGGTCAACATAAGAATCTTATATGGAACTCTCTATTTTTCGTAGCATATCTTTGTAACTGACGTTGAGACGTTTCCGAAACACTGGTTAGAAACCTTTTTCCCATAAGAACTTTTCCAGTTATGGGACTTGAAAGTTACACTATCCAAGTATTAGCATTACCCAAGGTATACCTCATAGAGAGGCTGCACAATCGGATTTACATCTCTCTTGTGTGCATGTGTGTACGCGCACGCATGCGGGGTTAACTAAAAAATAAAGTAATGAAAAAAAATAAAAATCTCTGATAATTTTAATCGGAATCGTCAGATTTTTCGCGAGAATACTTTGCAAGAAGGCGCCGCGTTGCGGCGATTGGCTGCCCGACGGACGGTTGGCCGATCGACATCGCTGGCATGGTGCTATGTATATATAAATTATACGCTTTCTTATCGAACGGCTCCATTTGGCCGACTAACGCAAGGATAAATATTATTCTATGACACTTTTACTTGAGATATCCGTCAAAATTGGGTGCTAGAAGGAGCCAATTCATCACAATATCTCTTTATACTTTCGTGGCACAGTGACTTATGGAGCGCTACAAAAGTATAAAGAGATATATCTGGTGCGTTAGCACCTATTAGCATCCAATTTTTACGGATATTTCAAGTAAAAGTGTCATAGAATAATATCCATCCTTGGTAATTATTTATTATAGGGGATGCACCTTCGATCGCTCTGGTTTTCACATATGTTGTACAGTTTGTGACCCTGAGTAACTTGCAAAAAGTTTTATGCGTCGCTCGATGTTTATTAAAAAGATGGGGTAATTATGAAGATTAAAAATGAGGCTATGGAGATTGTACAGTAGCACTACACAGTTCGCCATGTACCCTAACCAGAAAGGCCTACTACGCTCTCAAGTTTAGATTATTTATATACTGCGCGGAGTTCAAGGTGTTGGTTCAAGATGGCGGCTCAAATCTAAACTTGAGAGCGTAGTAGGCCTTTCTGGTTAGGGTACATGGCGAACTGTGTGTAGTGCTACTGTACAAACGTACTAATCGTTTACAACTGAAAGGTATGTGATTCAAGCAACACCGACACAGCGGCGCCTTTGTTTATGTGTGTATGTTTACAGTAGCAACACCTAGAGCAATATATGTCAAAGTCAGGATCATATCTGTCTGCGTTCCTTAACATAACGTTATATTATTTTTCAAACTTCTTTTGTTAATAACTTTTTAATAAACATCGAGCGACGCATAAAACTTTTTGCAAGTTACTCAGGGTCACTCAGGGTACAACATATGTGAAAACCAGAGCGATCGAAGGTGCATCCCCTATAGTAAATAATTACCCCATCCTTCCGTTAATCGGGCAAATGCGGGCAATTTTTTTTATTACTAAATGAATATATGAATTGAGTTAAAATTTGACTTGACTCATACTGCTGTCACACTGCTGTGACACACATTCACACAACACAAGAGAGATGTAAATCCGATCGTGCGGCCTCTCTATGAGGTATACCTTGGGTAATGCTAATACTTGGATAGTGTAACTTTCAAGTCCCATAACTGAGAAAGTTTTTATGGGAAAAAGGTTTCTAAACAGTGTTTCGCAAACGTCTCAACGTCAGTTACAAATATATGCTACGAAAAATAGGGAGTTCCATATAAGATTCTTATATTGACCTTGATAACGCTTCTCAAGGTCATCTCAAGATCAAATAAATGTTAACGTCATATGTCTCCCTTAATATCCTACAACTTTTATATGAAACATTTTTCTCTAAAACGCATATTGTAGAAGAAATTGTCGATGTCCACAAAATCGGTGGTTTCGTTCCACTGTGCGTCGTCATCATTATCATCATCATCGATAGCACCATCACTTACATCTGGCGATCATCTGACAAAATATTTTCAGAGTATGGAAGAAATTGTGCGCACTCTGCCCAAACACATACAAATTCGATTAAAATCACAAATTTCTACTTTAGTTCACAATGCAGAATTAGAGGCGATAAACATACCATGCGCACAAAATCAACTTCCACCTACACAATCATTTTACCCGCCATTTTCATCATATCCATTAGGACCCGAAAATCATACCGGCACAAGTCAAGAAAGTTATAACATTACCCCAATGGATGATTATTCCGTACAGTTTAAACATAATTAACATATATGTAATAATCTACCAATCATTTTAGTTCTTGTAAATATTCAATTTTGTTTTCTGTTCAACGTTTAGTATTTAGTTTATGTTTTGCGTTATGTATTGCGTTGCATTGTGTCTTAAAATATATAATTTGTTGTCCTCGATGTTGTTATAAATGAAGATGTAATCATAGAAACAATTCTTTTGTTCTGACCTAAGACACGTTGCTAATCTTTCCTCTCCAAGTATTGCTTGTTGAAATGTCGTATCTTTTTTTTCTGTGTTTGTCCTAATCAACTGAAGCAACCGATAAAATGTTTCCTACAACATTCTAAAATATTTCAACAATTTCTTTCCTTCGAGAGATTTGGGCGAATGTAATGGTGCTCTCAGAACGCAGGATTCTTTATTAATATCCTGAACGCACATTGTACGTTTTCAATTATTTGTTTCTTTCTCGTGACGGTCGCTCATTGCCATTAACGCTATTTTCTTATGAAATGCATAAAGCCGATCACAAGGTATTTGTGAAGTTGGCATAGCCACTGTCAAATTTTAAACAACCAATAAAGGTCGGTCGGCAGTGTTCTTCTAGCCTAGCTTCTTCAACCACAGTTTACAATGATCAAGTAAACGGTAGAGTAGAGAAACGAGAGTAATGGCTTTCCTTTCACAACTGATGTGAAATATTTATAACAGTTCAGTGCGACACGTCCAGTCATGTTCGCGTGTACTTTAGATAATCCAAACATAATCGTGTCAACGTCTATACTCAACTGATATTATGGGATCATTGCATGGAAGGAAAGCAGGTATTCAAAAAAGCATGGTGTACAGTTCATTTCACAGAGTTACTTGACTATTGTAAACTATGCTTAAAGAAGCTAAGCTTGAAGAAAACTTCCGACCGATCTTTTATTGTTTACAATTTGAAAGTTGCTATCAGTTGCTATGCAAATCTGGTGGCTTGCTTTGAGCATTTAGTATAGAAATATCATTTGATATAAAAATAAATATAAAAATGAGTGATTCTGACGAGGAACTGTTATTTTTGGCATCGATAGTGGAGGCGGAGGAGGAAGAGAAAAGTAATGGAGAACGTAAAGCGTGGATACACGATATTAATAAAAAACGGCCTATATTCGGTGAACATCACCACCTTTTCCCGGATCTCCTAAACGACGGAAAAAAATTTTGTAAGTATTTTAGAATGTCACAAGAGACATTTTACCAGTTACTGGATTTGATTAGGCTAGACATCGAAAAAAAAGATACAAAGTTTCGACAAGCCATACCTGCAGAAGAAAGGCTAGCAACATGTCTTAGGTAAGAATAAGAAAATACGTTTGAAATTAAATTAAACGTTAGATATTAAATTAATAGTTTCATATATCTAAAAAAATTAATCGAGCTATAACAAATCGAACGCCTTGCGTTCTAAAAGATATAGATATTTGTTGCCAAATAAACAAGTTTTAGATCTCAGCTCGGTAGTCGGTTTGCAGTGTGTAAAATATTGGTATTAAAGAATGTAGCTTATTTAATGTGTAATATAAATGTATGCCCAATGATGCAAATACTTGCTTAATTTCATTCTTATTTCTATCAGTATAGTCATGCAAGTGTTACCACACATTCTATTTTTACAGATTCTTAGCAACTGGAGACACGTTTGCCACTATATCGTTTAGCTATAGACTGGGGGAGAAGAGTGTTAGACGAATTATATACGAAACTTGTGATGCTATTTGGAGTAAACTTGCGCCTACTTACATGCCTGCCCCCGATATGAAACGTTGGCAATGTGCCGAACAGGGGTTCAAAAATATTTGGAACCTTCCGAATTGTATAGGCGCTATAGACGGGAAGCATGTGGTTATTAATAAACCGTTCCACAGTGGCTCGCTATATTATAATTATAAGGGCTGTTGCAGCATAGTCTTGATGGCGGTAGTCGATGCTGAATATAAATTTATTGCCATAGACGTTGGCGCGTATGGGAAAAATAGCGACGGCAGCATTTTCGCCAATAGTAATTTTAGGAGGAGACTGCGAAGAAGTCAATTAGATATTCCAGAGGACACTCCATTGCCAGGCATGGTGCAAGCTATGCCACATGTGATTGTTGGCGATGAGGCGTTTCCGTTGCACACAAATTTAATGAGGCCATATCCTGGCAGCGACCTCATAAATCATGAAGAAAAAAAAATTTTCAACCTCAGGCTCAGTCGGGCCAGGAATACAGTTGAGGATGCCTTTGGAATTTTGTCAAAAAGGTTTCGCGTCTATCAAAGGCGTTTAGAAATCAAACCAAAATTTGTAGTAAAAATAGTGAAAGCAACAACCTGCCTTCACAATTTTTTGAAACCAAATTGTCCCAAATTACTGGCAGAAGATGATGGACCGGAGGGGGATCGTAGAAATTATGCCTTGCAGCCCATAAGGAATGTTGGAGGCACATTTGCGGGCAATGCGTATTCAGTCAGAGAACAATTCAAAGAATATTTTTGTTCTCCACACGGGGCTCTCGAATGGCAAGAACGTGCCGTTCGACGTGGAAAAATTCACGCTTAATCGAGTTATATTGTTATTTTGGAAATTGTTAAAAAAAGTTAATATATCTTTTTCAAAACGTGTACAGTGCATTTTGTTACTCATAGCGAATTCGGTTGACGTGCACTCGCTCCGCTCCAGTGTCTAGTAACTTTCCATTACTAGGTGCACGTGCTCGGAGTGCGTATTTTTATACTGAACCGAGTGCGGGCAAGTGCGGGTACTTGCACTAACCTGGGTTCGGTTATCCAACTCAGTGCAACTGGTAACCAACCCTAATCGCGTGGTATTGGCGAAAACCAAAATTCAATATAAACAAATAATATTTTAAATCTGAAATAATTTAATAAATATTTACAATTAAGTTGAAATTACGTATAACACAAGATACCTCTTGAGAGGAAGATTCCCAATTTCTATCATTTTTGCAACTTTTGGAATTTTGTTATTTTCACCTTGCTTTAATACTGCCATGATCTCATCGCTGGAACTGCTTGAATTATCAAGCAGTTCGTCTAATAATAATATTTTAGCTACCATATCTATATATTACTATCAATTTTGCATGTATGCACTGAACCGCCTGATGAAAAATGTCAGTGCAGTTCAGTGCGTTTCGTACTTGTGCAGTGCGCTTCAACCGAACCTATAAGTATCACTGAAATAGGGTAGTGCAGCTCAATCGAACACGTTTTTACTAGTACTCGTCTTCGGTGCATTAACAATCGAATACGCGGTAGATCCTAAACCAGTCTAGTGTAAGCCAATCGAATACTAAACACTGAAAAAGGGCGCACTCAGTGCGCACTAGTGCATCCAACCGAATTCGCTATCAGTATCATCCATAGAGCTATTACAGATAGAGGGAGGGAGTCAACGAAAAACGCGATATAGCCGTAGAAAGAGAACGTTGCAATACAGACCGGACTGTCATTGTCTAACAGCGCATGCGTATTAGGTAATATTACGTACGGCGTGCACTGTAGACGCTGTCACAGTATACGCATTTTTATTTAGGTTACGGTTTTATATCATAATTCAATTATAATGTTTTGTACGAAAATAAAGACATTTAACTTTATATTATGCATGCACATCTGCCTACAAGCTCACACGTTCCGCGCATGCGCGTAACTGTTAGACAATGACACTCCGTACTCTATTGCAGCGCTCTCTTTCTATGTCACTATCGCATCCGCTTACACATCGTCCCATACCTACTTCCCTCTATCTGTAATAGCTCTATGGTATCATCAATCTTTCGCTAACTATTTCCCAACTATTAGGTTGGGGAAAAAGAAATCCATTATTTTTTCGGTAGGTGGCTGTAGTGATCGATATCTCGTAAAGTATCAATCAGACAATTTCAGGTTTGTGCTCGTTGGGAAGGTGACATTTCGCACTAAAAAAAAATCTTTTGCTGTTTTTTGTTTGGACCATTCAGTTGTGAGTTACAGGGTGTTAAAAATGGAAGTCAACAAAGAGAAAATTAGGTATATTTTACAGTTTTTCTTTGATAATGGTGAAAATGCAAGTCAGGCGGCTGAAATTGTGAATGGTGTTTATGGTCCCGATACTGCAACAGCCAATTACGTCCAATTTTGGTTTCGTCGATTCCAATCAGGTATTTCGGATGTTAAAGATGCACCTCGCACAGGTAGGCCCGTCGTCGAAAATGTTGATAAAATTACACAAATAATCGAAGTTGACCGGCATGTTAACAGTCGTAACATCGCCCAAGAGCTAAAGATCGACCATAAAACAGTTTTAAACCATTTGAACAAAGCTGGATTCAAAAAGAAGCTCGATGTTTGGGTGCCACACCAATTAACCGAAAAAAACATGATGGATCGAATTTCCATATGCGAAGCCTTGGCCAAACGAAATGAAATCTGACATCGGACAATCCGAAATATGTTAAATAAAGTCTTGAAGTTCACGTAAAAATAATGGATTTCTTTTTCCCCAACCTAATATTTTCTCGCACAAGCAGGTTGTGACAGTTGTGAGAGTCGCTCATTGCCATTAACGCTATTTTCTTATGAAATGCATAAAGCCGATCACCAGGTATCAGCACATGTATACAGCAACAGCACACATGTACTGTTAATTGTACGGAATATATTCACATACGAGTTCTATTTGTTTTATCGTTACTTGGTACTCACCCCGTCACTAATCTCTGAATTAAATTTTATAATGATTCTACATTCTATTTGATTTAAAGATATTTCAAAGTTTGTATAAATGGAGTTTAAATGCATAAAATCTAACACTACTTGTAGAAAAGCATACATATTTATATGACCTTTCAATTGCGAACTATCACAACCTGCTTGTGCGAGAAAATAGTTGGGAAATAGTTAGCGAAATATTGATGATACTGAGTAACAAAATGCACTGTACACGTTTTGAAAAATATATATTAAAACGACACTTTTTTTTATCAATTGTGACGTGGTATTTTACCCGTCACAATTCTTCCTCCACGGGCATGCACGCTAACTATAGGGATGGAACTCCAGGATGGGACAACGTATAATTTTAAGACCGTCGGAGCTACCACGTAAGAGCGCACCCGACCTGCGATCGCTTGACGTTCGAGAGGAGCACCCACATCGAGGACGCAGGGAGCCGCGGGGACCGAGGTTGGGAGATTGCGTCGAGCGGTACTATCAACACCACCTAGAGGCGACGACGCGGGACAATTGGACCTCGGCAAGACGGAGGACTCGCGCCGTGGTGAGGACCGCACCCCGGGCGAGCCTACTGCCACGAGAGAGACGCGGGGCAGGCCGAGGAGGGGCAACACCACCCACCACCAACCGGGAGCGGCAAGGTCGTCCGCGAGCCTCCTCATCCCAGGGCCACCACCAGAGGGACGAAGGGTTCCAAAAGGACAAGGGGACGAAGAGGGGTGAAGAAGAGCCGAAGACGCGGAGGGTGCCTGCCGTCCTCCGAGCAAGGAGCGCGATCGGCGGCCGCGCGATTCCCCCTGGCAAGTGGCCGGGGTACCGTCAGGGGAGTCTGCAGCCTCCGGACGCCTTCACCCGGGAACTGATTACCGGGATGGGGACGGAGCACCGTGGCGGACGAGTGGCGAGCAGGAAACCCTCCGCTAAGAAGATGCCCCAACTGTAGCCTGCCCGAGAGGAGGAAGCCCGCGTCCAACAGCAACCACAGTACCGCCGACGTCTTTCGAACTTCCCGGTCCCCTGCGAAGCAACGACGTGGGGGGCCTAACACCAATCCCGCACGGCGAAGACGGATTGCCCAATACTGGATCGATGACGTCAGGGGCACCAATAGGCGTCGCGAATGATCGGCGATCGACGGGTAGGGGGGGGTAGCGCCGGGCGCACACGCTGGCACGCGAGCAGGAACCAGCAGGAACCGGCATTTGCGATTCGGGAGTGCCGGCTAGCTGCTGTCTAAGAACACTAAAGAGAGAACAAAAGAAAGAGAGTGAGAAGGAACGAAAAAGAAAGGTTAACAATTAAAGGAAGGAAGCTGTGTGAGCGTGCGTGCCCGTACCAGGGTATCGATTCTGTAACTTTTATCGTAGTGAAAATGCGAGCCATCTCACATTGCCTGATTCCGTAACTTTCATCACAGTGAAAAAGCGAGCCATCTCACGGGAGTTCGTTCGACAAGAAATTCCTTGTCGAATGATGAAATGTGAGAGGGAAAGAATGAGGAAGCCAGAGGGAGCGAAAGAGAAACCATTACAGCGCTTTCATAAAATTTATAATTGTAAGGTTATAAAAGCTGTCATTGTTTCACACAAACTCCCGGCGTCTAAGAAAAAGTTGTACAAAGAAATGGCAATATACATGGCTGCTTTATTATTTGCTGACGATTATTATTTTGATTAGATATTTTGGTGTTTTAATGTATTGTTTTGATGATATATTGATTTTTCTTTTATTTTCACGGTTATATCGTAACCTGCCTCTTCCAAAATCAGGATGAGACCGCATAATATTTATAAGTATTTGTTTCTGTTTTTCTGTCACTTTTCCTCATGTTTCCTTCCTTCTTTTCTGTGATTTGATACTTTTATTTCAAACATTTATGGTTATGATCAAGGTACAGGTTCTGATAAAACGTTTTACCCAGCACTGGTAAATCTAGTAATTTCGTATTTTCACTTTGATGTTACAGAATCAAGCAAAAACATTCACGTGAGATGAAAGTGCGACAAGTGAGTGATCTCACTTGAATTACAGAATCGATACCCTGATACCTAGTGGTAAGCGAAGACCACCAGTGGTTATTTTAGCATTGTAAATTCGTTGTCTCGTTGTCTCGTCCTGGGGAGACAAAGGTTAACTGTGCGTTTCCTATATTGTATCTTTTGCGTCTTACCGTATCGACGGTCTATTGTATCCGCGCCGTATTAATTTTCGTGAGAGTCGTGCCTGTTATCGTGTAATATTATTATTATAGTTGTCTCGCGCTGCCGACTCTCTTTTCTCGCGTCCTTTGATTATTCAACTTTGTGCAATCGCCCGAATGCAAGTCCTTCCGACAGGGTCGTCCGTTTCCTTTTGTCTGTCGGAAGTAAAATTCGCGGAATATTGTATGTTAAATTTCGTTGTGTCGTATAAACGTCCTTGGTGCGAGTCGTGAAGTGAGCGCGCGAATAACCGTCGCGCGGAAGGTGACCGTTGCCCAGGGGTTCTCCTCGCGTCTCGTGAGGCGGCGAGTCGTCCTCGCCAGCGAGCTTTTATCGCCGATATCATGTTTTGTCTGGTCCCTTCAGGGCCTCGCTATTGTGAAATCACGCTACGTCTTCCCTTATTCTTTATTCATTATATTTCTGTTACCGGTTCCCTGATTTTATTGCACTCTCGCGTTGTCTACATCAGGCCTGGGCACGTATGGGCTCTCGGGGCTCTCCAAGGCCACCGCTGGCCACCGCCGAACGGAGGAGAAACGTCCCTCTCCATCTACCCATCGCGCCGTCTTATTACGTCGTAGGAAAGCGACAATCGCCGGACGGCGCGATGGGTAGATGGAGGGGGACGGTTCTCCTCCGTTCGGCGGTGGTCCTGGAGAGCAGCGGGAGAAGGGGTTTGCCCAGGCCTGGTCTACATCCCACGGATTCTGTGCGGAATCGGGGAGAGCTCCTCGCATACGCGAGCGAAAATATATCACGCGCTAACCAATCATGATTTTATTGTTCGCCCGAGTCGCGCGTTGTTCTTTGATTTTCTGCGCTGCCGAGTTCAGGTGTTCTTTTCCGCGCCACGCGATTTTACAATAAACTGTGACGTTGCATTTTTGGCACGTCACAAAAATGTAATAAAATCGAATTAATGCGACTCGGACGGACGACAGACAGCGTCGCCGGACGCAACGAAGGAGACATATAGAGTAATCGACAAAAACTTAGATTTAGTAGATCGATGTATTGCGGACTACACCAACACGGAGAAACAGCAGCGTGGACACACTACCGCCGCGGGACATCAGCACCGCCCGCACCCTTCTCATCACCAGGCGTTCGGACGAGGATCACCGCCCCACTCCGCGCTCTCCTTATCATCGGCGCAGCGGAACGACCACCGGCCGCACCGCCGAGGCTTCGAGGCGAGGGGCATATTACCGTTCCGCGCTCTCCTCGTCAACAAGCGGCGGGACGAGTACCGCCCGCACCGCCGAGACTACAGGGCAAGGAGCGCCACATCGCTCCGCGCCCTCCTCATCACCAACGTCGCTGGACGAGCATCGCCGCGTCGCTGGACTGTACCGGCGAGTGGAGGGGAAACCAAGAGGGACTTTGCCACCGAGACCAGGCGCGCATTACCGGAGATCACACCTGATCTTCGGTTGCATCAGGGCGAGATGCAGCTGCAGGGGGATGACCAGAGCAAGATCATACCGCCGTGGGGAATGAATGCCAGCGCGAGCGCTGCTCGTTTTATGACTTCTCGGCCAGGCGCCGAATCATCCTCCACCACAGTACTGGCGGAGGTGACTGGAGACCACCTCTCAATAATACAAGAAGAGGAACGATCTCGAGGCCAGGCGTCGCTCCAGCCAGCTTCCAATACCGATACCGCAGCCAGGGGCAAGGCATCCGTCATCTGGGGCAGGCTCGACTCTCCACCCAATGGACTTTTGGATTTTGGATTTGGCCGGGTGGAGGAACGTCGCAGCATCGATAGCCCAGCGGATGCCAGCGGATCGGTCATGCCATCTAAAGAGACACCCTTGCAGGAAATCAGCCCACGTCACATCCCTTGGTTTTCCCGCCGATAGCAACATTACCGAAGAGGATCCGGCGTCTACGCCAATCAACGAGGAGGATTTTGGCGCCTAGAGGAGCAGGAGTGGGGATCGGCAAGGAGCTTCGGCGCGGGACACCTTGACCGCGACCTGTTCTGTTTTGGGTTCCGTCCGGGCACATTTACCGTTTATTGTCGCAACGCGCGAAATTATTTTACCGTTTATTGTCGCAACGCGCGAAATATTGTGAGAGAGTGTGGGAGCGAGAGCCGTCTGGATTACCGTTTTGGAGGACTTTGGCGAGGCCACCCAGTCTTTCGAGTACCGGTGAGCGATCTCCCAAGAATTTTAACGAATAGGGAAAATTATTGTAATTTAGTACCGCGTTAATTATAGCGGGTTATTGTTCACCGTGTGGCGTGTGCTTGTGTGTAGGAGTGTGGTGTAGCGGGTTTCGCGTACCGTTTTTGATTTACCGCTAATTACCGTTATTTTAAATAGCGTCCGCTGTCTCCTTCGTTGCCCTTCCGTACCGGAACGGAGCAGCCGTTAGGGCATTAGACCGGCCCTAGCGTAGTCGAATCAAAGATTGTTGTCTCACGTATTAGGATACTTAGGTAAATTCTCGTGGTCCACGTTCGACTCGTGGACCGAGGTGTGACTGTCTTAGATTCTGTGGCGAGCGAATTGTCGGAGCGATCCCAGTGAATCCCCCTCTACCGTTTTAAGCAAGCTGAGCAGCTCGGAGCTTTCCGTCCCGAGGGAATTCGACTCAAATACCGTTTCGTAATTTTTGGGTGGGATCAGGTCTGCTTATTACCGTTGCCGAAGACGCAACTGGCGCCCATACCGGATTTATCTCGTTTTGGTTTTTGGTTACCGCGGCTCCCGTAGACATTGGTATTTCGGCAGTCTGACGTGAGCGCGGGCGAGATTTACCGTCGTGTGCGGTGTAGGAAGTAGTATCGCGCGCGACAAAGGCGGCCTGATCCTTTGGTTTGTTGGTTACCGCGAGTGAGTCGACGTCTCTCGGGCCGAAGTTTTAACGGTCGCGATCGGGATTTTGTGACGCTCGTAAAGAATAATATTGTACCGCGTTATTTATTTCAATAAATATCATTTACCGTATTTATTCTTTTATCGAGCAATTGGGCTTCCCGAATTACCGTTATAATTTATATACCGTTTCTATAAACATTCCTGTACATAGCAACTCAACGTTGATGTGCACATATTCCTTCTATAAAGCACTGTTTATTTAATTAAAAGATCAGAGCTGACCACAAGAACAGGAGAACGCCATGGAGGCAGAGGCTGGAGCACTAGAAATAAACAGAAATTCGAATAACACGCTGGAGCAACTCCACCAGCAACAAATAATCTTACAAAACCAGCTGCAACAATTAATGCAGTTTGTATGAAATTTGAGTTACTATTTTCTAATTTTTTTCTTCATCTTTTACTTACATTACTCTTTCTTTTGAAGAACAGTATTGCTCAGTTCTATTTTAATATTTAATATACACTTAACATTAAATGAAAGTATAGGCTCACGGCCTCCACAAAGTGGAGTTATAGAAAGAAATAATCAACCTCGTGTGACAGAAGAAGAACGAGGACGGGGCCGAGGAAAAGGAAGAGGAGCGAGCCGAGCTAACTACTATGCTCGCAGACGGGCTGATGCAAAATATAATTTGATTTTTCGATAACTTTTATTTTAACTTAATGTATTTTTTTTTCAGTTACAATTTTTTCTTTTATTTAATATACTTTCTAGAATTACTGTTATTATTCAATAAATTAATATTTTACTGTATTATTAATTAATAAATATATAATAACCATAATTTATGATGCATAAACGATGTATTTTGTCAATAATGTCATCGCGATGTTGATATATTATAGGTGATTCGTTCGATCGATATTTTAAATAAAATAGAATAACGCAAAAGAAGCCGGCCATGCAGCGATGTCTTAGCCTTCCCCTTACCGCGGCCCGCATTTGTTTGTAGGTAAACTGGGCCGTCCTACAGCTCGCAGAGTGTTGGCGCAACGGGGTTAGACAAAACAATTGTTTGCATAGATAAGACTTTATTGGGTCTCACAATGGTTAATAATAACCAACCGGCACTATACGTTTTATTGTTCGGTTGCTAACTTTACCGGCTTTGTTCGATGCACACGTGCTCGCGGAACCATCGGCAATGAGTACGGTAAAATCGATATATCACAGGCTCCAGCGCTCCTCCCGCTGCTATGGCGGGAGTAACTATGACTCTCTTAAATTTGTCGTCGCTCGAGGTGTCGGAGCGCTAGTATTCAAGACCAACATAATTAATTATGTGGTCGCTTGAGGGGTCGGAGCTCTAGTAGCCGAGACCAACATAACCAGAGATCTAGTTAGCAAGTGGCCTTCCTTCAAGTGGGTCTCGCTGTTAATAACCCCTCCGGGGGCGAACCAAGTTTCACTCTGTGAAACACCGATCTTGGAGGTTGCCAGCCCCCTCGATCGTATTTAAGCCGACCCTATTAGACGCAATATACCTCGGATGACAAATTCTGCTGTCGGTGGGCTCTCAGGCTCATCCGACCCGGCCACTGTTCCCGGAAAGACTCCGTTTCTGGCACCCAATGCTCTTTCTGTGGAGGACTCATTTCAATGCAGAGTGCCTCAGTGCGGCCACACGTTTACAACAGTGCGAGGTCGCAGTGTTCACGAACAGCGATCGCATAAGGACTGGTACGACACCAACCAGATTCAGGATATGACGAGTAAGAAGGCTCCTTGGAGCAAGGCAGAATCGGCTTTGTTGGCGAGGAAAGAAGCGCAGCTTACTCTGCAAGGTAAGCGCTTTATCAATCAAGGATTGTTACCTTGTATAACACAGAGGCTCCAGCGCTCCTTCCGCTGCTGCTTTGACGGACGCCTTTTCCTTTGATCTTTAACAATTAATAACTCTATAAATATTGCGATTATCGCAAAACGGTACAGGACTTTTATGTTCAGCACAAGCCGCTCTACGTCTCCTCTCCTTCCGCGTCGGTTTGACATGACCGGGACACCCTGTATAGAACCTGATCCCGACGCGGTCCCGGTGATGCAAGTTTACGACTTCATAGTTTATAAAGCACTGCTATAACCTACATAATTTTACTTTTTGGTACCCACACATTTTTTAACATATTGGTGACATTTTTCCGAGCAAAATGACATTAAACATGATATAATTCGGACCATATTTATGTTTACATGGTGTGACGTTGCATTTTTGGCACGTCACAAAAATGGAATAAATTAAGATCAGACGCGACGATACGACTGGCGGTATCGACGGAGGTGTAGCGAAGGAGACTAATACTAATAGCGTCGGGAACCGAGTTATTAAGTTGTAGAATAAGTCAGCGTAACACACACGAAGGATGGCAACGCAGTCCCACTACCGCCGCGGGACAACACCACTCCGCCCTCTCCTCGTCATCGACGCTGCGGAAGACCACCGCCCGCACCGCCGAGACTTGAGGACGAGGAGCTCCATACCGTCCTGCGCCCTCCTTATCGGCAAGCTGCGGGACGGACACCGCCCGCACCGCCGAGACTTCTGGGCGAGGAGCGCCACGGCACTCCCCGCCCTTCTCATCAGGAACGCGTCGCGAGGCGAGCACCGCCCGCGCCGCGAAGCTATACAGGCAAGAGGGGAACCAAGCGGGACGCAGCCGCCGAGACCAGGCGAGCGCACCGAAGATCACGCCTGATCTTCGGCTGCATAAGGGCGAGATGCAACTGCAGAGGGATGACCACAGCAACAGCTTACAGCCGTGGGGATGAATGCCAGCGCGAGCGCTGCTCGCTTCCATGACTTCTCGGCCTGGCGCCGAATCATCCACCACGAGCGTACCGGCGGAAGGGACTGGAGACCACCTCTCGCTACAAGGAGAAGAGGAAATGATCTCGCGGCCAGGCGCCGCTCCAGCCAGCTTCCACTACCGACTCCGCAGCCAAGGACATCCGCTAATCTGGAGCAGGCTCGACCCTCCACCCATTGGACCTTGGGACTTTTGGAATTTGGCCGGGTGGAGAGTGTCGCAGCATCGGTCGTCCAGAGGATGTCCGCGGATCGGTCACGCCACCTAAGTAGGCACCCCTGCAGGAAAGCAGCCCACGTCACATCCCTTGGTTTTCCCGCCGATAGCAAGGATACCGAAGAAGATCCGGCGTTATCGCCAATCCGCGAAGAGAATTTTGGCGCGCAGAAGAGGATTTTGGCGCGCAAAGGAGCAGGAGTGGGAGGCACCGAGGGAGCTTCGGCACCGAGGATCCTGGCCGAAGCCTGTTCCGTTTATGCCGTGGTACTGCTTAGTTGTGCGCGCATAGCGGAAATTTCTAGAGACTTTAAGAGCGAATAAGTGTCGCGGATTCCGAGCTGAACGCGGCACTGGTGTGAGCCATTCTCCGAAGAAGACTTCCTGGCGACGTGACCTCCTGGTCCAACCTTTGGTAAGGAGTCTTTCCGCCTTGTACCGGGTGTTTGTGCGTTTGTGTTCTCGCGGACTTACTGTTAGCGCTCTAGAATTTTAGCCTTATCGTGTTAGTGCCGCCATTTTGGTGGCACCGCTAATTCTAGTAGCTGTACCGTCTCTCCTTCGCTGCCCTCCGTTCCCGAACGGAGCAGCCGTTAGGGCAGTAGATCGCCCTAACGTAAAGTAGAGTAGGCGGGTGTCGTCACACCTATTAGATCTTGTAGTAAGGTTTGTCCGTCGGCGCCCACGTTCGAATCGTGGGGCCCGTGTGTGATTGTGTGATATCTGTGGCGGGCGAGCTATCGGAGCGATCCATAAAGAATCGCGCCCCTCTACCGTGGAAGAAAGCTGAGCCGCCGGAGCTTTCCGTCTCAGGGGAGTTCGATTCGGGTACCGATTATAGTAATTTTGGTTGGGATCAGGTCTGCTTTTAATTGTTGCCGAAAAGGCAACTGGCGCCCATTTCGGAGTCTCCCCGAGTAGATCTCTGGGTACCACAGCTCCCTGGCGTGGACCTCTTTGGTCCGTCGGGCGTGAGCGTGGGTGAGACATACCGTCGGGGCGGTTAGTTGGTCGAATCGCGCTCGACGCAAGCGACCTGATCCGTTTGGTTTGCAGTCGGTACCGCAAGCGAGTCTACCTCCCTTTAGCCGAAGTTTTAACGATCGGGTCGGGATATCTGTGACGCTCGGAAGAATAAACTGTATCGTGTGAGTCGATTAATAAAGACCAGTTATCGTATTTATTCTTTCCTTGAGCCCGGACGTCTCCCCGCGAAATTATCGTTATAATGGTTAATACGTAATGGACCAATTTATTACATAAATATAGTCCAAAATATATCATGTTTAGTCTCGTTTTGATCGGAAGAATCTCATTAATATGTTATAAACATTTTTAAACAAAAAAATGAAAATAAAAGAGTTTACACGTTTTTATTATTATAGCTTCGGCGCGGCAGCATTTAAATGCCTCAGTTGCCTCGGCTGTTGAGGTGTTTTTAACGTATTCTACTAATGCACAGATAACAGAATCTGGCTTAAGAGAACCTTCTTACAATTGGAACGAATAAAATGGAATGACCCTCTTAATGCGTTATATTCGTAACTAACGGAATACATTAAAAACACCTTAAAAGTTTGTAACGGGTATCTTTTCAAACAGGTGTGATGGGAATCGCAAGTGACGGGTAGAAAAGAAATTCTAGTTAAATTTAGTTTTATTTAGTCTGCTTATACAGCACGCGATCTCCTAAATATATATATATATATGTATTTATGTTTATGTACAGTTTATGCGGCACCGGAGGCCCCAACCGCCTTCCTTGTTTATGTACTCTGTAACCAAAAGTGTACGTATGTATCGTGTGCTGACGCTATGGTCGCTCGTTCTCACTCACACGCAACCTTTCTCACTCAAACTCTCCTATACGTAATATGTTTATGTTCGGCGAGAATCGTTCTGACAGACGCGTCTAGACGCCGCCGCACAGCTGACTCGGCTTTCGTAATTTCTTCGAAAAATGCGATTATTTCCTCGAAGCTCCTGACGAGTCACGGACTGGGATTCCGTGATTTTCCTAGGCTGGCTTCGTACAGAAATGTTGCGACGCGTTTCCTTTCCTCTTCTAGCTTCCTTAGTGGTTTTCTTATTGGATTTCTTCACTCTTAGATATGAGTCTATTTTCGACAATTTCGATCTTTTTTTTTTGTAAATATTTAACAAAGACTAATGTGCAGGGAAACTCGAAAAAGCGACCGAGTCACCTCAACATAAGAAACGTATCTAAAAGCAAATGCCCTTTTACCGTTTAGCATAAAGTATGAATGATGTTAACAGCCTGTAGTTGAGAAATTGTAATTAAAGCTTAATGTGAACAGAGGAAAAGGTTGCAAAAAAACCTCTAGGACTGAAAGATAAATAAAGATGGGAAGACAATGAGAGTAATTTGATTGAGGAAAGCACCCAACAAATCGTAACATGAATTTAGGTGAGTTGGCCAGGCACAAGAGCCTCCTGACTCCTACCATAGTAGGAGGGGAAGCGGTGAAGGAGAGAGTGCACCTTCGCAAAATTCAACAAGTGAATCACGCTGAAGGGGGGCAGCTCACCGAGGAAGATATACTATGAATGAGTAGATAATAAGCAGGAATAAAGTAAAAAGGAGATGATAATGAATAGTTGGTAAACATTAAGTAAATAAGATCACTTGCCAATGATAGGGAAGGGAGTTTTGATTTTATAGGGAATGATATCTTTGTTGAGAGTATCCATTACAGAATGCAGTATAGGGTTAATGAACTGAGTTTTTTGGAAAGTTAAGATGTGAGTAGTTAATAAATCCTCGAGCATTGGTATGTTGGCCTTTTTGTGCAACTTAATGTTAGAAATTTTATGCAATAAAGGTCTGTTTAGGATAAACCTTAACGTCCTATTTTGAAAAGTCTGTAACTTATTACGGACATAGATGGGGATAGCCCTCCACCATATGATCGCGCCATACAAAAGAACCGAGCGTATGCAGATAACGTAAATTGAGAGTAGCAAACCAACGCGCAGGTGCGAGGATGGGCTCAAGTGGGGAACCAATTGAAAATAAACTGCCCTTGCATTATGGAGGCGCTCGAGGGTTGCGTGCGACCAATCATAGCTTGTGTGGAGGACTATCCCCAAATACCTGACCTTAGGAGACCAGTCAACCGTCGTCGGGCCGACCCTCAACTTGTCCAAGCCAGAACGTATATTTTTTTTGTGTTTGGTTGAAAAGACGATAGCATCAGTTTTTTCGGTATTAAGATGAAGCTTCCAGTTGGTGAAAAATTCAACCACGGTGTCAAGGTACTTTTGAAGCTTTGCAATTGCTACATTGCAAATAAAAGATGACGACAACGCAGCCGTGTCATCAGCGAACATAAAGAGTTCGCAATTTGGATCATGAGGTATGTCATTTATATACAGATTGAATAATAATGGTCCCAAAATAGAACCTTGAGGAACACCCGTAGTAATATTATGAATTGAGGAAGCAGCTCCAGAGAGTTTTACTGTATATTTTCTATCGTTTAAATAAGATTGAAGTAGTAAAATATATGGCAACTTAATACCTATACGTTCCAATTTGTACAAGAGTGCATCCTGCCATACAGAATCAAAGGCCTTGGACAAGTCGAGTAGCGCGAGAGCAAAGGATCTACTGACGTTGAGTTCATGAGAGATGAATCTCGTGAGACGCGTGACTTGTTGAACACAGGACTGACCTCGACGGAAGCCAAATTGTTGATTAATTAAAATAGAGTGAGTATTAATATGTAGTAGTATAGCGTCAGATATAATTGCCTCAAGAATCTTACCCATGAGAGGTAATAACGATATTGGTCTGTAGGAGGAAGCCAAATCAAGTTTTTTACCTGGTTTAGGAACAGGAACTATTACCGCTAATTTCCATATATTAGGAAAGTAATTAGTTGTTAAACAATATTTGAGGATATGAAAAAACTGTCGAATCAATTTGTCAGAAGCACTTTTAAGCATAAGCGCGCTTATGCCGTCATGCCCAGGAGCTTTATTATTTTTTAGCTTTTTTATCTTTAATTTAACCAAGTATTGATTTAAGTTACAGTGGTCGTATGGGGGAGGCGACTCAAAGGACAGTGATCGTATAAAGTTATTGACCATGTCGTCGTGACAAGAGGATCGACTTGCAGCGACAGTATGGACCTCTTGGAACTGGTCAGCCAATAAATTGGACTTACTCAAGGGGTCAAATTCAATGCCAGAACTGGTTTTGAGCGGAGGTAAGATTTTATATCTACGAGGATTGAATAATTTATGATAAGTAGGCCAAAAAGTGTGATCGGTTTTAGTGAAAGATTGCAGTTTATAAGACCAGTCATCGGATCTGATTTTGGACACTCTCGCCCTAATGTCAATTGTAATACATTTGCAGATGTGCAGAAAATAAAAAGAGCGAGTCCGTTGGAAGGAGTGTCGCGCTCGATTCCTCATTTTAATCAAGTTAGCCAAAAGGGGATCAGCGCCAAGTTTACCCTGGATGCTGCCCTTAGGCGAGGAGGAAGAGCTGGCCTTATATAGGCAGGCTTTCAAGAAGGAGTTAACCGTCTTAATGTGAGTGTCCAAATCATTTTGATCATGAAAGTCTTCCACAAGAATGAAGTTATTAGTGTAGGATTTGTATTTATCCCAGTCAGTGATTACCAAGGATCCACCAACATTTTTTGTGGGATTGTGAACTAATAAAACAGGGAGGTGATCGGACTCACCTTGCTGCAAAGTTTCACAAGAAAACGCGACTTTTGTTGTGGTTAGAAAGAAATCAATAATGGATGGGACAGCAGTTATAGGATGTGAAGGATAAAAAGTAGGAGAGTCCGGATAGAGAATTCTGGCATTGAATCTGGAAGAAACAGTATTTATAACCGTACCATTCCTGTTAGAACTAACATTATTCCAAGAGGGATGCTTGGCATTGAAGTCGCCTCCAATTACAAATGGGGAAGATAAAGAAGCCAGAAAAGAAAAGTCATCTTTTTTTAACCTAATTTGTGGAGGAACATAAATCGCTCCAATTATTAAATTAAATCGCTCGAGCTTAATGAATACGGACTCGACAGCTTTATTCATACTAAAAGGTAATAAAGTAAATTTAATATGATTTTTAACTAAAATGGCTACTCCTCCGCCAGAACGATCGTCAAGCAAGCGATCATCACGCGCAATACTAAAGTTAGGGATAGAAAAGGACATTTTAGGTTTTAACCAGGTTTCGGTAATAATAAATATGTCAATCCTGTGTTCAGCAAGGAGGATCAGAAGTTCGTTACGCTTTTTAGCGATAGACCGTGCATTCCATAAAATAATACGAGGGAATTATCCCAGACTTGATATGGTCTCCCAGAGGGCCAAGAATTTTTCTTGCTCATTGTTGCAGTGAGATAGTTTGTTATTAAGGTCATTAACCAAGGCGAGGAATTTATTAATGTCGAAATGAGAATTTAATGTATTTATAGATTCTATCAGCTCACGAAAATTGGCAAGTGACTTCTCGGAATCGGGGTTCGAACGAGGATTTGCCGGAGTATCGGTGTGAGCGTGCTGGTGGTCTGAAAACCGTACAACACCAGCATAGGACTTATACATGGATGGGCGCCGAGGAACAGGTGCCTTGTCCAAAGGAATTATAGACGGAAATGAAGCCGAGGAAGGGGGGAGGTTGGATGAAGAAGCTATTTTATTAAATCGATAGTTATCCTTAGGATTAACCTTAGAATTAATATATTTTAAGATGAACGGATATTTAGAGTAGTTAGCCGTATGGTCCCCTGTGACGTTGCATTTTTGTGCACGTCACAAAAAGGGCATAAAATCAGATACCGACTCGACGCAGACAGAGACGCAGCGAAGGAGAATAATATTAATTAGATTTAGTAGATTTATGTACTGCGGAATTCGTCAGCACGGAGAGAGGACACAGCGCAGACCCACTACCGCCGCGGGACAACACCACTCCGCCCTCTCCTCGTCAACGACGATGCGGAAGACCACCGCCCGCACCGCCGAGACTTGAGGACGAGGGGCTCCGTACCGTCCTGCGCCCTCCTCATCAGCAAGCTGCGGGAAGAACACCGCCCGCACCGCCGAGACTTCTGGGCGAGGAGCGCCACGGCACTCCCCGCCCTCCTCATCACCAACGCGTCGCGGGACGAGCACCGCCCGCGCCGCGGAGCTATGCAGGCCAGGGAGGAAACCAAGAAGGACTAAGCCGCCGAGACCAGGCGCCCACCGATCTTCCAGGCCTGATCTTCGGTGGGCGCCTAGAAGTCTCGGCGGTGCGGGCGGTGTTCTTCCCGCAGCTTGCTGATGAGGAGGGCGCAGGACGGTACGGAGCCCCTCGTCCTCAAGTCTCGGCGGTGGTCTTCCGCATCGTCGTTGACGAGGAGAGGGCGGAGTGGTGTTGTCCCGCGGCGGTAGTGGGTCTGCGCTGTGTCCTCTCTCCGTGCTGACGAATTCCGCAGTACATAAATCTACTAAATCTAATTAATATTATTCTCCTTCGCTGCGTCTCTGTCTGCGTCGAGTCGGTATCTGATTTTATGCCCTTTTTGTGACGTGCACAAAAATGCAACGTCACACCCCGTTGCAGTTAACGCATTTTGGGGGGACGGAAATGGGTTTGGTGCAAACTGACGTGTGATGTGGCATAGCACATTTTACGCACTTAGGTGAACGATTGCAATTAGTGGCGGAGTGCCCCAACGCTTGGCATCGAAAGCATTGAGTATAATTGCGTAGAGATTGAAATTTGTCCCAATAAATACGGACATTAAATAGGTATGCACAGCTATATATGGTATTGGCTGTAGTACCGGATGGAAAATTGACTCGATAAATAGGGAATTTAATATTACTTCTATTGACAACATTAACAGAAACTGGAGTTAAACCGTTATTCTTTAATGCAGCCATAAGATCGTCAGTGTCAACGATAGGGAGTCCTTTGATGACCATGCTAATGAGTTTTTCGGAATTAGGTGTGAACGTAAAAAATGATGTATTATTACACAGGCCTACAGAAAAAAAAAGTTGCTTTGGTGCCAGGAGTCTTTGAGCTGATTTTTACTATATTTGTGGTACTGAATTCAAATATGAAATCCGTTTTTTTGTATCAGCTCTCCTTTTATAGATATGGCACATCCTGTAATTAGTTATTTTAATATTTGTTATATTGAGGAATAGATTACTCAAAGTAAAATAAATTCACAAAGAAACTACTTCTGACTAATCTTGTTGTTTCTTTGTATTATGCCTTGTATATACAACAAACTATCAATAAATGTCACGTATATTACTACTTTGTAAGCAAATACCACACCATAAGACAGTTTAAAACTTTTAAAATGAGGTATTTCATACTGGTAATCCCATTCAGCCTCCTTTTCTAGGAAAACCGGAAAAAAACGTAATCTCATATGATGGCAGATTACTGCTGGAGTTTAAAACGAGACTGTTTGAAAGTTCATTCAAGAAAATCTCACAAAAGAAGCTTCCGTTGCGTTGAATGAAGTTTTGTAATTTTGATATTAAATGAGTTTTGTTTTATAAAAATATGTTGCATACGTTTAACTGTACTATAAGGTTTTATTATGGTTTGCTGTCGTTAAATGGCTGTGTAAATATACGTCTTTATCATTTCTCTGATTTTTTATTTTATTACAATATATCCATACCAGCCTATTATTGCTTTATCGCGCAAGTACCAACATATCACTTACGTCATCTTGAAAACTAGAGCTGACAGGGGAAACTAATACCATATTTGGATTCAGCGCCCCCTATATACTTAGAATCAGCTCTAAAAACTTAGGCACCAAAACCACTGTTGGCCTGTGTTATCAATAAGTTTGGTTTTCAGATCTTTAAAGTGGTCAAAGTTATCAAATTGTATGCGAATGCCGTTAGCCAATAATTTTAGCTTATAAGAGCTACCATAATTTTTGTTCATAATTTTAGTGAAATCCGGAAGTGACGCAGAAAAATTAGAAATATATAAAGGACGTGGTTTAATTTGAATTTGAACATTAGATTTAACATTGGAATTGACAGCAGGTCGGCTAGCAGAAGAAGGAATGTTAGCAGGCAAATTACTGTCAGGAAAATTAACATTAGAATTAAGATTATCAGAATTAATGCCGCGAATATTATCGTGGCCCATGAAGGCCGATAATAATTCGAAACGATTTGCTGTAGGAATCTGAGCAGTAACGGGTTGACTTGAAGGCCCACTCGCCTGCAAAATATTGACTTCCATATCACCGGCATCCTTGAGTGTAGGTCGCTCAGGATTAGACAATACCGGGGGTGACGAAGAATTGCTGATAACTGATTTAGAAAGAATTTTTCCATCACGTTTGTTAAATGAAGTATTTTTAACGGGAGAATCCGTTAGTTGAGAAATTAAATTATCTATAGATGATTTAGGATTTGGATTAACTAATGCTATCGATGCCAAGGGATTTAGTGTAGGGGATTCAGGACTGGGCGTAGTACCCTTGCGTTTCTTCTTGCGCGAAAAAACGCGAAATGAGGAGTTGTCTGCAGAGGGGTCAGACATGACCTCGGTGCGCCGGTCAATAATTGAGTTGACGGACTCGCGCGACGAGTCAAAATTGGACTCAGAATTAGTGCCCTCGGCGTACTGCAACGGGGACAGATTCAATAAAGAATGGGCGTCAGACATACGACTTACCCCAGGATGACGAATGGCACCAAGTAGAAGTTCGGCAGGAGCCCCGGGAGGCACAACGACTGTGGAGGTTTGATTGTTAGCTCCTACGTTTAAGTTGGGATCAGATCGAGACTGATCAGGAAAAAGATAAAGTGGAGAAGGGGGGTTACTCTTGGTTTGAAAGCCCGGACCATGGAGAGGGCCCCTCTGATTTTTGGATTTGTTAAGCGATAATTTTGTTTTTATTTTAGACATCCCTGGAAACACCCAGGTGTTCCCAGCGATAAGACATTAATTATAAATAACCTGAATCTAACTGAGAGCCCCCGAAGAGGCTCGGCGATTAATTGCCGCCCGGAACAATGACCATAAACCAAATGTAACCGAAATGAGAAAAAAAAAAAAGAAAATAAGAAAAGAAAATTATAATTATATAAAGTTAGTTAATGTAAGAATATCGTATAACGCTCAAGCACTACGAAGATACTTGAGAGAACGACCACGGTAGACCGTAATACCACTACTGTAACGTCGGAGCGAGGCGTGTATACGTCTGAACGCTCCAAAGGCTCAGGAGTGACTGTATTTTCGACAATTTCGATCGTTTCCGACGCTCCTTTTATACCCGGCGCGCGATATTCGAATTCGCGAAACTTCTACTGTACTGCCCTCTATGTTTGAGTTTCCGCCGGAAACTCGTACTGCGTTTGACCGCTAGGCGGCTTTCCTATCTCCGCGGTTATTTTCTCATACATTCTTTTTACCGTTATAAGTTTTCATGCGCAAACTCTGTATTTACCGGCGACTAACGTCCAAGAATATATAAAAGAATTATCAATAGAAAATCACAAAAAACAAACAAACATTTATACAGGGTGTCCCTGACCAACCGACGCGGAAGGAGAGGAGACATAGAGCGGCCTGCGCTGGACATAAAAGTCCTGTACCGTTTTGCGATAATCGCAATATTTATCGAGTTATTAATTGTTAAAGATCAAAGGAAAGGGCGTCCGCGAAAATAGCAGCGGGAGAAACGATGGAGTCTCTGCGAGCTGTAGGACGGCCCAGTTTACCTACAAACAAATGCGGGGCGCGGTAAGGGGAAGAATACGCAAAAGAAGCCGGCCGTGCAGTGACGTCTTATCCTTCCCCTCACCGCGCCCCGCATTTGTTTGTAGATAAACTGGGCCGTCCTACAGCTGGCAGACGCTCCAGCGCTCCTCCCGCTGCCATTTTGGCGGACACCCTTTCCTTTGATCTTTAACAATTAATAACTCGAAAACTATTGCGTTTATCGCAAAACGGTACAGGACTTTTATGTTCAGCGGAAGCCGGTCTATGTCTCCTCTTCTTCCGCGTAGATCGGTCAGGGACACCCTGTATATGGAACGTGGATGCCCTATTAGACGATTCTATTGGGGGTCGATTACGCGTAACGACGACACTGGCGAGTCGCGATTTTGGACTATGGCCGTCTCGCAGCAAACATCACGCGCAACGCTCCCGATTTATATTTTCTCGTTCTGTCCGGATTCAAAACTGTTCCGACACTTTTCTTTGGCTGGTTTCTATTCAGAAATGTCTACAGAATTCGACAATGCCCAGGAAATTCGTGCCCAATGAATAGTTTTCTGTAAAAGTGTAAACATAACACGAAAAAATTATGCGCGTTGGAACTTTTTCAAACTTTAATGCCTATTTACAAGTCTTCAAGGCCACAGGCAGTAATAACTATACACTGTGACGTTTTTCACCCGGCCTTGCGGCTCACTCGAGTCTTTCCCCGGGGAAGTGAGAACGCGGTTGATCGGCGCCTCCGCGCGAGCGCGGAAAACCTTTCGGAACCGACCTCGAAGTTGGGCGCCAGACGCCTCTGCGTCGAATTTTAATCCTTTACCTACGCTTCCGTTTCTACAACGATTCCGCGAGAAAACGCCCCCCAGAGCGAATTAATCGTGACCCGTAGCTCAGAAGCGCCAAAGCGAACGGAGAGGGGCGGGGTCGAAGGTGCGAGAGAACCGAGCAGTGAAATTAAAGCAAAGTTGGAAAACAAAGAATTAACAATTTATTAGAGAGAAGTATGCGTGGTGAATTTTAACAGAGAACTATTGCCGAGTGGTCGACTAGCGCAGGGCGGATTTATCCGTTTGAATACGCGGAGATCTTAGTCGCGCGGGCGTACGATTACGGCCCGCCATTCGCACGTGTAACCGCCGGTCGTAGTCGTTCAGATACCGTTTCCTGGCGCCTCCAGGACGCGAGTTACAAGTCGGACCGGAATTGACAAGAAAGGTAACGAGATCGCCTATTTTCAAGTTAACGGAGCGCAGTTTCAATAGTCAACCACCGGAAAAATAATACATGAAATAATAGAGTTTGAAAAGTAGCAGAGAAATAGGATGGTGAAATAGCAAGCAGAGCGATAGAAGTGTTTGGCGAAATAGCGATACAATCTCGCGAGATAACGTACGCGAGACGGGAGGCCCCTAATGGAGCACCCCTGAGCAAGGCCTTGCGGCCTTGCTGGCGGTCGTTCAAAATCGTCGCTACGGTGTCGGTGTTCGGATGGTAACGCCTTTTTAGGCACGACCGTAAAGGGAGTGACTCTTATGCAATCGTCATCGCGAAAACCGTTCTTATGTATGTGTGTGTGTATGTATGTATGTGTCTGTGTCCGTGTAGATCCTCGATATCGGAAAAACGGCTGAACCGATCGGGACGAAATTTGGCACAAAAATCAAGTACACTACTGTGAGTTGACAATAAGGTTTGTGAGTCGCCATCTTGATCCAATACAAAATGGCGGGAGATTCAAAATTTGAAAAAAATGTAATTTAAATTTAATATTGCCGCCATTTCTAAACGGCTGAAGATAGCGGTACATAACGTTTCCTGGCACCAAATGGATATATACTCAAACTACATGCCAAATTTCGTTGCGATCCGTTCAGCCGTTCGGCCAGAATACTGGACTAATGGAAATAGTGAAAAATTCATTAATCCATTAGTCCACTATTGCAGCAAAACGGCTGAACGGATTCGGACAAAATTTGGCATGCACATGAAGTATATGCCCATTTGGTGCCAGGAAACTTTATGTATCGCTATCTTCAACCGTTTAGAAATGGCAGCAATATGCATGGTCATCTTGAAACGGCTGAACGAATTCGGACAAAATTTGGCATGCACATGAAGTATATGCCCATTTGGTGCCACGAAACATTGTGTATGGGCATCTCCAACCATTTCGAAATGGTGCCAGTTTCATATCTTTAATTCACTATTTTATAATTATAGTTTGAAAATCCCATAATTTCGAAACGGTTGAAGATGACCATAAAGTTTTGTGGCACCAAATGGGTATATTTTTTTAAACTACATTGCAATTTTTTTTGAATCTAAGTTGAAGATAACCATGCATAAAGTTTCACCGCAGCAAAGGTGTACATACTCTATGTACATGTCAAATTTTGGTTTGGATGCATTTAATTGTCCGGTTTTGATCACTTGGGCCTATTGCAGAAATGCTGCATTTCATGGGCGAGCGCGAAGCGCGAGCACCCGACGACTTGGGGGGGTATGGCGCTTGAGCGAAGCGAAAGCGCAGAGGACTCTGTAGCATAGTTTAATATCTCAATACTTGAATTTTCAACAATTTCGAAACGGTTTGAAATTCGTGGGCGAGCGCGAAGCGCGAGCAAAGGCGATCTGGGGGATTGGCGCTTGAGCGAAGCGAATGTGCAGGGGGTTTACCCCCTAGTTTATCATGGAACCCCTTGCGCGAGCACGAATTCTGTACTTTACTTGCGCTTATCATAGAAATGCTGCATTTCGCGGGCGAGCGCAAAACACGAGCACTTGGCGATCTCAGGGGGCTCTGACCCCTAGTTAAGATATAACAGCGTTTCCCCGCGTATTCCAAGTTGTATAGGTATACTGTTACGTAGGGAGTTTAAAGGTTTATCAGGATGGAAGGCCCAGTAACAGATTGTTTAAACGAAGAGATTGAACCCGAGCGCTTGAGTTCAATCCTTCGGTATTAGGAATATTAGTGGAATTTATAAGGTTAAGGCTTGGATTGGCTCACCTTCCTACGATTAAATGTCTAATGGCATGTAACGCCACTAGGATTTTAGGTTGAATCGTATATTGAACAGAATGGATACAAGAGAGATCGCAACCCAGGTGTGCAACAAGACTGGGGGCGATCGATTCTGATATAATAATGTACAGTTCTATTCCGCGATTTACAATATTTATTTTGCATTAAAGCCAACTCAACGCGGAGGAGACACGTTTACGCGTTCGCGACGTGAACTTATTATTAATTACGCTTACAAACTACAGCTCCAGACTCTTGCTTGGGCTGGCAAAGATTTGAAAGTGTTTTACGCGGTTGAGTCTACACGTGACAAGTCCGTGGTCTACGTTTCTCGAGAGTCAAGTATTCCGCGGGCCCATCCCGATTTTATGTTGCAAAGCGACTATTGCGCGGTGCTGAACGATAAAGTACGGGACTTTATCCTTATCCGAGAGTCTAATATGAATCGGTGCACGAGAATGGAGCAGAGTATCAACGTGACGATGTTTGAAACTCTAAAGGCACAATTGATTGCAATCGCGGATCTTTTATTGTAAATGATTTGGTGATCATGCGGGGTAGTGGCGTGTGGTGCATGCCCAAGTCTGTGGACAAGGGACGTGCGGTGTGTGGTGCGAGCCCAATCTAGAGGAATCGACGCATTCCTTAGCTGGGCCGTCGTGCGGCGTCGAAACGCTGATGCGTCTCCTTCGCGGTGAGCGCCCTACATGGAGCCTGATACGAGCGTTGTAATATCTTAATGTTTTTATAAAAATATGAGGTGGGTACCGAGTATGTAACAATACGAAGGACATCATTCGACCAATTCCCATGCAACGAATTGAGACATCGATCGATAGTAGAATTCTTTATTGTCTATCGAAGATTAAATTATCACTGACAGGACGATCAATATATACTGTTTCCGTTGTACGTAGAAATGAACCGTAAATAGCTAAATTGCGTCAATACGATTTGGCTTTGGTCTTCACGTAAGAATCTTCGGACCACAACAAAAGGATATCAAATTACACCCCCCCCCCCCCCCGATTTGTGGAAGAGCACGATGCAAAAGTGATGACGTCATCACCCCCCCCCCTTCCCCGGTTCGTGGAAGAGCACGATGCAAAAGTGCTGACGTCAGCACATCGCCGTCGCCGCCGCCCCACCCCTCGTCTAGAATTTGTCCAAGAGCACGATGCAAAACTGCTGACTCGGCGTCATATCATCGCCTCCCCCCACCCCACCCCTCGACTAGAATTTGTCCAAGAGCACGTGTGCAGCTGACGCTCAAGGTCGAATTCCTGGAAGAGTACGACGTTGCGGTGTACAATTTTATGCAGTCGTATAAAGTTACAGCCGCGGATCATTTTTTCTCTCTTTTCCTCCAAATCTACCGCCATAGTTGACTCTCGTCCAAGAGATTGTCCATTTGGAAAAAAAACGTTCAAGGTCAGTCAGATGATGCAATTTCGAATTCTACGATACAAAACTGCTGACTCGGCGTCATATCATCACCTCCCCCACCCCCTGATTCGTGGAAGAACACGTGTGAAGCTTCTATAGAATTCGTCCAAGAGTACCCCCTCCCCTTCATAGCAGGATTTTCAAACTGGCACGAGTCTGCACAATGACTCATCGTCGTATAAAGTTACAACCGCGGATTATTTTTCTCTCCTTTCCTCCAAATCTATCGCCATAGTTGACGCTCGTCCAACAGATCGGCCATTTTGAAAAAATCTGCAAGCTAGCAGTTTTGCCCCACCAGTAACAGGTGCAAGCATTATAAAAGCCGATGATTTGCTCACAGACGAGCACAAAAAACGGAGCAAGATATTTGAAAGGGTGCGGTGTAAAGTGTCGTTAGAATTGTGAAATATGTATTCTCAAGTTACCGAAGAATTCTCCTGCAAGAGGAAATATCCATATTCAGTGCGAGAAGAAGAAGAAGAGGAGGACAGAAAACGATTTGCCGAAATGCGAAAAGCGTGTGAAGAAAAGTAAGTGCTTGAAGTATATTTACTTTGGACATGTTCAAATATATTCAATCAACTTAATGTATGGAGAATGATAGGCAGAAATATTAATTTTCAATTCATTATTTGTTCTAGAACCAGACTGTAACGTTCGATTAGAATTTTGGGTCGAAAGTATCCGCTGACAGATTCCTGCACAAAGTTCCTTGATATTGGTATAAATATCCGCGAGAACAATTTTGATGTGCAACTGATTTTATCCGATAACCGCAACAACAACCTCGAATTGTGCATAACAACGTGGTCTGTAATTGTAGCCGACGGAGACAACATATGCAGTTTCTTCGACGAGTCAACAAACACGCGCGACGACATTCATTTTGAAGATTTAAGTATTGGATTTGGGAAATTATACGACGGAAAAATAATTAAGTTTTACAAAGGAGATACATATATATCAATAATGCGAAACACGTTTAAAAAAATGTTATGTTTAAATGATTCCATAATCGAACTGCATAAATTATTATACGATAAATTGTATTCGGTCGAACAAAAGTTTGAAGACTATGTGACGTTAGTTCGTAGATACAAGGGCGTTAAAATGATCCCGGAAGTTACAAGATACATCAAAGAAAGCGACGTTTATGATCCCAAATCTATTATCGACTGTGAATTAGTAGCTTTAGGTATTCATATAATCATAGTCGCATCGACCGAATTGCCATGTCATCGATTCAAAGATTATTAAAAAAATGATTTGCCTTAATAAACTATAATACCAATTCATTGAATGTTTTCATTCGTTACAATCCTCTCTACCTACTTTCCTTATACGTTAAACGCCCCAATCCGTTTCCTTCCTCACTGTCAGTGGGGTTAGTGGTATCTTTGGCATAGTTCGTGGGTACTGTAACTCTGTTGTACACTTCGCTCGTACTTGAAAATGACGGCGGAACGATCATATCACAGCGCTCTACAGTACACACGGAGCATCGTCATTTTACAGCACATTAAATTATCAGTATCGCGTGTCGATGACCTTTTACGTTTATAAATTATGAAACTACGAAGTGTTCCATTCACACACGAGTGTCTAGTCTGAAGCATTATTAATTTTCATCTGCGGTGTTCGATTATTGAAAACGTTGAACATTCAATATATGAGGGTTCACCGATGGCGCGACAAATATTCGGAGACTGTTACTTAAAAAGAATGTTTTGCAGTCGAAATAAGGAAATGTTGGTTTAAAAAGGTCTTTTTTATTATTCTCGAGGTCCTCTTGCAGCGAGAACTTCCTTAAATGTTTTTATAGAAATTTTTAAATGTTTTTATCGATGTTTTTAGCATTGACTTTTATGCCATACACATTAATTCTTTTGATTTACAGTTAAACGGTCGATCGAACGCTCCTTTGAACGCTAGAACGGTCGATCGAACGCTCCGTTGAACGCTAGAACGGTCGATCGAACGCTCCGTTGAACGCAAGAACGGTCGATCGAACGCTCCAACGTTCGTTTTTTCACTCTATTAGCAGCCGCGCGTTTAATTTCGACTATCCGCTGCCACGGGCGAGGGTGTACGGATTAGCAACTCCGCCCGTACTCTAAGCTCACAACAAGGCGAGAAATTCAAATTTCGAATAAAATTTAATTTTGCCGCCATTTCGAGACGGTTGAAGATCGCTATACATAAAGTTTCCTGGCACCAAATGAGTATATACTCCACGTACATACCAAATTTCATCCAAATCCGTTCAGCCGTTTAGCCGGAATACTGGATTAAAGATTTTTATTAAGCAAATTTTATGCTACATAAATTGAGTTATAATGGTTATAACGGTTCGGTGATCTACCCAGCTGATTTCGCGCTTTGTGCTTTTCACAACGGCCACAAGCCGTGAGGCGCTATCACGGTGACAATTCGACATTGGACAGTATCAGATCAGTATCAGATAGTGATAGTATCAGCCAGTATCAGCATTAGGGTGTATCGAAAAAACCGAAAGTGAGAGTTCGGTTTCGGCGGGGTGCGGAAAAGTTGTGGACCCTCTTCAAATGAAAGTGCTCAAAGTTTGATCCCGAACGGATAATATTTACTATCTCCGCAGCATGCTTGAAGTTTTGAAAAATTCCATAAAAACTACTAAGTTTGGAGGTTGATATATTTAGCTTGCCTAAGGGTTTAAAAGGCTAATTTTGGGTTACAGCATCATAAAATGCTACACCAGACGCCAAGAAAGAGTTTTATGGGGATGGAAAAAGACGTGAGATGCCTTAGGACGCTGCTAAAAGTGACGAAAATAACCAATTCTTGTTACATTTTATGAAATGTCAGCAGCGGCAAGCGGCCGATGCAGCCGAGTAAAATCGGAGAATGGAAGAATGAGGGGGAGACTAATAATTCTGATCAGACTTGTCAGAGCGTGTCATGTCATTTCCCCCTCTACCATCGTTTGTGACGTCACATTATTCCCCACTACTCAGGGGACTGACACTCCCCTCTTGAAGAAAGTGATACACTCTTGTAGCGCCATCTTCGGAGTTTACAGTGGATGGAACTAAAAATCTATATGTAAACGTGTGTCTCTACATTAGTCACACACACACCAACGTACATGCTGTGTATCTCCTTATAGGTTAAATAGTAGTAAATTAGGTGGAATAAAAAAGGATATTTTACATAAAGCGAAGAGCCCGTATCAGTTCATCAATGTTACTATTGAAATATATACTTCTTGACGTACTTCTAAAAATGATAACTGATACCTGGGCTGTTAGCTTTAACAAAAAAAGAATATTAAAACAAGTAATCTATATTTAGTTTTTTTTATTTCTATTTTTCCTATTTTTTTTACATTTATAGTACGCCGCTGTTTCTATTTCTGTATTTACACAATGCGAACGTTTTCCCTTTAAAATCTTATTTAAATTTGAAATCCATAAATTTATGGAGAAGAGTGATACTATTTTAACTATATTCTATATAATCATAAATTATTCAAGGAAGCTAAGTGGAAGTAGTGGGACCAATCTGTTCTATAATCTTGGCCTTTTTAATTGCTTCTTCCCTTGCCTTAAATACGTTGGCTTTTGCTAATTCAAAAAACATTTGTTTGCATACCAGTGGTTTATATTTTGCAAGACGTAGCTGCATTTCAAAAAAGTCTCTCTGGACAGGAGTTAAAGTATTCAGCAATTTGTTTATTGGTTCTGTTTTTGCATATCTTCTCATCTCCTGCTGCCTTTTGCGAAGAGATGTCAATTTTGACGACAATATTCTCTGCTTCTGTCTATATTTTGTGGCTACTTTGTACAAATGCTTTGATATAGGACAAAACATTTCTTTCAAGAAGCGCCCTTCAATAATTTTTGCTCGCTTTTCAGTTGTCATTTTTACTCTAGAGGGTGCAGAACGTACATTTACTACAGCTTGACTGGGTCCTGCCACTGGTTCCTCGAATGAACCTATGCTTTCTATTATATGTGATTCACTGGGTCCAGGTATTATATCGCTCTGTTGACTTGTTGGGTTATGCGCACCTACTTGTCCTATTGAAAGTGGTAAAGGAGAGGGTCGATTCGTCGCGGAATCGTCATCGGTGGTGGTGAAGGACTCATTATCCTAAGAGAACATATTTCTAATTATATTTTTACATACCACATGTGGAATTGTATTCATCATAAATATTGATATATCACCTGCTGTGGTAAATTAATCGAAGGGATAGCCTCACGCTTCAATTTACGTAATTTGTAGTCAGACGAATAATCATTTTCTGTGAAATGTAAGTGGCAAACAACACATTTCTCCACATTCACCGCTGCGTTTCAAGCTGGTTTAAACTGTTAACCTATAACCGTTGACCATAATATCCCCTCTTCCCTTCCAATTTTTGAACCAATCAGAAGTGCTCTACATTTGCGCCATCTGCGCAGTTCACAGTCAAGTGAACTACAAGAATATACCACTTCGAGCATAGGAGTGCCATCCCCCTGCCACTACTCCACTAGAGTTGCGACACGAATCTCCTTATGCGGATAGTCGCGGGAGGAGAAGTTAGAATGAAAAGAATAAGAAGGCTTCAGTCATAAAATTTATAGCGAATGCACACAAAAAGATCTTGGAAGCATTTTTCAAAACTGATGCACCATACTGTAACCTAGGGATAGGAGATCAGGTGCATAATATTCTTTTCACTACTTATACAATGTTGCGGCAGGAATACAATCAAACGGGTGGAACTTTAGAAGCTAGAATTGCTACAACAGACTTCAAAATAACTTATCTTAATTCCAACCTCAATGTCTCAAAGGAGATTATAAAAACAATTGTTAAAGAATGTGGGAAAACCTTTGGATGTGAATTCAAAAAATATGATCAAAGGGACCCGGAAAATTGGTATGGTATAGCCAATCCAGTATTTAATTTTTTGAGTGGGTACGCATTGCGTAGAAAAGAATTACGATTAGGACACCACTACATGCCAATAGAGAGGCGCAATAACCAACAAAAAGATGTGAGCTTGGCCCAATATGGGATTTATGGTGTACATCACCCACTTTGTGAAGGCATCACGTTTCCACCAGAAAAAAGAGCTTCCATGCCACAGTCCCTAGGTCCTCTAACAGCACTATTGTGTTATCTAAAATCTGATAGAAGATATTCACAAAAATGGGCTGAAGTGGTAGAGAGGGAAGATGTTTCCATGGCGGGGGCATCGTCTAGCAAGCCTGATTCTGGCTTTTGTCTCAGTCTCTCGCTTATTGTCTATTAGCTACCATGAGCTGGAACATCTTTTCCCTTCCTTCTTTTGCAGATTAATAGGTTTCCGCACTTGACGTTTTCCTTTGCTTTTTTTATCATTGCCTTGGTTTTCTAAGCTTTTTGATTTTTTTTCTCTGCCAGAACTTTCGACTTTTTGGCTGCGATTGTATTTAGATATGCCTTTCACACGCAGCTCTATCACCTGTCCTATACTAGGTGCTCCACGCAGCTTGCCTCAGAGTCAGCTGCCAACATACAAAGATGTGCTGCTTGCTTGCTTCGAGGAGAAATATAACAATGTCCACGTTAAAGGGCTATCTCCTAAAACACCAGTTTTTGACATTGCCAAAGTAGTAGCCGCCAATGTCGTAGCATTGTATGAAAAGGCATCAATTCCTGTTGCATCATACAAAACCGTAACAGAAAGAATTGTATCTTTTCATAAAGAATACGATAAACTAATGAAATCGTATCAGAACAAATCAAGACATAACACCGATGGTCTAAATGTTGCAGTAAATAAATTCGTTGATAAATCAAACAGATTGTTTGATATTTCTTCCTGCAAATGTTCTCTCGATGACGACAATCCTCAAGAAAGCGCCTGTTACTGCGTAAATAAGTTAAAAAGGGTGCCAGCTATTGAAAAGCAGTTCCTTCATGACCAAAGAAACTCGCGTCAGATGGTAATTTGACGGCGGAGTTGACCCTAAAGTCACTGAAATATTGCAAAAGAGGGAGATAAGAAAATTATCGGTGGCCCAGCAGAATGCAAATGTAAATAGCGTTTTATTAGAGGCCGGTCCGTCTTCTACCAATGAATTTTATGAACCTGCTGAATCTGACAGTAACACAAATGATTCAAGTGATGAATTTAAACCAGAGGTCGGCAAAAAATGCACTTTTCGGCCGATTTTCAGATGACTCCGCCTACCGTTCCCCTCTTTTCCTTGATACACCGCGCGCTGCATTCAAGCCGGTCCAGCCTCAGGAGCGTATCGTATTCTCCGCAGAGTGGAGCCATGGAAAGGCGAAAGAGAGGTGAAAACTTTATTTTATGAAGTGCTTTTTTTGTTGTTGATATTTATTTCCAATAGTTTTCCACGTAACCCATGAGGTACTATTGCAAACGCGTTTTTTTTTTAAGTGGTATCCCCAGTAGGCCTAATCCACTAATAATTAGGAAAATACTAATAACTGACTGGACAAAAGCAAAATGAACAGAAACATATATGAAGAAGAATTAATGAAGTTTAAGTTTTTTGGACTTACAAGCGAGAGAAGGAGCATCGATCTCCAAGTTCGAAGTAGCAACTCGTAAAAGACACGATAAAGAATGGTCACTTAATAAAGAACGCTTTTCATTTTTAATAAATTCCATTTTAGAAAACGCGGTCTCGCATAAATATGTGGATCCGAACATCGAGTATATTCGCAATCCGAAATCCCGAAGCTTGGGATACAAAGATTGGTTCAAAATTTTGAAGAAATTGAGACCCGTTTCTTTTACTGTCTTCAATGAAATATCAGTTTGTAAATTACATAATTCTTCTTGCAAATCTAAACGCTGTTCTTCGATTGGTGCTGTAAGAGGATTTTCGAAAAGTATTAATTCTACTCTAAGTTTTTCAAAACATCCAAAACGTGTATCAAATTCTTCTATAAGAGAATTTATGAAATGTATATATTCCTGGAAATTACAATTGCTGCTGTTTTCTTCGAGTAGAATTTGGCACGAAGAAAAGAAGTGAAAAATGCCATTATTTATGTGGGATTTAAACAATTGTAATTTTCTTCGGAATGAATCTATATGACTGATTAATTGAGAAATATTTTGATTTGTCGTTTGCAGCTGTAAATTAAGAAACTTAAGTTGGTTAGTGAAGTCTGCAATAAAAGCAACTTCGGTGAGAAACGCGATGTCTTTCAAAAGAGATATGTGCTCATCAAATTTTGGATTTTTAATTTCTTCCAAGAAAAGAAGGATCTCTTTCCTTATTGCAAAAAATATTTCTAAACATTTTGCTGCACTAAGCGACCGTACTGGACAATGTAAAGGAATATCAGTATAAACCGTATTATGTTCGTGGAGAAACTGTTGAAATTTTCGGTGCATGAGGAACTTGTGTCCTCCTTTAATTGCATTGATTATTTTTGTAACAGTGTCCATAGCTATTGAAAGTTTAACAGCTTTTCCAGATAATGCTTCCTGATAAATTATACAATGCAATGTGGGAATATTAATATTTCGCTGCTTTAATTGACCGACGAATCCTATCTTAGAACCTGTCATAACTTTCGCGCCGTCAGTTGCAATCGAAGAACATTTACTAAAATCTATTTCAAACTGTGTGAGACATTTTTCAACTGCTAGAAAAATATCGAGACCTGTTGTTGTATGATGTAATGGGATCAAATCTAGCAGCTCCTCGACACATGAGAAATCGTTTTGTACGATTCGAGCAAAAATACTCAGTTGACTAGTATGTCGAATATCGGTGCTTTCATCAATACATAATGAAAAATATATGGACGATTGCAGAAGATTTTTTAATTTATCCCTTATCGAATTACTGATGTTGGTAATTTTAGAGGATATGGATTTTCCACTGAGAGGAATATTCATTGCTTCGTCCAAAGTCAACAAATTGCCAAAGGCCTTTACTGTTTCGATGATACAGTTTTTTATAAAAGTACCTTCGGTAAACGGCTTGGAATGTTGTGCTATCAGCAAAGAAATAGCGTACGAAGCTGCAACAGATTTTTTTGAAGGAATTTTATTCGAAACAAAAAGTTCAGAACTTTCTTGTTGTACTAATTTTAAGCCCTCAATAATATCCAATTTTTCGGCTGTCGAATAATTGGAATATGTTGATGAATGATGAGTATTAAAATGTTTCTCTAACGTATATTTTTTCATTACTGACGGCTGAAAGCCACAAACCAAGCACATTGCTCCTCCGTTGGAAATATTCGTGAAGAAATAATCCATCTCCCAAGATTTATTAAAAACTTGCACATAACTCTTTCTATCCATTGTTAATGATTCTAATGTAATCCGAAAAAAACTGATAAGATAAATAACCTCAGATAAGGCAGATAAGAAGAGATAAAATGAACTACTCACTTATTAACAGAATAATAAACTTCCTATAATATATATTGAATGTAAAGTTGCTTTGAAAAAAGCAGTTTGTTCCACCACTGGCATTGGTTCATGGGAAGACGTCGCGGTTCTCGGTGAGCGGCCTTTCATAGCTGTTAACGGAAAACTACATGCGAAAAGACATGACAGCTCTCTGCGCACGCTTTTGTCTTTAGACATGCCGAGAACATCGACTTTTCTGCTTTTCGTCGCCGTTAGCTGTTAGGAAATACCGCGCGCCGAAAATCGCGGCGTCTTATCGCACGATTCAATGTCGATGATGACATAAATTACTTGTCTTAAAACAACTTTATAGTCAACGTACATCATAATAAGTTTAATACTCTTTTAATATTTAAACAATTCTTATCTAATCTTATTTATCTTATGTTTTTATTGAAACAGCATTTAGATTTGCAGGAAAAATTATGAACATTTTTCTTCTGTCCAGTCAGTTATTAGTGTCTTCTTAATTATTAGTGGATTATGCCTACTGGGGATACCACTTAAAAAAAAAAACGCTTCTGCAATAGTACCTCATGGGTTACGTGGAAAACTATTGGAAATAAATATCAACAACAAAAAAATCACTTCATAAAATAAAGTTTTCACCTCTCTTTCGCCTTTCCATGGCTCCACTCTGCGGAGAATACGATACGCTCCTGGGGCTGGACCGGCTTGAATGCAGCGTGCGGTGTATCAAGGAAAAGAGGGGGACGGTAGGCGGAGTCATCTGAAAATCGACCTAAAAGTGCATTTTTGCCGACCTCTGATTTAAACTTAACAAACATGAAACAAACACAAAGCCAGATAAACAAATGTGCATTTGTCTCTCAAATACGGTATTGATTAGTGATCGGTATGGCATGTCCTTTAGGGAAACGGCAGCAATTACCTCTGCTGTTTTGAAAGATGTAGGGATGATTACTGATAAGAATTCGTCTTTTGTCATTGACAAGTCAAAAATACAAAGAAGTAAATCAAAAGCTAGATGTGCTCTCCAGAAATCAAACGACGACTTAGATGATCTTCGAGGTTTGTATTTCGATGGTGGGAAAGATAAAACGGTAGTTCAGGTAAAAGAAGGAGCTAAATTTTATAGAAGGACACAAATGGAAGAACATATTTCTTTAGTGCAAGAGCCTGGTTCTTCGTACATGGGCTATGTCACTCCGTCTTCGGGCTCTGCCGCTGATATAGCTCAAAGCATTTTTGAGTTTCTGGAACAGAGAGGAAGTACTGAAAATCTTATTGTAGTAGGTTGCGATGGCACAAATCTCAATACAGGACATAAGGGTGGTGTTATTCGTTTGATGGAGAAAATATTGAACAAGCCATTACAATGGATTGTATGTATGTTGCACTTCAACGAGTTGCCCTTCAGACACTTCATTCAATACCTCGATGGTACCACAAGTGGCCCTAACACATTTTCTGGACCAATTGGAAAACAGTTAATTAAATGCGAAACTCTTCCCATCTACAAATTTCAGAAAATAGATATTGATTTACCCGTGCTGAACTTTAAAGAACTCAGCAAAGATCAAAAGTATCTTTATGAGATATCCCGGACTATTAGTTCTGGTAGTTGTACTCGGGACCTTGCAAGGCAGAGGACCCTGGTCGTCTAGCACACTCCAGATGGTTAACTACAGCAAACAGAATTCTTCGTTTGTACGTTGGCACTTCCAAACCCTCTACTAACCTGAAAACATTGGTTACATTTCTTTTAAAGGTTTATATTCCTTCTTGGTTTGCTATCAAGAAGAGACATTCATGTACAAATGGAAGTAGACTTCTTTGGGAGATAATTAGGGACACAAGATACTTACCGAAGAGGTATCGGAATATCATTGATCCTGTCATTGCAAACAATGCATATTTCGCTCACCCCGAGAATATGCTTTTGTCCATGTTGGCAGATTATAGAGGCGAAGTAAGGCAGATGGCTGTTAACAAAATTTTGAATGCAAGAAGCAGTCTACAAGGCCAAGAAAGCACAGAACGTCGCATTTTTCGTGTGCCTTCAGTCAATTTCAATGCCACAAATTACGTGGAGATGATAAATTGGTCTTCCGATCTGTTTATAGAGCCACCAATTTTGCAAGGCATTGCGGACGAGACCATTCAGTCTTGTGTTCACGACAAGTCCAAAATAATTTCATTAGTCGGCAGTTTTCCATGCCACACGCAAGCTGTGGAGCGCACTGTGAACCTGGTCACAGAAGCTGCCAAGCACGTGTGCGGTTTTGACGCTCGTGATGGTTACATAAGAGCAACATTATGCTCAAGACTTATGATGCCATCATTCAATACAAAGTGTGAATTCAAGGGTTTGAATGACGAGGAATCGGATTAAGCAGATGATGATAAAGCCCATCAATGGTTGGTTGGTTGGGATGGGTTAGAACGGAACCCGACGTCAGCTACCTTCTCATGGTATTCTAAGTCGTTTCCCTTTCTTCTTTTGGAGAGTGGGCGAAGAGCTGCACTACAACACAATAATGTACAACCTTTGCTTCTTCATTTTTATGCGAGCTAGGGTATCCCTCTATTCGCAATTTTACTCGGCTGCATCGGCCGCTTGCCGCTGCTTACAATGCATAAAATGTAACAAGAATTCGTTATTTTCGTCACTGGTAGCAGCGTCGTAGGGCTTCTCACGTCTTTTTCTGTACCAATAAAACTCTTTCTTGGCATCTGGTGTAGCATTTTATGATATTGTAACCCAAAATTAGCCTTTTAAATCCTAAGGCAAGCTAGATATACCAACACACCGAACTTAGTAGGTTTTATGGAATTTTTCAAAACTTCAAGCACGCTGCGGGGATAGTAAATATTATCCGATCGGGATCAAACTTCGAGCACTTTCATTTGAAGAGGGTCCACAACTTTTCCGCACCCCGCCGAATCCAAACTCTCACTTTCGGTTTTTTCGATTCACCCTAATCAGCATCAGACAGTATGGTCACGTATGGTTGTTCGGTAATGTCAGGTAATGTGCCCCCTTGATAAGCAATCAAATTTAAACAAATTTTCTTTATACAGATATGGACTGACATGTTTTATATTCGGCCTCCAGTGGGGAGCGTAATTCTTCCTATATTAGAGAACTGTATCAACACGCGATTGTCATATTTTAATTATTTGGAGAGTGATAACGTACATGGCAATTTTTATGGAAATCCGAAATATTTGTTAGAAAACTCTGAATATGATTGTATGGGACACTTTGCACTGAGGTATGTTGAATTGTACATAATCTACTTTAGCTCATTTGTATAGTAAACATGAGCTTTTATGTTTGCGCATTTCCAATGTTCCAGACGAATAGCTGCTACAAGAGTCAACTTCTGTTTATATTGGTTAAAGAAGGAGGTGTTATTTCTAAGTCAACGGTTAAGAATTCTTTCGGATTCGCAATTGGTTGAACTCTTGACTCATATTGTTTATGATTTGGATACAGCGAAGAATAACAAAACGATATTAGATAGAACAATACGTCGGATATGTCTCTTTTATTTGGAAGCGATTGCTGGAACCAGGACTTCTACATTCAACAAATGCACCGAACGCTCGTGTAAAGGTAACTTAATGCGAATGTACAAATTTTGGAAGCAATAAAATCGTAAGGGCATTGTAAATATTAGTTACCAATATGGTACACACGTTATTATGTTATTATGTTATTATGTTACAGTACCATTTGAATTCCTAATAGATTTAGTTTTAACAAGAAATGTTGAAATAATAAACGGATACGTCATACTTCAATCCTATCAGTGTGTTGAAGCCATGGTAGCGTTGTTGATGGGTAAATCACCGATCGCGGTTTTTGCTTTACGGGCCAACTTGACTGCTCGATTTACGTATTGTCGAACTGTTTCACCCCAATTTTCAATTCATTATTTGTTCTAGAACCAGACTGCAATGTTCGATTAGAATTTTGGGTCGAAAGTATCCGCTGACAGATTCCTGCACAAAGTTCCTTGATATTGGTATAAATATCCGCGAGAACAATTTCGATGTGCAACTGATTTTATCCGATAACCGCAACAACAACCTGGAATTGTGCATAACAACGTGGTCCGCAATTGTAGCCGACGGAGACAACATATGCAGTTTCTTCGACGAGCCAACAAACACGCGCGACGATATTCATTTTGAAGATTTAAGTATCGAATTTGGGAAATTATACGACGGAAAAATAATTAAGTTTTACAAGGTAAGAAACTCGATTGCGTAAGCAGTCTACGAAATGCTTTTCTTTCTCGAGTGATCGAGAATAGAAAGATTGAGAAATATTTGGACAGCTTAAATAGACGTGTGCATAATACACATTTTATACATGTATTGAAAGAATCTTAGAGTCTTGGAATACAACATTTCTTTAATGAAATGGTAGTGAGCGAAAAAATAAAGTCTGCGGAGTACTTATTATCCGTAATGAACAAAGTAGACACAAAAGCATATTTTCTGTTTTTAAAATACGTTTTAAATTTTTTTAACGCATATAATGCCTTTTTTCAAGCTTCGGAAACAAGAGTACATATGTTGCACATAAAATCTGTCAATTTCCTTTTGCAAATTTCGCAAAACTTTTTGGAACCCGGGAAAATAAAAGATATACTGACAAATATTCAATTTTCGGATGAAGAAAATCATAAATCTATTGATGAAATAAAGTTAGGAACGGAATGTGAAGAATATTTGGTTACATTACTACTCAACGAAGGACATGCAGATGTTATTTTGAATGTTCGGCGGAACTGTTTGCAATTTTATATCGTTGCTGCTGAAAAGATTAGGAAACGATTACCGGTTTTTACTGTATTTTTTTATAAATTGCAAAGTTTCTTACCGCAAATAGCTTTACACGACATTAACAGAGAAACGTCTTTCAATGACATTTTTTTCGTTGCAAAAACACTAAGCGGTTTTGACGAAAATGGTTTAAAGGAAGAATGGCTTGCACTGTATCAAGATTTTACTAGTGAGGAGAAACAAAGGCTCTCAACTTTAAATTTCGATTCAATGTGGAAAGAAATTATACGTCCGTGGGATAATATAACAAGATATCCAAATTTGAAATCACTAGTGAATTCTATTAGATCTCTTCCGCACTCGAATGCTGATCCAGAAAGAACTTTCTCCTTATTAACGGATCTAAAAACACACAAAAGAAACAGACTTTCTTCGGCAAATATCAATGCAACATGCGTATTTAGGTCTGCGTTGAAGACGAGGGGGGAAACTGCTTTAGACATGAGAGTGAGTGAGAAACATTTATCTCTCATGTCTAAAGCAACCTTATATGCATTGCATAACCACCACCAGCACCTTCTCGCGGTTTCCGTTGAGCAAGATACTGTACGCGTAATTAATTCGCATAATTCTAGTGTACAATGAATAAGCATTTCAATTAACAGTAGAATTATTTTTAAAAAACGCGTATACAGGGTGACCAAGACCACCCGTATCATCCAAATATTTCGAAAACTGAGCGCAGCAGACAAAAATGTTTCAGACGAAAGTTGTAGGGTTTCAAGTAACGCATTATGTAGCAATATAAGTATGACCTTGAAGAATGTTGTCAAAGTCATGTAAAAATCAACTTCAAATTTTTAAATAGAAACCGCCATTTTTCATTCCATATTCTTATAGCCTGTGTCGAGACGTTTTCAAAACACTGCCTATTTTTGTACTCTGCATAAGCAATTTTCAAGATATGAAGCTTCAAATTTAACGTACCGCCGGCATTCGCATTACCCGATGTACACCGCGAGGAGGTTGCTCGGTCGGATTACACACACACACACGTACACGTACACGTACGCAACACAAAATTGGCCCTTTTTAGGGTCACTGTGATGTACAATCGCGGTGTACATCGGGTAATGCGAATGCCGGCGGTACGTTAAATTTGAAGCTTCATATCTTGGAAATTGCTTATGCAGAGTACAAAAATAGGCAGTGTTTTGAAAACGTCTCGACACAGGCTATAAGAATATGGAATGAAAAATGGCGGTTTCTATTTAAAAATTTGAAGTTTATTTTTACATGACTTTGACAACATTCTTCAAGGTCATACTTATATTGCTACATAATGCGTTACTTGAAACCCTACAACTTCGTCTGAAACATTTTTGTCTGCTGCGCTCAGTTTTCGAAATATTTGGCTGATACGGGTGGTCTTGGTCACCCTGTATACGCGTTTTTTTTAAATAATTCTACTGTTAATTGAAATGCTTATTCATTGTACACTAGAATTATGCGAATTAATTACGCGTACATTATGTTGCTCAACGGAAACCGCGAGAAGGTGGTGGTGGTGGTTATGCAATGCATATAAGGTTGCTTTAGACATGAAAGATAAATGTTACTCACTCACTCTCATGTCTAAAGCAGTTTCCCCCCTCGTCTTCAACGCAGACCTAAATACGCATGTTGCATTGATATTTGTCGAAGAAAGTCTGTTTCTTTTGTGTGTATTTAGATCCGGTAATAAGGAGAAAGTTCTTTCTGGATCAGCATTCGAGTGCGGAAGAGATCTAATAGAATTCACTAGTGATTTCAAATTTGGATATCTTGTTATATTATCGCACGGACGTATAATTTCTTTCCACATTGAATCGAAATTTAAAGTTGAGAGCCTTTGTTTCTCCTCACTAGTAAAATCTTGATACAGTGCAAGCCATTCTTCCTTTAAACCATTTTCGTCAAAACCGCTTAGTGTTTTTGCAACGAAAGAAATGTCATTGAAAGACGTTTCTCTGTTAATGTCGTGTAAAGCTATTTGCGGTAAGCAACTTTGCAATTTATAAAAAAATACAGTAAAACCCGGTAATCGTTTCCTAATCTCTTCAGCAGCAACGATATAAAATTGCAAACAGTTGCGCCGAACATTCAAAATAACATCTGCATGTCCTTCGTTGAGTAATGTAACCAAATATTCTTCACATTCCGTTCCTAACTTTATTTCATCAATAGATTTATGATTTTCTTCATCCGAAAATTGAATATTTGTCAGTATATCTTTTATTTTCCCGGGTTCCAAAAAGTTTTGCGAAACTTGCAAAAGGAAATTGACAGATTTTATGTGCAACATATGTACTCTTGTTTCCGAAGCTTGAAAGAAGGCATTATATGCGTTAAAAAAATTTAAAACGTATTTTAAAAACAGAAAATATGCTTTTGTGTCTACTTTGTTCATTACGGATAATAAGTACTCCGCAGACTTTATTTTTTCGCTCACTACCATTTCATTAAAGAAATGTTGTAGTGTATTCCAAGACTCTAAGATTCTTTCAATACATGTATAAAATGTGTATTATGCACACGTCTATTTAAGCTGTCCAAATATTTCTCAATCTTTCTATTATCGATCACTCGAGAAAGAAAAGCATTTCGTAGACTGCTTACGCAATCGAGTTTCTTACCTTGTAAAACTTAATTATTTTTCCGTCGTATAATTTCCCAAATTCGATACTTAAATCTTCAAAATGAATATCGTCGCGCGTGTTTGTTGGCTCGTCGAAGAAACTGCATATGTTGTCTCCGTCGGCTACAATTGCGGACCACGTTGTTATGCACAATTCCAGGTTGTTGTTGCGGTTGTCGGATAAAATCAGTTGCACATCGAAATTGTTCTCGCGGATATTTATACCAATATCAAGGAACTTTGTGCAGGAATCTGTCAGCGGATACTTTCGACCCAAAATTCTAATCGAACATTGCAGTCTGGTTCTAGAACAAATAATGAATTGAAAATTGGGGTGAAACAGTTCGACAATACGTAAATCGAGCAGTCAAGTTGGCCCGTAAAGCAAAAACCGCGATCGGTGATTTACCCATCAACAACGCTACCATGGCTTCAACACACTGATAGGATTGAAGTATGACGTATCCGTTCATTATTTCAACATTTCTTGTTAAAACTAAATCTATTAGGAATTCAAATGGTACTGTAACATAATAACATAATAACATAATAACGTGTGTACCATATTGGTAACTAATATTTACAATGCCCTTACGATTTTATTGCTTCCAAAATTTGTACATTCGCATTAAGTTACCTTTACACGAGCGTTCGGTGCATTTGTTGAATGTAGAAGTCCTGGTTCCAGCAATCGCTTCCAAATAAAAGAGACATATCCGACGTATTGTTCTATCTAATATCGTTTTGTTATTCTTCGCTGTATCCAAATCATAAACAATATGAGTCAAGAGTTCAACCAATTGCGAATCCGAAAGAATTCTTAACCGTTGACTTAGAAATAATACCTCCTTCTTTAACCAATATAAACAGAAGTTGACTCTTGTAGCAGCTATTCGTCTGGAACATTGGAAATGCGCAAACATAAAAGCTCATGTTTACTATACAAATGAGCTAAAGTAGATTATGTACAATTCAACATACCTCAGTGCAAAGTGTCCCATACAATCATATTCAGAGTTTTCTAACAAATATTTCGGATTTCCATAAAAATTGCCATGTCCGTTATCACTCTCCAAATAATTAAAATACGACAATCGCGTGTTGATACAGTTCTCTAATATAGGAAGAATTACGCTCCCCACTGGAGGCCGAATATAAAACATGTCAGTCCATATCTGTATAAAGAAAATTTGTTTAAATTTGATTGCTTATCAAGGGGGCACATTACCTGACATTACCGAACAACCATACGTGACCATACTGTCTGATGCTGATTAGGGTGTATCGAAAAAACCGAAAGTGAGAGTTTGGATTCGGCGGGGTGCGGAAAAGTTGTGGACCCTCTTCAAATGAAAGTGCTCGAAGTTTGATCCCGATCGGATAATATTTACTATCCCCGCAGCGTGCTTGAAGTTTTGAAAAATTCCATAAAACCTACTAAGTTCGGTGTGTTGGTATATCTAGCTTGCCTTAGGATTTAAAAGGCTAATTTTGGGTTACAATATCATAAAATGCTACACCAGATGCCAAGAAAGAGTTTTATTGGTACAGAAAAAGACGTGAGAAGCCGTACGACGCTGCTACCAGTGACGAAAATAACGAATTCTTGTTACATTTTATGCATTGTAAGCAGCGGCAAGCGGCCGATGCAGCCGAGTAAAATTGCGAATAGAGGGATACCCTAGCTCGCATAAAAATGAAGAAGCAAAGGTTGTACATTATTGTGTTGTAGTGCAGCTCTTCGCCCACTCTCCAAAAGAAGAAAGGAAAACGACTTAGAATACCATGAGAAGGTAGCTGACGTCGGGTTCCGTTCTAACCCATCCCAACCAACCAACCATTGATGGGCTTTATCATCATCTGCTTAATCCGATTCCTCGTCATTCAAACCATTGAATTCACACTTTGTATTGAATGATGGCATCATAAGTCTTGCGCGTAATGTTGCTCTTATGTAACCATCACGAGCGTCAAAACCGCAAACGTGCTTGGCAGCTTCTGTGACCAGGTTCACAGTGCGCTCCACAGCTTGCGTGTGGCATGGAAAACTGCCGACTAATGAAATTATTTTGGACTTGTCGTGAACACAAGACTGAATGGTCTCGTCCGCAATGCCTTGCAAAATTGGTGGCTCTATAAACAGATCGGAAGACCAATTTATCATCTCCACGTAATTTGTGGCATTGAAATTGACTGAAGGCACACGAAAAATGCGAGGTTCTGTGCTTTCTTGGCCTTGTAGACTGCTTCTTGCATTCAAAATTTTGTTAACAGCCATCTGCCTTACTTCGCTGCTATAATCTGCCAACATGGACAAAAGCATATTCTCGGGGTGAGCGAAATATGCATTGTTTGCAATGACAGGATCAATAATATTCCGATACCTCTTCGGTAAGTATCTTGTGTCCCTAATTATCTCCCAAAGAAGTCTACTTCCATTTGTACATGAATGTCTCTTCTTGATAGCAAACCAAGAAGGAATATAAACCTTTAAAAGAAATGTAACCAATGTTTTCAGGTTAGTAGAGGGTTTGGAAGTGCCAACGTACAAACGAAGAATTCTGTTTGCTGTAGTTAACCATCTGGAGTGTGCTAGAGGACCAGGGTCCTGCCTCGCAATGTCCCGAGGACAACTACCAGAACTAATAGCCCGGAATATCTCATAAAGATACTTTTGATCTTTGCTGAGTTCTTTAAAGTTCAGCACGGGTAAATCAATATCTATTTTCTGAAATTTGTAGATGGGAAGAGTTTCGCATTTAATTAACTGCTTTCCAATTGGTCCAGAAAATGTGTTAGGGCCACTTGTGGTACCATCGAGGTATTGCATGAAGTGTCTGAAGGGCAACTCGTTGAAGTGCAACATACATACAATCCATTGTAATGGCTTGTTCAATCTTTTCTTCATCAAACGAATAACACCACCCTTATGTCCTGTATTGAGATTTGTGCCATCGCAACCTACTACAATAAGATTTTCAGTACTTCCTCTCTGTTCCAGAAACACAAAAATGCTTTGTGCTATATCAGCGGCAGAGCCCGAAGACGGAGTGACATGGCCCACGTACGAAGAACCAGGCTCTTGCACTAAAGAAATATGTTCTTCCATTTGTGTCCTTCTATAAAATTTAGCTCCTTCTTTTACCTGAACTACCGTTTTATCTTTCCCACCATCGAAATACAAACCTCGAAGATCATCTAAGTCGTTGTTTGATTTCTGGAGAGCACATCTAGCTTTTGATTTACTTCTTTGTATTTTTGACTTGTCAATGACAAAAGACGAATTCTTATCAGTAATCATCCCTACATCTTTCAAAACAGTAGAGGTAATTGCTGCCGTTTCCCTAAAGGACATGCCATACCGATCACTAATCAATACCGTATTTGAGAGACAAATGCGCATTTGTTTATCTGGCTTTGTGTTTGTTTCATGTTTGTTAAGTTTAAATTCATCACTTGAATCATTTGTGTTACTGTCAGATTCAGCAGGTTCATAAAATTCATGGGTAGAAGACGGACCGGCCTCTAATAAAACGCTATTTAAATTTGCATTCTGCTGGGCCACCGATAATTTTCTTATCTCCCGCATTTGCAATATTTCAGTGACTTTAGGGTCAACTCCGCCGATTACCATCTGACGCGAGTTTCTTTGGTCATGAAGGAACTGCTTTTCAATAGTTGGCACCCTTTTTAACTTATTTACGCAGTAACAGGCGCTTTCTTGAGGATTGTCGTCATCGAGAGAACATTTGCAGGAAGAAATATCAAACAATTTGTTTGATTTATCAACGAATTTATTTACTGCAACATTTAGACCATCGGTGTTATGTCTTGATTTGTTCTGATACGATTTCATTAGTTTATCGTATTCTTTATGAAAAGATACAATTCTTTCTGTTACGGTTTTGTATGATGCAACAGGAATTGATGCCTTTTCATACAATGCTACGACATTGGCGGCTACTACTTTGGCAATGTCAAAAACTGGTGTTTTAGGAGATAGCCCTTTAACGTGGACATTGTTATATTTCTCCTCGAAGCAAGCAAGCAGCACATCTTTGTATGTTGGCAGCTGACTCTGAGGCAAGCTGCGTGGAGCACCTAGTATAGGACAGGTGAAAGAGCTGCGTGTGAAAGGCATATCTAAATACAATCGCAGCCAAAAAGTCGAAAGTTCCGGCAGAGAAAAAAAATCAAAAAGCTTAGAAAACCAAGACAATGATAAAAAAAGCAAAGGAAAACGTCAAGTGCGGAAACCTATTAATCTGCAAAATAAGGAAGGGAAAAGATGTCCCAGCTCACGATAGCTAATAGACAATAAGCGAGAAACTGAGACAAAAGCCAGAATCAGGCTTGCTAAACGATGCCCCCACCATGGAAACATCTTCCCTCTCTACCACTAACTTCTCCTCCCGCGGCTATCCGCATAAGGAGATGCGTGTCGCAACTCTAGTGGAGTAGTGGGGAATAATGTGACGTCACAAACGATGGTAGAGGGGGAAATGACATGACACGCTCTGACAAGTCTGATCAGAATTATTAGTCTCCCCCTCATTCTTCCATTCTCCGATTTTACTCGGCTGCATCGGCCGCTTGCCGCTGCTGACAATTCATAAAATGTAACAAGAATTGGTTATTTTCGTCACTTTTAGCAGCGTCCTAAGGCATCTCACGTCTTTTTCCATCCCGATAAAACTCTTTCTTGGCGTCTGGTGTAGCATTTTATGATGTTGTAACCCAAAATTAGCCTTTTAAACCCTTAGGCAAGCTAGATATATCAACCTCCAAACTTAGTAGTTTTTATGGAATTTTTCAAAACTTCAAGCATGCTGCGGGGATAGTAAATATTATCTGTTCGGGATCAAACTTTGAGCACTTTCATTTGAAGAGGGTCCACAACTTTTCCGCACCCCGCCGAAACCGAACTCTCACTTTCGGTTTTTTCGATACACCCTAGTGCACAGCTCAATGCCGAGCCTTTTCCTGTTGGGATTTTCTATGGAGCTAGCAAGCCTAATCCTTTGAAAATGTATCTTGAAGATCTACTTAATGAACTGAAAGAAGTGCAACAGACTGGCATTCATTTAAATGGAGCGCATTTTACTGCAAAGTTTAGATGTATTTGTGATGCTCCTGCACGTGCTTTTGTAAAATGTGTTAAAGGGCATAACTGTCTTCATGGTTGCGAGAAGTGTGAAGATGGAAGGAGCGAAAGTCATCATACCATTTATAGTACTTCATGTGGTATAATTAGAACGGATGAATCATTCTATAATAAGCATGATGGTGATCATCATAATGGTGATTCTCCTCTAGACGTTGAGTTAAGAAATGGATGTATCACAGTTTTTCCCCTGGAACCAATGCATTTGGTCGACCTTGGGGCAGTCAGGAGATTTCTAAATTTCCTTTTGTCAAAGGGTAAAGTGACAGTAAGACTTAGTAGTGCAAGCACTTTGCTGTTGAATAACATCATAGATAATGTGTCACCTTGTTTACCCACTGAATTTGGGAGAAAAGTTAGGTCTTTGAAGTTTTTTGCCAAATGGAAAGCTACTGAATGCCGCCAGCTTCTTTTATATATTGGTCCAGTTGTGTTCCGTTCTATTCTAAACACTAATGTATATAAATACTTCTACATTGTAGAATTTTCATAATGTGCAATAAGAAGCTTATAGAGTTATTTCTACATGATGCAGAAATATTTTTGCAACACTTTGTATCTTATAGTGCCAAAATTCTTGGAGATAAATTTGTGTCCTATAATATTCATAACCTCTTGCATTTGGCTCATGAAGTTCAGCAGCATGGTTCTCTACCATCATTTAGTGCTTGTTCCTTTGAAAATAAGTTAGGACAAATAAAGAAACTTGTGAAATCCAACAACCGTCCTCTACAGCAAATTTGCAAGAGACTTTTAGAACACAAAAAAATTGGAAGGTCTTGTGGCAAGTCAATGGCTCGAGGATTGCTTCAGGAGCATCATACAGGTCCTACTGCCAACCTAAACAATGTGCAGAGTCAATTTCATGTTTATGAAAGCAAAAATTTTATTTTGAAAGATAAGAAACCAGACAATTGTATACGGCTTCGAAATGGACATCATGGGCTAATTTGTAACATACTACTTTGTGATAAAAATGATGTCAAGATAGTTGTACAAACATTTAAATCATATGGTGATCTATATTCCTATCCCATTGAGTCGCGTAAACTTGAAGTGTATGAGGTCTGGGATCTGGTAGAACATGTCGAGGTTTACATGTTATCAGATGTACGTTACAAGTGTGTAGGGGAGACCGGGGCGGAATGGACTACCGGGGCAGAACGGTCTCCGTGGTCTAATGTCGTCCAGAGGCGCTAGACTGCGCTTAGACTGACAAATGTTTATGAAAACAATGTCTGTTATGATTAGGTTAAGTTGCAACTGTTGTCGCGCACCAGTTACGTAGTCTACCTATAAAAGTAAGCGAATTAACTGTTGTATTATAACTTCCCGGACCGTTTGCAACTAAGGTAAGTCTGTCATTATTTTTTTCATCACAATCAACGTTTAGTCCACCTAAATCAGCATGTTCTTAGCTATCTTTGTGTACAATGCAGTTGGGGAAAAAATTTGTTTACGGTGGTTACTGAATATTTTCCCAATAGTTATGCGTTTGGGGCGGAACGGACTACACCCGTAGTCCGTTATACCAATACCCAGAGTTACACCAGGACAGAAACGAGTGACAAGAAAGAGAGGTAAAACCGCTATTCTCACATCATCTCCGTACAAGAATGAGCTACAAGAAGCGGTCAAAAAATCCCTGGAAGCTAAAGAAACTAAAGAGAATAGAGCAAAGATCAGGCTGCTAGCTCAAGGAGACAAGAAGAAACTGAAAGGAAAAGGAAAAAGTCTTCAATCAAAGAAGAGTAAGAAAAAAGAAAAAGAAATTGACGCTTCAGAAAATGAAACATCCGAAGACAACGAAGATGCGGCATGTATACATTGCAAGGAATTATATTCCACTTCAATTGAGGGTTGGATTGCATGCCAGATGTGCAAGCAGTGAGTTCATAACTCGTGTGCTGGCATAGATAGTGGGGATGATGAAGCCCAGCTTATTTCTAAGGTGTGTCATCAAAGAAATTAAAAAAAAAAACACGGAGTTTATTCCGCCCCGTGTATGGGGCGGAACGGACTTAAAGACACTTTTTTAGTTTATTGCTATAACAAACAAAATATATTATTTTATGTTATCTTCATTTGCAAATTTTGTTACAAAAATGTTTGAATAAACGGTTCCGAAGTTTTCTAAAAGAAAATTTCATCATTGAGACCTCAAAAATTTACTCCAAACGTTAGGCGGGCCGTTCCGCCCCGGTTTCCCCTACTTCTACCATATCAGGCTAGGCATGTAGTATTTCCTCTTCTCCATCTATTCTAGGTATTGATGAAAGCTAATGTGATAGAAAATTTTTGTTTAGTAATCGTTTTTTTCCTTGAATCATAGGTTGAACGTATTACAATATCTTTTCAATATTTCTTCATTAACATTTTCATAATATGTATTATTTTGTATTATATTTTGCAGCAAATGTTTTGTGTTGTGGATTTCCTACAGTGGTTTGATGACGATGACAGAAATACTGGTGAAGAGCCCATGAGAGAGACCGCCATAGTACCAGAGAGTTGGCTAACTCCACAGAAAGGGAGGAGTCATTGGCCGCCTCAGTTTAAAAAGAGCATGTTCAAAATGCCACTTAATCCATCATGGCCTGTCTATGAAATATAAATTAGGGGCACATATGGTATTTATATATCAAATTTTAGAAGTTCATTGCGTTTTATTATTTGGTTTCAACTACAAAATTTTTTTTTCGGTTAGATTCTTATTCAAATGCCAGAATGAAGCTTTCAAAAGCAGTCGAGACTGATAATTTTGAGTTAGCTCCTGAATCACATGGAAGGAACAAACGCAAGAAAAAACTACCCAACCGTTTCGGGGATTCAAGTTCAGAAAGTGATGAGGTGATTGTACCGCCTCCTCCCAAAGAGTACCAAAAGAAGAAAATAGCAAAAAATTCAACCAATATGGTGCATTCTTCGTCGAAGCAGAAGTGTATAGAGAAGCCGTCTATTTTATAAAACACTTCATATGATTCGATGTCTTTGAAAACATCTGTGTTCGGGAAATAGCCCCGACGCTAGAGAGGACGTGAGAGGACGTGAGAAAGGACGCGGTGGAGACGGGGTGTTCAAGTAAAGAGCTATTGAACGCGAAGTATGCGTGTAATGACCTGAGTTGGTCACAGTCTTTTATTCGTGAGAAGTCGTCATGTATAGTACTCATTGTACAATTATGAGAGTACGGTGAGAATGCAGTGAGAGTAGAATGAGATAGCCCGACGGTATTGTTGGACCGTAACGGCGCTTTCAGAGCAAAACTCCATGATCTAATGCTGAATACTCGCGAACCCGCGACATACATGCCGCATGCGTAGACGTGGTGATGTACTAGAGCAAGACGTGAGAATACTAGAGAGAATACTTAGAATCGACCGTATCTGAGAGTTCGTGTGTGGTCTTGTGAGAGTACTGTGTAAGAGGTGAGAGAGACCGAGAGCATGACTTGTGAAAGTTCGAGCGATACTTGTACGACAAAGTAAGACTTGTGAGAGACCGTGAGCGTACTGTGTGAGGGCTCTAGAGTGACCTGTGTGCGACTGACTAGAGTGTGATATGAGACAACAGGTGAGAATGCTATTAACGTAGATGCGCGCGTCTAGTCAATAGTTATGAGATTGTGGAGTTTTGCTTGTCTGTCGGCCGATAAAGCAGCGAGGGACGGTATCGATGTTGGGAAAGAAACACGCACCTGTTACATACTCGGTACCTCATATTTTTATTAAACATTAAGATAGTTAAACGCTCGGATCATGCTCCATGTAGGGCACTCGCCGCGAAGGAGACGCGTCAGCATTTAGACCTCGCGAGGCGACCCAGCTGAGGAATGCGTTGACTCCTCCAGCATGGGCTCGCACCACATGCCGCGCGCCTCTTGCCTACCTACTTTGGGGCACAGACACCGCACTCCGCGCCTCACTTGACCACCGTATGATTTACAATAAAAGACTCGCGATTATAATCAACATTGCCTTTAGAGTTTCAGACATCGTTACGCTGTCACTCTGCTCCGTTCTCTTGCACCGATTCACATTAGAATCACGGGTAAGGACAAAGTCCCGTACTTTATCGTCAAGCACCGCGCAATAGTCGCTTTGCCACGTAAAATCGGGAAGGGCCCGCGGAATACTTGACTCTCGGTAAACGTAGACCACGAACTGGCTACGCGTAGACTCAACCGCGTAAAACATACTTTAAATCTTTGCCAGCCCACGCAAGAGCCTGGAGCTGTAGTTTGTAAATGTAACTAAGAATATTAAAATCACGTCGCGAACGCGTAAACGTGTCTCCTCCGTGTTGAGTTAGCTTTAAAGCATAATAACTAGTGTAAATCGCGGAATAGGATTATTCTTGTATCAGAATCGATCGCCCTCAGTCGCATTGTACACCTGAGTTGCGATCTCACTTGTAATTATTCAAGTCAATATACGTTTTGATATCTGTTAAACCCAGAATCCTAGTGGAGTCATATGTCATTAGACATTCAAACGCAGGAAGGTGCGCTAACCCAAGCCTTATCCTAGCCTACTCCACTAAATTCCTAATAGGGAAGAATTGAGCTCTACCGCTCGGGTTCAATTTCTTCCTTCAAACAATCTGTTACTGGGACCTTCCATCCTGACAACTCCCTACGTAACAGAAAACTGGTGTCAGAAGTGGGATTCCACACAGAAAATTTTTTTTTTTCTCTCCTTTACCAAATTCCTTAACGAAAGCTTGGGGACCGATTGGCTGCTTGGTCAAATTCATACCCCTCGTCTCTTCGTTCCTTCAACTCCAACGAAAGCTTGGGGACGGATTGGCTGCTTGGTCAAATTCATACCCCTCGTCTCTTCGTTCCTTCAACTCCAACGAAAGCTTGGGGACGGATTGGCTGCTTGGTCAAATTCATACCCCTCGTCTCTTCGTTGCTTCAACTCCAACGAAAGCTTGGGGACGGATTGGCTGCTTGGTCAAATTCATACCCCTCGTCTCTTCGTTCCTTTCGTTTCCAACATCCTTAATTCCCATTTGTCGTCAATTCACTGCGTTTGAAAATGACGACTAACACTGGGAATTCCGACTTCAACCAATCGGTGGTTGAAGCCTTGAATTTTACATTCAAAGAATCGCGGATTCAGAATGCCGTGGCACCATTGCCAACATTCGATGGCGAGTCGCGGTCACTTTCTGAATTTGTTAGAGCATTAAATGCGGCAAAAGTGCAACTCAATGTCGGAGATGAGTCGCGTTTTTTGCTTTTGGCAATGAACAAAATTCAGGGCGCCGCGCGGGATGATATACTCGACAAATCATTTACAACGATTGCCGATTTAATTAAACATCTAAAAAAGCGGTATGCCCCCGCGTCGGATGTGGCAACTATTCAAATGGAAATGCGCCATTTGCAAATAGGTAGGGGTGAAACGGTTCGACAATACGTAAATCGAGCAGTCAAGTTGGCCCGCAAAGCAAAAACCGCGATCAGTGATTTACCCACCGACGAACAAGAGGGTAAGAAGAAGGAAGTAAACGCAGCGTTACTAGAAAACTTCCTATTCGGTTTACCGGAACCGATGAACACCAAACTCGGTCATAAAACATTTGCGTCTCTGGATGACGCCATAGACGAGGTTATGGATTTGGAAAGACGCCTCAGCGTCCATTACGCGATCCGTGGTGTTACGAGAGACCAGTATTGTGGGGTGGATTACGCCACGCGACATCAGCAACCGTATAGAGAGACGGCGTATCCAAATTCACCTTCCCCGTATGACAAATACCGGGAAGGCTACCGGCCGCGAGAACGCAACGTCAGCTGGCACGATGACCCACTGTACGAAGTCGAGGAACGGCCTTCCCGGCCTCACGCATACAGCCACTCAGCTATGCATGAATATAGGCCTAAGACGCCTCCAACACCACCGGTTACACACGAATATAGGCCTAAGATGCCTCCAACATCACCGGTTGCACACGAGTATAGGCCTAGGACACCTCGAACACCACCGGCCCCGTTTCACGCAAGAGGAAATCAACAATATCAGGATTCTGAGCCTCCACCAACCATCCCACCGAGGGACCCAACGGGGCAAACAAAATATAAGTGGTACTGCTGGAAATGTGGTAAAAAGGGACATGATGGGAAGAGTTGCCGAAATAGGCGCTCTAATACTCCGAGCCCGGCACGACGAGACCCACCAACCACTCCACAAAAAGATAGCAACCATTTAAACTATCAGGGCGCTCGCAGAACTCCGGGAACTGCGGGCGAAGCCAATTACCCCGTCAATCGGTCCAACTTCCCTCAGAACCAAAGCAGGGACCCAGTAAAAATATGGTCAAGGAACGAGACCCGCCAACCATTACATTCAGCGTTCCGGAATTAAGGGAAAAACGCACCACGATGGTCATCGATACCGGGTCATCGGTCAATTTGGTCAAATTAAGAGCCCTGGGCCCCCAAGCTCGAATAATGACGGGAGAAAATTGAAAGATCACCGGTGTGTCGGGAAATTCCATCACCTCAATTGGATCTACTCTTCTCACACTGGGGGAAGAGACGGTGTTCTTCTATGTTCTTGAAGATGCAGCGTGGCCGCAAAATGCCATCTTGGGCGCCGCTTACATGGAGCAGGCCGCAGTGGAAATCTCATTCAATCATCATACAATGGTCACAAGGGAAGATCCAGTCAAACCTAAATGGTTTGATAATCGTCCTCCACCACCGCCACCTAAAAACACTAAATACTGCATCAAAGGGCGAACACAACAGACTATCGCCCTTGGCGTTAAAACCACTAATATCGAGGAAGGTTATTTACCAGGGTTTAAGCCAACAGAAAATGTCACAATAGGGGAAAGCCTCGTGCGCGCAGAAAATGGAATCTGCTACACGATGGTTATCAACACTGGCGAGAAGGAGGAGGAATTTGAGGTGGAACCTCAAGATCTACAACCATATGAGATCCCAGCAGGACCTTCTGGACAGCAGCAAGAACCTAAAGGAAAAACTCATCGCGTGGAGGAAATAATCAAGTTACTAAGATTGGATCATCTAAACCGGGAAGAAAGGAGAATGGTAGAAGAACTTGTTGAAGAATTTTCAGATCGCTTCTACTTGCCCGGCGATAAATTGGGAATGTCAAAAACTGTTAAACATAATATTCCAACTTTAGATGCAACGCCAATTCATACGAAACAATACCGTTACCCACAAATTCACCAGGACGAAATCAAGAAACAGGTAAAAGGGCTTCTAGAAAATAAAGTCATTCGACCATCGACTTCACCTTATAACTCGCCATTATGGATCGTACCTAAGAAACCGGACTCACAGGGAAACAAAAAATGGAGGATGGTGATTGACTTCCGTACACTCAATGATAAAACAGTCGGAGACAGCTATCCACTACCGTGCATCACGGAGATTTTGGACCGTTTAGGAAAGGCAAAATACTTTTCTGTTTTCGACCTCGCCAGTGGATTTCACCAAATCGGAATGAACCCTGTTGACGCTCCAAAGACCGCATTTTCAACACCAAACGGACACTACGAATATGTACGCATGCCTTTCGGTCTAAAAAATGCTCCAGCCACCTTTCAACGGCTGATGGACCATGTCTTGAGCGGTCTTCAAGGAACTACTCTGTTTGTTTACCTCGATGATATCGTGGTATATTCATCCTCCTTAGACACACACAGGAGTAGAATTCGCACTATGCTGCAACGCTTACGGCACCACGGACTCATGTTACAACCTGACGCAAGGAGGTTACCTACCTCGGTCACGTTCTTACACAGGGAGGAGTGGAACCCGATCCAAAGAAGCTAACAGCTGTTAAGGAATTTCCGATACCCAAGAACGCCAGGAGTATTAAACAATTTCTGGGATTGGTGGGATATTACCGACGGTTCATTCCGGATTTTGCAAAACGGTCAAAACCATTAACGGCTCTGTTACGGAAAGACACCCGTTTCGTCTGGACAGAAAAACAGCAACAAAGCTTCGAAGATCTAAGGAACGAACTATGTAAAAAACCAATTCTTCAATTTCCAAATTTTTCCGAGCCATTTATCGTCACCACGGACGCCTCTGATATAGCCCTAGGAGCTATCCTAAGTCAAGGGAAAATTGGTCAGGACCTGCCCATTGCGTACGCATCCAGAGTCTTAATACCAGCAGAGAAAAATTATACAACTACAGAAAAGGAATGTCTGGCTATTGTATATGCAGTAGCTCAATTCAGACCTTATCTGTATGGACGGAAATTCACTTTGGTAACTGATCATCGACCTCTAGTCTGGTTGCACTCAGTAAAAGAGCCATGCACCCGACTCGCTCGATGGAAATTGAAATTGGAGGATTACGAGTACGATGTTGTATATAAATCGGGGAAAACAAATTTGAACGCTGATGCACTTTCAAGGAATCCTGTAATATCCTTGCCAGCCCAGACAAGTGCAAAGGACAAAGCCTTCAAACCTACCGGAGGCTGGAAAAAGACCATACAGAGTACAAGTAGCATCGGTAGCCGAATAAAAACTCGAAGAGCTACGGTACCATCAAAAAACACAGAAGAACAACCAAGTCCCACGGAAAATAAGGGAAATTCACCAGTAAAAGTAACGAGACCAAGGATTGCTACAATGCCCGCTGTGCACAGTACAGAAGGGCATACGAAAAAACCACACCAACAGGGAATAGAGTTGACACCAGTGCTGGAAAGCTCGTCTGATGAAGAATCGGAAGTCTTCGAATTAAATAAATCGGACGTGTCCCCAGCGGAAACCACAATACAGAGAGAGAATCAATTAGGAGAACAGTTAAAAAAATCAGCAGATGTGCTTTCGCTTAGGGAAGCAAAGAATAAAATGAGGGATATGTCAAGGGAACTCGACGAGTCTATTGGCAAACTAACCAGGACCCCAGAGCTGCCGAGAACTGCTCCTACTATTTCAACGCAAAATTTTACGCCAGTTATCGCCGGGCCACGCATTAACCAAAGAATTTCCATGGCACCAACGCCCAGGAGAAGCATGTTACCGGGGGCGCAATCAACACCCGGGTGTCAAGCTCATTTTCCACGATCATCTATGGAAAGGGAGGAGATAGAATCTTCCAGCATATTCCCCAACGAAGGGGTCACTCTTTCCCCCCAATTTGACTGCGTTTCGAGCGATGAGTTCGACAGCGACCAGGAAGAAATAAGACCCGCCGGTGGAAGCCCGTGTGTCACCCGAGACGTTACTCGCAGCAAGAAGCAACGTGGCACATTTTCTTCCTGCCGACTGCCGAACCACACACCCGGTGAACAAAATGTTGCAGGATCTCAACATTATAGACACACAGGAAATTCTAAGAGCAAAGCCAAAACTAGGAACGGTCTTTATCTCGGAACAGGAAGAACATCAAACCTTTACAATAATCCATACCGAGAGCTGTTACGATAACGTTGACCTCAACAAATTCGAGAAAGCACTGGAATCGCTCAAGAAGTCGTTACAGAAGCTGGCATTAAAACATCTCAGAATACCACTACGGGGTAGCGGATTCGATCACCTGTCCATCGATGATCTGACCTTTGGTGTTAAGTCCGTGTTTCGGGATCACCCGATGGACATCACGCTATGTGTTGGAAGCATACACGAACCAGCACACGAACACCGGCAGGAAATTATTCAGGAATACCACACAAGCCTGGTCGGTGGACACAAAGGAGTGACGAAGACTTATCGCCGTATAAGGGAAAAATTTAACTGGCCAGAAATGCACAAGGATGTGCAAAATTATGTACGCACATGCCTCGGGTGTCAGGAACAAAAATTGGTGCGTATCTAGGCGCGCGGCGCGTGGTTAGAAGAGGTTATGTGCGCACGTAATGCGAAGAGGTTAAGCGCGCGCACGTGGTGCGGAGAGGTTATGCGCGCACGTGGTAAGACGCGCACGTAATGAGAAGAGTTAGGCACGCACGGAAACCGAGGTCGTCGGCACCCCACATCGACTCCACAAGCCGATGAACCGCACGACCCTCGGATATATGTACGAGTTGCGGGTTCGTAACCGTTGGGATACGGAGATCGGTGAAACCGTATTAGTTCTCGTATTTACACTTCATCGATGCTATCAGTACAAAACACTCCACGCGTCTAGTCACGACCGGCACACGAGGAGAGTACGACTAGTACGACCATGAGATGGTGACGCGATGCGGAAAACGTGGACGGTGATGTGCACTCGTATACGGCTCGAGGCATAAGAACGAGGAGAAGCCTCGCTCTCCCAATTTCCGTCGCGGTGAGGGCTTCTGGGTAAATTCTCGTGTTTCTCGTGCCGTGGTAATCCGCTGACTAGATGGGCGACGCGGCGCTCCAGATATCACCTAGTTGGTGACGCAGCGCCATAAGATTGTAGGGTTAAGGGGGAGCACTACCGAGATAGCGTCCCCCGGCCTGTGGTCATTTCGAGAAGTACACCCAAGTGCAAAGTCGGTGTCCCCCTAGGGGAATGTGAACCGGCCTTCCACCGTTCCGAGCGGGGCGTTGTAATATAATAGATTTTTGCCATTTTGTGATCAGAAACGATCATTCGATGTATTTTATTGCGAATAAAAGGATTTTTAGGCAGAAATACGAGATTCCATCGCAAAAATAGACAAACCGCGGTCTCCGGTGATTACTCTGCCTGCTATTGGCTGTTGAGAGGGGACACCGACTTTGCTCTTGGGTGTACAAAGCGGGCAGAACGCATGCGCGGCCAGAATGTCAGGGCCGTGCGAAATATTGAATGAGGTTGAGGGGGACCCCAAAATTTATCAACGTTTTAAATTTTCGGATAAAGCATAGATATTCTTTTATTATGCAGTTGTAATATGTTTCAGCCTCTGTAAAATGTGCCACAGAAGGCAGTATTAGTTATAAATGCTTATGCAAATCAATTATTACAGAATATTTTATTTATTATTATTATTTAGGATTTATTATTACATGAATTTTTCAGATGTAGAACGAAAGTTAAAACTATATAAACACTTCAACAAAAAGAAACTTGTATAAAAGGGTGTGTATAAACTTGAAAGTAATACTTTGAAGTATAGAAAACAATATCAAACTCTCCAAAGTATTAAATCATATTACAAATAAAACAAATGTTACGCAAGGAAGATATAGTATTTTAAAACTAAACCCTAAGATGTTTATTAAAATAAGAGTTCCTTTACAAACGTTTAAAATCAAAGAAATATAATTGTTAGAATATTTCCATCAAAGGTTTCGTCGTCTTTTCCATTTTTTTCGAATGGTTGATGCATAATATCTTGTTCCTATAAATTCTGCAAATCCTGAATACATCTTCATGGATTTGTCAGCCCCATAAGTGTAGTACTGGCAATATGATGTCTCCTCTGAAAGCAACACAAATGGTTATATATACTGGTGGCGAATAAGGTCATGTATTAAGCTCTGAATAGTATAAAATTTTTAATACCTGGACCATATGCATTGGTGCTTAATATTCAATTCATTACATTGTAAGTCTGTAATATTGATTTCTATCTCTGCCTTTTGCGCTGTGTCATCTTACTATAGCTTCTTGTGATATCGCCAACCTGCCTATGATAGTTGTAACATCTAAAACAAATGTAAATTATAGAATATAACAGAAGATGAATGTAATACAGCAGTCAATATAATGTACCCTTCTTTGTCTGACATCTCACCCTCCACCACTCCAGCATAAAGACATTACTTTCGCTGTACTAGTTTTGGGGTATATAGATGTACACAAGCCTCCCCACCCGCTCGTAAGAGCTTCGTCAAGGTGAGGGTACTGTCGGGGAGGAAAAATATAGTATCTAATGTTAAGTTAAAGTTATTTTCAAAACATTTCACATGCGTTTTGTGCCATAATCTACCAAGCTACTTAAATATACATGTGACATTCATACAAGAGACAACAACATTCATACATGTGTCCAATTGTACAAGAAACAAGTACGTTTATAATTTTCTGTTCTTTCTATTTCATGCAAACTGTTATTTTTCACATTTTATAGTTTTCTGATCATTGTATTTCATGCAAACTGTTCTTTTTCACATTTTATAATTTTCTGATCATCGTATTTCATGCAAACTGTTCTTTTTCACATTTTATAATTTTCTGATCATTGTATTTCATGCAAACTGTTCTTTTTCACATTTTATAATTTTCTGTTCTTGTTATTTCATGCAAACTGTTCTTTTTCACATTTTATAGTTTTCTGATTATTGTATTTCATGCAAACTGTTCTTTTTCACATTTTATAATTTTCTGATCTTTTTACTTCATGCAAACTGTTCTTTTTCACATTTTATAATTTTCTGATCTTTTTACTTCATGCTAACTGTTCTTTTTCACATTTTATAATTTTCTGATCTTTTTACTTCATGCAAACTGTTCTTTTTCACATTTTATAATTTTCTGTTCTTTCTATTTCATGCAAACTGTTCTTTTTCACATTTCATAATTTTCTGATCTTTTTACTTCATGCAAACTGTTCTTTTTCACATTTTATAGTTTTCTGATCATTGTATTTCATGCAAACTGTTCTTTTTCACATTTTATAGTTTTCTGATCATTGTATTTCATGCAAATTGTTCTTTTTCACATTTTATAATTTTCTGTTCTTTCTATTTCATGCAAACTGTTCTTTTTCACATTTTATAATTTTCTGATCTTTTTACTTCATGCAAACTGTTCTTTTTCACATTTTATAATTTTCTGATCTTTTTACTTCATGCAAACTGTTCTTTTTCACATTTTATAGTTTTCTGATCATTGTATTTCATGCAAACTGTTCTTTTTCACATTTTATAGTTTTCTGATCATTGTATTTCATGCAAACTGTTCTTTTTCACATTTTATAATTTTCTGTTCTTTCTATTTCATGCAAACTGTTCTTTTTCACATTTTATAATTTTCTGATCTTTTTACTTCATGCAAACTGTTCTTTTTCACATTTTATAGTTTTCTGATCATTGTATTTCATGCAAACTGTTCTTTTTCACATTTTATAGTTTTCTGATCATTGTATTTCATGCAAACTGTTCTTTTTCACATTTTATAGTTTTCTGATCATTGTATTTCATGCAAACTGTTCTTTTTCACATTTTATAGTTTTCTGATCATTGCATTTCATGCAAACTGTTCGTTTTCACATTTTATAATTTTCTGATCTTTTTACTTCATGCAAACTGTTCGTTTTCACATTTTATATGTTTCTGATCTTTCTATTTCATGCAAACTGTAATTTTTCATATTTTATAATTTGTTTATTTTTCTTTCTCATGCATATTTATACCATGTTTGTAATGTTGGAGATCAGGAGGGAATTTATAATGAACGGAATCATGAAGTATCTGCCAGTCCTTTATTATACTCGTTACACTCTCACGTCTCACTCTTGTCTGCCTGCCGTCTCCCCACTCTCGCCTACCTCAGTCGCCACCTAAAGCCTCGTTCCTACGCTTAAGCCTGCTTCACATCTTTCCTTTTATAATATTTTTCTTTAATGCATTGTAAGGCTAGGTTATATCAACTAGTGATTATCTTAAAACTATTTTCACTTTAAGTCTCGTAGTCCTTCAAGTAATTTGGTTTCTTTGTCATTCTTCCGTTCTTAGTTCTACTAGCATCAATTGTGTCCGATTGCCGACTCGCTTTATCCGCCGTTGGTGTTCCAACCGTTGTCGAGGAACCGGGTTCCGCTAAGTCGGCGATATCTGTCTGCTCATTATCCGCGTTTTCCTCGGTCTTAATATCTAAATCACAATACGGCTGTATTTTATATTCTACGCTCCGACCCGTATCGTGTAACAGGTGTCGTCGATTCCTGTTCAGAGTTTTTCCAGATTCTGTGAGTACGTTATAAGATCTTGGCTTGTCCGGTTTACTAACTATAATTCCTTTCCGATCAAACCGGTTGTTCTGTGCATTTTGAATCCTAACTTGATCTCCTACGTCAAAATCTGGAAGTCTCTTTACATGCTTATCGTAATAGACTTTTTGTGAATCTTGCCGCTCACGTAGATTCTCTCTTATCTTATCATAGTCTATGTTAGTCTTATTCCTATAATTTGCATTGCATGTCGGTACAAATCCATTTACGTTCCTGCCAAGCATTAGCTGATTTGGCGAGCCGATCTCAGGCGTGACTGGAGTGTTTCTGTATTCTAACAGTACTATGTATGGATCACGATTGTCTAGCTCTGCTTTTCCCAGAGATTTTTTTACGGTTTGAATATGCCTTTCGACCATGCCATTACTCTGCGAATGTTTGGCTGATGACGTTTTATGCACAAAATCCCATTCTTTGGTAAAGTCTTTGAACTTCAAACTCGTGAATTGTGTACCCGGATCAGTATACAATAACTTCGGTATTCCATGCTTCGCAAAACTAGCTTTTAGTACGTTTATCACAGCCTCGCTCGATACACTTGGTAAGTACCCTATGTCAACATACTTTGAGAAATAATCTATTATTAAAAGATAATCTTTCCCCTTAAAGTTAATTAGATCCGTGCCTAATTGTATCCACGGCGCGTTTGGTATTTCGTGTTGTCTCAATGGTTCTTTGGTATTGCTTTTCCTAAATTCTAAACAGATACTGCAGTCCTGGACCACATCCTCAATATGTTTTGTCATACCTGGCCAATATAACAATTCGCGCGCCTTGTTTTTAGTTTTTTCCCTTCCTAAATGACCGTAATGCAAACGGTTGATCATTTCTTTGCGCAATGCTTTTGGTACCACTAGCTTATCATTTTTAAATAGTAATCCGTCTTTTCCGAATAGTTCGTCCGCGAAAGTGTGATATACCCTTATTTCCCTAGGTACTTCTTTTTTCTCGTTTGGCCATCCTCTCCTGAAGAGTGTCAACACCAATTGGAGTTCTTTATCAGTCTTCGTTTCCCTCTTAAACTCATTTAATCTGTTTTCGCTCATGTGATCTGTGAAATCTACAAGTAGAATACTAGAGTTTAAATCCTCATCATCCTTTACCTTGGTGTTGTCCATCTTGAGTCTGGATAGAGCATCTGCTATATTCATCTCCCTACCTGGCTTATATTCGACATTGATCTGATAGGGCTGCAGTCTTAATCGCATTTTCTGTAATCTTACCGGGGAACTAGCTAGTGGTTTCTTTAATATCGGGGTTAATGGTTTGTGATCGCTTTCCACTTTTACTTCGTGCCCTAATATGTATTGGTGAAACCTTTCGCATCCGAAGACTATTGCATATAGCTCTTTTTCAATTTGAGCCCATGACTTTTGGGTTTGAGTGAATGCTTTTGACGCGTACGCTACTGGGAGGTTGTTCTGCAAGAGCACCGCGCCTACCCCTGTGCTACTTGCATCTACGCTCAGTTTACATTCTCTGTTCGGGTCATAGTATTGCAGCGTCGGACTCGATATTAAAGTCTTTTTCAGGTTTTCATACGCAATTATGCTCTCTTTAGTCCATGCAAACGTGCTGTTTTTCTTTGTCATTTCCCTCAATGGTGCTGGCAGACTGTTAGCCATTCCTATGAATTTCGATACATAATTGACCATCCCTGGAAACCTTTCCATCTCTTCTATACATTCTGGTCTATTCATATTCGATATCGCGTCTATTTTACTACTGTCTACCTCGATGCCTTCGTTTGTGAATACATGCCCGAGAAACTTGACCCGATTTACGCCTATCCTGCATTTTCCCTTGTTCAGTGTAATGTTTCTTTCACGAGCCCTTTGCAAGACTTTCCCTAGGGTTTCTTTGTGTTCTTTCTCGTTGCTGGACCAAATAATTATGTCAGGTGCTTTCCTTTTACCGCTTTGATCAGATCAGATCAGATCAGATCACATCAGTTCAGAAACTAGCATGTTCTTTTAGCTAAACTGAAGTGATCAGATCACTTCCCCCCTTACCGCTGCTGATCTACCGACGGACTAAGATCAGTAGGTGATATTTTCGTATCACTTGCGGTTACTCGCTTCCTATTGGTCCATACTAGAAAAGTATTTTGAAAACTATGAGATGGTTATTTTCGCGTTGCATTTGTGCAATCTCAGCTCACTTAATAAACACAGATTGTAACAAAAAAGTGACTTATCAATCATACAAACTAATGTGAGCGTACATACAAATTTTGAGGTTACTTATATTTTGGTACGAACTGGTGTGAACCTAAATCCACGAAACAATTACGAGGAGAAGAGAAATATGAATGCCGGATCTGATCGATCTGATACATGCTTGTTCCATTCACTTACTGAAGTGATGTGAATATTTCAGGTCACAAAATATCAGATCATATCAGATCACTTGTAAAAGGAAAGCACCTGTCATCTATGAAATTTTGGACACCCGGGATGCCTTCGAATGCTTTTGAAAATTGTTTATGAAAAATTTCTGGTGCTGAATTTATCCCATAAGGCATTCTCGAAAAACAATATCTCCCAAATGGAGTCTGAAATGTGGTTAACTTCGCGCTTTCCTCATTTAATTTGATTTGATAAAAAGCTTTATTTGCATCTAGAACACTAAATATTTTAGTATTATTCATTTTTAATGAAATTTCCTCAAAAGTCGGAAGCTTGAAATGTTCGCGCTTGAGGCAGGAGTTTAAATACTGCGGATCTAAGCAAATTCTCAACGAATTGTCCGGTTTTCTTATAATCACTACTGCGTTTTCGAATTCCGTCGGTTCACTAATTTTACGGATGATTCCCGCTTTTCTCATTGTCTCCAACTCGTTCTTATACTGGTCCACCAACTTGAATGGAACTTTTCTACAGGGGATACTTTGTCCTCTCGAATCCTCTTTTAACTCCAGCTTGTATTCGAAATTTGTCAGTTGCCCTATGCCCTGAAACACATCTCGATATTTATCTACAATGTGATTGCAATCTATTCCCTTAGCGTTCTCTTTTGTTATCGCGAGTATTGAATTATCTCTACCTGGATTTACTGATAATAGGTTCAGTCCTTTAATCGTCGGTAAACCTATTAACGGGGGCGGCGCGTTTTCTCAGTCTACAACTTGGAATATTAATTTTGCTTTTTTTCTTGCTATTTCGCATAAAATGGTAATACTACCTCTCGTACCGATCTTGGTTCCTTCGTAATCGTATAGCTTTGCTTTTGACTGATCTATTTGTTCATGTAACTTTAATCTCTGTATATCTCTATAGCTTATTACCTTACAGCCGGCTCCCGTATCCAATTAAAATTTAAAATTCACATTTTTACCATAATCAATTAATTTTACCGTTACGCACCACGAGTTATCTTTATTATCTACCTTTATTTTACCCAAAACTAAAATCTCTTCTTCGCTCGAGTCTTTTCCTTCGACTTCATTTCTTTCTGCCGCATTGACTTTATATGTTTTATTTCTACATACTTGCGCGAAGTGGTTTGCTTTACGACAATAATTGCACTGTTTACCATACGCGGGACATTGCCGGCTGAGGTGCGTGTACCCGCAGGACGTGCACTTCTGGAAGTCTCCTCTCACGTTCGGGTTTCTGTCGGTCTGCATTGTCTGCTGCGGTCGCTGGTTGTCTCTCGTGTTGCTTCTATTTCCGCTGCTGTTGCCTCTGTATCCTCTTCCTTGGTCCCTTTTAACGTAGTCGATGTTTTCTGGTTTCTCGTTTTTCAATGTCTTCAGCTGGATCTCTGCCATTTCTGCTGTTTGGCAAAGTTTGGCACACTTCTCATAGGTCAAGGCGTCTTCTCTTAGTAACCTCTCCTTCAGCGATGAGTTCTGGATTTCCGCGATGATTAGATCTTTCAAGAGGCTGTCTCTTAAGCCTCCCAAGTCACAGTTTAAACTCAGTTTTTTTAATTCAACGTGAAATTGATTGAAGGTTTCCCAGTCTCGTTGTCGTCTTTGGAACAGCAGATGTCGGTTAATACTTTCGTTCGTTTTTGGAACACAATGTGCCTTGAACGCCGCCACAACCTCGGCGTATTTAGTTTTTTGTTCTGCCGTTATCTCGAATGTTTCGTATTTGTCACAGGCTTCTTCTCCTATAGTGTGGAGAAGAATGGCAATTTTTACTTTGTCGGCTTTTCCCTCACACTCTATGGCGTCCATGTACACATTGAATTTTTGAATCCACTTTTTCCAATTTTCCGCTATATTTCCCTCGAAAGACAGCGGGCTTGGCGGTTTCAGATGGACGCTCGACACGGCAGCCATGATTTCTTTGTCTCGTCCACGTGTCTGGCGTACTCTCGCTTTGTTCTAATATCAATGTGTTTCCTTTCCGATAGTTTTCCCTGATTGTACCTTTGATGATCTTCTCTTTCGTCCTACCGACTGCGCCATGTAATGTTGGAGATCAGGAGGGAATTTATAATGAACGGAATCATGAAGTATCTGCCAGTCCTTTATTATACTCGTTACACTCTCACGTCTCACTCTTGTCTGCCTGCCGTCTCCCCACTCTCGCCTACCTCAGTCGCCACCTAAAGCCTCGTTCCTACGCTTAAGCCTGCTTCACAATGTTACACATACTACTTATTGTACAAAATCTCTAACATAAGAGGCATGCTTCTAATGTATCTACTATCTATTATTTCTGGGAGCAAGCAATTTTCGTAAAATCTAACTAATGAAAGCTCCATTTGTTCAATCCAGAATTTATCATTTTTCACAACATTGGTTACCTTTATACCTTTCGGTGTCCAAATCACAAATTGACAATACCTTTTCTCCGTTATATGCAGAAGTCCTTGTATATCATAATAATTTTCGTGCTGCATGTTCAGAAGGTCCGTGTTTTGTTTATCAAAGAAACGATGAATTTGTCCTAAACGTTGCTCAATAGCTTCTTGCGGTGTGACAGTCATCAGCGAACTGTAGCATTTGACGAGGACAACAGTATCTTCTCCAAGCAGTCCAGTTGGTGCTGCTGCAAAATAGGCAATTTTGGAGTCAATAATTAATCCACATTTTCTAATTGGGACACCACACTTTTCTTGCACCAATTGCAATGCTCTCTCTTCACAATCGCGCTCGTGTTCTGCAACAGAAATTTTTGTAGGTTTAGTATACAAAACATTGTGTATAACATTTTTGCATGATGTATTATCTTTAATACGACAAACTTTCCCAAAATTGGATGCAATTAACAATTTCTTGGAATATATTATCCAACTTGGACTTTTGGTACCATCCACTGTTTCTTTTTGTATATCGTCCCTTAGCCGTTGCCAAATTGAAAGACGTTCGCGGTGTACATCTGCGTGAATTGCGAAGTCTTCTTCCTTCATATCCGGTTTAGCTGCATGCGGACCGTAATCAGCGCCAACTCCATGCTTTGATGCTGACCGTCGTTTATCGAAAATTCCACTTCTCTGTCTTCGTTCCTTTGCATTTTCTTTGTACTTTTTAGTTGCAATTCTCTTTTTTATGCAAGCTACTTCAAACGTCGTCGGTATATCCAGCGTGTCTGTATCCCTCGTAGAATGTACTGCACTCTGCAAATGTCTGGTATTATATTGTATTAAAGCTGCATTACATCGTGCTTCATAAGAACCACGTTGTCCGAAATGAATTCTTTTTCCTCCAATAAATTTACACACTACGGAGTTAAAGTTTTCGACTATATTGGTGTTTAAGTTGTATACGAGACTGTCAGCAGAACGACTCAAATTGCACATAGCATCTTCCAACTTCTCATATATGCCTACAGCTCTCAATCGCGGTACAAGATCTTCTTCCCCAGCCTTACGAAGTCCATCGCAGAAGTATCCTATTTCGGCACAATGTTTGTGTTTTCCAAAAATATGGCTACATATATTCAAAATGTCATTCTTCAACCTGCTGGCTTTCACCGTAGACGGGCAATTTTCTTTAGACCGGTATTCAGCTGCTTTTACGACTGCACTTCGTATTCTTATAACGCTGTTTTCGATGACTTTTCGCAAATTACCTAAGCATCCTTTTATTTTAGAAATTTCCTTTATCCTGTGGCATACATTTCGCAATAAGTGGTTGGTGCATTCCACTTTCGTGACAACCATGCCAAAATATGGATTGGCATCCAAAATCTTCTTATATACACTACTGTCACCATCTCCTATTAGTGCAGAATATACAAGTCCGTGCATTTCCATGCTATATTTGAAACCTTCGACAATTATGTCACTCTCCATCGCAGTAGATGATTTATCGCGTCCCCAGTTTTTATAACATCTATGTTCCTTTCGGGTCTTTCCTTGTCGCTGTGTATGTTCGCACACAGCACAGTATTTGTTCCGCACGGAAAGGAATAACACTTTCTTGGTGTAGTACCCAATAATAGTAGCTACACCCGAAAGAGAATCGTGTTTTCCACCTTTATACGATCTCTTCATCCAGCTTCCGTCTGCGACAACCGGTATATGAGGATATCCATCGCGTATATCTCCTCGATCTATTGCTAGTTTCCGCTCTTCCTCACCAGCTATTATCATTTGCTCCATTGCGCATGCTTCTAATTCTGCACCTACTTCTTCCTGTAATCTGAGAGATATTTTTTCTGCCATACACGGAATGTGCATTCTCGTCATAATTTCCTTGAATCCGGTGTATCCAATACCTGTCGAGAGTATGGCAAGCGCAGAATTTCGATTAACGCATTTTATTTTATCATTCGGATCTTGACTGTGCACCGTTGTCCAATAATCACACAGGTTGCATTTCAGCACTATTGCTGTTCGCATGCCGTTGCTGTGAGACGAATAGACAAAGAAGTCTCCAAATGAGCAGTTCTTCTTACTTTCTTTGAGGTGCTTATCAATGCCCTCTCTCAACTGTCCAATGAAATAAATGAAATCCACCGTTCGAATACCAGGTATATCAGCATCCTTCAATTGTTTTCCGTCATATTGTAATCCGCAATTATTTTCGGATATTGTATCTGAACTGTGGGCATGTTCGGTGAAGCCTATCGGTGAGAGCAATCTATCTTCGCCTGCTATCTTTATTGTCGTCGTATTTTCTTCGTCATCTTCGACTCGTAGCACTTCCTTCATTTCTGCCGGCGAAGGAACAGTATCGTTGTCCGTGAAAGGGCTAGTGCATTCCATTTCCACAGCCTCATCAGCTTCCAAAACTGCTATCAGTTCTTCTGTCGACATGCTTTCATGAAGTACACTTCTCGTGCATGGCTCGTTAGTACATTCGCTGCTTCCTACTTCTGCGAATAATGCCGCGAGTTGCTCGTCCACATTTACCGCTAGTGCTTCTAACAATTTTTGTTTCCTCCTGCAAGATAACAAAACATTTTTTAACGAAAGCCGTCGTTTACAATCATGGAAGAGAACGAATGATTCAAAATAGTGTAAATCCACAATAAATGTTTCAAAATGACCAAGGCAAGCACAATGTAAAATGACCTGTGAAGAATTTTAATACATTGATATTATACGCTGCTTCACATGCGACTCTACTCACTTTCCGTTATACATTGTGCTTGCCTTCGTTGTTTGCACGAAAGCAAGGTCTGAAGCGATAATAGCTCGCACGCGATGAATCGCAATACCTTTGTCACGCGTCTCTCTCTCTACCTGTCTCCTCCTTTCTCCTCTTCATTCACTGTTGGGTTTTCCGCTACCCGCGGTGTACCCGAGTAATAAAAACCGCGTGGACGAAATTACGGACACATCAATTACATGCGCAAGCGTGTACTTAGGCATACATGAAATAAAGCTCTCGATTCGTAGACCCGGACTCATTTACAATTTTGCTATAAAGAAAAATAACGAGAAAGGCCCGTTTAGTCATCGCGTATGCCATGATTTATTAACACAGTTGCTTTAATTCTTCTATGCAAATGAAAATAATAAAAAAGCGCTTCTTCTCAAAAAACCCGAACACATTGAAAAAATCCCCGCAGACTATCCCGAACGCCACCGAAAACTGTACAGCGTCCGAGAAAAAGAGGATGACTAGGAAGCCTATTCATGCACATCCCAGATAGCACACGACGTCCAAAGGACGTCCATTTTTGGTTCTTATTTAGTCCAAACGTCCATGGACCTAATATGGACGTTTTAAGAACGTACATTATTGGACGTACAAAACATGTTAACTTTTGTGTGTTTTAAAGATATCCATTTTATGTATTTATGAGAAACATGTGTTTGGCGGCTCACATATGCCTTTATTCCGTTAAATACATCACCGCCATTGATTATTTCTCGAATATATATACATTTTCCATTTAGCACGTAAGCATCATTCTATTTTTGTTACTCACTGTATGTAAAATAAAGGTAGAATGATGTTTGCGTTGACTTGAATCGGTAAATAGAAAACATCCAATGACGCTGCGAGGGATTTTTAGCGACGGCCCTTGATTGTCAAGAAAATCGATTTTAAATCTTTATGGTTTATTAAAGTGTGCATGTATACCTGTTCTGTTCATTGCCATGCAAGACAATGAGTGTAGCGCAGTAGAGTAGCTGGACGGCTCGCACTCTAGTAACCCGCGTTCGAATCCCACCACCGACGATGGGTTTTTTCGAAATCACATCACTAATGACCATACCATTGAAATTAGCCACAGATTTATGGATAATTGTTTATTAAACAAAACAGACATCTAAAGATGTGGAATCCTTCTATATAAGTGTTAGGTAAATTTTTTAAAATTTATTAATAAACATCCCTTTTACGTCCAAAAAAGTAACACTGAACGTTTTTAAAACGTCCTAAAGATGTTCACGAATCTAAAACGGACGTTTTACACACCTACGTAACGTCCAACATGAACGTTTTTAATACGTCTTTAACACGCCCTTGTGCTATCTGGGATGCATGTTTGTATCGAACGACTATTACAGAACTAAGAAAATTAATACATTTCTTTGCTTACTTTTTGATGAACACTTTCTTTCTGCTTGGTGGTCGCCTGTTTAAACAGTATGAATTAGTCAATCTTCGCTTCCGTCTTGTTGCTAATTGTAAGGTATCCATTGCGCACAACTCGTACACAGTGTAAATGTATATTACTATACGCAGCACGCAACGAATACGACCGTTTCCAAAGGGTACTCACGGCCAACCCACATAATATTCGTGATCGAGAAACGATCAGACCTTTTCTCTGTCCTTCTTGTTTCTTCGTGCACTTTGTCAAGCGAATAGCAAGATCGAGAGGCGTGAACATTTCCTCCGGCAAGCGTTAGGCATTGGTGTTGCTATACTCCACCCCTTTGCGTTATCGCTCTTACGTGGAAATCTCGCGACGAAACTTCGAGACCCGCTATAAATTGGGCAAGCAGACTTTCCACAGACATAATTTTCCTGCAGATATCTTATAGTTTCAGAACTGTCACATTTTTCAATTTTTCATCGCTTTCTAACATATGTATAGTCTCGCCTTTCTTACATATAGAAGTAGCTATATGACTGAATAAATTACAAAAATATTATCGACCTATTTCCGCGATCATTCATTTCCAGCCCCCCCCCCCCCCTAATAAGATACAATACATAAATAAAAAATAGTTACAAAACGACATGTCGACTATATCACATAACGTATTAAAGGAAATAAGAACTGAAGCTGTGTGAAAAATAAGTGGAAAAGGAGAACCTTCGCGCGAGCAAAGTATGTAATCTCTTATTGCCCCACCATTCAGTCCCTCCTCCTTCCAAAATTTCCACCCCTGAAATCTTAGCCACGGACAAAGGTATGGTTTTCTTGCACGTGCTGCATCTCAGTCTTGGCTGTGATTCGGAATAGAAAGGATGTAAGTACATTTGTGATATACATTTGCTTATGTAATTGTCACACGTTAGTAATTCTGGGCATTTTATTCTTTTAGAAAACAATGAGTGAATCCAATTCTAACAATCCCGTAAGTGGACAAATATGCTAAGTGTTTTGTGTAATAGCCAAGTGAAAAAGTGATATATAGTGTTCGTTTTTCTGCTTTTAGGAAGCAGAACTGTTCGACGAGAGCAGCGATGCCGGTGGTGATATAATCTGTCCTGTAAGTACCATTGTGTAGTATGCAAATTCATAGAAACACTTGAACCTGTACTCTCACCGCGACTTTACAACTGCTTGCAATTTTCGACATGTTCGATACACATGCATAGGTATGCTTGATCGTGTCTACGCATCTTTATCGAGCGGATCTAAAGTTCCGAGAGTGCAAAAAGTCGCGGTGAGAATTCGGAACTTGGTTTTACAATATTAGCCGAAGGTTTCAATGAAATGAAATTTCTTAAATGAAACCATCTATACTAACTTTCGTTGGTTTTCCATTTGTTTTTAGTGTTATATGCCATACGTAGGGGGGCCGGCACCAGCACCGGCACCAGTGCCTGCGCCCGCGCCCGCGGTACACACGGCTGGCGTCGCCGCACCTGGATACGTAAGTATCATATTGTTGTGGGGGATGATATACTTACGCTAGGCCGTGCAACTTATCTTTGACAGCACGTTGATTCTTATATTGGTTTTCTTCTAATTCTTATATTAGTATACACTGCGTGTGCAAACTTCATATTGAAAAAGTAACGTGCCGAAGCACACAATAATTTGTTATACACGCGAATTGTATTTCGCGTCTCTTCCGAAAAGATCAATTGTAGTACCCCTACTTTACACCGATGTCGCCACAGCCTTCAAAGTATAAACTTTGCTATTCTTCTGTCCTGGATTGGCGTGATGCTCATTCTTCTTCTTTGTGCCGAGCACGTCACACGTAAAAATGTCCAAGAAAAGGAAGTATACAGACAGGAGCGATAATAAGGAAAACGTTTTAAGTAAAGAAATTAAAAGGCTAAAGAAAAGGATTGATCGACATATGAGAAATCGATCGCATTATTATGGTACGTAAAAGTTAGCAATCCCCAGTTTCTTACAGGAAAGCGAACTTCCAGCACTCTGAAGGTTGTTATTATATGACTTGCATCGAGAGAAGTTGTCAGTTACGTGATGAGTGACGGCCAACTCGATCCAAACTAGAGAGCCACGTAACCTTACCATCTCGGTCCAACCGATTTCGGTATAGATCCTCATACGGTCCAACCGTATTTTGACAACTCTCGACAGCTCTTATCAAGCCAATCCAACATTAAACATGTTAGCGTGACAACATAATCTTACCATCTCGGTCCAACCGATTTCGGTATAGATCCTCATACGGTCCAACCGTATTTTGACAACTCTCGATGGCCCTTACCAAGTCAATCCAACATTGAACATGCTAACGTGACAACAAATCTTACCACCTTGGTCCAACCAATTTGGTATATACAAATTCCATTTATCATCTAACCATACCTTGTCAGCTTTTAACATGGTTTATCAAATAATTGCCAGGATAGACGCTATCGATCCCGAAGTAAGGACCGGGAGAGCTCACCTCGAGGCCGCAGATCACGAAACAGATCAACCTCAAGTGATATATTCTCTGTATCGTCAAGATTCAGAGAAAAATCTCAGTGCTCAGGAGATAGCCTTCTTGTGGCTTCGACATCAATGGCCTCTACGAATAAACAAAACCAACCAAACCAAACGGCCCAGACAAATCAAGCAGAGGTGACCCAACCTGGTCAGGTTTCCCAACATGCAACGGTTGCTCAAGATCAAGCGCTGAGGTCGATAGAATCAGATCTTGATCCTGAAATTCTTCAGGCAATAGGAGAAAGGATTCACCCAGACAGGAAATTAGCACCTCCTATACACACAAAATTTGTGTCTGGAATAGAGGAGGTAATTAAGAAAGGTCTCCCTATGGAGAAATTAAAAGTTTTAATCGAAAAATTTCCATCTCCTGAAAATTGTTTGGTGATGGATCCTCCCAAATTGAACCCAGAGCTAAAGGCTTGCCTTCAGGAATCCGTGACAAAAAGAGACGATCGAATTATCGAAAAACAAGTAAAAATAATACGGAGTCCAGCATTCGTCGGAGTCTCATATCAAAAAATATCAACGCGTCAATGAAAGAAACTCTAAACGCAACGACTGTCGATACATGGCTTTTTGGAGAAAAATTAGATGAAAAAGTGAAAGCTGCCAAAACTCTGGAAAATCCAAGCAAAAATTTAAAATCCATCGCTCACCAAATTCAAACAATCCAATCAAAAAACTTGAAACGCCCGCTCCGCCGTCAATCATTCAGGCCGACTCGCAACTCGGTACCGAGCGGGCGGAGATATTACCACTCCTATCAGAAGCCAAAACAACCAGTTCGTCGTTCGACGCAGCAGAAGGACAACCAACAAGACAGGTCAACCTCGAAGAAACGACAGTAACGTCCGTAAGTAGATCAGCAGGAAGACTCGGTCTGTTCCGATCGGCCTGGTTGAACATTACTTCGGATAGACTAATTCTGAGCTGGATTAGTGGATACAGAATTCCGTTTACATCAAGGGCGCTACAACCTGTCACACCCACAGAACCCAAGTGGTCCATGCAGGAAAGTATTACAATTCGTGAGCAAGTAATAAGCTTCTTTAAAAAGGAGTCATTTGTCAGGTAACTCCAAGCAAAAGACAGTTTCTTTCCAAAATCTTCTTAACTCCAAAACCGGACGGGTCGTATCGACTAATTCTGAATTTAAAAAATCTCAACAAATTTATTAATACCGAAAATTTTAAGATGGAAGATGAGAAAATTGTTAGACGGTTGTTAACTCTCAATTGCTATATGGCGTCACTTGACCTGCAAGACGCCTACTATTTCATTCCAATTAGAAAATCAGATCGGAAGTTCTTGAGATTTAGATTCCAAGGGGACTTGTTTGAGTTTACTTGCTTACCCTTTGGTTTAAATACTGCGCCGTATACGTTTACCAAAATCATGAAACCAGTTATGTCGTGCTTGCCAAACCGAGGTTACACTTCTGTTATATACCTGGATGACATTTTACCTATTGAAAGTTCTGAGGTCAAATGTCGAAAAAGTGTGCAAGTCACTGTGGAATTGCTCGAAAAATTAGGTTTTCTAGTGAATGAACGGAAAACTCACAAGGTTCCTGCGACTAGATGCAAATTCCTGGGAAACATCTATGATTCGAGGGAAATGGTTGTAGAACTCCCAATAGAGAAACAAAAGGTGGTAAAATCAAAAATCGATAAAGTTAGAGTTACGAGACAATGCAAAATAAGAGAGTTTGCATCCTTTATTGGAACCTTGGGTGCATGTTGCTTAACCTTAAAATACGGGAGAGTCTACATGAGGTCCTTCGAGCGTGAGCGATATTTAGCCCTCGAGAATAATAACGATAATTTTGAAGCTGAAATGAGATTATCAGCTGACTTGCAAGAAGATTTTGATTGGTGGAGTAAACATATAACTAATGCAAAAACTAATTAAGGAGCCTTGATCCATCAATCGAAATCTTTTCGGATGCATCCTCCTCGGGTTGGGGAGCATTTTGTAACGGATCTAGAGTTAACGGTCACTGGAATACTGACGAACGAAGTGAGCATATTAACTATCTAGAGTTATTAGCGGCATGGCTCGGGCTAAGATGCTTCGCTAAAGAGTTAAAGAACTGCGAGGTTATATTAAGGATAGACAACACCACTGCCATTGCATATATTAACAAAAAAGGTGGTGTTAGATTCCCAAAATTAAGCAAAATTACTAAACAGATCTGGCAGTGGTGTGAAAATAGGAACTTATGGATATTTGCTAGCTACATAGCCTCTAAAGATAATGTTGAGGCGGATTTTGAGTCTCGAAGGTTAGAACCCGAGACAGAGTATGCGCTGGCAGAATCAGCCTATTGTCAAATAGTATAAAAATTCGGGAAACCAGATATCGATCTTTTTGCTAGTAGAACGAATACTAAATGTAAAAAATATGTTTCGTGGAAAAAAGACCCGGGATCTATCGAAATTGATGCTTTCACCATTAGTTGGAAGAAATACTATTTCTATGCCTTCCCTCCTTTTTCAATTATTCTGCGCACTCTTGAAAAAATTAGATTTGAAAAAAGTAGAGGAATTCTGGTAGTCCTGCTGTGGCCAGCTCAGGGAACCTCACCCCCTGTGGTCGACGACTACCCTGGTGACAGGAATTATATCAGGAAAGCACTCCTGATTAATAGTGCGCCAGCAGAATCTGCAGACATTATCATATCATCACTTAGTGAATCTTCACTAAAACAATATAATGTTGGGTTGAAGAAGTGGTGGAAGTTCTGCCGTAACAGTCAATCAGATCCGTATCAGATCACAGTTCCTATGGTCTTAAGCTTTCTCACTTTGCAATTCAAAAATGGGGCCTCATATGGAACATTAAACTGTTTTCGTTCAGCTATCGGAAAAATTAAGGGTTCTAGTCTCGCTGACGATTCCAGAATTAATGGATTCTTGAAAGGAGTTGCCAGGTTAAGACCCCCCAAGGCCAAATACGATTACACTTGGGATCCCAAGATAGTTTTGGACTATCTAGAGAGGTTAAATTCGAAGGATAACCTTTCTCTCAATGGGCTGTCCAAAAAACTGGTCTCCTTACTAGCTCTTGTCACAGGCCACCGCATGCAAACGTTATCTTTAATAGACATAAGGAATATTATAAAGAAGGTTGATAGATACGAAATCAAAATATCAGAGTCTGTTAAGACCTCAAAACCGGGAAAAGTTCAACCAAACCTTGTAATACCCTTTTTCGATAACAACAGGGCTATATGTCCAGCAGTGGCATTAACTGTGTACTTAAGGGAAACGGAATCTCTTCGAAAGGAGGAAAATAAGCTTTTTATTGCAATTAAAAAACCTCACAAGGCTGTGGGCAGTCAAACCTTAAGCCGGTGGATTAAATCTGTTCTAACTAATAGCGGACTTGATACTTCTAAGTTCAGTGCTTATAGCACAAGACATGCATCGACATCTGCAGCTGAGCGCAGTGGAGTTAGCATAGACTTAATTCTCAAGGCCGCCGGATGGACTGAAAAGTCCCAAACTTTCGCTAGATTTTTTAAGCGTCCTATCGAAGCAGATGACACTTCGTATGCACTAGCAGTTTTGAACCAACGTTAAAAAGAAAATAATGATAATGTCAAGTAAAGAAAGCGTGAAATCCTTGCCGTAAAACTTTAAACAGCTACAATTGATCTCGAGGAAGAGACGCGAAATACAATTGTATGATTAAACGAACTTACCTGTAAGTGAAGTTCTATCATAATTGTATGAAGCGTCTCTTCCGAAAAGATCAATCCCTCCCAGATTAAACAGTCCCTAATTCTCCACAGACATAATCGAGAATTCCCAATGTGATTACGGCATAGGTACTTTGAATACGAATGAGCATCACGCCAATCCAGGACAGAAGAATAGCAAAGTTTATACTTTGAAGGCTGTGGCGACATCGGTGTAAAGTAGGGGTACTACAATTGATCTTTTCGGAAGAGACGCTTCATACAATTATGATAGAACTTCACTTACAGGTAAGTTCGTTTAATCATACAATTATATTTCAATATTGAAGACGTGATTTTCTTTTCGGGTAGAAATAAAACGTAGTTTAAAATTGCGAAATGTACACACATGGGCTGTTTGTAGACAATTTTTTCATGTCGTGAAATACGCGTTTCCCATTTGATGCACGGCCTTTCGTAGTTTGAGAATAATTATTTTCTTTTAAACCAAGCCAACCATGTATACTAATTTCCATTGGTTTTCCATATGTTTTTAGTATTATATGCCATACGTAGGGGGGCCGGCACAGACACCAGTGCCTGCGTCCGCGAGCTCCACGGCTGGCGCAACTATAGGCACGAGCGTAAGTATCGTAACGTGCCCAAACGTACAATGATTTTACGTTCGGATTTCTTCTACAATAATTAATATCGTTAGGTATTGAATGTATATTTTCATTTTTAGGATGACGATCGGTCGTCCGTCGTCTCATGGCGCGGCGGCCGACGCGGGGCTGAGCGAAGCTGGCGGGAATCGCCACGGGATACCTGGCGTGAAGACTTCGGCGGAGGCTTCCGCGGAGGCTTCCGCGGTGGCTTCCGCGGTGGCAGGTACAATTCCTGCCAAAGCTGCCGCAATGGAGGAGGATGCTGCTGTGGTGCTGGCGGGACCGGGCGCGGCGCTAGCAGATACTATTTCATCGCCGGATGATTATATATTTAGTTTTTTTCCTACTTTTTAGTTCCTTTTTATTTTTTCTTGTATTTTAATTTCTTAGTTTTAATTTTCATTTTTCCATTTGTGAAATATAACATTTTTCTTTCTAAACGTATTTTATTCTATTGAGTAATGTGTAAAAGTAATTTTATTTAAAAAAAAATAAAAAAAATAAAAAATAAAAAAATAAAAAAAAGTTTTTTTTGGAATATATTACTTATATTGGTCATATAAATATATTTTTTTAACAACATTTCACTTACAAAATATAAATAAATATATAAATGAAACAAAATAGAAATATTTATATGGAACAAGAACCAACGTAATGTCTAATAATTTTGTGCCGTGTGGTATTTTTCAAAACATGTTGAATGCGAAGGTACCTGGCATTGTTTGCATTGCCAAGTGGTTTCCTTTCTTATTTTATGTTTATAACATACGCGGCACCGTTTTGCAGGGTGTTTCTTGAATTCTGTTGCCGGAATATTCTCCGGAAAATATACCCAATTTTTCGCTTGCAAACGATATGGTACCTCGAGCGGCGGTACCGCAAAACTCAACGCCTGCTTCTTTTAAATTCAGATGACGAGTCTCACTCGTCAAATGTACCCAAAGGGTTAATATAAAATATATAAGTAGTATAACAATTTGGATGTGCTTATTACTTTCAATAATAAAAATCGTTATAAAAAATATTTAATACTGTTTTCTTGTTCATATTTTACTATCTATAATATATATTAATAAATGTTAAAATTTTAATAATTAATATATTATTACTCTATTGATAGAGCTGCACACTAGCCATACGCTTACGAAAAAAATAAATATTACTTTCAAAAGCTAGTTATAGTTTCAAATTAAATTTTATATTTCCAAATTAAATATTCTATTTGTCACTTATTCCATTTGTCATACGAGTTAATTCGTTGTTAAATTTTATTGTCTGGTATTATGTATTCTTTATTTGCTAATATAGTACAACGTGTGTCGTATAGAGTAATGTCTTACCACATACTACGATCTAACCCTCACCTCCGCGCGCTCAACCAACAGGAGGTTAGGAGAGCCTGCCACATTCGTCAACGCATCGTTTTCATATTCCATGTATAACCTAACATTTCGATAGCAGACGCTAGCAGACGCCCGTTGGCACGGGGCCCTCGGAATCCTCATATTTTCAGGTTCTGTACGCTGAATCGATGGAATCGCCGCCTAACAGCAGAAATGTGAATTACTAGGCGGGGCATTGACAGCTACGCCGCGGGGACACTACTTTTGCGTTATTATTAGGTGCTTTCCTTTTACAAGTGATCTCATATGATCTGATATTTTGTGATCTGAAATATTCGCGCCACTTCAGTAAGTGAATGGAACAAGCATGTATCGGATCGATCAGATCTGGCAATCATATTTCTCTTCTCCTCGTAATTGTTTCGTGGATTTCGGCTCACGGCAGTTTGTATCAAAATATAAGTAACCTTAAAATTTGTAGGTACGCTCACATTAGTTTGTATGATTGATAAGTCACTACTTTGTTACAATCTGTGTTTATTAATTGCGCTGAGATTGCACAAATGCAACGCGAAAATAACCATCTCATAGTTTTCAAAATAATTTCCTAGTATGGACCAATAGGAAGCGAGTAACCGTAAGTGATACGAAAATATCACCTACTGATCTTAGTCCGTCGGTAGATCAGCAGCGGTAAGGGGGCAAGTGATCTGATCACTTTAGTTTAGCTAAAGGAACATGCTAGTTTCTGAACTGATGTGATCTGATCTGATCAAAACGGTAAAAAGAAAGCACCTATTGTATATAAAGTGGAAAACGAGAATTTTCTCGACATCTGTGATGTGGAAGGCGTGCCATGAAACTTCAGTTTGTGACCGCTGAGTAGTGTAATAAATGAAAACAGTGAAAAACGTTTTGCCATAGCAGCCATGTTTGTGTCGATGAGAAGCCTCAAATGCACACCTGTGTTTTGAAGGCAATTTAAGCTATGATCAGTATGTCGAAGGCTACCTGTGAAAGTTTCATGGCACGCCGGAAGGTTTAATCTTTCATTTGCCCATCCCCAAAATGGAAAATAAATAATTTTTGAGGGAACGAATTGTGTCCCCGCAAAACGCTAAATTTCTCGCAAATCCTCGCTTTGTGTTTCTCGAAACGGCCACAGGCCGGGGGCGCTATCTCGGTAGTGCTCCCCCTTAAAATAAGAGAATCAGCTGAAATGAGGAAAACCTGGTTTACTATCGTGATCCGTATAACTTTCCCTTTTTAGGCACGACCGTAAAGGGAGTGACTTATGCTATCGCCATCGCAAAAACCGTTCGTATGTGTGTGTGTGTGTGTGTGTGTGTGTGTGTGTGTATGTATGTATGTATGTATGTATGTATGTATGTATGTATGTGTGTGTGTCCGTGTATATCCTCGATTTCGGAAAAACGGCTGAACCGATCTGGACGAAATTTGGCACAAAAATCAAGTACACTACTGTGAGTTGACAATAAGGTTTGTGAGCCGCCATCTTGTACCGGTACAAGATGGCGGGAGATTCAAAATTTGAAAAAAATGTAATTTAAATTTAATATTGCTGCCATTTCTAAACGGCTGAAGATAGCGATACATAAAGTTTGCTGGCACCAAATGGATATATACTCAAAGTACATGCCAAATTTCGTTGCGATCCGTTCAGCCGTTTGGCCGGAATACTGGACTAATGGAAATAGTGCAAAATTCATTAATCCCTTAGTCCAGTTTTCCGACCAAACGGCTGAACGGATTCGAACAAAATTTGGCATGTACATCGAGTATATATCCATTTGGTGCCATGAAACTTTATGTATGGCCATCTTCAACCGTTTTGAAATGGCGGCAAATTCAAATTTTTTATCCACTATTCCAGAAAAACGATTGATTAGTCCACTATTCCGGCAAAATGGCTGAACGGATTCGGACAAAATTTGGCATGCATATCAAGTATATACCCATTTGGTGCCAGGAAACTTTATGTATAGCTATCTTGAGCCGTTTCGAAATAGCGACAAATTCAAATTTTTAATCCACTATTCCAGCAAAACGATTGATTAGTCCTCTATTCCGACGAAACGGCTGAACGGATTCGGACAAAATTTGACATGTACATCAAGTATATACCCATTTGATGCCAGGAAACTTTGTGTATAGCCATCTCCAGCCGTTTCGAAATAGCGACAAATTCAAATTTTTAATCCACTATTCCAGCAAAACGATTGATTAGTCCACTATTCCGACGAAACGGCTGAACGGATTCGGACAAAATTTGACATGTACATCAAGTATATACCCATTTGATGCCAGGAAACATTGTGTATGGGCATCTTCAACCATTTCGAAATGGTACCAGTTTCAAATCTTTCATTCACTATTTTATAATTATAGTTTGAAAATCCCATAATTTCGAGACGGTTGAAAATGACCATAAAGTTTCGTGGCACCAAATGGGTATATTTTTAAACTACATTGCAATTTTTTTTGAATCCGCGCAAGCGTTTCGCCGGAATACTGGATTAAAGATTTCAATTTGTCGCAATTTCTGAATAGTTGAAGATAACCATGCATAAAGTTTCACCGCAGCAAAGGTGTATATACTCTATGTACATGTCAAATTTTGGTTCGGATGCATTTAATTGTCCGGTTTTGATCACTTGGGCCTATTGCAGAAATGCTGCATTTCGTGGGCGAGCGCGAAGCGCGAGCACCCGACGACTTGGGGGGGGGGGGGGGGATGGCGCTTGAGCGAAGCGAAAGCGCAGAGGACTCTGTAGCATAGTTTAATATCTCAATACTTGAATTTTCATCAATTTCGAAACGGTTTGAAATTCGTGGGCGAGCGCGAAGCGCGAGTGCCGCGGTCGTGCCTATTGCAGAAAAGCGAAGCTTTTCTGCACCCGGTAAAGCGAGCGCGAAGCGCGAGCAAAGGCGATCTGGGGGGTTGGCGCTTGAGCGAAGCGAAAGCGCAGGGGGTTTACCCCCTAGTTTATTCTTTATTCAAAATCCATTCTTATTTCAGAAGTCAGTAATTAAATGAAAGGGGTTTTGTGGAAAAGGGATAGATTGCAGGTTATACACGCACGAAAAATTTACTTCTTACTTATTTTACGATCTGTTCTTATAAAAAGTATACTTTCAAACTATTTCATAATATTATTATAATTACATATTATAAGTGAAAATGGGTTTATTAGAAAAACATGAAACGTACTTAGGTTAGGTACGTAGGAGAAAATTTCAATGTAATTTGTAAGGTTATACCGAGAGCTCAGACCAAGAAAAAATTTACTTACTACTTATTTTAAGTTTTGTTTTTATTAAAAATGTATTTTAAAACTAAATTCATAATTATATTATCTCAATAATATTATAAATGAAAAAGAATTTCTCCGTAAAGGATGAAACATGTAAGCAAGGCAGGCAGAAAAAAATTGAATTGAATTTGTAGAGTACGGCCCGGAGTGCTTACACCCACAAACAAAATTCTGACTTACTTGTTTTTTTCATTATTACAAATATATTTCAAAATGAGATTTACAGTTATATTATTATAATTCTAAATAAAAAGGGCGTTTAGAAAAGCAAATGAACTACTTGTCCAGACAATTTTATTATTAAAAATATCTTTTAAAACGATTTGGTTTCGATATGGAATGGATCAGAGGAACTCTAGCCCAATTTGATACTTTTTTATGAATAATCGTGTCAATAAAAGCTCCGTGTCTAATAAGGAGAGGCCGTCGTGCGCCGACGCCCGCTTGAATCTCTCCAAATTTAAAATATATTCCAGCTATCCAAACCTACAGATTAGTGGCAATCGATAAAGCGCATTTAGAGTTTCTGAAAAAATTACAGTCCAATTTTGCAATATGTCAGCCTATAATCATGTTGTGGCAAAGTCGCGCGTATCGCCAAGAAAGAGAGTTCCGTTGACTCCCGGGAAAGAGAGGCACATATTGCTCAGAAAGAGTCGCACTGATCCGACGGGAGAGAGAGGCACGTATGGACGAGACAAAGACAATCGATTCTCCTTGCTTTTCGCCGTCGAGCGCTCGGAAGCTTCGACTACGAAGGAGAAAGAATCGAGTGCCTTTCTCTCGTCGATACGCATCTCTCTGTCCCGTCGAATCAGTCCGTCTCCTTCTCGGCGATACGTGCCTTTCTTTCCCGTCGAGAAAGGCGCGAGAAAGAGAGGAAAGTATCGCTGAGAAAGAGACGCACTGGTCCAACGGGACAGAGAAGCACGTATGGACGAGACAAAAACGATCGATTCTCCTTGCTTTTCGCCGTCGAACGCTTGGAAGCTTCGACTACGGAGGGAGAAAGAATCGAGTGTCTTTCTCTCGTCGATACGCATCTCTCTGTCCCGTCGAATTAGTGCGTCTCCTTCTCGGCGATACGTGCCTTTCTTTCCCGTCGAGAGAGGCGCGAGAAAGAGAGGAACGTATCGCTGAGAAAGAGACGCACTGGTCCAACGGGACAGAGAAGCACGTATGGACGAGAGAAAGACAATCGATTCTCTCTCGAGGCTTGCCAGCGCTCGACGGCGAAAGTCAGATAGGCAAGAAAGAATCGACTGTCTTTGTCTCCTCCATACGTGCTTCTCTGTTCCGTCGAATCAGTGCGTCTCCTTCTCGGCGATACGTGCCTCTCTTTTCCGTTTAGGGAAGCACGAGAAAGAGAGAAACGTATCGCCCAGAAGGAAAGGCACTGATCCGATGGGACAGAGAGACGCGTAACGACGAGACAAAGACATTCGATTCTTTCTCACCTTTCTCTTCCTTTCGTTGTCGAGCACTGACGAGCCACGAGCCTACCACTTCGTGACTTTAGATCGAACAATCACGATATCTCATTACAATTCTGTCTAAAATTAAGCCCCATGACAGTTATTCTCTTTAGCACAAGTCTGAACAATACTATGTTTCAAATTCAGCTAAATTGAAACACATTTTACCATTCCTTGTCAGATATATGTATTTTGTAAGTTATTGATAATGCTCGGAGAATTAGAACAGAATTTTTTTAAAAATGTAAAATTAATTAAAATATTCTACACTCAAAATTTGAGCAGTTTTGTTAGGAAATGAATTTCTCCGTCTGTTCTTAACTACGTCAGAGCAATGATTTTTCTTTTGATTTATCCGGCAAATGTGACAAATATGTAAAAAAAGAAAAATATCTTCCAGAAGTGAATTAATCGATTGTTTATTTAACAATTAACTGTTTAAACATTTTGACGCATGGATGTCGGTCATTGACATTGGCAACAAATATGTACTTTAACTAAAAAGTTAATTGTTAAATAAATAATTGATAAATGCACCTCCCGGAAGATATTACAAAAACTTTATGAACAAATTTCGTCCCACTATCGAAACAGTAACATTTTACATGTTCACCTCGGCATCCTATCTACACCGAAAAATATTTAAAAATTTTAGGGGCCCTTCGTGGTACCCGATTTTCGGCACGACCCTAACAATGGGAGCTTCACGAGAATCCCATCTGAGAGCTCCTGCTCGGGCCGGTGACGTGCGGTTAGTTGACCCACAGGCCGTACGGCGGCGCTTCGATCGATTCGGAGATAGCTCGTTGGTATTGATACCCCTTAAGGGGATCCAACCTTCCTAGGTTTTCTTCTCGGGATTACACCGAGAGCCAATAGAAATCGCGGAAATGAGAGGAGATTTGGACCAAATTGTTCGGCTCCATTTTACATTATTTCCTAACCGCAAGGGTATGTATCGAAAGCTTGAAGTTTATTCTATTGACGATGACAGCGATATACAGGGTGTCCCGTAATTAGTGTAAGAACCGAAAATGGGGGGCTCCTGGGCTGATCAGAAACAACTTTTTCCTTTGGCAAAATATCGGACGCGGCTTCGTCTTCGAGTTATTAACGAAAAACCCAAGCCAATGAGCGCGCGAGTAGAGCCCGCGGTCCGCCACAGTAGCGTTGGCGGTCCACCGCGCTCAGCCGTGATCGCGAACAAATGCACCGCGGCGATACAGTTAGGTCGAATGATGAATAAAAAATTAATAAAAATTAGAATTAGTCATAAATAATGAATAAAATAATTCGCTAATATCCATATAAAATAAACAAATCGGTCTTCCGTAATACCTTTATGAGTCATTCAAAGTGAACGCGGAATGAGATCGCGAAAATAATTTTTGACAATTATCGGAAAAAAGAAAAGGAAGAAAACCATTTGGAATGAATAAATAAATGAGAAAATAAGCGACATGTACTTCAAAGTTGAACTGTCCAGAGGTTCTGCGGTAGGAGCCGTAATGTCGACGGTCCTCTTGTCGGAAAGACTTATCACTTTATCCATTTTATTGTCACAACGTACGCACACGAGACATTCAGCCAGTCAGGACTATTCCCTGCTTCTTCGGACAGGCTACAACGCGTCGAACACGATTTCCGTCCTACCCGGGGACTAATAATTGACGACACGCAAGTATCACGCCTTTTAGAATAATCTGAGGTTCTGTTTGAGAATCGAAAGCCCTTCGTCAGATTTATCACCTCCCGCAGTTGTCTGGCGCACTTGAAAATGCATCGCAATCGCCCCACGTGTCAATCCAGGCACGTAGCTGCTTTAGAAAATTATTTGACGCTAACAAATAATTTTACGAAAAAGTGCTTCTCAAATACGTTTACGAAAAACTACTTTCCGAATAATTTACGAAAAAGTATTTTTCGAATAAATTTATGAAAAAGGATTGGTGGATTACGGAATATCCACGGAATATCAATATGAAACCGAAATTACTCACAGTCTCCGATAAAAATGGGCCGCTATCGCTGGATCCCTGCATCGATTCGATCGAAAAATCTGTGCGAACAGCTGATCTCGGGAGGGTCACTGAACTCACATCGCGGCACGGTCACTAAACTATCGACGCCTGTGCGTGAGGATTTCGGTGCCAACCTCCAAACTTTCAATAATTATCGTTCCCGATAGGACCCAATCTTCTCAACTCGCGGCGGTTTCACGAGAAAGCTGAGCGCCGATACGACTCTTTTCTATCGCGAAGCACGTCCTCGCACGCTTTGCAATCATTTTTTGTACTTTCCGAAAATTATGTACCCACGCTTTGGCATAAAGCGCGCGGTCCTTCAGAAATGATCCAAGATGGAATGGCTTTCAGGTTATAAACGGTCTTATTAGCAGCGATGTTCGTTGCGGTAAGGAAAGGACGTGACTGTGTGTAACGCCGACGCTACACGAGGACGGTCAGATGATGCGCGACAAACACGTTGAAAGGTAGCCGGCCGTATCGCGGAGCGCCGGCATAAGAGACAAATGACGAACGAGCTGGCAGTCGATCTCGTCGAGAACGGTGAACGACGCCACGCTCGTAGGTCAATAACGAATTTATCGCGAATCATTTTCGGAAAGTACAAAAAATGATTGCAAAGCGTGCGAGGACGTGCTTCGCGATAGAAAAGAGTCGTATCGGCGCCCAGCTTTCTCGTGAAACCGCCGCGAGTTGAGAAGAATGGGTCCTATCGGGAACGATAATTATTGAAAGTTTGGAGGTTGGCACCGAAATCCTCACGCACAGGCGTCGATAGTATTAGTGACCGTGCCGCGATGTGAGTTCAGTGACCCTCCCGAGATCAGCTGTTCGCACGGATTTTTCGATCGAATCGATGCAGGGATCCAGCGATAGCGGCCCATTTTTATCGGAGACTGTGAGTAATTTCGGTTTCATATTGATATTCCGTGGATATTCCGTAATCCACCAATCCTTTTTCATAAATTTATTCGAAAAATACTTTTTCGTAAATTATTCGGAAAGTAGTTTTTCGTAAACGTATTTGAGAAGCACTTTTTCGTAAAGTTATTTCTTAGCGTCAAATAATTTTCTAAAGCAGCTACGTGCCTGGATTGGCACGTGGGGCGATTGCGATGCATTTTCAAGTGCGCCAGACAACTGCGGGAGGTGATAAATCTGACGAAGGGCTTTCGATTCTCAAACAGAACCTCAGATTATTCTAAAAGGCGTGATACTTGCGTGTCGTCAATTATTAGTCCCCGGGTAGGACGGAAATCGTGTTCGACGCGTTGTAGCCTGTCCGAAGAAACAGGGAATAGCCCTGGCTGGCGAAATGTCTCGTGTGCGTACGTTGTGACAATAAAATGGATAAAGTGATAAGTCTTTCCGACAAGAGGACCGTCGACATTACGGCTCCTACCGCAGAACCTCTGGACAGTTCAACTTTGAAGTACATGTCGCTTATTTTCTCATTTATTTATTCATTCCAAATGGTTTTCTTCCTTTTCTTTTTTCCGATAATTGTCAAAAATTATTTTCGCGATCTCATTCCGCGTTTACTTTGAATGACGCATAAAGGTATTACGGAAGACCGATTTGTTTATTTTATATGGATATTAACGAATTATTTTATTCATTATTTATGATAATTCTAATTTTTATTAATTTTTTATTCATCATTCGACCTAACTGTATCGCCGCGGTGCATTTGTTCGCGATCACGGCTGAGCGCGGTGGACCGCCAACGCTACTGTGGCGGACCGCGGGCTCTACTTGCGCGCTCATTGGCTTGGGTTTTTCGTTAATAACTCGAAGACGAAGCCGCGTCCGATATTTTGCCAAAGGAAAAAGTTGTTTCTGATCAGCCCAGGAGCCCCCCATTTTCGGTTCTTACACTAATTACGGGACACCCTGTATGTGCATTGAAGAATGTTAAATGAGTAATTACACTCACAAGCCCCATCGGTCCCTCTAGCTGTCAAGGACATCCCAATATGGCCGCTCTCGCGGCTGTATTTTCATGAATTTCTGCAATCTGCGCGCACTACGTACACATATCGCTGTCATCGTCAATAGAATAAACTTCAAGCTTTCCATATATAACCTTGTCGTTAGAAAATACTGTAAAATGGAGCCGAACAATTTGGTCCAAATCTCCTCTCATTTCCGCGATTTCTATTGGCTCTCGAGGTATTCCCGAGAAGAAAGCCTAGGAAGGTTGGATCCCCTTAATGGTATCGAAGATATACTAACGTTAGGTTAGATTGCGGTGAGCGCGCGGCGGCACTGAGAGCCGGTACGATGCGCGCGGCCGATAAGTCCACCCCTACACGGTCGGGTAGACCGCCTGTCGGCTTATCGGTGAAGGTGCCTATGCCGGTAAGGCAGGGCGCTAACGCGGAACTGCGTAGGAAAATTATCGCAACCAAATTAGGTTAGGAACAAACACGTGGCTTGGCTTGGCGCGTAGGCGCGGTAGTATATTTACAGGACTATTCACAAATATTTACAAGGGCCGAAAAGGCCAGGTCCGGCAAGCACGCAACGCTGGTACGCGTCGGAGACACGTGCACGCGGCGGCACGTGGGAAAGCGGTTCTCGCGGGTGTAGCTAGCCCGAAACGGTAAGCGTGGTAAACGCAGTAGACACGGTAACGTGGTAAGCACGGTCGACGCGGTAGACACGGTAAGCGCAGTAGACGCGGTAAGCACACGCGCACTCGGACACGAAGTCGCCTCGTCGGCGTCCGGAAGGAGAAGAAGTAAGCCGCGCGTGTCGCGCGGGACACCGGAACTGAAACTCTGGAGGCAGGAAACCTCCTGCTGGTTTCGTGTGCCGCTAGGGGAAAAGGTGGACGTGCGACCACGGAGTCGCCACAAGATTGTGGCGGTTGTGCCAACCGCACATTTCTAAACTCCCTAGCGGCCTGCGTTGCCCTAGGTGGAGTGTACCCTCTACATAAGAACGCTCACCGTTCTTTACGCGCCTCCGCGCGTTTTTTGTTATCCGTACCGCGACTACCCGCGACTCAACACGTTTCACCTTTACGCTCTTTCAAGAGCATCAGAACAAAGGACCACGTTCCTTTCATCGCGTAATCGCTTCCCGCGTACCGCTACCGTTACCGCGACGTTTCTTCCGCGTAACGCCAAGTACCGCGACGTGCACACGCGTAATCTAATTACCGCGACGACTTTCCGCGTGTAAATCTTCGCACCGTGCTGTGCCACGTGCGACCGCGATCTTCTTCGCTAGTTTAAACTGTGTGCTGCCTACGCACCCCGCTTTGCGAGTGAAACAGTGCGCGTACCTAATCCTTTCGCGTACCTTATCTGTGTTTACTCTCGCGCTAAGCGTTTGACTATTCATATCGTTTCGACGCGATCTCTTATAACTGTTGCGACCTTTTCGCTCGTCGTCGTAGACCGTTGTCCGACGCTTATTGTACCGCGCGTATTGTGCGCGACCTAATCGCCTACGCGCGAGTACGTTTCCTGATAGTCGTTGCTATTCGCCTAATCGGCTTAGAAGCCGATTGTTGTAAATATCATAAATATAGTTTTAGTTTGCGCGCGCGTCGCGCAAATCCTTTGTTCGCCATTTCCCTTATCTCGATCCTGTTCGATCCTGTCCTCGTGACGTCATCGCGAGTGACGTACGAGCGAACTGTTTTACCGATCTACTCAGGGACCTTCGCGTATCTTCTATGTTCGCGCTACGGTAAGATCGAACGTAGAGGCGATCTTACCGACCTACATAACCTTCCGCGCTTATTCTTGCCGCGATGTAATACATCGAGACATAACCTCTTGCGACTTAACCTCTCGCGACTTAACCCCTCGCGATAGAGTTTACGCGCGACATAACCTCCCCTTTGGGGATCGTTGATGCTTTCTTGAATTGTCGCGCCTTCGCGTTTGTTTATACAACGCCGGTTTTGTCCACCTTGTCTCATGTGGATCAGTCGTGTTTCCATGTATGTAAACACCCCCTAAAGACTCTACAAGATCGGGTGGCCAGCGCCCCCTTATGGAGTGATGGGTGATCCATAATCGATAGAATTACCCATCAATCCACTAGAGCGCTCTCAGATACGGTTACGGTGAGAATGGACAGTACCACCGAGGAGAGATTGTTAAAGAGGGTCAGCGCCCGTGTATTTGGAGGGGCCGTTTTGCCGGGTCCCGGCGGGTCCCGGAGATAATTGTAGTGCTCTATTCGATCAACCGTACTTATGGAGTTGTAATGTAAGCTATGTTGCTTTGCTATGTAGTTACGCAAAAATGGCGCTGAAAGCAGTGAAAATTTTCGGCCCCCCTAGACGCATAAGCGCTGGCCCTCTTGTTACGACCTCACCCTAGGTCGTCTAGGGGAATTTCACGCTTAAACATATAAATTCATATTTATAGTATTATCTTATTAAGAAATTCATGTTACTGAAGGAATAACTTACGAAATTCAAAACGCATGCTTACACGCTCACAAAACACACACACACTCGTACAGAATAGAGACCTAGGAAATAGTGGCCTAGTCCATCTACATATCGAACTTCCTGTGGAAGCAGTCCCAGCCTAGAGAAGCAAGGGACCCCACCCAGTTTTAGAGGATCATGTGTAAAACTTCTAGAATGTAGAAGGAGACTCCACCAGCTTGTACAGCTTCCTAATGGTATAAGCGAAGAACCGAAGAGCCGTGTGCAAAATCCTAGCGTGCACGTGCAAACCCATCCTACTACTTGGAAGGCACGAGGAGAGATGCCGCTGACCCTGGGAGGCACGAGGAGAGATGCCGCTGACCCTGAGATGCACGTGGAGATGTGGCCTGACCCTGAGAGGAGCAGAGATGCCACCTGACCCCAAAATGCACGTGGAGCGTGGCCTGACACGAGGCACCAACCCACGCAAATCTCCTATGGAAGTCGCACGTGCAACCTCTAAACGTCCTCTACACAGCTGCATCAAGAAGACCGCCTAGCAAACTAGGGCACCTCTTTTATCGCTTTTTAGCGAGGCGAGCACACATAAACCCCATACACTGTTAGATTTTTGGTATAAAAAGGGTGCCTGCGAGCCCCGAAAGTCAGTTCTAGTACAACAGTTCAACTCATCAGTATTCGATTAGTTCTTCATCATCACCAGCGTCTAGTCAGTTAGAGTCAGTGTCCAGCCAACAAGGAACAAGGTATACCCTTTTAAGTCTTATAAATTTTGTGTCCAAATCGACAGACGTCGGGACTTTGAATATTGGCTAAGAGCCTAAGCTGGAAATATCTATATGTGTATTATTGTCTGACTCTCGTAAGAGATACATTGTCTCTGGAGAAAGGACACTGTCTCGCTGCATTACGACCAATTGTAATTCACATCTGAAACCAAGAACCAAGTTATTGAAATTGTCACCATTGTATAAACCTAACCTTAATAAATCTATGTAATCTATGTCCGATTATTCAATGATATAAATACCTTACAAGACTCTTAGAAGGAAGGTAAAGGAAAGAATTGTCTTCAGAATCACGAATAGGAATATCGTCTGAAATAAAGAAAAGGTTAAAATTATATGCACAAGATAATATACATTGGAACCAGACGTACCTCGTAGTCCACGGGAATCTTGATCAACACACTTGTCGAACATCTAGTGTATCACATAACCCGAGACTGAACGATCAGCCAATCAGAAGGTTCTATCACTCCCGGGCACAACAGCCAATCAGACGGCTCAACTGCCTACGTGTGTGATAGCCAATAAAGAGGCTCGATTCCTTTCGTTCGAGAAAGGCAAAACTAACTGCAGTAACGCACCGCCAATTATGAAAAAGAACTGTATTTCCCTATTTGCAAGAATTACCGGAACTTCTTAGACGTGAGTGCGTCGTAACCTCGACAGGTCGAATCCCTTACTAAAAACACCTCGCTCTACCAATCGACGTTCTTCCCATCGGGTCGTAACACTCTTTAACAATCTCTCCTCGGTGACAGTACACGCGCAGCGTGTGCTGTCACAGAGTAATCAGAATACAATGAGTGGTCTTGAGAGCTGACGATGAATCCTGAACAATTTGCAACACCGACTTTTTTTATGAACAGAATGAAAGACAAACAGTGTGGCATATCTGACGACTCTGTACCATTTGTTAGAATTAAATCTTGAATTGTGGCATCTGAAATGAATCATCCTCATCATGACTTCGACAATGAAAATTATAAGAGACATTCTCCGATACTCTCCAAAGCTGACAACGTGCAATATTTTAATCCAGATTCCAGCTTAGTGAATACCCCTTGTGTAAAAATAAACCGCCAGTTCTGTAAATCACAGCTAAAGGATGCAGCCAGAACATTTTCTTCTTTCCAACGTTCACCTAGTTATCACATGTCTCCACCAGATCACCTTCCTGTCGCGTCAAACAATCCGAAAGGTAATTTTAAATACAGTTATTACTCTTGGTAATGTTTCTTTGTCAAATTTTTCATAATTGCTTTTACTCTTTATCTTCCCTACAGTAAGATCCACTCAAAGAATCGAAGGCAATTCTTATAATCTTGAAACTCCCATGAGTGGCCAACAGTCAGATCTGTTTAATGGTATGAGTTATTGGTTTAATTATACTTTGATTTTTATTGATACTTTTTTTTGCATCCCAGTGTTTACTTGTAATGTATTATAAACCATGTGAACAAAACGTTTGTCTTTAATTTTTTATAGGAGTGAAGAGATCTTTCAAGGAAATTTTTAAGAATCAAGAAGAAATAAAAGCCACATTAGGCAATCATGATATAATGTTAGAGAATATCCTAATGCTTGTAGCAAATGATTGTGAGCAATTAACAAAGCCACAAGGATGGCCAGACATCTTCCCTTTACCTAATGCTGAAGCATTTTTGAAGTTCGAGTCTTTCCTGGAGAAAAGCAACAATTTTTTCTTCACTGTATGTTCCTCACATTCATTTGCTTATGATTTTATTAATTTGCATTGTGTATATCAATTATTTAACATGTTTATCATCGTATTTCATATCAGTAGATAAAGTTCTACATATACATATAGCGTACCGTCGGCATTTGAAGCAATTGATATTTGCTTTAAAATTTTTCACGTTCTGAATATTGCATATCTCGCGGCGCGTGGACATATATGGCTACTGATTCAACGTGAGTTATATCAATTTACAACAAGAAGTGATAAAATTCCGACGTACATCTTGGAGATAATAACTGCGTTAAGAAACACACGTACAAAAGTGTTAGATGAAGATAACTGATAAACATTTAAAAGAAACTATATATTTTTTTAAGCGTATAATTCAGCTTAACAAGCGATATTTCATTAAAATACTTAATTTCATTTTGTTTTTTACAAAAACTGAAACGTTATAATACTATAATTTCGAATTGTTGTCATATTAAGTTTTACAAAAATCTCATATGATAACTTCTACTAAAACAGAATACGGACGTTTTATTTTGCTCATTATTAACCCCTTAACAGTGTATGTAGCATATATGCACAAAAAAAGTCGTGCCACTGGAGTGTGATGTGCATATATGCACATTTGAAAAAAAACCAATTTATCCTTGTACGATTTGTATGAATTATGGTATCCTACGGTTTTTGCGGTCGCTGAATTCGAATATGATATCAGAATTTCAAAATTCAAAATGACAGATCCAAAATGGCGACCGAAAAAATGAGAATTTTGTTCAATTGTTATGAAACTCGGTATCCGGGAGTTTTTCGAGTCCCTAAATACGAATATGATACCAGAATTTCAAAATTCAAAATACTCCCGGATACCGAGTTTCATAACAATCGAATAAACTTTTATTTTGCGGTCGCCATATTGGATCCGCCATTTTAAATTTTAAAATTCTGATATATTCCGATTCAGCGACCTCACAAATATGGATACCAAAATCATTACAGAAATCTAACAAACTTTTTTTTTCGCACACTGGTGGCAAGTAAAGCACACTTTCGCTACACTGTTAAGGGGTTAAGTACCAGCTTTATTTGTATATTCTATTCTTTATAGAAACTTCAGTTCTGAAAACTCAAAATGTTTTTTTGCCCGTTTTGTCCTGAATCGTTTGTTTCTGTTGAAACTTTACATGCTCATTGTAAATTAAAACATATTACAAAGTCTTGTTCTTCTTTTCCATGTCGGCAGAAATTATGTTCACGTTCTTATAATACTATACGTACTTTCTTAAAACACCTGCGTAAAACTCATTCCCAGAAAGATAATATTACAAGTGACACAAAACGTAACATTGAACATTTAACGTATAGTGCTTCATCTTCTGAGCTAATGGAAGAATCAGGGGAAGAGTCTATGCAAGTGTCGGTGCAGGCATCAACTTCTTGTGCCATTTATAATAGCGATATAGTGACCGCTGCTAATATCATACCTGAAGAATTTGCAGAAACTGTCGTAAAGACTTCTGCCAAATTAGTAGCCAATTTGTATTCTCGGCCATCGTTATCGCGTGCTGTTCGTGGTGGTAGAGGAACGAGTGTGAGAAGGGACTTTTTCTTGTTTCCTTTAAAGTAAGAGTTCGATCTTTATTACACCTTATGCACCAGATTACAGTCTACGGTTTGGTCTTGCGCGTGATCGGTAGCCTCGGAAACGAGCGGACAATCTTGCGCGTGCGGAAGCGCGCTGACACGGAGGATCTTGCCGCGACGCGGATCCTGAGCTCGTACGTAGCGCGAACGCGCGAGGCTACGATGAACAGCGCACGCGGAGTGAACGCGAGAGTTGGTGCCGCCCGCCTTGCGAGAGAAATTGCAGACCGAAAGAAGCAGAGACTGAGAACTAAAATTTGAGCTCCCGACGGACTTGTACTGAGCGGAGCGTTTTGAGAGAAGCTTGATAAGCGAGAGTGCGAGCTTACAGAGAGTACAAGCCGGTCGGCGAGAGACTGACTTGCGTCGACGGTTCGGCGCGTTGCGTAACCGCCAGAAGCGAGCGTTCGTCGGAATCGCGCGGACCTCGTCGAGCGTATTTACTGTTTTTCGAGCGGTGAAAAATCGTAAATACGCTCCATATTCGATCGAATATAGACGTCGCACGAGGTAACGCCGGCGAACTCGCACCGAAAACGCGCGGAAGATTTCGTGTGCAGAAAAAGCGAAAATTTTATTTTAGCACGAAACCGAACACGTGCATTTTGTCAAAATATGATTGATACAATGAAGAATGTCCTTCATTGCGTAAAAATTATAGAAGAAAAGTACAAATATCTTGAATTGAATCCTCATCCAGTATTGAGTTCTATGTTTCATATTATAAATAATATTTTTGCCGATCATTCCTCGGAATATCAATCAGTACTTTATTTTAAATCATTAAATACTTTTATAGAACCAGAAGAAATATGCGTTGGAGCATCTATTAATTCAAAACTTTTGAAAAGTGGTAGACAACTTCTCGTAACAAATAAAAAAATATGTGTTGTACCGTTGGACAAAATTATTCAGAAATTCTTTGAATTACAACACGTATATGATAAAATAACGTCTAATATTGAAAACATTAAAAAGAAAGAAACAATGACGAGTATATTACAAAGCAAAATATGGCAGTCAATCGAGTTAAAATATAAGAACGTATTACCATTAATCCTTTATTTCGATGAATTTGAGATTAACAACCCGTTAGGTAGTCATCGTGGTTTACATAAACTTGGTGCAGTATATTGTACTGTAGGTGGTATACCAGAGGAGTACGCGAGTATTCTAGATAATATATTTCTGGTACAATTACACAATGTAGTGGATTATGCACAAGTTGGTAATAAGCAAATGTTTGCGAATCTTATTAATCAAATTAATAAACTTCAGACTGATGGTATAACCATTAATGTTGGAAAAACTCAACGAAAGTTACATTTTGCATTGTTACATATACTCGGAGATAATTTAGGGCTTCATGCCATATTCGGATTAACAACAAGCTTTAATTGTAATTATTCTTGTAGATTTTGTCTTGTGGATACAGCAGCTCGTCAAAAAGAAATTTTTGAACGTGAGGAATTATTTCGGACGGTTAAAAATTATGCAATAGATGTTATAGAGAGAAAAAAAAAAACATGGTATTCTCGAGGAATGTGTCTTTCATTCAGTAACAAATTTCCATATCACAAAAAATATCACTGTAGATGTGATGCTTGATCTATTTGAAGGAATTTGTCGATATGATTTAGATAATATTTTATATATGTTGATAAAAAAAGACAAACTATTTTCTTTGGAAATATTAAATGATAGAATTCGCTTTTTGATTATAGAAATAATCCTTCCATTAATATACCGCCATCGATTAACGAAGATGCTTTACATAAAAAACATATTATTTATTCGACAGCCGAAATGTCCTGTCTTTTGCGGTATCTCGGCATAATAATCGGTGATCTTATCCCGGAAACAAATAAAACTTGGCACTTATATGTAATTCTTCGCAAAATAATATCTATTATAATGGCACAAGAACTAATCGACAATAATATTGATTTATTAAGAGAACTGATAAGTAAGCACCATAAATTATATATCGATTTATTCAACGATACCTTAAAGCCAAAGCATCATCTTTTACTGCATTATCCACGAATTATGCAAGAGATGGGACCTCTTAAACAAATGTCGTCAATACGATTCGAAGGAAAACATAAACAATTTAAGGACACAGCTAAAGTAGTTTCGTGTAGGAAAAACCCCGCATACACATTATCTTTTAAGCACCAATTACAATTAAACGAGAGATTTGATTCAAATAAAGGTTTTGAAATACGTTTAGGGTGCGGAATAGTACTGCATGAAACCTTGACGAATATTGAGTTTTATGACGATTTTAAAAATATTCTACCTTGTGCTCCTCTTAATTATAAGTGTATATCCTGGGTAAAAATTAACGGATCGTTTTATAAGCCGAATATGGTGCTTACAGCTAATAATAAAAAAATGATTGCACGTTTGCAAAAATTAAATATGTATTAAAAAGCGAATCGCCTGATATACTTTTCGTATGTAAGAATTTAAAAACTGTCCAGTTTAATCCTCATTTTTATGCGTATGAGGTGGTAGAATTGTGTTCTTGGAATGTTTTATTTCAATCACAACTAATAAGTTACGAAAGTTGTAATTTACACGTTTCTACTAATGGTAAAAGCTATGTACCAGTTATACCTTAAATTTCGAACGTCGACATTATAATTTCTCTATCATACAGTAATCTACATGATACATGCATTCTACAGGGTGTCCCGTAATTAGTGTAAGAACCGAAAATGGGGGGCTCCTGGGCTGATCAGAAACAACTTTTTCCTTTGGCAAAATATCGGACGCGGCTTCGTCTTCGAGTTATTAACGAAAAACCCAAGCCAATGAGCGCGCGAGTAGAGCCCGCGGTCCGCCACGGTAGCGTTGGCGGTCCACCGCGCTCGGCCGTGATCGCGAACAAATGCGCCGCGGCAATACATTCAGGTCGAACGATGAATAAAAACTTAATGCAAATTAGAATTAGTTATAAATAATGAATAAAAGAATTAGTTAATATCCACGTAAAATAAACGAATCGGTCTTTCGTAATACTTTTATTGGTCATTCAAAGTGAACGCGGAATGAGATCGCGAAAGTTACATTTGGTAATTATCGGAAAAAAGAGTAGGAAGAAAATATTTGGAACGATTAAATAAATTAGAACATAAGCGAAATGTACTTCGAAATTGAACTGTCCACAGGTTCTGCGGTGAAAGTTCTACTGTCCGCGGTCCTCTTATCGAAAAGACTTATCACTTTTCAGGTACGATCGTAAAGGGAGTGACTTCTTCCATTTTTTTGTCACAATGTACGCACACAAGACATTCCGCCAACCAGGGCTATTCCCTATTTCTTCCGGGAGGCTACTATGCGTCGAACACGATTTCCGTCCCGGCCGAAAACTAATAATTGACGGCACGCAAGTACAACGCCTTTCAGAATAATCTGAGGTTTGGTTTCAGGATGGGAAGTCCTTCGACAGATTTATCACTTTCCGCGGTTGCCTGGGACACTTGAAAATGCATCGCGATCGCCCCACGCCTTAATCCACGCACGCGTCTACATTAGAAAATGATTTGACGCAAACAAATAACTCGACGAAAGAGTGCTTCTCAAATAAATTTACGCAACGGTGCTTTCGAAATCATTTACGAAAAAGTGCTTTTCGAATAAATCCGTGAAAAAGGATTGGTGGATTACGGAAAATCAACCGAGTGTAATTATGAAACCAAAATTACTCACAGTCTTCGAAAAAATGGGTCGATGTCGCTGGATCACTGCATCGATTCGATCGAAGAATCCGTGCGAACAGCTGATCTCAGAAGGGTCACTGAACTCACATCGCGGCACGGCCACTAACACTATCGACGCCTGTACGAGAGGGTTTCGGTGCCAACTTCAAAACTTTCAATAATTATCGTCCCCGATAGGACACATTGTTCTTAACTCGCGCCGGTTTTACGAGAAAGCAGGGCCCTAATACGAGTCTCTTTTATCGCGAAGCATGCCCTCTCACGTCTTCCACTCATTTTTTGTACTTTTCGGAAAATATTCGCGATAAATTCATTATTACCCTAAGATGGTCGCGTCGGTGACCGTTCTCGACGAGATCGACTGCCTGCTCGTTTGTCATTTGTCTTTTATGCCGGCCCTCCACGATGCAACGACCACCTTTCGTGCCACCGGCGTTCGCGTAGCACCAGCTTTACATGCAGAGCTGCCCTTTCCTACGGTCGGTATAAGAGACAAATGACAAACGAAGAGGCAGTCGATCTCGTCGAGAAGGGTCACCGACGCGACGACCGTAGGCTAATAATGAATTTATCGCGAATATTTTCCGAAAAGTACGAAAAATGAGTGGAAGACGTGATAGGGCATGCTTCGCGATAAAAGGGAATCGTATTAGGGCCTTGCTTTCTCGTAAAACCGGCGCGAGTTAAGAACAATGTGTCCTATCGGGGACGATAATTATTGAAAGTTTTGAAGTTGGCACCGAAACCCTCTCGTACAGGCGTCGATAGTGTTAGTGGCCGTGCCGCGATGTGAGTTCAGTGACCCTTCTGAGATCAGCTGTTCGCACGGATTCTTCGATCGAATCGATGCAGTGATCCAGCGACATCGACCCATTTTTTCGAAGACTGTGAGTAATTTTGGTTTCATAATTACACTCGGTTGATTTTCCGTAATCCACCAATCCTTTTTCACGGATTTATTCGAAAAGCACTTTTTCGTAAATGATTTCGAAAGCACCGTTGCGTAAATTTATTTGAGAAGCACTCTTTCGTCGAGTTATTTGTTTGCGTCAAATCATTTTCTAATGTAGACGCGTGCGTGGATTAAGGCGTGGGGCGATCGCGATGCATTTTCAAGTGTCCCAGGCAACCGCGGAAAGTGATAAATCTGTCGAAGGACTTCCCATCCTGAAACCAAACCTCAGATTATTCTGAAAGGCGTTGTACTTGCGTGCCGTCAATTATTAGTTTTCGGCCGGGACGGAAATCGTGTTCGACGCATAGTAGCCTCCCGGAAGAAATAGGGAATAGCCCTGGTTGGCGGAATGTCTTGTGTGCGTACATTGTGACAAAAAAATGGAAGAAGTCACTCCCTTTACGATCGTACCTGAAAAGTGATAAGTCTTTTCGATAAGAGGACCGCGGACAGTAGAACTTTCACCGCAGAACCTGTGGACAGTTCAATTTCGAAGTACATTTCGCTTATGTTCTAATTTATTTAATCGTTCCAAATATTTTCTTCCTACTCTTTTTTCCGATAATTACCAAATGTAACTTTCGCGATCTCATTCCGCGTTCACTTTGAATGACCAATAAAAGTATTACGAAAGACCGATTCGTTTATTTTACGTGGATATTAACTAATTCTTTTATTCATTATTTATAACTAATTCTAATTTGCATTAAGTTTTTATTCATCGTTCGACCTGAATGTATTGCCGCGGCGCATTTGTTCGCGATCACGGCCGAGCGCGGTGGACCGCCAACGCTACCGTGGCGGACCGCGGGCTCTACTCGCGCGCTCATTGGCTTGGGTTTTTCGTTAATAACTCGAAGACGAAGCCGCGTCCGATATTTTGCCAAAGGAAAAAGTTGTTTCTGATCAGCCCAGGAGCCCCCCATTTTCGGTTCTTACACTAATTACGGGACACCCTGTATACAGGGTGGGGCATTTAAATGGGAATACCTAAATATCTCGGTTATTATTAGTCGTATGAAAAATCTCCAGAGGGCAAAGTTGTACTGTTTTAAGGGGCAAATTTAATGATGGTAAAATTTTTTTCTCAAGGTCATTTTTTTACGAGATTTCAGGGTCATCGGTATTTTTTTAAATGGAATCATACATTTTCGAATACCTACGATTGTAGCCCTTTCCAAGGCCATTTCAATGACCATAGATGTTCAAGGTCAGTCAAGGTCAAGGGCAGAAAAAAAGTGGAAAACCGATTTTATCACTTGTATTACAAATGTGATTGCTTTTATTGTTTCAAAATCATTGAACATTAATGTAAACACATTGCAGTTAAGCGCTTGGCATTCAATGTTAACAACTCACTACAAATGTTTGAAATGGTGACCGTTTACAGCAAGGCACTGTCTAAAACGTTCACCTACAGATTGCGTTACACGTTGGAGTGTTTCTCGGTCGATTGCAGCACAAGCTCGTTCTATGCGTTCTATCATTTCTTCTTTAGTAGTTGGTATATCATGATACACACCTGCTTTCAATTGTCCCCATAAAACATTAATGTTCAATGATTATGAAACAATGAAAGCAATCACATTTGTAATACAAGTGATAAAATCGGTTTTCCACTTTTTTTCTGCCCTTGACCTTGACTGACCTTGAACATCTATGGTCATTGAAATGACCTTGGAAAGGGCTACAATCGTAGGTATTCGAAAATGTATGATTCCATTTAAAAAAATACCGATGACCCTGAAATCTCGTAAAAAAATGACCTTGAGAAAAAAATTTTACCATCATTAAATTTGCCCCTTGAAACAGTACAACTTTGCCCTCTGGAGATTTTTCATACGACTAATAATAACCGAGATATTTAGGTGTTCCCATTTAAATGCCCCACCCTGTATACAAGTATATATAAGTATGTAAAGTAATTACAGGGTGAGCTTTAATGCCTGTCCCAACCTTTTACCATCGGAGTGAGTTAATACTCACGAATACTAACAGACTGCAACTCCGATGGTAAAAGGTTGGGACAGCCATTAAAACTCACCCTGTATATGTTTAGAGCTTTTTATATAAATAAATAGATTTGTAATGTAAAATTTTTGTTCGTTCTTTTTTCTTATTTTCTATAATTGTTCCAGAAGAGAAAAGACGCTGTCGCCCGTAACAGTGTTGTCGCGCTACGAAGCGACGCTATTTATCGTTTTTTCGGTCGACCCGCTACTGTATGCCGACTTCCCGAGCTCGTTCGACTTCATAACAATAACCCCTTTCCGCTCTCCCGTTGCTTACCATCAGAGAGTCAGTCGGTCTCAGCCCACGAGTTTATACGGAAGCACCGCTCGCTTCGTTCGATTTCACGTAGTAAAATTGGTGACACCATTAAACTGTCGTTTAATTAAGGAAGCACCAAAACCCATCCAACTCCTTTACGCGCCTTGACTGCTAAGCCTTCATATAAGGCTGTACAAGCCCCCAGCGCTTGAAGAGAGCGCTAGTGCAACTCTGAGTGCAATTTTGAGTTTGTAACATTTAGTCTCCGGACCGGGTAAATTTGTGCTGTCTGGAAATACCCGTTGTTCGAACAAGGAGCGGATAGTCGACGTAGAAATTCGGCGTACGTTTAATAGTGTAATCGAGAATATTTCCTTGGCTGTAGCGAGAAGCCAGCGGATCAAATTTCGTACGCAGTAGCGGGTCGCGAGCGCGAGCGAGCGTCGACGTAAACATTGACGGGCGCTCGACGGTCAACGTTACCTATTGTCTGCATTGTTAGAGGCAGAGCCAGAAAAACTGTGGAATTCGAGTAGGCTCGAGTCGAACGATTCTCGATCCGTGGTTCTCAAAATTAATTTCGTATTCGTCATAGATGTTACTTTATTAATTGTATTGTTAGTTGGCGACGCAGATTTATTTTTTTATAATAGTCCTCTCCAGCGGGAGAAGGAAAGGAAGGGCGTCTTTTTTTTCCCCAGGATAAGTTAAATAGATTTTTATTGCGATTAGTTGTTTCTTTTTATTATATTAAATCTGCGTAAGAATTGTGCTCGCAAGGCGACACCCTATCTGTGGAAAGCTCTGGCCTACAGCGGGCGCATTGGTATTAGTAGTATGAAGTTTGCATGCCCAGCGGGATTTGATTGGTAAGTAGTAATTATTTATCGTATCGAGTGGTAAGATTTAAGGTACGAGTTTATTTAAAAAAAATTTTTTTTTTCTTTTCCTCCGTTCGTTTGGTAAGTTGCATGGTAGTCGCGAACCAGTAAATACAGCGGGATAGCGAATTTTGCGTGGCGTTCAGGCAGGCTATTTCAGAATTTCAAAATAATACGATAGTCGAGAGTCCAAACCATTTATTGTGCATTACCTTTTCGCTGCCTTACGTTCTTTTGGGTTTTTGTTCTTTGTACTATCTTTTCGCTGTCTGGCTGGGAACTCTATCTGGTCACTCTATTAGCGGTTAGGTGTACGCCTCCCGGCTAGATTGGAAATGTCACATTACGGGTCACCTCCCGAACATCCTCATTCGCCGAATCCGCAGCAGGGAGAGGGTCCGAACGGGACTCCTCCTTTCACTACGAAGCTTACAGTACCGATTTTCGAACCCCCTACAGTAATAACGCGTGCTGTCGCGTCAGGATCTACGGGAGCGGGAAATTTTAAGACGACGACTAACACCGCGTACGAATCCATGCGTAAATGGGGATTGAAATTTTCGGGAGAAGCGGGGGAGGACGCGGAGACATTTTTACGACGGATTGAGGGCGGTTGCGCTATGGTCCAACTATCGGACGCGGACGTTTTGCGATGCATTCCGTTCTTTCTTACGGGAATTGCTGCCTTATGGGCCCATACACAAGGGGGACATTGGGAATCGTGGTCGATCTTCGTGGAGGAGTGGCGCGAACGGTTCACGAATACCGATATTCAATTCACGTTGCGCGAGGAGATCTTGAATCGCACACAGGGACCGGAAGAGACGGTAGCGAATTATATGACGTGCCTGCGCACTTTACTAATGCAGGTGATTCCTCCCCTTATGGAGGAGGAACAAATTGATTATCTCCATCGGAATATGCTGCCTCAATTACAAGTGGTAATTGACCGCTCCCTGTACCGGACGATTCCAGAACTCGAAACGCGGGCGCGCCACGCGGAGCGAAGTGTACGCTTCAGCTCCACGTATAAACCACCACCGTTGCCGGAAAGATCGCCTTTTCCGGAAATAGCGTACAAACCGCCTCCACGAAGCGCCCGACCACCGGTCAAAGCGTTTGCTGCCTTAAACGTTGCCTCTCCTTCGACGGGACCACCGCCGAGGGGGGATTTTCAAAAACCATCTATGCCTCGAGCTGCCTATACCGCGAACCCGCCGAGAGGGGGAAGAACCGCGTCGTACGATGCCTCGCGTCCACGAAACCCCGGGCCTCCCGCAAAGGCGTCCAACCCGTTTATAGATCCGCGGGACACTCGCGCTCCGTTATCCCGTGCAAATCAAGTGTGCTGGAATTGTCGGCAACCTGGTCACCTATCGCGAGATTGCGCCGCGGCTCGTAACTTACATTGTTACGGGTGCGGAAAGCCGGGGGTGAGAATGGCCACTTGTGATTGCACGGGAAACGCGTAGAGGAGTCGCTCGAACGGGCCACCGCGACTCCGGAAGATTCTGAGCGTGCCCCCGCGGATGATTTTTTGTATAGTGCCTTTGACGAGGAGGGAAGGGCCCGACCTTTATTCTTCGCCACTATTCTGGTACAGGGGTACGCCGTACGCGCGTTAGTAGATTCCGGTTCGACACGCACGTGGGTAGGGGGAAATTTCGAAAGAATTATCGAAGACTTGGGACTGGTAGTTAATTACGACGCGGGCTGTCGGATTTTGACGGCAAATGGGCAAGGGGAGGAAGCATTAGGTGAATTAGAGCTGCTTATTATTTTCGAGAGGAGGGAAAAGGTACTACGAGCACAATTGCTGCCTACGTTGGCGCTACCTTGTATTCTGGGGTTGGACTTCCTACGACTTTTTCGCGTGTGTATCGATTTTGAGGATGCCGAGTGGTGGTTACAAGAGGAGCCCTCGGTTAGGCACGTTTTTGAAGTAGAAGGGACGGATCGGTGCTGCGGAATTTTTGAATTAACCGCGGAACAGGAGCGAACGTTGAAGGGGTTCTTAGATCGCGAAATTCCCCCACCACCGGACTCTCCGCCTACCACTAGCCTTACTGAACACCGTATTGATGTCGGAAATACGGTACCGATTAAACAACGATCGTACATGGTATCGCCCAAAGTTCATGAAGCTATCTGCGCCGAGGTCGATAAAATGTTAGCCGCAGGAATTATTGAGCCATCGTATAGCGCATGGTCCACACCGATCGTAATGGTAAAGAAACCGAACGGAAGCTACAGGTTTTGTCTAGACTTCCGTCGCGTAAATAGTGTTTCGAAGAAAGATGCCTACCCGCTGCCTAATATGACCGCCATATTGGATAAGCTTCGTTCGGCCCACTATATTTCAACGATTGACTTGAGCCAACCCTACTTTCAAGTGCCACTAGCCAAAGATAGTAGCGAAATTACCGCGTTCACCGTGCCCGGACGAGGTCTGTTTCACTTCATGCGCATGCGGGCACGAGCACACCCGAGTGCGAACGCGAGTACGAGCAGACCCGAGCACGCCTGAATGCAAGCGAACCGAGTACGAGCGGACCCGCGCACGCCCGAGTGCGAGCGAACCCGGGAGTAGGCGACGCGAGCGAGTCCACGTACGGACATACCCGAACTTACCCGACGCGAGCGTCCCTACTCCATTCCGGCGAACAATCGGCGTGCGCGGTTCGCACGCCGAACGGGTATAAAAGGGGCTTTGGAGCGAGCCAAAATCAAGATGGGAGGCAGCTCCCGACCAGCAGCGAGCTGAGCAGCTGGAACTAGTGGCGAGTTGAGCCGCTTAGGGTGACAGTTGAGTCACAACCGACCGACCAGTGGCGAGTTGAGCCACGACCGACCGAACGATATATAGGGTGGCGTATTGAGTCACGACCGACCGACCGGTGGCGAGCTGAGCCACAACCGACCGAATACTGCGACATACCAGGAGACGCGTTGAGCCACAGTTTACCGCGACGAGTTGAGTCGGCATCACTTTTCCTCCGGGCCTGACGTGCTTTGAGCCAGGTTTACCTGGGTCCACCTGGTGCGTTGAACCAGCGTGTGCCTATCCCTAGCCCGAGCGTTGATCGGGTGCCCCGCTTGCGAACCGACGTGTTGAGACGATGACCTTGCTACCCAAAAGTCTGAACTCCTGGTGTGGCCTTTCACCACCGTACAAGGCTTAAGGCGTAGGTGCCCCCGCACCCACGGCCGCGTACAATCCACCCCGCTCTCCCACCTGTCTCCTTACCCGACTGCGGGAGCCGCGGAGTCGTACACAGGACAGACCGCGAGTAAAGGGACGAACCGGTAAGCCTAACCTTACCGGCTCTCACGGGACCACCCGAGTTGCCCGGAAACGACCCCTACAGGACGACCGACCGACGATACTCCGCAGAGGGGAAACGATTTCCGTCGTTTAAAAAACGGGACCCGCGTGGTAGAGTTAAGAGCGATAAGCCCGCGAATTGAGGAGGGCGTTAAGATTAAGCAGCGTTAGAATTAATTAAGTTCTGTTTAGTTAAACCAAAGATTGCTCGCTAGTTCTGTTAAGCCCGCGAGCTTCTAGGGTTAAGTCGCGATCAGAAGAAAGTTCCGTTTAGTTATACCGAAAACCGTCAATTATTTGTATTAATACTCGCGCCCACGCGTTACCGCGTCGATAACGAAGTATCGCGTTAATATCCGTGCTGTGCGCTTTATGGGCCATCGAGCCTCATGGTTTATTTAGTTATCTTCTCAGTTCTTAGTCGATGAGTTACCTTTTCTTTTGTACATATTTTTAGTTACAATAAATTTAACATTTCTGTTATGTTCTTACATAACCACCTTGTCTGATCTCTTAAGGTTCCCCCGACCTAACCCCGGACAGATCTCTATAGCTGCCGGCACCCTTCCCAGCTCCGTCCTAGGAGCATTCCCTGCTACCGACCGTCGTTACAAGCTGTCCCAGCCTTTTTCGTCCACCCATGTTTCATATAGGCTGATAAAATCATAATCCTTAATATAATTCCAGAATTCTTTATCCTTATTTCCGATTCCTGCCACATTCCAAAATATTAATTCCCTGTTTCTTCCAGTTTCCCCGTCCTTCCTCCGCTCTTTCCCCGTATCCAATCTCTCCATTTCTTGGCTTCTTCTTAAAAATTTCTCTTCTCTAAACTTCCCTTCTCCTCATTCCATTTTATCCATTTTCCTTCTATCTCCAACTTCTTATATCCTACCTTTACCTTCTTGCCTTCCCTTCTCTCCAACTTCGCTCTTTCTACTATTTCCCTCTGAATCCTCTTCTCCTCTTCCGTCAAGTCATTGTCAATATAAATTTTCGTACTTCCTAATCCCTTCTTCCTCCTCATAACTTCCTGCTTCGTTTCCCAGCTTACTAGTAGCTTTGCTATAATTACTTTTCTGTCATCTCGTTCAAATACCTCCACTTCTCTCACTTTTTCTTTTACTCCCAACTTTTTCTCCAGCAAATCCTCCACCTTTTCCTTCTCCTTCCCTAATTCAGTTATCAGCCCCCTTATTACTATATTGTTTCTCCTCTTCTCCTTCTCCTTCCCTTCTGCCTCCCTCTTCAAATTTCTCACACTTTCTTTCAATTCGGTCAACATCACTGTCTCTTCTTTTCTTATTTCATTTACCTCTCCTTTTTGTATCTTATCCATTACCAGTCCCGCCACTTCTTCCTTTAACTCTTCATACTTATTATCTTTCTCCCTTCTTCGTTTGTCAATCATCCCTTCTAACTCTGACATCCTGCTCCCTAGCTCCCGCTCCCTCCTTTCCCACATTTTCTCTCGTTCCCTCATCTTCTCCTCCATCTTTTTCCTCTCCTCTCTTATTTCTCGTCTTCCCTCTTCCATTTCTTTCCCCATTGCATCTAATTTCCCCATTATTATTTTAACTAATCCCCCTGTTACCCACTCCCCTTCTTCTCCCGCTTTCGCCTCCCCCCCGACGTTACTTCTTTCTCCTGCCATGTCTGATTTATTACTCTTTTTTACAGGCCTTTCCCCCACCCTCTCCTCATCTTTCTTCTCCTCGCCTCTTTTTCTCTTCAAGTACTCCAGCATATTCATAGAATTTGCCTTTACCCTTGTTCCTTCCCCGCTTCCCTACTTTCCATCCCATTTTCTCTTCTGTCCTGTTCGGTGTGTAAAACTTCTCTTCATCTTTCTTGTTTTCCTCTAACATCCCTCCATCTTCCTTAACCTCGCTCCCTGCTTTATCTGCTTTGTTGGTAACACACTCCATTTTCTTTCTTTCCGCCCGATGTCACTACTATCTTACCTTCCCGGCTGCCCACGTGCCTTCAGCCTCTCCTTTGACACCTAACTTTATATCCTACCCACCTCTCCCTCTACTTGCCTTTCCACTCCGTCCGTCCGCCCTCTTTTATCCTACCTACTTCCCGCTTACGCACACTTTTAGCTGTGGTCTGTCACTCTCGCGTTCACACCGCACACTTACACCTAACCAAGTCCCCAATAAATCAGTACATGTCCAATATTTGTTTTTGTATTTGGAGTGAGTTCGAGAAAACATAGTTATTAATTAAATTAAGAAAAAATTGTTCTAGATAGCATCGTACCGTAACATAACAATGCTGTGAAGTTCGAGTACAAATGTCGGCCGTTTTGAGTAAAATCAAATTATTTGAAAAATCGCGTAGGTTCCTTGTTAGTAATGGGTAATTTTCAACTATTTCAACTGCAACCAAACTTGTAATGTATAAACTTATCAAAACAGCATCTGCATAATGCTATTGTTAATTCAACGAATACGATGGTATTTCTGTGCACTATACACTGGTTTCAAAAACACAAATTTATTTTAACAATAACAATAACTCTGACGTGCGATGCATATGAGTGATACATGTGCTTCACCCGAGATCCACAAGGCGAGTGGACGAGTTGGGACGCGTTCCCGAGCAGGCTTGCCACAAAGAGTCTCGCGGCTTCCCCCTCTACCCCGCTAATGCTGTGAATGCCACGGGTTCTCCTCATGCGGATAGCCGCTGGAGGAGAAGTCAGTAGTAGACGGAGAAGATTTTTGTGTGGTGGGGGCATCGTCTGGCAAGCCTGTTCTCGAGCACGAGCGGGCGGAAGCATTCGCCGATCGTCACTTGTTTCGAACCTTCCAGAACGTTCTACGCGGGAAGGTGTTCGCTACGCCTCTTGTCGCGGCGATCACGCAGTTTTAGGCCCAATGTATCAATATTTAGATCTAATAATATTTATATCGATATACAAAATATGTCCATATATTCGTCATTAATGACACGTCTTTTTGACGACATTCTAATGACGTACTATTTTAGTATCTAAAATCACGTGAAATTTACGTTACATTATAGTCACATGACGTCATAGTCATCAAAATCACGTACATATTACGTCATTCCGACGAAGTCTTGTTAGCTGGGTAGCTTCGGGTCGCACCACACGCCGCGCGTCCCTTGTTTACCGACTGCGGATCTCACCATACGCCGCTGCCCCAGCCGATCACCATTTCATTTGCAATAAAAGACCAGCGATGTCGATCAATCGCGCCTTTAGAGTACGTCGTTACGCTGACACTCTGCTCCGATCTCTTGAGCGAATTTGTGGAGGTGTTGGAGTGAATTTACACGCGAGGATCCGTCGGCAGTTTCTACGAAACTGAATTGGACAAGTCCGATGGATCTCGATGTAAACGCTCAGAAGGGACGATCGCGAATGAGCTATGACATAGGAGGTTATGTTCTCGCGAAGAGGTTATGTCGCGGAGAAGTGATCTCGCGAAGAGGTTATGTCGCGGAGAAGTGATCTCGCGAAGAGGTTAGGTTGGCCGGTAAAAGCGCCTCCACGTCCGCTTTACCGGCGAGCGTGATATAGGTTATGTACGCGTTAGTTCTGAGTTAGGCCTGAAGGGCGGAACGCTCGTGCGTCACGATGACGTCACGAGGACGGGTCCGGACAGGAACAAGATAAGGAAGGATAATGGCCAACAAAGCACGTGCGCGACGCGCGCGCAGACTAAGCCTATATTTACAGTAATCACAACGATCGGCGTCTAAGCCGATTAGGATGATAGTTAGGACTATCGAGAATCGCGCACAGGCGATTGTATCGAGCGCGGCGAGCGCTGTATATTAAGCGTCGGACAACGGCCGACGACGACAATGAACAGGTCGCGAAAGCTACACGGAATAATCGCGTCGTAGCGATATTGACAGATCAGGATAAGCTAGATGGTAAACACAGCGAGAAAGGGCGTGAAAGTCAGGTACACGCACTGGTTCACTCACAAGCGAGGCTCGAGACGAGCACGCGGAATTGTCGGGCGATAAAGATCGCGGTAGCACGTGGCGTGGCACGGTACAACGAATTACGCGCGGAAATGCGTCGCGGTAAAAAGAGGTGCGAGTGCACGTCGCGGTGCTTGACGTTACGCGGAACGGCGTCGGGGTAACTTGGTCGGCACGCGGAAAGCGAAGACGCAAAAAGAAGGAACAAGATCCTTTGTTCAGGCTTGAGAGCCGTGGAAGTGAAACGTTTGGTACTCGCGTATGGTCGCGGAACGAATGACTAAAAAACGCGCGGAGGCGCGTGAAGAACGGTGAGCGTTCTTCATGAGATAGGTGACTCGACCTAGGGCAACGCTTGCCCCTAGGGAATTTAAGAATGTGCGGTTGGCACAACCGCCACATCATTCCCCCCCTGGGAGAAGACGGCAAGTCTAAAGAGAAACTTAATAACTAAACGTGCGCCTAAGGCTAATAACATTAATATTAAGGTATTTACAAAAGTGCTTTCGAAGAAAGTCTATTTAAGCAAAACGCACACGATGCACTTGCGACGAGCGGGTGCGCTCGTACGTTTTCAAGATGCCACTAGGGCAAGGTACGCTGGCAGGTGATGAAGACACGGCGCCGGGAGCCTGGGAAGGACCAGCTGGAGCCTGGGAAGGACCAGCTGCAGGAGAAGAATCCTCTTCGGTGTCAGCCGCTGTATAAGCGGGTTTAAGACGCTCGATGGAGACGTGTTCTATTCGGCCATGGTAGTCGATGGCGAAAACTCGGTCGGAGATCCTCTCGACGACCTTATGAGGTCCCGTGTACGGCTGGTGCAACGGTGGCTGAACTGCGTCAACACGCAGGAAAACGTGTGAACAGGTGTACAGGTCCTTGAACAGGAAGACACGACGTTTATTGTGATGCGCCGTTGGCACTGGGCGCAGCTTACGCATTAGGATGCGGAACTCCTCCAGGAAGATTTGAGGGTTTGAGTCCAGTTCTTCAGAGTCGAAGAACTCGGCCGGAACGCGGAGAGTGGTTCCATACACCATTTCGGCTGGAGAGCCCTTGAGATCCTCCTTGAAGGAAGTACGGAGTCCTAGCAGGACTACCGGGAAGACAGAGATCCAGTCTTCGGTTTGGTGACACATGATGGCCGTTTTAAGAGAACGGTGCCATCGTTCAATGATGCCGTTGGACTCAGGGTGGTAAGCTGTCGTGCGACATCTGCGACCGCCAAGTAGTTTGACCAGCGCGGCGAAGAGAGCTGCCTCGAATTGGGATCCACGATCCGTAGTGATGAGGCGAGGCGCGCCAAAGCGGGCGACCCAATGGGTGAAGACTGCCTTCGCGACGGTGTCGGCTGTGGCTTCAGCGATGGGAACGGCCTCCGGCCAGCGAGTGAAGCGGTCGATCATGGTCAGAATATATCGGTACCCATGAGACACTGGAAGCGGGCCTACAATATCCACGTGTATGTGGAAAAACCGGCTGTCTGGAATAGTAATCCTTTCTGGTGAAAGGTGGTTATGGCGCGACACCTTGGAGCGCTGACACGCGAGACAAGTTTTGGCCCATTGTGAAATGTCCAAGTTCATCGAAGGCCACACGAACTTGTCAGCTATCGCGGCGCGAGTTGCTCGAACACCGGGGTGTGAGAGTTGATGTGCCAAGTCAAAGACGGTTTTGCGTAAAGACGCGGGCACGTAAATGCGAATAGGATCTTTTGACGTGTCGCAGTACAGCACACGGTTCGATCCAGTAAAAGTGCACTTCTGAAGCTTGACCGACGCGGTAGGCGCGTGTAGCAGCTCTTGAAGCTGAGGGTCTTGAATCTGTTCACGTGCAACGTCGTCCAGGTCCAGGGAGACAGGTAGAGTCACGGCGTCGACGCGAGACAAGGCATCGGCGACAACGTTCTCTTCACCGGGAATGTGGCGAAGATCCGTCGTGAACTCGGAAATAAAGGCAAGGTGTCTGGCCTGACGTGGCGACGATTGATCGGCTTTTTTTGTAAAAGCATACACCAGTGGTTTGTGATCAGTGACCACATGGAACTCTCGACCTTCAAGGATGTGACGGAAATGGTGGATGGCCCGGAAAATCGCTAAAAGTTCGCGATCGTACGTGCTGTAGCGCTGCTCTGTAGGAGAAAGCTTGCGCGAGAAAAAGCACAAGGGCTTGCGTGCACCATCTTCAATTTGGTGAAGTACCGCGCCTACGGCAGTATCTGATGCATCCGTCTGAAGGGAGATGGTACCTTGGTGTGACGGAAAGGTCAACAGCGTGGCAGAAGATAAGGCATCCTTCAGGTCCTGGAACGCCTGCTTCCGTACATCTGTCCAAGGGACGGGTAAACGGGATTTCCTCTTCTGTCCAGCGATGGCATCTTGTAAGGGTGCCTGAAGAGAAGCAGCATTCTTAATGAAACGATTGTAGAAGTTAATCATCCCTAAGAAACGTCGAAGGCCGGCGATGGTATCCGGAGGCGGTAGATCACGGATAGCCTGCACCTTCTCGGGACGTGGCTGCAGTTCATCTGCACTGATCCTGTGACCCAGGAAATCGACGGAAGAAGCGCCAAAAACGCACTTGTCGATGTTGATCGCGAGGCCGTAATGTTGTAGGCGTATTACGTAGGGGGCTATTGGTGGTAGTGCGGATGGCTAGGCCTACGTAACGTGATTCTACGCGTGTAGATAGGTAGAGAGTCGAGCTCGAGCGGTAAGCCGACTCTCGTTTGGTGTGGGATCTTGCTTCTTTAAAGCGCTAAGCGCACCTCTGCGAACCAAGAGTGACGGAAATCTGAATGGCGGGAGGCTATGATAAGGTAGAATGGTATCTTGACGATTACCTTTAGAACTCCTTTCATATATTGTACGGTTCAAAATGGTATACAAAAGGTAGACCGAGTCGGTAACAACGATAGCGCTCGGTCAAAATCGCTATAATGAGTTTACAATGTTTTACAATGCTCTTCGCGATGCTCTAACGTTTAGCAGCTCAGCGCGAAGAGAGGACCATGCTTCGATGGTAATACCTTATATCTACGGCTCCTGGCAGATGGCGAGGGCCGGCAAGTTTGAGAGTAAATGATTTTAACGCGAGGAGACTTATGCGCGCGATGCTTAGCACGGATCGAGAATTTCGTATGTAATCGGGGAATTATTAAGGAGTTTTCCTATTTACCCACTTGATTCACAACACTTATTATTCCCTTCTTTGATGCACGTGGTTTAGACTAATACGGTGCCTGTCTCTCGCGGGTCGATTCGATAGAAGTCGTATTGGCAAAGCGACTATTGCGCGGTGCGGTTTGACAATTCTATACTTTGGTATTTCTGCGCGGAGCTTCTACGATGGGCTCGCGATACGTACTATGCGTTTGAAATCCAGAAATGAAAAGACCCGGGCGGCATCGATTTGCCGTCTTTTATAAGAATTCGAGAATATTGATTGTAGGTATTCGCGGGGTACCCGCGGGTGGAGCGAAGGTACGGTCGCTATGGGCCTCGTCGCGGCGCGTGGCCGTGGCGTCAGCGAATTCCTTACTGCGCTTCTCGCGCTGAGCTGCTAGAACGCGTGACTTATTAGAGAAAGGAATATGATCGAATAATATTTAGAGAATACTGAAAATAACCAAAAAAATTACTGCTTAGAGGGGTCATTACGTAACACCCCCTTCCTTAAATGAAACATCATCAGATGGATGATGCTTTCACGGACGATTTGTATATATTTCTATGTGTAATTTTTTTGTAGGTGTCATTATGGTTTTTTGTTATATTGCATACTGTGTAATTGGAATACTGTTCCTAAATGAAAGATTAGGCGTCTGTGCGAGTATTGTTTTCGCGAACTGACCACACTACGAGAGTTGACGTCATCAACTATCGTGTGCAGTGCCTTATCGCGAGTCCGGCTCCCTGTCCTTTTCCACGCAGGGAAAAGGAGGGAGCCCATTCAACACTCCATATTTCCACTCATATCCCATTCATCTCCATACTTCTTCTATACATTTCACTGATTCAGCATTTGAAAGGATCACTCTATTTCGTTGCACTCGCGTGGGGTTTGGGGCTATTTCACGCAAGAATATTGTTTGTTTATTGTTGATGTGGGGTTAAGGGGAGGGAGAAACGTCACTTGGGGCACTAGAACTTCCTTTTTCCGTCTGGTTGTTGCTCGGTGTGTTCCGGAGTCTGGTAGCGGTGGAAGGCCCCGGTAGGCAGGACGGTCAGTTCCCCCCGCTGCTTGTCGGTGTTGTGATCTGTATAGTGGCCGGCGGTGCAGATTGTGCAACCGTGCCCTATACCCATGATGTTCAGAATGGTGAAGCAATACTGGTGCTAGGTTGAGTCGCGCGGGCATTGCTGCAGTTTGTGGTGGAAATGTTAGGTTTGATTTCCGCCTTGGTGGATGGTGGCATTTCTTGTATATCCTGCTGGTGGTTGTGGTTTTGTTGGCTACGCCCGGTCTTCTTAGTTTAGTTGCCTTTTGTTTTGGCATTATCGATTTACAAAAATTTTGCTGTCCAAATGAATTAGTATGATGGCGAATGAACGATGGGTATCGATCAACGTATTGTTTATGAGGTTTGGTTTGCGAGAGATGTGTTGGTCCGTGCTGTAATGGCTCAGGGCCCTTCACAGAGGTTGGGTAGTGCATCCCGTTGGTTGTTAAATGTGTGATGTGGTCATTGGTGGACCTACAGCATTCGTTTTTCCTTTCTGTCTCACATTCTGGGTTTTCGCTTGTTAGGGATGCTGTGCGAGACAGAACAAGATAGACATTGGTCTTGGTAGGTGAGAGTTCCAGATGGGCAGTGTTCAGTTCCTGCAGTTCTTGTTGTACAGTAAATCTTCCTTGATGGAATTTGTCCACTGTGGTGGGTAGTTCCCCATACTTCCTTATGGTTGTAGATTCAGATGAAAGGGGGTTTCCCATGGATTCTTGAGCTTCCGTGTCTTCCCCATAGCGTTCCATGATGTGAGTCGGATGTGTTTCAGAAAACAATTCGTTTAGAGCTAGTGAATCGGTTTCGTCTTCCGTGTAAGCGTTCGTTTTGGGAGTTGGATATTCCGAGTGGGGGGTACGGTGTACGATCCGGTCCTCGTGTACAGTTGGTCTCCCTTGCAGGGGTTTGTACTTTCCGATGCATAGTTTCCAATCCTGATCTTTGGATTTCGCAAAACGGAAGTCATCCATAGAGTCATCTGTATCCGTGTCTTCTTCGTGGCACACAGTGTTTTCGGTGCGATTTACGTTGGGTTGTTTTTCAGAAAATAATTCTTCCAGAGTCAGCGAATCTGTGTCATCTTCTGTGAATGACGATGGTGAATTTACAGATTTCATAAAATTGTCTGGTGGCAGGTTTTTGTCCTGCCTCTTAAGTATGGACCAAGGTGTTGACGATTCTTGATTCTTCCTTGTAGATGATTCCCAGTCAGCGTCTATGAAGCTGAAGGTATCTTCGGGGTCGAGTATCTTCCGGTTGTAATGCACTGGTGCTGATTCTTCTTGGAATTTCTTGTTTTCCATTGACACGTAGAAGGCAGGTTTCGGGGCTACGGAGTCTCTGGCAGGGGTACTTGTATCTAGATAGCGATGTTCAGTAGGTTGCATTCGGCGAGATTTTGAAATTTGATCAAATGGTTTTGGTTCGTCTGAAGCATTTTGTGCGATCATACGTAGGTTCCCGAAAGATAATTTTGATGAGGTTTGCTGTAGGTATGCTGCTCCTAGGATGGCGTCATGAGGCCAGACAGCGTCTTCTATTACGTGGAAAAATACCGGGTGCTGGTCGATTGTTAGGATGGTGGCTCCGATGGACATGATTGGCTTCCCCGAAAGTCCAAAGATGCTAGTTTTTTGGTCTGACATCATTGATACTTCCTCCCGGAGGGCCTTGGATTTTATCAGATTAATTGGTGAGCCTGTGTCGATTAGAAATGATGCTGTCCGAAATTTTAGTTCGGGTACATCTAAGGTGACAGATGGGGGAGCGGCTTCTTTGCACGTGTTTTCTTTATTGGGATGCACTGCGAGAGCACTGTAGACACGGTGCTGAGAAGGGCATTCCTCCTCATCCTCTGAAGACGGGCTTCCGTTTGAGTCTAATGTGTCCGAAATTTTATTTTGACAGGTCCCCCCGTCATGGCCCTTTTTACCGCATCTCCAGCAGTACCATTTGAAGTAGTTCGCCTCCGATTTACGTGAAGGACATGATCCTGGGGAATTTTCCCTTCTGTAGTGATTACGTTCCCCTGAATGGGAGCTCGCTGATGAGGTGGAAGTATCTCTTCTGGAGATGTGATGCTGCGTCCTTGCATTGTAGGCATGATAACGGGAGGGCCTTTCCTCGTGTTCGTCCGTCGACGAGTCGTCACTAGGAGTCCAGTTACGCTCGCGAGCGTGGCGGTGTCCTCGGTATTTATCACAAGGACTTGGTGGATTTGGGTAGGCTCTGTTTTTTCGTTTTTCTCGACGCGGCGGTGAGCGGCTAGTATCGCTGGTTTCGTCGTCGAGCAGGCCTCGTGCCTTTCGATGGTTTTTGAGGTTACGCTCTAGGTCCATGACGTTATCGATGGCTTCGTCCAGTGTCTTGGATTTTTTCTTGTCGACGTCTTGACGTATGTGTCGAGGTAATCCGTGGAGGAAATTTTCGAGCGTAAGCTCGTTTAACTCGTCGAGGCCCGTCGTTCGATCACCGTATTTGTCTTTGTGCGCTATTTTAGCTTGTCGCGCAAGTTTTATTGTTCTGTTCACATAAGCCCGAAGAGTCTCGCCACGGCGTATTTGTAATCGCGAGATCTCGGTTTTTAGAGACGCGAGGCTCCGAGCGGGACCAAAACGGCGTTTAAGGTGTTTGGTTAGCTCCGCGATATTCGAGAACGATTTGTCCATAATATCATCGCGCGCAGCTCCTTTGATTTTATTAATCGCTAAGATGAGGAAACGCGGTTCGTCTCCCGTGCTGAGCTGAACGCTGGCTGCGTTTAGAGCTCTGACGAATTCCGATAAAGACGTATCTTCACCGTTAAATGCAGGTATCGTAGATACAGCATTTTGTATTCGCGTTTCTTTTATCGTGAAATTAAATGCTTCTATCATCGACTGCGTGAGCGCCTCCGTGCTGGTGGTTTGGTTCTGATTTACCGCCATTGCTTGGTTCGGCGAGTTGTTAGCAGATTGAGAACTGGATAATGTGATATAGACGGCGTGCCGTCGTTAATAATAAAGCTAAGGGAGGGAGGATGGGAGGAAGGGAAGAATTCGGGGATACAAGGAGTCGGTTACTCAAAGCTGTTTGGGCGAATGACCGCGTCTAAGATCATTCGGAGTCCGCCCAGAATTTGAGGGGAAAAAGGACGGAGAGCTAGGACCGGCGAATGACCGCGTTTAAGATCACTCGGTCTCCCTGCTTCCGTTGGTTACTCAAAACTGTTTGGGCGAATGACCGCGTTTAAGATCATTCGGAATCCGCCCAGAATTGAGGGAGAAGGACGGAGAGCTAGGACCGGCGAATGACCGCGTTTAAGATCACTCGGTCTCCCTGCTTCCGTTGGTTACTCAAGACTGTTTGGGCGAATGACCGCGTTTAAGATCATTCGGAATCCGCTCAGGATTGAGGGAAAGGACGGAGAGCTAGGACCGGCGAATGACCGCGTTTAAGATCACTCGGTCTCCCTGCTTCCGATATTTTGGATTATGGGTGATGATTGGGTGAAGTGAGGTGATTGGTGAAAAGAGGTGGTGCAGTGTCTCAATTTGGGAAGAAATCCCACTTCTGACACCAGTTTTCTGTTACGTAGGGGGCTATTGGTGGTAGTGCGGATGGCTAGGCCTACGTAACGTGATTCTACGCGTGTAGATAGGTAGAGAGTCGAGCTCGAGCGGTAAGCCGACTCTCGTTTGGTGTGGGATCTTGCTTCTTTAAAGCGCTAAGCGCACCTCTGCGAACCAAGAGTGACGGAAATCTGAATGGCGGGAGGCTATGATAAGGTAGAATGGTATCTTGACGATTACCTTTAGAACTCCTTTCATATATTGTACGGTTCAAAATGGTATACAAAAGGTAGACCGAGTCGGTAACAACGATAGCGCTCGGTCAAAATCGCTATAATGAGTTTACAATGTTTTACAATGCTCTTCGCGATGCTCTAACGTTTAGCAGCTCAGCGCGAAGAGAGGACCATGCTTCGATGGTAATACCTTATATCTACGGCTCCTGGCAGATGGCGAGGGCCGGCAAGTTTGAGAGTAAATGATTTTAACGCGAGGAGACTTATGCGCGCGATGCTTAGCACGGATCGAGAATTTCGTATGTAATCGGGGAATTATTAAGGAGTTTTCCTATTTACCCACTTGATTCACAACACTTATTATTCCCTTCTTTGATGCACGTGGTTTAGACTAATACGGTGCCTGTCTCTCGCGGGTCGATTCGATAGAAGTCGTATTGGCAAAGCGACTATTGCGCGGTGCGGTTTGACAATTCTATACTTTGGTATTTCTGCGCGGAGCTTCTACGATGGGCTCGCGATACGTACTATGCGTTTGAAATCCAGAAATGAAAAGACCCGGGCGGCATCGATTTGCCGTCTTTTATAAGAATTCGAGAATATTGATTGTAGGTATTCGCGGGGTACCCGCGGGTGGAGCGAAGGTACGGTCGCTATGGGCCTCGTCGCGGCGCGTGGCCGTGGCGTCAGCGAATTCCTTACTGCGCTTCTCGCGCTGAGCTGCTAGAACGCGTGACTTATTAGAGAAAGGAATATGATCGAATAATATTTAGAGAATACTGAAAATAACCAAAAAAATTACTGCTTAGAGGGGTCATTACGTAACAGGCGCTCGAACAGGATGGCAAGATGTGAGCGGTGCTCCTCTGGGCCTCTGGAAGCGATGAGCAAATCGTCCAAATAAGCAAAACAGAAATCAAGCCCAGAAACAACCTCGTTTATGAAACGTTGGAATGTTTGCGCGGCATTGCGCAATCCGAACGTCATGAACGGGAATTCGAAAAGCCCAAAAGGCGTAATGATCGCCGTTTTGGGTATATCTTCGGGTCGGACCGGAATCTGTTGGTAGGCCCGGACCAAGTCTATCGTGGAGAAGGTATCCGTCCCATGTAGGGTAGTCACACTGTCCTGAATGAAAGGCAGTGGATAACGGTCCGGAACGGTGACGGTGTTGAGTCGACGGTAGTCGCCGCATGGACGCCACTGGTTGTTCTTCTTTGGAACGAGGTGGAGTGGGCTGGCCCACGGGCTTTTCGAGGGGCGACAGAGACCCTGCTCGAGCATAAAGTCGAATTCCTCCTTGGCCGCCTTCAATTTGGCGGGGTCCAGGCGACGGGCCTTGGCAGTGAGTGGAGGACCGGTCGTCTCCACGAAATGCTGCACCGAGTGAGCCGGCACAGGCGATACAATGGACGTGCGCGTCAGCGACGGAAACTTCGCGAGGAGGTCCCCGAACGGCTGGTCTGTAGAAAGTCTACGCACTTCGGGCGTTTGCACAGTACTAACCGGGACGCGCACTTGAAGCGAAATCACCTCGTCTATCAATCTCCTGTTACGGATGTCCACCAGGAGTTGATAGTGCGATAAAAAGTCGCTGCCTATGATAGGTTGATCTAACTCGCTGACGAGGAAAGACCATGTGAAAGGACGTCTGAGGCCTAAGTCGAGCGATAAGGTGCGCCGGCCAAATGTGCGAATGCGCGATCCATTGGCGGCGTGCAGAGTGATGTCCTCTGGATTGCGACGTTCGGTCCGGTTGGCAGGTATCACGGACACGTCAGCACCGGTGTCGACGAGGAATCTCAGGTCCGAGCGTCTGTCGTGGACAGTTAGGCGACGTCGGGCAATGCCTCGAACGTCGGACGTCGGAGACATCCGAGGCACTAGTTTTCCGCCTTGGGATTCGTTGGCCAAGTGCACGGAGCGATACAGTTGCGGGCGTTTGGCCCATAACGATCATGATAATGGCAGAGGCCATTCCCGGACGGCCCTCGCTTGAATCGTGATGACGAGCGGTCACGTCTTGGACGACGGCGGTCAACATGTGATTGGCGAGGAGCGCGCCTGGTCTCCATGCGGTCCAGACGGGAAGTAAGCGCGGCTACCTGGTCTGAGAAGGAAGAGACAGCGGTGGCGACAGCACTCAGCACCGCGTCCCCGGGCGGCTGCGGTAAGGCAGGATTGGGTGCGCGCTGATCTCCTGGAGTGTCACTCGCCGTGGGCGGACAGGCAGCGCGCCGAGTATAGCCCGGTGTGGTTGAGACGGCGTTGAGCGACGGGCTTGTGACTTCCTGGACGCGATCGGCCAAGGATGCCAGCTCGTCCAAAGAAAGGTGGGAAGCCGCGGCCAGAATCGCTTTGGTCTGCCTGGGTAAGCGCTTTATCCAGATAGACTTGAGGATAGCGTCGCTGACGCATTGTTGACCGAGGCCCCGAAGGTGCCCCAAGAGCAACGAAGGTTTGTCGTGTACCCGGTCATCTGCGTCGAGGAGGTTATCCAGCCGACGCTCCTCGGAATCCGCGTAGACATGAATCAGGCGGTCCTTTAAGGTTTTGTATTTCTCCTTGAGAGGAGGACGAGCAACCAGGTCGCCGATGATGGAGATTGTTTGTTCATCCAGGCCTTGAATGGCGTAGGCGAACTTGGTGTCGTCAGCCGTGATGCCCCCAGTGAGGAACTGCGTCTCGAGTCTGGCGAACCAGAGTTCTGGGGAAGTCTTCCAGAATGGCGAGACTCGGACTCCTACCCGGGCAAGGATGCCCGCGGCCATTGTAGCGGATTGGGTAGTATCCATGGTGAGCGGCGGAGTGGTCTCCTGAAGATGAGTAACACCTTCCTCGAAATCGAGCAGAGGAGGTGTGGATTCAGTCACCGAAGGTGGCTGCTGGTCGGGAGACCTGCCAGGCGAGTGGTCGACTGGCATGAGGAAAACACTTAACGGGAGTTCAACCCGGATGACACGCGCGACGCGTACAAAAAGATACCGACGCGGCATCGACGGTCGGCGCGACGCGCAACGAGAAAGGCACTCGGATACCGCACTGTAGTTTGCGCGGCGCTATGCACGCGCACGCGAGTAGAGGCACTGCACAGTAAAAAACGCAAAAATGCACAGAATAAGGGTAAACACTGTGATTGCCATACAGCACACAACGTAAATGCCGACGGAACGCGCGGTTTTACATTCCCATGATTGCATACCGTACGATCACACGCAGGTGATAAAAGGAATCACGCATAACCCAAACAGTGATGCGTTACGCAGAACGCAGAACGCATAAAATAAACGGGAGCGCAAGCGAGTGTTGGCGCAGTGAGTGGGGTTAGGATCCGAAAATAAAAGTTAAGGATAAAAGAAGGAGCCAATTTTGCGCGAAAACCGGTATAGTCCCGTGGCCAAAAAAAAGAAAAAGAAATAATCAAGAACGAAAGTGATTAAATAGGCCGAAGAAAAATTTAGGGAACTCATGCGTAAAAGCAACCGGCAATAAAGAACGAAAGTCGTCAGGGAAGTAACGCGTTAAAAAAAGGTTCGGGGTCACCAGTTTGTGGAGGTGTTGGAGTGAATTTACACGCGAGGATCCGTCGGCAGTTTCTACGAAACTGAATTGGACAAGTCCGATGGATCTCGATGTAAACGCTCAGAAGGGACGATCGCGAATGAGCTATGACATAGGAGGTTATGTTCTCGCGAAGGGGTTATGTCGCGGAGAAGTGATCTCGCGAAGAGGTTATGTCGCGGAGAAGTGATCTCGCGAAGAGGTTAGGTTGGCCGGTAAAAGCGCCTCCACGTCCGCTTTACCGGCGAGCGTGATATAGGTTATGTACGCGTTAGTTCTGAGTTAGGCCTGAAGGGCGGAACGCTCGTGCGTCACGATGACGTCACGAGGACGGGTCCGGACAGGAACAAGATAAGGAAGGATAATGGCCAACAAAGCACGTGCGCGACGCGCGCGCAAACTAAGCCTATATTTACAGTAATCACAACGATCGGCGTCTAAGCCGATTAGGATGATAGTTAGGACTATCGAGAATCGCGCACAGGCGATTGTATCGAGCGCGGCGAGCGCTGTATATTAAGCGTCGGACAACGGCCGACGACGACAATGAACAGGTCGCGAAAGCTACACGGAATAATCGCGTCGTAGCGATATTGACAGATCAGGATAAGCTAGATGGTAAACACAGCGAGAAAGGGCGTGAAAGTCAGGTACACGCACTGGTTCACTCACAAGCGAGGCTCGAGACGAGCACGCGGAATTGTCGGGCGATAAAGATCGCGGTAGCACGTGGCGTGGCACGGTACAACGAATTACGCGCGGAAATGCGTCGCGGTAAAAAGAGGTGCGAGTGCACGTCGCGGTGCTTGACGTTACGCGGAACGGCGTCGCGGTAACTTGGTCGGCACGCGGAAAGCGAAGACGCAAAAAGAAGGAACAAGATCCTTTGTTCAGGCTTGAGAGCCGTGGAAGTGAAACGTTTGGTACTCGCGTATGGTCGCGGAACGAATGACTAAAAAACGCGCGGAGGCGCGTGAAGAACGGTGAGCGTTCTTCATGAGATAGGTGACTCGACCTAGGGCAACGCTTGCCCCTAGGGAATTTAAGAATGTGCGGTTGGCACAACCGCCACAAATTCATAATAGAATTTCGGGTAAGGACAACGTCTCTACCTCATCGTATAAACACCGCGCATTAGACGCTTTGAATACGTGAAATCGGGAAGGGCCCGCGGATTGACTGTCCGAAGAGCGTGGATCGCGGACTTGTAAACATATTGTCTATAAACGGTTCGGGTAAATTAGTAAAAGTCGATACGTTCCCCATCGTGACAATATAGTTAGAGACGCGATAAGGAACCGCATCTGGAAATAGGCATCCGTTGTAACGTATTTTCGAGTTCGATACCTCGCGCCGATTTCCTCTCCGGACCCCTCCGGAGACAGGAGACGCCCGGTGGACTGGCGATCCCGCCGCTTCGCCCTCGAAGTAGCGGAGTGGAAATCGGGTTATTTGTTACAAGATTCGGCCCCGCACGTTGCCACAAAGCGATCGGGAATATCGCGACTCGACTCGACAAACCTCTCACGAATGGATGTTCGATGGGCGCCAGACGCGTAAGCGTCGCGGAGGCACGTCACCGCCTAAGGGGTTATATCTGTTTGAAATTTTTTGTTTTTCCATTTTTTTTTATTGGCTTAAGGGGAATCAACCCCAACGGGCTATCTCCGAATCGATCGAAACGCTGCCGTACGGCCAGTAGGTCAACTAACCCCACATCACCGGCCCGAGCAGGAGCTCCCAGACGGGAGTCTCGTGAAGCTCCCATTGTTAGGGTCGTGCCGAAAATCGGGTACCACGAAGGGCCCCTAAAATTTTAAAATATTTTTCGATGTAGATGGAATGCCGAGATCTACATGTAAAATGCTACTGCATTGATAGTGTAGCGAAACTGTTTGTTAATAAAGCTTTTGTTCTCTAATTGTTAGTAGTAATAGTGAAATTCATTCTACAGAGAGGGAGTACGAGAGAAAGGAGCGCATATGCTACAGACAAACTACGAGAGCGCAATTTTAAAAATTGTATAAGAAAGGACCAGGGTCAATAAGCGTGATTTTCTGCCCCCAACCGATTCAACTGATTTTCATTGGGCTATCATCTAGGATGAGTAAGACATGAGAAAACATGATTCCTAAACGAAATCATGACGTCATGTGCAAGGGAGAATACGTATTGTAGATATCGATCGTTAATAGGAAATCGCACGTACAATCGCGGGTAAAACGCGAAATGCCGAAACCAAATTATTTTTACAAGTTATAGGATGATTCTAGACGTGTGCACAAACCATGCCGTATTGATCAACCGTGGGCTAGTAGTTCAGCGTGAGCTTGAATGACGAAATTCTTCAAATTTTACACGATTTAACGGAATTCTAACGCAGATTGAAGCAAATGGAGGAGAGGCAACAACTTAATACTCATATATCATTCGTGTCATTGTGTCAGAAGTATGCCTGGTTAATATGGCGATGATTGAACAGTGGGCCGATAGTGCAATATGAGCTTGAACGACGAAATTCTTCCAATTTTACACGATTTAACGGAATTCTAACGCAGATTGAAGCAAATGGAGGAGAGGCAACAACTTGATACTCATATATCATTCGTGTCATTGTGTCAGAAGTATGCCTGGTTAATATGGTGATGATTGAACAGTGGGCCGATAGTGCAATATGAGCTTGAACGACGAAATTCTTCGAATTTTACACGATTTAACGGAATTCTAACGCAGATTGAAGCAAATGGAGGAGAGGCAACAACTTGATACTCATATATCATTCGTGTCATTGTGTCAGAAGTATGCCTGGTTAATATGGTGATGATTGAACAGTGGGCCGATAGTGCAATATGGGCTTGAACAACGAAATTCTTCCAATTTTACACGATTTAACGGAATTCTAACGCAGATTGAAGCAAATGGAGGAGAGGCAACAACTTAATACTCATATATCATTCGTGTCATTGTGTCAGAAGTATGCCTGGTTAATATGGCGATGATTGAACAGTGGGCCGATAGTGCAATATGAGCTTGAACGACGAAATTCTTCCAATTTTACACGATTTAACGGAATTCTAACGCAGATTGAAGCAAATGGAGGAGAGGCAACAACTTGATACTCATATATCATTCGTGTCATTGTGTCAGAAGTATGCCTGGTTAATATGGTGATGAGTGAACAGTGGGCCGATAGTGCAATATGAGCTTGACCGACGAAATTCTTCGAATTTTACACGATTTAACGGAATTCTAACGCAGATTGAAGCAAATGGAGGAGAGGCAACAACTTGATACTCATATATCATTCGTGTCATTGTGTCAGAAGTATGCCTGGTTAATATGGTGATGATTGAACAGTGGGCCGATAGTGCAATATGGGCTTGAACGACGAAATTCTTCCAATTTTACACGATTTAACGGAATTCTAACGCAGATTGAAGCAAATGGAGGAGAGGCAACAACTTAATACTCATATATCATTCGTGTCATTGTGTCAGAAGTATGCCTGGTTAATATGGTGATGATTGAACAGTGGGCCGATAGTGCAATATGAGCTTGAACGACGAAAGTCTTCCAATTTTACACGATTTAACGGAATTCTAACGCAGATTGGAGCAAATGGAGGAGAGGCAACAACTTAATACTCATATATCATTCGTGTCATTGTGTCAGAAGTATGCCTGGTTAATATGGCGATGATTGAACAGTGGGCCGATAGTGCAATATGAGCTTGAACGACGAAATTCTTCCAATTTTACACGATTTAACGGAATTCTAACGCAGATTGAAGCAAATGGAGGAGAGGCAACAACTTGATACTCATATATCATTCGTGTCATTGTGTCAGAAGTATGCCTGGTTAATATGGCGATGATTGAACAGTGGGCCGATAGTGCAATATGAGCTTGACCGACGAAATTCCTCCATTTTGTGTTGTAGCATAATGCCATTGCTTAGTTCCTTCTGTGTAGTCGAAGTGATCCTTCGTGTTTCTTAATTTTCATCATTGTGGTCGACATCTGATACAGAATCACTGTCAGACCAAGATACTGCATCTGCGACATAATCTTGGAACGTACTACTACTTCGACGTCTTTGGTCCGAATATCTGTAGTAGCCCAAATACCACAGTACGGACGCAACGTGAGCACAACATCCAATTGTTCTGGCGCCAGTTTTGCACTGACAATACCATTGCGGAATCGGTTCAAATCCGGCTTCATATCGAATCCATATACAGGGTGAGTTTTAATGGATGGACCAACCATTTACCATCGGAGTGAGTTACCGACTCACCTCTATAGTAATACAAACAGACTGCAATCTGTAACTCACTCCGATGGTAAATGGTTGGTCCATCCATTAAAACTCACCCTGTATAGTATTGCTTACTAGATGTATGTCGCGACTGAAGGCGAATCCGAACTATGTTCGCGCTTTCCTTGTAAGTCGATAAAGTATAAAGACCATCCTCCCCCAAATGCTCTTCTGTATACGATTTTGCTTGTTTTAGTTGATAGACACCGAGAGTTAATCGTGTCAAATCATCGAGAGTCAAGCGTGGAAAGTCTTTAAGCGATGTTGCCTCCATTGGCTCCCAAATAATCTTCTTCCTAATCCATCCTTCTTTCAAAATTATCTGTTCAAGATTATTTGGTTGGCAGTTAAGTGTTAGCATTCGATCTGCCATTATTTCGTCGTCTGGATTTGTTGCAGTAATACGAGGAGGGCGATACGCATTGCATAATGCAGATACAATGCGAACGTAGTCTCCGATGTACGGTACCTGACTGTTGGGAAAAACTGCACCGAGAGCTTTCCACGTCTTCAATAAGCCATTAACTGCTTCTACGACCCACCGTATCTTTGTCACGATCCGTGACTCGTTTGCATCGTTCCAAAATTATGTCGCAGATGCAGTATCTTGGTCTGACAGTGATTCTGTATCAGATGTCGACCACAATGATGAAAATTAAGAAACACGAAGGATCACTTCGACTACACAGAAGGAACTAAGCAATGGCATTATGCTACAACACAAAATGGAGGAATTTCGTCGGTCAAGCTCATATTGCACTATCGGCCCACTGTTCAATCATCGCCATATTAACCAGGCATACTTCTGACACAATGACACGAATGATATATGAGTATTAAGTTGTTGCCTCTCCTCCATTTGCTTCAATCTGCGTTAGAATTCCGTTAAATCGTGTAAAATTGGAAGAATTTCGTCGTTCAAGCTCATATTGCACTATCGGCCCACTGTTCAATCATCACCATATTAACCAGGCATACTTCTGACACAATGACACGAATGATATATGAGTATCAAGTTGTTGCCTCTCCTCCATTTGCTTCAATCTGCGTTAGAATTCCGTTAAATCGTGTAAAATTGGAAGAATTTCGTCGTTCAAGCTCATATTGCACTATCGGCCCACTGTTCAATCATCACCATATTAACCAGGCATACTTCTGACACAATGACACGAATGATATATGAGTATCAAGTTGTTGCCTCTCCTCCATTTGCTTCAATCTGCGTTAGAATTCCGTTAAATCGTGTAAAATTCGAAGAATTTCGTCGGTCAAGCTCATATTGCACTATCGGCCCACTGTTCAATCATCACCATATTAACCAGGCATACTTCTGACACAATGACACGAATGATATATGAGTATTAAGTTGTTGCCTCTCCTCCATTTGCTTCAATCTGCGTTAGAATTCCGTTAAATCGTGTAAAATTGGAAGAATTTCGTCGTTCAAGCTCATATTGCACTATCGGCCCACTGTTCAATCATCGCCATATTAACCAGGCATACTTCTGACACAATGACACGAATGATATATGAGTATTAAGTTGTTGCCTCTCCTCCATTTGCTTCAATCTGCGTTAGAATTCCGTTAAATCGTGTAAAATTGGAAGAATTTCGTTGTTCAAGCCCATATTGCACTATCGGCCCACTGTTCAATCATCACCATATTAACCAGGCATACTTCTGACACAATGACACGAATGATATATGAGTATCAAGTTGTTGCCTCTCCTCCATTTGCTTCAATCTGCGTTAGAATTCCGTTAAATCGTGTAAAATTCGAAGAATTTCGTCGTTCAAGCTCATATTGCACTATCGGCCCACTGTTCAATCATCACCATATTAACCAGGCATACTTCTGACACAATGACACGAATGATATATGAGTATCAAGTTGTTGCCTCTCCTCCATTTGCTTCAATCTGCGTTAGAATTCCGTTAAATCGTGTAAAATTTGAAGAATTTCGTCATTCAAGCTCACGCTGAACTACTAGCCCACGGTTGATCAATACGGCATGGTTTGTGCACACGTCTAGAATCATCCTATAACTTGTAAAAATAATTTGGTTTCGGCATTTCGCGTTTTACCCGCGATTGTACGTGCGATTTCCTATTAACGATCGATATCTACAATACGTATTCTCCCTTGCACATGACGTCATGATTTCGTTTAGGAATCATGTTTTCTCATGTCTTACTCATCCTAGATGATAGTCCAATGAAAATCAGTTGAATCGGTTGGGGGCAGAAAATCACGCTTATTGACCCTGGTCCTTTTAAGCCTGGACCCAACTGTGTTCGTTTAATTGCAACTAATTCTCCTTCTTCACATTGGTGAGCTTCTTTTCGATGCCTATTGTAGCTGCGTCTATTCTCTTGCTGCATTTTTAAAACACACTCCTTAGCGTGGCGCCTCAGTTCATCGCGGTTCTCCTGAAACATCTCGTTCCACTCATTACATATGATGTCTCTTATCTCGGGACTGCTCTTTATCTTCATATCTACACCGAATAAGATTTTAAAAGGCGTAGACCCAATACTGCGGTGAGGTGTCGCATTCAAATATCGTTGCGACACGTCTAAATATTTGTGCCACTCTTCCGGCTTAGGTGCGGATAATTTGCTTAACAAACGGATGAGTGTTCGGTTGACCCTTTCTACCTGGCCATTCGCTCTGGGCATACCTGTGGTAATAAGACTGTGTTCTATACCTTCGGTCTTGCAGTAATCTTGGAATTCGCTGGAGGTGAATGCAGTTCCGCGGTCTGAAATAATTTTGCGAGGGTTGCCAAAGGTTGTTGACTGTCTTTGCAAGCGGTCGATCACTTCTGCAGCACTGGTGCTCTTCGTCGCATAAAGCCACACAAACTTGGAAAATGCATCGATCACAACAAAAAGGTGCTTATAATTCTTCCGGGTCGAAGGAAGTGGTCCTAAGTGGTCAATGTGGTAAACATCTAACGGAGTTTCACCTTTCTCGATAGGATGTAATAAACCATCTCGCTTTCCACACTTTCTTTCGGCTAAAATACACGATATACAATTGCGCACAATCTTTTCTACTTTGGCCCTCAGACTTTTAAACTAATAGTCTTTTTTCACGAGGATTTCCGTCTTTCCATACGAAAAGTGTCCATTCTCATGCACTTGTCGCACAATCTGTTCCTGCATAGCGCGCGGCACTACTATGCGAACATCGTCATCCACCACTTTAAATAAAAGTCCGTTTCTCACTACGGAATCGTCACCACTAATTTTATCGCTTTTCACTAATTCTACAATTTCTCTCAATTGATCGTCATCACGCTGCGCTTTTCGCAATCTCATAAGTACACTCGTTTCGCATTCCTTTATAAGCATACACGCAGGAATAGGGTTTCTGCTCAACGCGTCAACATGACTCATACTTTTCCCTGGGCGGTGTTCGATCGTATGATTAAACTCTCCTAACAATAAAGCCCATCTCGCTACTCGCACACACAAGTCTTTCTTACTCATAGTAAGCGTAAACGCACGACAATCGGTCACTATCTTAAACAGTATTCCTAAGAGGTATACCCTAAACTTATTTATAGCCTTCACGATGGCCAAAACCTCTAATTCGTAGCTGGTGTAACGTGACTCTGCTTCTGACGTTTTCCAACTAGCAAAATATGTCGGATGGAATCGCTGGTCTATGCCATCCTTTTGCATAAGAATTGCACTAAGTCCCACACTGGATGAGTCGGTATGCAATTATGTTTCCGCGCCTACCCGATATAACTTCAATATTGGTTCGGTTGTCAAGGCAAGCTTTAACTTCTGAACGGCGAGGTTTTGTTCTTCGTTAAACTCTATTTTTGCATCTTTTCTTAGCAAATTAGACAATGGCTGAGCTATTGCCGAATATTGCGGAATAAACTTTCTAAAATAACCCGTTAAACTTAAAAAGCTTTGAACGTCCTTTGCATTCTTTAGCGGCGGAAAATTCGGTACTGCCAACGTCTTGCGTTTGGACGGACGTACACAACCATTCTCAATGACATGGCCTAAATATTCTATACTGCGCTGGAGGAATCGACATTTTGGTAATTGTGTATTATAGGGGATGCACCTTCGATCGCTCTGGTTTTCACATATGTTGTACAGTTTGTGACCCTGAGTAACTTGCAAAAAGTTTTATGCGTCACTCGATGTTTATTAAAAAGATGGGGTAATTATGAAGATTAAAAATGAGGCTATGGAGATTGATCTAACCAGAAAGGCCTACCACGCTCTCAAGTTTAGATTATTTATATACTGCGCGGGGTTCAAGGTGTTGGTTCAAGATGGCGGCTCAAATCTAAACTTGAGAGCGTAGTAGGCCTTTCTGGTTAGGGTACATGACGAACTGTGTGTAGTGCTACTGTACAAACGTACTAATCGTTTACAACTGAAAGGTATGTGATTCAAGCAACACCGACACAGCGGCGCCTTTGTTTATGTGTGTATGTTTACAGTAGCAACACCTAGAGCAATATATGTCAAAGTCAGGATCATATCCGTCTGCGTTCCTTAACATAACGTTATATTATTTTTCAAACTTCTTTTGTTAATAACTTTTTAATAAACATCGAGCGACGCATAAAACTTTTTGCAAGTTACTCAGGGTCACAAACTGTACAACATATGTGAAAACCAGAGCGATCGAAGGTGCATCCCCTATAATGCATAATTACCCACGCCTTCTTTCTCACTGCAGGAAGGAACAATCAGGTCATCTAAATACGTTAAAACTGTACCGTTTCTTATCGACTCACGAAAAATTGCGTTTATAAATTTTTGAAATACGGCGGGCGAATTACATAAGCTAAAAGGTGTTCGTAAAAATTCATACTGACCATCGGGCACTGTAAATGCAGTGTATTTAATACTCTCTTCGTGTAGCGGAACATGAAAAAATCCATCTTTTAAATCAAGTACGCTAAACAAAGTTGCTCCTTGCAAACGGTCTAGCTGGTCCTCTATCAGCGGTAATGGATATCGATTTCTACATATTTTCTTGTTAATTGCCCTATAATCAACACATAATCGCGTCCTGCCATCTTTCTTTTTCACTGAAACTATCGGACTGGCGTACTCCGATGTGCTTTCCCTAACAATTCGTTCACGAATCCATTCGTTTATCTGCTCGTTAACCTGTTATCTTTGTATTGGCGCTAATCTACGGGGAGATTGATAAACTGGTGTCTCGTCTGTTAACACGATTTCTGTGCGGATATTCACGTGTTTCGTAGCCGTCGGTTTGTAATTCTCAAGTAAGTTCTGAATTTCTACTCTAACATTATCATCGCTGATACTCTGCAAATCTGCTCGATAATTGTCAACGGCCTCATCGCTACTGTCGAAAGTGTTGATACAAAATATTTCCGGGAGTCTATCCTGACGTCGCGTTATCTTCGCGGTTTTGCCCTCTAATAAAATTGTCGCTTCTTCTAACAAGCCACAGCCGATCAAAAGGTCATGCTTTAAATATGCATCTGGCACAACGTGCATCAACAATTGAAAATTATGGCCATCTATCTGCACGTAAACGCGAAAACTACCTAAGGTTGTCAGTTTACCTGAGCCGAAACCTTTACAATTGATTTCCGAGCCACTCAAACGCGGACATCCTAATTTGATATACTGCTCTGCTTTAACTAAATGCAAGTCGCTTCCCATATCCAAAAAGGCTACTACCTGCTTACCCATGATGGTAACGGATTTATACACCTTATTGTCTCGTGCGGTCATCGCATTGCACTCATTGACCTGCTTATTCGATCCCTTTTTTGGACAGTCCATAGCTCTGTGCCCAAATTCTCTGCACGCAAAACATTTCGGACCCTTTGCCCTCACCTGGCACTGTGCGATCGTATGATCGAGATCGCCGCAACTAAAACATCGCACATCGCTAGTCGGCATTCCTCTTCTGTCACGCCTCTCGATCTTCACTGGTCGAACTCTTGCGTCTCTTAGCCTGAACACTGGGCTGTTCGTCGATGTTTCTCGTAGAGAAATTCCTTCAAATGCCTCTAGCAGCTCTCCTTCCGTCTTGATCCTCTGCGCTCGCGCCAAGTCTCTTAATGCAGGATCTGGAATTCCAACGATGATATATTGGATTATCTCGGCGTCATGTATCGGCACACGATTCCCCAAGATAATTTTCTGATGTGCGTATTCGCTGAAGGATTCTCCTCTTCTCCATGTACGCGCCTCGAACTGTTGTTTCAGCACAAGCACGTTTTCCGGACGATGGAACATTTTCCGCAACGCGTCTAAGAGTTCGGTTATCGACAAGTCCATGTGTTCCGCTTTCGAATGGAACCATTGGAGTGGGCTACCCCTCAAACGTGACCCCATCAACACCTTGGTCATAGCCTCTGTTAGATTGTAAGCTGTTCTTAGACTTTGCACTTGTCGTTCCCACGTCTGATAATTGCTACTACCACACTCGAAATACGGCAACAAATCAGCGATAGCAGTTATGTTTATTGGAGCTGGCCTCTGCTGCATATTCACTACTTGTACTGCTTCTTCTGGCTGACTTCCATTCACACTCGAACTGCGCATTTCTCTCAGCAGTTCATTTTCACGACGAGCATATTCTAACTCTCTTTGCGCCAACTCGTTCTCCCTTCGAATGATCTCCATCTCGCGGCGCATGAGCGCGATCTCTCCGGCGGTGTCGCTCGATGTATTGACACTTGCATGTTCTTGCTCCTCTCCTTGGCCGTTGTCCGTCGCATACGTCATCATCCACTCACCCGGCGGGTCTGCTTCATTTAGGCGCGATATCAGCTCTGCCTTTATGCCGGACGTAGACAACCCCTTCGCACGCAATATCTCCTTCAACTGGACTACCAAAAAGTCGTTCGCGTCTCTCGCCACAGGAATCATGGTATTTATTGTTCTTCACAACGTTTGCACGATACCAACAAATGTTTTTATTTACGACTCCACACTTTGTTCACACTTGAACTCGGCGATTGTCACTTCGGTAAAGTCCTTTTGCTAAGGCTCTCTCTCGACTATAAATCACGACACGACTACACTGCGCACAACTAAACTCTTACTGCACTAGTCTGACTCGATTTAATTCATATCCCGGACGAGCCCCCAATTTTGTAGGAATGAATTAAATGATGGTGGTTAACAGGTTATTGAATTGGTCTATTGTGATTTGTTTAATATGAAATGTATGTAGTTAAGTAGACAGTCCAGTAAGATTATCACTACACTACACTACTTTATGTCGCTCAATTCTACCTTCACTACGCTACTCTCACTACGCTACACAACTCTGTCTTCACTACGCTACTCTCACTACGCTCTGCACCCTTCGGTGTCCAACTCAACTCTCTGCTCTGCACCCTTCGGTGGTCAACTCAACTCTCCTCGTCAGCTCCACCCTGCACCCACTCGCGACACTCTGTCCACCTCACGTACAACGCACGTGGGCCTTACTCCTTGCGCACTCAACGGGCCCTTGGGCCGTGCGCTTTCTCCCTTGAGCCTAAACAGATACAGTCATAAACTTAAACCTAAAACTTGGTCCTACACAGTCGTCGAAACGTGACACTGAATGTTCTTCGCGGCTAATATATACAACCCACAGTATTAATAACGCTATACTCCAATCTTTGCTTTGATAGCCGACAGATTTGCACGAAAAAACGCACAGTAATCACATTACAGAGTGTACTACTGTACACTGTACGTTTTAGTTTTTGTACTGTGACGTGGCATTTTGTCACGTCACAGGTCCGCCCCAGAGAAGGCCACAAGGCGCTCGCAATTGTAGATTCAGTCGCCCACCAGGGGCGTAAATTCGTTAACGGAGGAAAATGCCTCCCGGATTGGTATCCGCCACGGTAGAAAATATAAGATCGGAATAGTAACGACGAACCCTCTTTCATGTAAAATACCTCCGACTAAATACCGAGGACGCTGGATCGACAAGGGAAGGCGGAGAACGGAGAGGACCTGCGAGGAGGAGAGGACCATCAACTGCACGGGGAGCAGCCGCAGTAACGAGCGCTGCCCTGGATGACGTCGGGAAGCTGAGCCGAGGCCATCGGCGAGAAGGCGCCAACAGCGTCCCGAGCAACCGGAAAGGGGCATCGAAAGAAGAGCACTAGGATCGGCGCGGGAGGGAAGCTGGCCGCAGACGCCCCCAGGAAGAGCGGGACGTGACACGGAGGAACTCACGAGGTGCCCGCTGATGGGGCCAACCACTATCTCCAGGGTTGATCCAGCCACCGCCCGAGAATATTTCGGACATCCACGGAGTCCGCGCAGTGCCAGGAAGGCACTGTCCCGGGGGGACGCAGCAGGCCGACCCTGGGCTCGGGTAAGACGCGCCCGGTAGCCAAGAAGGTGAGAAGGCTGGGGGCGAGCGCACCGAGGTGGGTAATGGCGGCACAAAGGACACCCCGAGAAGCGGCAGAAGTCCCTTGCCGGCCATCCTGGTCCAACAGCGCGATCGGCTGCTCCACCGCCACCTTCCGAGGCAGCCCTCGCACCAATTCTCTCCCGAACTCTTGCCGACCCGCGTAGCGTCCTGAGGATCGACCAGCGCCGCGGCTAGATCCGCCAAACTATAAGTCGCTAACCGATGATTAATGGGTGGTGGGGGAAACGATGGCCCACGCAGCTCGCACGCTCGCCGAATTCCGCACTTGCGGACGGACCGCGCTAGCAGTTAGTTAAAGACCGTATATTAAACTAAAATCCGTTTCCTCCTGGTGGGTGACGAACACGCAGAACGGGAGAGAAAGAGACCGAGCCGAAGCGAGAAGCGAGCAAGCGAGCAGACGAGCCGGGGCCTATCGTTTCTCCCCGAATCAGAATCGGTGAGTCGTTACTATCAATCCTCGCAGCCGAGCGTCGAGATTAGCCGTCGCCTCACAAAGTCCCCCCGGGTGCGTGGTCTGATACCAGCACGGGTACGTGACGCCGGAGGAGTCGTTCCCGGGTCCGTTGGTCGCGGTGAAGCCGGTCGGGGCCGTAAAGGGCAGAGCCGGAGCCGTGGATTGGGCAGGAATCGGAGGGCAGCTAGTCTCGACCGCGTGAGAGAGTCCCGCGAGATATCTCACCTTGCGGTAGCAGTAGATAATAGAGTGGTACCCATCCTGGTGGAATTCCGAACGTTACGCCGCTGCAAGTCCTTCCGACCCCTTTCGCGTATCAAGTCATTTTGTTATTTATTAATTTCACATTCTAGTCATTTCTGTAACTGTAGAGTCCTTTTCCGTACATCGTGGGGTCGGAAGTAAAACCGTCTTTATCATTTTTTTTGTAATTCCGCGAAAGCGTGTGCGAGCGTCCGTTGCTACTGCGCGTACAACTCCCTCCGCGAACGCGTGACCTGTCCGAGCGTACCGGCTTGTCCGGGTAATTGTAAAAATCAAAACACCTACGACTTAGTCCGACACCGTGCGAATTAGAGGTCGCGAGACCCAGGGCGAAAGGCTCGGGTACGAGCCGACGCGACCGCGAGCGAGCCGCATTCGCGTTATACCGCGTTTGTTGTTCTCTCCGGAAAACCTCGACTCCGCGAAGTCCCTCTTTTACTTAAAAATCGCTTTAGACTGAGACCCACGCTCGAAGGTTTCTCCGGGTCATACTTCGCGAACCAGATTATCATTTCTTTGCAATAGTTCCCGTTGTTAACTATCATTGGAATCGGCTTTTCTTATTATTTATTGTTATTCTTTTTAAACCCCATCTTTTTCTTTAATAAACTTTTGTTCAGCCGACGAGCTGATTTTTCTCGGTCATTCTTTCCTCTCTGCCGTCCCTTGCTGGACCCCGCCACTCTCCGTCCTCGTGCCGAAGGCACGAGTCGATACACTGGCCTAGCCGGATGTCTTTTGGTGGAGGATCACCCCTCGCCGCGTAAGGGAGAAGTACACGACAACGGTCGCGAGAAAGTCGCGAGTCTCCAGTCCCGCGGCCGATAATAAAATACGACGTCGGAAGTCCGGCGTCTGGCGCCCTTAATCATAAGTTCGCGAAGGGAAGGCTGCGCGAGGGAAAAGGGCCGTTCTCGTCATATCTCCGTCGGGACGGGCGAGGGAGGTTTGTAACGGTGGGTGAAACGTGTCTTGGGAATAACGGTACCAAATTAGCGTAGGCGAAAATACCGACACATAATTGGCCCGACGCGACCACAAAATAACGTTACAGTACATACCTCTTCGTATTATTTGTTGTAATACAAACGTTTCTATTGTTATGTAGGAATTGGTTTTACGCTTGTATTTATAGGTATGTACGATGGAGTAAGCAACTGAGTTTTGTCGTGCTTTTATCCTGATGGTAAAAGCCGCACGATACAGCTTTTCTTAACAGTTGACAATAATTCTACGCTTCTTTTGTATTTGTGCTGTAATGTGACTACTGTCCGCTACTTCGTGCAGATCTATCGGCTTGAGCGTCAACTTGTTAAGAAATAGCGTATCATGCTAACGACGGATTCTATATGTCGTCATAAAGATTTTATTCTTCACATTTCTAATTTTTTCTAATTGGCATATTTCGTAAATGTCTGCTATCTATAATTTCTGGTAGCAGACTATTGTAATAAAATGTAGCCAATAATGGCTCCATTTTTTCTTGCCAAAACGTATTATTTTTATGCACATGTGTCACATCTGAGTCCATATTGCCAAAATGCAATACTCTCGTCCTGTAATGTGCAGTTCTCCTTGCACTTGATAATAAAGTGCATGCTGCATATTTACCGCATCCTTGCCATCTCCATCAAAGAGAAGATGAATATTATCGATACGCTGCTCGATTGCTTCCTGCGGTGTAAAGTCCTTCAGCGCACCAAGACATTTGATATGGAAGATGCCATCCTCATCGAGGAGTCCTGCAGGACGTGCGCCCAGATAAGGTGTTTCTTTGTCCATTATCAGGCCACATCTTCTGATTGGCGAAGGCAATATATCTTGCAGCTGTTGCAACGCAGACTCTTCACATTCAAATTCATACTGCGCGACGTATTATTTTTTATCCTGCACACTGCTCCAAAGTGTTGGGCAATTAATATCTTTTTGGTGTAGATCATCCACATTGCACTAGATGGCCCATCCACAGTTTCGGTTTGGATAGCGTCTCGTCTTTGCTGCCATTCCAAGAGGCGGGCTTCGTGTATTTGGACGAATGCTACGCAGTCGTCGTTCTCCATATCGGGCTTCGTTGCATGCGCTCCGTAGTGTGCATCGATGCCTCGTTGTCTCGACGTGATTGGGTTTTGCCTTCGTTTCTGTTTTGCTATTTGTTTTGATTTTACGGTCAGCTTCTTTCTTGATATGCGTTTTTCTTCGAATTTTCGCACTATATCGGACACGTCCTTTTCCGCAGCAGCGCTAAGAGTACTCAAACAGCTCTGAGTATTATATTGTACAGCTGCTGCAGAGCATCGCGCTTCGTAGGACCCACGTTTTCCAAAGTGGATTCGCTTGCCACCGATAAACTTACAGATTATTGAGTTGTACAACTCAACGCAGTTGCTATTTAAATTAGCAAGCAAGCTTTCAGCGTTGCAACTCAGGTGGTTTAAAGCGTCTTCGCATTTATCGTATACACCCAACGCTTTTAATTGCGGAACGAAATTTGTTTCTCCGCTGGAAGGATTACAAAAATATCCCTCGCATTTTTGGTGATCTCCGAAAATGTGACTTGCCACATTTCGGATGTCTTTGTTAAGAAGGTCCACTTTTGTCTTGGTTGGACAGTTTTCCGCTGCTCTATGTTCTGCAGCCTTCTTTACGGCGTTACGTACTCTCATTGTACTGCCTTCAATCATTTTTCGCCAACTTCCTAGTCGACCCTTCATCTTGGAAATTTCCTTAACTTTGCGACGTAAATTTCGCAAGAGGTGATTCGTGCATTCGATTTTCTGCACTGTCGTCTCGTCGTACGGATTGTTGTCCAAAATTCTTTTGTAAACGCTGCTATCTCCGTCTCCGATTAACGTCGAATAAATGAGACCGTGCATTTCTTTGCTGCACTTGAAGCCCTCGACGATTGCTTCGCTTTCCATGGCGGTAGAAGATCTGGAGTGGTCCCTATTCTTGAAACAAGTATGTTCTCTTGGTGGCATTGCTTTTCTCGCCGCAGCATCGCACATGGTACAATACTTGTTTTTTACGCCAATGAAGAGAATTTTCTTCGTATGGTAGCCTACTATGGCACCTACGCCAGACGGAGAATCATATTTTCCATTTCTGTAAGATCTCTTCATCCAACTTCCGCCTGCTACGACAGAAATGTGGGGAATGCCTTGAATTACGTCTCCTCGCTCGATTGCTAATTGGCGTTCTTCCCTGCCAGCTGCTTTCATTTCATCCGAGGCAGCTATCTTGAAGCGATCAGTGATCAGTTCGTGAATTGTGGCATAAGTTCTCTGTGTCATGCAGGGAACATTAGCTCCTGCCAAAATTTCTTCAAGCTGCGAGTACCCTATGCCAGAAGTAATTGTAGCTGTCACAATTCCCTCGTTGACATCTAAGACTGTATCGGTTTCGGGTTCGCTTGATATCACTGCTTCATAGTGACACATCCGACATTGCATACATATATATGTTTTTAGTCCCTTACGACGAGAGGCAACTATAACAAAATCTTGCCACAAGCAATCTAAGGGGTCTTTATGCTGCAGGTACGCCTGCATCGCTGCTCCAAACATATAGCAAATGTCGACAATGCGACGTCCTTCGATATGTACCGCTTCGATACGTCCTACGTCGACATTGTTATCCGTAAGCAAAGGAGGCAGTGGATTGTTTTCATCGTCCTCCTCAGGTGTTACGTCCATGGGGGCATTCGATAAAAAATCCTCATTGTGGGAGTTCGATGTTCCCGCACTAACTTCTTCTTCTGGGCATGTCTCTGTTGTGCCCACTTCAACATTGTTGCTTGGCAGGAGGAGCTCTTCTATATTCATCTGCTGCTCATCGTTGAGCGCAGAATCCTGAAATTCGCATGGAACCAGAATATTGCTATTCTCTTCATTTCGTTCCATCTCAGCGTCTCGCAAAACAGCTCTCTGCTTCCTCCTGCAACCAATAATGTTAATGTTAATGTTTGAGAATTGCATTGAGCCAAGCGTTGAGAAAGGACGTGGTGGAGACAGGTGTTAAATAATGGTTGTGTGAACGCGGAATTGTCACATAATGGCCGTGAGAGGCCTCAGTCATTTATTGAAAATGTCTTGTTATGTCACAGTGTGATAAGTCGATAGTTTGTGAGAGTACGGTGAGAGTAGATTGATTAGCCCGCCGGTAATGTTAGACCTAAGCGGCGCGTTCAGAGCGTAGCTCCGTGAGCTAATGCTGTGCACCCGCGATCCGCGTGATACACTCCGCATAAGTGAGCGTGATGATGTACTATTGAGAATAACGTAGAAAGCGTAAACGAGCCGACCGTAACTGAGAGTACGAAACAGACTCATTGAGATTACTATAAGACCAATGCAGGAGGAAACAATGATAAGACAAGATCAAGCAGGGTGAGCGGTGCTCACATGACTGTGCAACACAGGCAGCTCGCGACGCGTGCACTCGTCGCGCGCTGCGCGGTGACAAGAGCCACCTGTTGATTAATTGGTGATCTGTAATCAATAAGATGTATATTATTCCGCTAGAGTGCTCTTAGCTGCGGTTCGGCGTGAGTGATCAGCCACGCACAGCGTGTTCTGCCACAACGCGGTGTACGATACATAATGAGGAGTCTTGAATTCAGATATTTCGCGAACACTTAACAAACACTATAATAAAGTATTTTTCCCTCACAAGTACATTTTGAAATCGAAAGGAATTTTACGAAAACGACCGCGAGTGTAAACGGTTAATTATTGTTGAAATTTTGAAGACACTGACTGAGTGATTACAAGCTCGCTGCCTTCACTTTAGCTGAATTTGAAATATATCATAGTTCAGCAGCCCTACAAACTGGTGATAACAGGAAAGAAAGTGTGATGGGGCTTAGTGAAGTAAATTGCGGTAAAAAAATTGCGATTTTTCAGTCTAAATTCACGATAAAACAACATCGCAAATAGCAGGCTCGAGGCTCGTCAGTGCTCTACGATAAAAGATACAGAAAACCGAGAGAGAATCAACTGTCTCTTTCTCGGCGATACGTGCCTTTCTTTTCCGTTGGGAAAGGCGTAAAAAAGAGAGGAACGTATCGCCGAGAAAGAGATGCACTGATTCGACGTGACAGAGAGATGCGTATCGACGAGAGAAAGACACTCGATTCTTTTTCCTTTCGTAGTCGAAGCTTCCGAGCGCTCGACGACGAAAAGCAAGGAGAGGCTACAGAGAATCGAGTGTCTTTCTCTCGTCGATACGCATCTCTCTGTTCCGTCGGATCAGTGTGTCTCCTTCTCGGCGATACGTGCCTTTCTTTTCCGTTGAGAGAAGCGCGAAAAAGAGAGGAACGTATCGCCGAAAAAGAGATACACTGATCCGACGGGACAGAGAGATGCGTATCGACGAGAGAGAGACATTTGATTCTCTGTTGTTTTTTCCTGTCTTTCATTCTCGGGCGCTGCGCTGCCACATCCTCAATTTACGCCAAAAAATCGCAATATTTAATTGCAATTTTCTCGAAAACTACGGGCCATCTTCATTTAAAACCGGGTACCATGAGCATCTAGGAGTGCTGAACTATGACATATTTCAAATTCAGCGAAATTGGAAACAACACATTGTGGGCCTCCCCTTGTGAGATACCGCAATGCTAAAAGTAATGCTAAGTGTCTGTGGCACATAGAAAAAAGAGGAGTTACAATATTGCTAAAAATACGGAAGTTATTGGAAAACTTAACAATTTGTTTTAAACATTTTTGGTTTTGCAATTTCGAAAGCTGCGCTGAGTTCTGCTCAACAACAATTATTTCACTAATAATGTTTGCTAATCGATGTCGCCTCCTATGCGTATGATTGTTATTTTTGTTCAACCACGGAAAATATACGTATACAGCGTGTTTGACATAAGATGTATAACCCGAATGTTGGAGATAGATGGGGTAAAACCGAGAAGAAAAGTCATGTACCATAATGCAAAATTCGCAATAGTTATCGAGATATTAATAAAAACGTGTGAGCCAATGAGCGGAGCCGGTGAACGACGATGGACAAGAGGCGCGCGGTGAGAGGCAAACGCGATTGACAAGAGGCGCGCGGCGAGGGGCAAGCGCGATAGACAAGAGGCACGCGCGCGCGGCGAACAACGAGTAAAAAATATTACATCGCGCCGTCGCGTCTTTTCGGAGGCGATAGGAAAGTGATGGGGTGTAGGGTTTTGATGTTCTATTATGAAATTCCGCCTTGCTCTGGCGGCGGAATCAGGCGTTGTCCGCCCGGTAGGCTTAGAGGTTAGGAGCGTCGCGGGTAGTGACCCACGTTACCGTGGCAGCGCCTGCAAGTCTGTAACAAACACTCCCGCGACCGTCGGTAAGGTAGACCCGCCGAGTGAGCGGGAAGAAATGATGGACAGGGAGGCACGTGGTCACTGGTAGAGGCACGGTGTCCTCAGAGTTGTATATTTGAGACAATATGTACAACGGCGGAACGCGGTTCGTGGGTAGCGCGGACCCGAAGAGCCCTCGATGTCGAGACTCTAATGCGCGGAGAATGTCGCGCTCGCGTAGCACGTGGCTGATGCGGGTACGCGCGAGAAAGTGTGTGAGGCCGCAAAGTAGGCACTTGCGGAATCGCGGATAGGTCGCGATGTAGGCACTCGCGGAATCGCGGATAGGTCGCGATGTAGACACTCGCGGAATCGCGGACAAAAGGTTCTCTTGGTCCAGCTCGACGGAAGAACGTGCGTCTCGCGGCGAGGAACGAACGGAAGAGAACCCGGACAAAAACCGGTGCGAACAATTGAATGACGCCGGAAGTGTGTCGCGCGGTTGGCTAACGTGCTCGGGTCGTGAACGCGCGAGGTTGGCGACGCGGCGCCACAGCGGTATCATTTCCACGCCACCTTGCGGTAGATACATTGGTGCATTTTTTTTACAGTGGTTTCCCCGGTAGGCCTAATCCACTCTTACAAACTAATGTAAAAATTGTTCGAAGTGCCGTCCTCTCTCCCGTATGCAGAGTTCGGCCCTTCGAACAATATTGCGCGTTGCACGGTGCGCCATGTCCGGCGCAATGGTATCAAAGGCCGCAACAATGACTTGACGTACCTCGTTTTCTGTACCATTACGCCGGACATGGCGCACCGTGCAACGCGCAATATTGTTCGAAGGGCCGAACTCTGCATACGGGAGAGAGGACGGCACTTCGAACAATTTTTACATTAGTTTGTAAGAGTGGATTAAGCCTACCGGGGAAACCACTGTAAAAAAAACGCACCAAGGTATCTACCGCAAGGTTGTGTGGAAATGATACCGCATCACTTTCCTATCGCCTCCGAAAAGACGCGACGGCGCGATGTAATATTTTTTACTCGTGGTTCGCCGCGCGCGCGTGCCTCTTGTCTATCGCGCTTGCCCCTCGCCGCGCGCCTCTTGTCATTCGCGCTTGCCCCTCTTGTCAATCGCGGTTGCCCCACCTGTCCATCGCTCTTGCCCGTCGCCGCGCGCCTCTTGTCAATCGCGCTTACCTCTCACCGCGCGCCTCTTGTCCATCGTCGTTCACCGGCTCCGCTCATTGGCTCACGCGTTTTTATTAATATTTCGATAAGTATTGCGAATTTTGCATTATGGTACATGACTTTTCTTCTCGGTTTTACCCCATCTATCTCCAACTTTTGGGTTATACATCTTATGTCAAACACCCTGTATACGCGTATGGTTATAAAAAAACAATAATGCCCATAGGAGGCGACATCGATAAATAAGCATTCTTGGTAAAATAACTGTCAATGAAATGATTGCCTATGAGCGAAACACGTCGGCGAGTTAATCGTTCGAGTGCCAAACGGCGCGATAGCGCTTCTTCTGTTCTGTGTCGAAAAGTATTGTGAACATTGATATTACAATGAGGTTTATTGGAATCACGATCAATGATTATAACAACCCTCTAATGTCCCCACTCCCGCTCAATGTGATATCAAAATAGGATTGAGCCGATAGAAGTAAAATTTACCGCATATATGTTAAATTAAAACAGCGCGATCAAGCTTCTTAGCATTTTTTGAAGTTTGAAAAACGCTGACCCCAATACAACGATAAATAATTTTTTAAACAAAAAAATGACTTACCGTTGACGCAATCTCTTGGCAAGACTCAGTCGCCATGTTGACGGATGATACGTTTTTTCGGAGCGATTTTTTTTTTTTGCGATGCGAATTTTCGCGTAAATAATAATGTTCTCTTTGTCCATATTTTTATCAAGCACAATGGTACATCCGCGTAAAACGAAAATTTTCGCACGTACACGCACGCACTATCGAAACAACGGGATGCAGTCAAGAATCCTTGTTTGAAAAAAATTCAAACTGCACCTTCCGTTGATGAAACTACAAACGACAATGTATGTAGAAACATGTGAAACAGCGTTCCCAGCGCGGGAGTAATGTGACGTCACGAAGCGGTGGTCGAGGGACTCTCCCTGGCAACGCTGACCAGTACATAGTGACCAGTAGTCGCTAGGTAACACTGAGTGATCTGGATTGATCTGGATCATTTCTTATTGAACGCAGCGCGAAAATGGATCTACCAAAAGTAAGTAGAAAGACTAATATTTTGCTATAAAAGATTTCGTGGTATCTCACGAAGCGTATTAACTCGAAACATTAAGATGCAATTTTTTATAAATACTTTTTGATTTCAGATCGAAAAGGTACGAGAACAGGGCGAGAACAGAGTGGATGAGGTGGTAAGCGTTTTCATTCCTTTTTGTATAACTTTATTAGTAAATGCAATAAATTACGTTATTGTTCTACTTTTTAAGCAGAAATGTTGAGACTAATGACGCCGTCGACGTCGATGACGACGACGGCGACGGTCTCGCCGACACCGACGCCGACGCCGACGCCGACGCCAACGCCAACGGAGGCACCGGATGCGGTGGCCGACGCCGCCGTCCCGAACGAAGCGGTCACCATGCGCAGGAACGTAAGTACTTGCAGAAAAATAACAATTTTGTGAGTTATCTATAAAAAAAAGTAGGCAAAAAATTCATTAACACTAGATATATCGAAGCTAATTTATAAATAAGCTAATTAATAAATTTGCGTTAACAGGTCGCGTTGGGCTCGGCAATTAATGCCCTGTTGAGGATGCGGTCGGAGGAGCCCACGGCCCGCCAGGCTGTAAGTATTATATCTTCTTATTACGCTTTCCACAAATATGTACAATAAAAACAATAAGAAAATTCATTTGCTTTCTGTTCTAGAGTGAACAGGCCATCTTACTTATATTGGAGATCGGCCGGCGGGGCCGCGGAGGTCGGGGCCGCGGAGGTCGGGGCCGCGGAGGTCGGGGCCGCGGAGGTCGGGGCCGCGGAGGTCGGGGCCGCGGAGGTCGGGGCCGCGGAGGTCGGGGCGGCGGAGGTCGGGGCGGCGGAGGCCGAGGCGGAAGAGGCCGGGGCGGCGGAGGCCGGCGGGGAGGCGCTGGAAACATAATTATTAATTATAACTAATATAAGATATAGATAAGATAATATAAGATTTTGTAAAATAATAAAATATAATTACCTTTACTTTTTAATTTATTGAGATGATATAATTATGAATTTAGTTTTAAAATACATTTTTAATAAAAACAAAACATAAAATAAGTAATAAGTAAATTTTTTTTGGTCTGAGCCCTCGGTATAACCTTACAAATTACATTGAAATTTTCTCCTGCGTACCTAACCTAAGTACGTTTCATGTTTTTCTAATAAACCCATTTTCACTTATAATGTAATTATAATAATATTATGAAATAGTTTGAAAGTATACTTTTTGTAAGAACAGATCGTAAAATAAGTAAGAAATAAATTTTTCGTGCGTGCATAACCTGCAATCCATCCCTTTTCGACAAAACCCCTTTCATTTAATTACTGACTTCATCTGAAATAAGAATGGATTTTGAATAAAGAATAAAAACGGGAAAGTTATACGGATCACGATAGTAAACCAGGTTTTCCTCATTTCAGCTCATTCTTTTATTTTAATTTTCCATAATTCATAGCGGCATCGTATTTCAAAACAGATTCGTTTTTGATTTAGCGGGGTTATGTCAAGTTATGTGAATCAATCTGAATGAGCGCGGCGATCGGGCATTGTCGGGCATGTCCGAGGTGGTCCGAGGGCACAGGTGGGCACAGGGCCATAGACTTATACTCATAGACCGCGCATTCTGTGAGAAGCGTTGAAGACAACATGATACGAGAGAGCAATACTGGGGGTGAACCTGTCTCTGTCTAACTGGAGCGTTGGTGGGGGGAATAAGGAAAACAGGAGAAGAGCATACGTTTACGCGTATAAACGTTTAAACGTATATGAACGTATACTCACGTTTAAACGTTGCTCTTCTCCTGTTTTCCTTATTCCCCCCACCAACGCTCCAGTTAGACAGAGACAGGTTCACCCCCAGTATTGCTCTCTCGTATCATGTTGTCTTCAACGCTTCTCACAGAATGCGCGGTCTATGAGTATAAGTCTATGCACAGGGCCCCCCAAGATTGTGGTTGAAGCAGCACCTACCTGAGCGAAGAATCGATGGGAACGCCGCCAGGCACCAAACTCGGGAACTATTATACGCTATTTTTTGGCGATGTGACAGCTGGATTCGTAGTTTAGAAATCACAGCTTATTACGGGAATAAAGTGCAGCGAAATGAATTTTCCTAATATCTGTGATGAAGTGCCGGCCCCGCTCAGGTCCGATATTGGAGTGTAGTGTCGTTAAATCGGAGAAATAAGAGAAAATTCGATTGCTCGAGCGGCCATGTTGGACTGTCGTTGACAGCTGCAGAGACCGATGTTTCTTTCGACTGCAATTATACGTTTATCGCGGCTTTGTCCCTCTACACGAGACCAGAGCGGGGTGCAGCAGAGTTCAAGCTTTCAATAAATACCAGGCTCATGAGGAATTGACGTACTACGAAGACGACATATCCTCAGGACTTTTTCATAGTTTCTACGAATTCTATTGGCTCCCGGGCTAGTTCCTTTTAGGTCACTATACGGGGTTGATTCCCCTTAAATGATGTAAAAACATCTCAAGAATAATATCAAACAACATTTATTGATGAAAACATTTTTTAGATACTCCTAAAGTATAAATATTTGAAGCAACTCTGGGCGCTTCAAAATGACAAATTCTGACTTTCTCAATCATGTAGCGATTTTGACTTTTTTACTCTACCAATGGTCACTATAGTTTCTAATTGAGGTACAGATGTCGCTACTTGGTACATAAAAGCAAATATTAAAAATATGTTGCCCTTCCAGCCATTAGGTTGAACTAACTAGGTTAGGTAACTAGGTATAGTAAACTCATTGTCAAACTTTAAACGCGTTTTTCTCGAAACCGCGTTTTCAAAATCGGCCGGCAGTAGAACTCGAGTAATTTTTATCCGATTGACTTGAAAATTTAACTGTAGCTTCTTAGATAGATTATCCACTGAAGTACACATGATTTTTACGATCGATAAACAATTACGATTTGTATAAATAAATTAAGGTCGATTTTTTCGATTTTTTCTTCAAATTGATGCCAAAATTGCAAAAATCAATATTTTTTAATAAACCTGTGTACTTGAGTAGCAACATTCATGTGGATTATGAAAAAATTTTGTTTATTGTAGTAGCTGCAGACGTATCAGACTTCTACTGCCGGCCGTGGAGCGCCTTCAAAAAATACGCTTGCAGTGTATGTACAACTGAGCCGCCATTTTGTCTTCAAAATTAAAATAAAAAAATTTTTTTTTTACCTTAACATATATGTAATAAATCCTCAAAACCTTATATTGATCGTTTCATTTATAGAGTCATAAAAAATTCACAAAAAATCCTCTCATTTTTAGGCTTCAAACAGATATAACCCCTTAAAAAGGTTACGAATCGCGATATTCTCCGCTCGCCGCTGAACCGCCGGGTAACTCAGAAAAGGCTCTATGGCCACGGAGAGGGGTAGGGTCGAACGCAGAGGAATGACAAGATAAGGTAGCAGTTAAAGAAAAGTACACGGCAGTTAACAGAAAATAACCCTCAGATTCGTTTATTCAATTATCGCGGGTGTCGAGAAAGGTAATAGGGAGCGAGGCCCCGAACGAAAGACGCACAATGTTTTCGCAACGAAAGTCCTCTCGCTGAGGTAAAAAAAAAGGTAAACTCGCGGCTTGTCCATTCGCGGCGTAGCTTCCCGATACTTCGCGAGGGGTCCTCCGCCGAAACGGTGGCTGATTCTCTTACAATAATGCGATAACAAAATAACACGAGGGAATAGAGAAAATTAACAGATAATAGAAAGAGTAACAAGAATGAGAGTAAAGATAGCGGGGGTCCTGAAGGGACCACATCACAGACGCGCGAATACTTCGCTGGCGAGGGCGACTCGCCACCTCGCGAGGCGAGGAAAACCCCGGTTCGTCGTTGACGTCGGTCACCTTCCGCGCACAAGCTCGGCGTACGCACGCTACGTTCTCGAAACGACAGTTACCACAAAACGCGAAATACAGACAATACGGACGAACGGCGGTTATTTTACTCTCGGCGAAGAAAGAACACATGCATGATTCGCCGGAAGGACCTGCGATTGGTCTCACACACAGAAAAATAATAAAACGCGAAACACTGAGCCCTGCCGCGACAAAGTACAAGAGATAACAGGTAACCGACAAAATACAATTCCTGGGCTCAGGTAAAGGTAACGAAGAAACTGCGATACAATCAAAGATAGACGGACGACGCAAAAATGAGACACTTTACCCCAGGATGAGACAAGGCGCAATATTACTTGAACAGAGTAATTCTCTACAAAATATACTCGCAAAAAGGCCCACTGATGATATAAGGGCTTACCCTCCGAGTGCCGGAATACGGACACGCACGCAAATCCTTTCTTTCCTCCCTTTGTTCTCTCGGTCTTTCCTCCTCCTGCTCACTCAACTCGCTCAGGTAACAAGGTAGCGGTTACAATATTAGACAAAAGGTAAAAGGTAATACGCCAGCCGACACTTCTAAATCGCAAGTGCCGGCTCGCTCTCGAGTGGTCGCGTGCGTGCCCCACTCTATCCCCTCTACCCATCGATGGACGATCGTTCGCGCCGCTGATTGGATCTTGTTACTCCATCGATTATTGATTATGTGATCCGCGTTTCGCCACGAGGGATGGGTGGTCGTCCCTCACGTGGTGGCTAGCGCAGGATCCGGGAAGATCGAGACACGTCGGCAACACACGGGCTTCGTTCGGCGCGGCACGTCCTTCTCGGGCAGGCGGAGGCCAGAGCCTCTTTATGGCGGAGGATACTCTGTCCGTCACTCGGCCGCCACGGTGTGCCGTCCCCATCCCGGAATTGTGTCCGAATGGGTATATACTCGATGTACGTGCCAAATTTCGTCCGAATCCGTTCAGCCGTTTTGCCGGAATACAGGATTAAAGACTTAAATTTGCTTAAAAACTTAAATTTGCCGCCATTTCCAAACGGTTGAGGATGGCTATACATAAAGTTTCGTGGCACCAAATGGGTATATACTCCATGTACATGCCCAAGTTCATCTGAATCCGTTCAGGTGTGTTCCGGAATACTGGATTAAAGACTTAAATTTGCTTAAAAATTAAAACTTAAATCTTTAATCCAGTATTCCGGCCAAACGGCTGAACGGGTCGCAACGAAATTTGGCATGTACTTGGAGTATATATCCATTTGGTGCCAGGAAACTTTATGTATCGCAATGAAGGTAGCCTTCAGCCGTTTAGAAATGGCGGCAAAATTAAATTTTATTCAAAATTTGAATTTCCCACCATTTTGTACCGGTCCAAGATAGCGGCTCACAAACCTTATTGTCAACTCACAGTAGTGCACTTGATTTTTATGCCAAATTTCGTCCCAATCGGTTCAGCCGTTTTTCCGAAATCGCGGAAATACACGGGCCCACACACACATACATACATACACGCGCGCATAGACGCGAACGGTTTTCGCGATGTCGGTTGCATAAGTCATTCCTTTTACGGTCGTGCCTAAAAAGTAAAAAATCCCGACGTGTATATTTAGTAGAAAAAGTTTTAAAAAGAAAGGGAAATAAATGTTTCGTCAAATGGCTGGGGTTTGATTTGTCGCATAATTCATGGATAAGCGCGAATGATGTTTTATAATTGTACGTAATAAAAAGATTTTACAAAAATAATTTTTTTATTTGCTTTGGCAGTAACGATAATACTCCTTCACATGTATATTTAACAAAAATAATTATTTATCAAAGCAGATGGATTCTAATACTGGGAAATTCAGTGTTTGAACTTATATAATGGCAACGACACGAGAGCTGAGTAATTGCGTGGAAATCGTACTATGACTTGGAGCATTTAATCGGACGTTTAAGAGAAGGGTTAAAGTGCAGACATTCTTAATGAAGAGCTATTATCTACGGTAACGAGGTTTATTTTTCTTGGTATTCGTGCGGCACACTTTCTTTTACAAAAAGAATTATTTATTTATTTTATAATGCTCCCAGGGCAATGTTCTAGTGGCTTGCGGATCGATGTAACGCTTATCATCCTGTGGACTGACAGCCTTTTTCCTTTCCAATATATGTAGTGTTTTTCTACCGAAGAAAAAAATATTGCAATCCACATTACTGCTCGATGGAAACCGCAAGAAGGTGGTGGTTTCTTCTATCAGGCGGAAATGTTGAAAATTGTCTAATAACTCGCTTACAAAATAGAGCTCTTATTGACAATTTTCTACATTTCCTAGGAAATGGGGGAATGGCGGGAATAAAGGAAATACGAAGCAGAAATAAAAAAAATATAAGTACTTTACGCAGCAAAAGAAAAAGCTACAGTATCTGCCATTGCGTATGCATTTGCAAAAATGTAATTGAAAGAATCCCAAGAAGTATGTACGTCACTACTAAAGCAATATTACAGCCACCAAGCAAGTGAAGCAGTAAATGAACATTTGATAAGTTAAACATATTAACTCGGTTTATTGCAACTTTCTTCATTTTAATGTCACAGCAATAAGCATATACTGTAAAATTAAAGTGTAGATAATAACGAAACGTTGCTAACATAACGAAACAGTTGCTAATGCTGCATGCAGTGCAATTCCTGTTGCATACGAGGAACTTATGCGGAAAGTGGCATCTTTTATCTCAAGCAGTCCCAAATGCGAAAGTATTTTTCGGCAGTTTCAGATTTCTTTTAATTGTGAGGACGAATGTAGAAAAATTTAAAAATTGTCTGACACGCGATGGCTCTCACGCCATTCTTGCGTGGCAAGACTAAACGAAAATTGGGAGGCACTGCTGAAATTTTTGCAACAGGAGCAATTATGCGAGAAATCAAAGACTGTGGCGACTTTGTTTTCAATGATGCAAAATCCAGAGATTCGAGCCTTTTTTTTTTTTCTTGAATATATTTTAAACATATTTAACAAATTTAATGCATCTTTTCAAACTCGCGAAACAAAAGTTTATGAATTGCAATCGGCCGCGGTAAATTTGTTGAGAACCGTCCTAAGTAACGTCGTTAAATCTCCGTTGTTAAATTTTGTTGAGGACGGTATGATTAATCCATTATTAGAATCAAATCGGCTATCTCCTGATCGTTTAATGGTTGGACAATCTAGCCAAGAACTTCTTGATCAATTAGATGAAGATGGTCAGAGGGAAATTGTTAAATTAGTTTACGCTAATTGTTTGGCCTTTTACGATATCGCTGCAAAAGAAATTCGTCAGAGACTTTTTGTCAAAGAGTAATTTCTGAGGAAATTGGCGGTTTTTGAACCAACCATTGCTCTGCAGCAATTTCACAAAAATGAACCGAACACATCGGTTCAGGAGGTTTTAATAGATTTCTCATTAGCGCAAACAGCAAAAATTGCTGCTTTAAAATTTGACGATGCATGGAAAACCATAATGGCGGTTAAAGACGCGAATGGAAAATTTAAATATGCTACATGTGCTAAATTAGTTAATTCAGTGCGATCACTTCCGAATTCTAATACCGATGCCGAAAGATTGTTTTCCATGTTGACAGACATTAAAACAAAGAAACGCAACTCACTTTCTGCGATTCATGTTCACGCTCTGTGCGTGTTCAAATCCTGTCTAAGGGCGAGAGGAGAAACGGCTCGGACTATGAGAGTTGATGCACGACATTTAGCTCTTATGTCATCCGAAAATTTATATAAAATTAGAGTCGCGCATGATACCAAGTTTTTACATTTATTTGCTAACGATGACGAGATATTCCCTGTACGTCCTCAGACTTGTAACTGAGTATCTCATAAGTTAAAATGATTAAATCAACGTTTCGTTATTCTCTACACTTTAATTTTACAGTATATGCTTATTGCTGTGACATTAAAATGAAGAAAGTTGCAATAAACCGAGTTAATATGTTTAACTTATCAAATGTTCATTTACTGCTTTACTTGCTTGGTGACTGTAATATTGCTTTAGTAGTGACGTACATACTTCTTGGGATTCTTTCAATTACATTTTTGCAAATGCATGCGCAATGGCAGATACTGTAGCTTTTTCTTTTGCTGCGTAAAGTACCTATATTTTTTTTATTTCTGTTTCGCATTTCCTTTATTCCCGCCATTCCCCCATTCCCTAGGAAATGTAGAAAATTGTCAATAAGAGCTCTTTTGTAAGTGAGTTATTAGACAATTTTCAACATTTCCGCCTGATGGAAGAAACCACCACCTTCTCGCGGTTTCCATCGAGCAGGAATGTGGATTGCAATATTTTTTTCTTCGGTAGCAAAACTCTATAGAAAATATGCACAACAGTTTTATTGCATTGCACTTGTTACACTTTACAATATACCTGAGAATGTTTTTCGTATAATTTCAGTTGTGATATTAATTAACAAGTGTTTACTACTTGCAAAATTTTATTCCGTCCACGTTTCTGGCAAAGAGTGGGATTTGTATTAACAAGGCAACTGGATGGTCATATTTTTAGTTTAAATGTAATAATTTCACAAATTATTCCAAAAGAATAATATTCTCACACACAAATATCGAAATAGAAAATCAATTATTGACTGTCCAGTACCCTTTGACTTCAGCTTATTCCGAGTATTGATAGAGAGTAGAGGTTAATTGCTAAATGATATAAATTAAAGTTCCTAATTTAATGACATTGTGAGAAAATTTTATCATCGAGAATTTTAATGTGGATATATATTTGATTCTTTCATATACTTGACATGCGTACACTGAAAAAATATCGTAATATTAGAAAAATATGTCTTAAATGTATGCAATGCAATTATTTATTTAAATTAAGTATTTATTTAAATAAATAAAAATACTTATTTTAAAAGAATAGATGCATTGTATACATTTGAAAAAATATTTCTTAATAATTACGATATTTTTTTTCTGTGTATAGCCTGCGCGTCTGGGACTTAGAAAATTTACAGACGGCCGAATCGCGGGACTCGGAAAATTCACGCCTGTTCGCGCGAGAGGCGAGACGGCCGAAACGAAACAAGCGTGGCTTGCTTTAGTGAGGAGTGGTGAGAAGGGCGAGAGATACTCTCCCTCTCACTCGGCGACCCGAGCGATTCCGAGCTCACCGACGAGCGCTGCGTCTGTGTGCGTCAGCGTGCTGCCGAAATCGCAGCACTGCTCCGCATAGCGAGCTGCACCGCCGAGTACGCCATATCGCCGCCAGGTGTCACCGCCGTCGCCCGTTTCTCGCACGCGGAAAGCTACCGCACAGGACCCTTAAACCCCAGCGTGCTCAGCGTAAACGTTGTTGTTTTTGCCAGGGGGGCGAAGCTCAAATGGGAGGTCAGACCCCCTGTATTTTTAGTTGGACCACCATTCCTAGGTAACGTTAACCATGGTATAAGGACACAAGGGTATGCTGTTGCGCATGTTTACTACCCGCGCACTGGGCAATTAGAATTGTCAACAAGCATATGTCGTCGTTACGCGGTAAATTTGAACATATAATTTTTAAGCAGCCTTGCTTTCAAGGTAAATATAGGGAAAGTTTTTTTACAAGTTATTTATAAGTTACTTTATATGCATTTATTATAGGAATTGAGTGCAATTAGTTATTTTTTATTATTGTACTCAATTCTTGTAATAAATATATATAAGATAACCTAAACAGTAACTTACAAAGTAACTTTCCAATCTTGATTAAATATATATATTCAATATTCGTGAATTAAAAGTTCGTTTATCATTTTTATTTTAAAATATTTTATTTTGTCTTCAAGAATGAAAAATAGTTTGAAATAGCATATAAGTTTAAAAAAAAATCAATTGTGGAAATTTTTTCAAGGAAAATAAGACGACGAAGATGCGTGCCATTATGTTTTATTATTCGTAAATTTAATTACTTTCTTTTTCTTATTTTCCGATCTATTTTGTACAGTTATTTGTCTATTGATTTCACGAACCCGAATGTACGTTCGTGTTCGGACGAGACATAATAATACCTCGTGTGGTAGTTCGATCCGTTTAATCTATAACGTGACAATATTCGCGAGCTTTTCAAAAATGCATTTGTCTGTAGAAAGACTCGATCCGTGATATTTACTAAATTCGATGTTCACGATTCGCGCAGCCTTCAATAAATCGTCAGATGGGTATATACATTTACCTCGGGAAATGAATTGTACCCAGTCTACGTCTACTACATCGGGCATTTCGGCAGTTTCAATTCCTAAATTATGATATTTATGCTTAAAATGATAGGCTACATAGCCCGCGATATATTTCAGACCCTCATCTGCAATGGTGTCTGCAACATCCATTTCATCCAAGGTCTCTAAAAGTATATTTTCTTCTACACTTGGATGAAATGTAGACGTATCACAAACTGGAACATTATTATTTACTTCATAATTCATGAATAGTTCCTCTTCCGCAAAATTCGCTGGCTCGTCGTGCGATACATATGGTTGGAGCATTTCGCTTGTAACGGTAGAAGAATCGCTCGCAAGAGGAGATATAAAACATGATGTACCAGGTTCTTCTGTCGTTACATTACTTCTTTCACAAAAAAAATTTGTTGAATGCTTGCCTAAAATATAGTTTTTTACACGGTACTTAAAATCTAAGGCTGTCGGTTGGTCATTTGTACCGCCAATGGCTCTAATAAATGAAAAAAAGTTTTCCAGAACATCCTGGTTTATACGCCTTGTTAAAATGTATCTGACCTTAAACTTTGAATTCGAATACTTCTCTTGAATATATAGCAACATTGTCCGCAAAGAATTGTTATTAACTAGGATTCCTTTTTGGAATGCAATTAAACTTTTGTGATTTCCAATTTTCATTTCGATTATAAGCGTATTCATTTCATCCAATATTTGATTTTGTCTCTCTACATTCATACCGTATGCATTTTTTCCCTCATGTCGCTGCTAGCATTAAAAATGTCAAACCAGTCATTAAACAATTTAATAACACGCGCTGATTCTGTCCAGTCCAGTTGTTTCATATAGTCTTTCAATCCGTACCATTCAATGGCTTTCGCTACTTGTTCGGAAAATATGTGTACAGCGGGAAGTACTTTTTGCCTTTCTGTTTCTTGAACATCGAGATGGTATTGAGTGAGAGCATACGACACTTTTACATCTTTTGCATTAATGTCTATTATTCACTGAAGACATTTTTTGTCAATGCGCTGTCCATGGACAATAAATCCACTATCAAGTAAATGATTTCTTGCGAGTTTCAGCAAGTGCGACACATCTGCAAATGCAAACACTTGTAGAGTTTGATCGATAGGATGAGAAAAATAATAATTTTTTGGTGGTACCCCTATATTTAATTCAGACCATAGTGCCATGTTACTTGAACCCATGTCGCATGTAACTGCTATAACTGTATAATCAATGTTGTATAATTCTGAAATAATATTTTCAAGCATGCCTTTTTTCATTGGCTTGTCGTAATCGTAATATATAGGTTGTTTCCAATTAGCGAACAAACTCCGTACCATTACGCACTGGCACATCTTATGCGGCCCTACCGCTTTTTGTAGTTTGCGATCAATGCCTACTTTATTCGACAAATATACCTCATCAAACGTCATAGCAATTACTTTTTGGAAATGTTGCATGCCATTTCCTTTAATCTTCATGCAATGCAGCACTGCATTCATGATACCAGGTTCTGTGTTAAAATTACTTGCCCACCTTCTAAGAGTTGAAAGCCCAGGGAGGGGCGTTTTTACAACATTTCTTAGGTATCGGTATGCTTTCGGGCTAACGCTTCTCAATGACATAGCACTGGCTATGTCCTCGGATGACCATGTTGCGCGTTTCCTGGATGGATTCAGCAATAACCGGATTTGCCCTGGAGTGAAAATTTTGCCTAATATTTCATGCATTTTTCCCTCGAACATTTCACTGTCTCGATTCTGTTGTGCCTCGTACTGCTCCTTCAACGCGGTTAATTGCTGCTGACGCTTATCACTGAAAATATACAAGTACAATTAAATAAAACAGATATATACAAATAGTGCACACATTACACTTAAAAAATAAAAAGGTATTATTACTGACTTGTCAAGTTTCTCTTTCTCCTCGTACTTCTGTAATTTCTTTTGCATTTCTGCTAATTCCCGTTGCAGATCTTGTCTAATAACATAAAATAAAATTAAACTACCCTATTTTTAGGCACGACCGTAAAGGGAGTGACTTATTAACTATGTAGAACTTACATGGATCTGACGTCATTAGCGTAGCTACATAGGTCCGTTCTAGCAGTTGATGTTGTTGGTGTTGCATCAACAATAGTATCCATCACTTCTGTTACATTGTCGATGCGCACTGATACATCTAACTCTGTACTGGTGATGAGTGACGATGCATTTGATGTTGTTGGTGTTGCATCAACAATAGTATCCGTCACTTCTCTTACATTGTCGATGTGCACTGATACATCTAACTCTGTACTGGCGATGAGTGACGATGCATTTGTCACAATCGGTGACTCGCTACATAAATGTAATGTGGGAATTGCATCAGATTGCAACTTGCGTACTCTTGCTGGAGAATACCCCAACAATTGCTGCTGTAGGGACTTCTCGAAGCACGAAGGTTCGAAGTGCATCGAACATATTCTCCCTAAATAAAACAATGTATATCTTATATTCACATTGGTTGTATCTATTAAATAATAATATCGCAAAATACTTTCGTAGTATCATACCTTTAATAACGGAATCGTCTTCTTTTTCACAGACTTCACGCCGCTTTGCAGTAATTGCGATATCTCTGGGAAATGAAAAATATTGCACCTTTTTCCCAGGCATATTTCTCGTTTTCCGAGAATGGTTCGTGCACCCTTTCACTGCACAACTCATTTTTTCTTTACACTGAATTTATAATTTTCTCTTTACTACGTATAATCACACTACGCATAGACGCTAACCGAATGATGGCTGATGATGGCCGGATGTAGGTTATACAGCGGCCATATTTCACGAACACGAACTGACACGAACCGCTTCGGAAATAGCCGAAGCTGGCCGAATGTGACGTAGGCTTGTTGACCCTGCGCAGTGGTCTACCACCGAACGAGCTTACCCTTGTCCTTATACCATGGCGTTAACTGTATCGAAATACTGTAAAAATGAAGACGGTCTTGGTCTTCTATACACATTTTACTGTATGACTTTTCAAATGCTAAACAATGACCTAGTTTACATCGTAGAAACGTTGGTACGTGTATTAAATTTGGTGCGCATCAAAGCTTAGTACGGGTGCGTTTACATCGAGTGTATTAAGCATGTACTAGGGGAATAAAATAATACGAATTTAATTCATGTTGATTGCCTGCTACTGGCGGTATGGAGAATAATGGAGAATTGCAAATTAAGTTGTATAAAAACGAGAAAATATGAATAATAATTTGTAATAATAACGGTTTGTAATAGAGGCTAATTTAAAATTTTTTAACTTTAATTGTGTTACGTCCGAGACGTAACGCGCCTCATTTCATGCGTAACCTAAATATTAATCGTGGCCGACAAACCAGCAATAGTAGATAAACCTAGCCAACTGAAAACCTCTTTGTCGATACTGAAATGCAATAGAGCTCAAGCCTAAACTAAAACTCCAAATATTAGCTCCAAACGAATAAGCAAAACTGTCTTCCTATATGCAGTGAGACAGCTAACGTAAATCGTGACCTAAGCGGTCCAGCACCTTTTAAACATGCAGCGCGCCTTCCACTCGAGGAAGTCTCGAAACCCGAGCTCGCCTTGACAAAGAGATTTTCCGAGCGCAACGAATGAACGTCGCGCCAATACGAAACGTTCAAGTAGGCCAGAGATACAGGCAGAAGTAATGGCTAGCGCGCCAACCTGAGCCAAACACTGACTCTAAACCAGTTAGCGTCCAAACGCTCTGTGCGAGGAGCATACGACACCAATGAATGCAGTTTTCCATCTCTTACTCCGCTGCACGTGTCGATATAAAGCGCCTCAGCTAAACGTCCGGCGTTGACCTCGCGCTGCAAGCACCCCTGCAATGCTCGAGTAGACCCATCCGATCCCTGGTCGCCAAAACCCTATGCTCTGCCACATCCAGCGAGCGCAGGCGGCCCCATAAATTAGCTTACTCGATGACAACATCCTGACATCGAGGCCAGTCTTCTTTCTCTCTTCATCTATACCTTTCTTTTTCTTACCTATCTCCCCACCACTACCTTTTTACTGTTCGACGCATTAGTCCAAAACCAATCAGCGAATTATCCCCACCACATCACCACCTAAAATCTGACGTATTTCTCTCATTCTCCCGTTCTTCCGTGCACATCTCCATGCACTTCCTCTATCTTGGTGCCTTTGGCGACTCTCCGGTCACAAAACCGAAGCGCTCGCAACCCTAAGGCTCCGCCTCCAAAAAAATCCATAAGAAGCCCTGCTCTGCCTAAGGGAGCTCATTCCAAAACTCTCATCAACTACGGTTCAGAACTCATCGATATTTTACACTTTGCGGACTTAGTCTATTTTCCACTTCTGTGGACTTAGTTTTTTTTCCACCTTCAGTGGACTCAGTTTTTATTTTGCACTTCAGTGATTTCAGTTTTTATTTTCCACCACTGTGGACTTAGTTTTTCATCAGTCTTTTAACCTACATTTCGTCCAGTACTTTTTAGGCACGACCGTAAAGGGAGTGACTTATGCAATCGCCATCACGAAAACCGTTCGTCTGTATGTGTGTATGTGTGTATGTGTGTGTGTGTGTGTGTGTGTGTGTATGTGTGTGTGTCCGTGTAGATCCTCGATTTCGGAAAAACGGCTGAACCGATCGGGACGAAATTTGGCACAAAAATCAAGTACACTACTGTGAGTTGACAATAAGGTTTGTGAGCCGCCATCTTGAACCGGTACAAGATGGCGGGAGATTCAAAATTTGAAAAAAATGTAATTTAAATTTAATATTGCTGCCATTTCTAAACGGCTGAAGATAGCGATACATAAAGTTTGCTGGCACCAAATGGATATATACTCAAAGTACATGCCAAATTTCGTTGCGATCCGTTCAGCCGTTTGGCCGGAATACTGGACTAATGGAAATAGTGAAAAATTAATTAATCCATTAGTCCAGTTTTCCGGCCAAACGGCTGAACGGATCCGAACAAAATTTGGCATGCACATCAAGTATATACCCATTTGGTGCCAGGAAACTTTATGTATAGCCATCTTCAACCGTTTCGAAATAGCGACAAATTCAAATTTTTAATCCACTATTCCAGCAAAACGATTGATTAGTTCACTATTCCGACGAAACGGCTGAACGGATTCGGACAAAATTTGGCATGCATATCAAGTATATACCCATTTGGTGCCACGAAACATTGTGTATGGGCATCTTCAACCATTTCGAAATGGTGCCAGTTTCAAATCTTTAATTCACTATTTTATTATAATTATAGTTTGAAAATCCCGTAATTTCGAAACGGTTGAAGATGACCATAAAGTTTCGTGGCACCAAATGGGTATATTTTTAAACTGCATTGCAAATTTTTTTTGAATCCGCGCAAGCCTTTCGCCGGAATACTGCATTAAAGATTTCAATTTGTCGCAATGTCTGAATGGTTGAAGATAACCATGCATGAAGTTTCACCTCAAATTTTGATTCGGATGCATTTAATTGTCCGGTTTTGATCACTTGGGCCTATTGCAGAAATGCTGCATTTCGTGGGCGAGCGCGAAGCGCGAGCACCCGACGACCTGGGGGGGGGGGGGGGGGGTATGACGCTTGAGCGAAGCGAAAGCGCAGAGAACTATGTAGCATAGTTTAATATCTCAATACTTGAATTTTCTACAATTTCGAAACCTTTGAAATTCGTGGGCGAGCGCGAAGCGCGAGTGCCGCGGTCGTGCCTATTGCAGAAAAGCGAAGCTTTTCTGCACCCGTTAAGGCGAGCGCGAAGCGCGAGCAAAGGCGATCTTGAGGGGGTTGGCGCTTGAGCGAAGCGAAAGCGCAGGGGGCTCTGCCCCCTAGTTGAATATTAAAATCAGTTTACCATCTGTGGCGCCTACCGACCAACCAACCAGGGTGTTCATAGTTCCACTACTTTTTCTACGCCATTCCATTTTTAAACAACCGAGTAAGTACTCATTCACCAGTTTGCAATCTTTCACGTCACTTACGTATTGGTCACTTTAATCCTTTTTATTATTTTTCCATTCTCATTTCTTTTCCCTATTTCTTGACAATTTTCCATCCAGTTACTACCACCATCTCCTTTATCTTTTATTCTCTTTATTCGTTCAAATCCTCCTACACTCGTTTTTCACCGTAACGTCTCAACAGACCCATCATCCAATCAACCCTTCACAATTCCAATCCTTTTTATTATTTTTTCGAATACCGCACTTAATTAAAATTCTGAAATCACAATTTTCCAATGAGATCAACCGTCGTACGTTTAATCAATTCCGAATCATTGTAAATACCGTTTTGTTTTGTGAATCAAACCATTTTATATTAACCCTTTCGCGGCGAACAGCGCCTATAGGCGCTCAGCTATAGACGCTACTCTGAGCGGACAGCGCCTTTAGGCGCTCGGTTATAGACGCTCACTCCGACCGAACAGTACCTATAGGCGCTCATCCAGAGCCGCTCTCTTCGAGCGAACAGCGCCTTTTGACGACGTTCATTTGTTATCTACTATTTATTATTTGATAACTGTCCAATAATGTCCATTAAGTCGTCCGCGCGGTCGACCTTCCACCGTCACGCCGGCTGCCTAGAGTGCAATTCACTTCTGAGCGCTCCGCCGCGAAAGGGTTAATCCGAGTTTATTGTAATCTAGCACAAATACCTTTTGTTTTACGAATTATTAATCGAACCGTTTTTCATGTTAATTTAATTCTTTAATAATCCATCACGACTATCCGTCATTCAATCTGAAACTTTATAATTAATTCTGATCTTTATGTGTCAGCCACGATTCGTATTTCTAATTTAATTCTTTTGTTTATTATCATTATTATTATTATTATTATTATTATTATTTATCGTCAACCGAACTGAAACAAGTATAATTTCAATTATATTGTTAATCGAGAAACCTAATCTCTTTCAATTATTTGTTTCCATATACTTTTCAATATATTTTATTATTATTATTATTATTTCTTGTCACACTCTCTGTTTCTTGCAACCCTTCTCTACCTAATCCTTATCGACCATCATTTCAATCGTTGTGCGCATCAACTTTCGAGCTCCGTCCCGAATAAAGCGCTTCTCGCGTTGATTCATAAAGGAGCACCGTTGGGCCGTCAGGTAAGCCGTGTAAAATCATAGATTGACCGTCTTCCCGACCTTCAGGTCTAGCGAGCGATTCTATAGGAATCGTCCTGTTTCTGTTGCGACTTGCGTGCAGGACGTAACAATTGCATTTGTTGCGCCGTTTTACAGAAACCTTTCTTCTCCATATATTTTCAACCAGTGAATTAAAAATGTCTATATGTTTATGTTTTCTCCCATCCATTAAAAAAAGTATTTCTTTATCAATGCACAATTCTAAAAATATACGAGTTTCCTGTTCTCCCCAGTTTAAACCTTTTCCAAAAGACAGTTTTCACACAGCTACAATGTCATAAGAAGTTAACAACAACATAACAAGCATTGAGGTTAGCTTAGTTCAGGTTAATCCTCCAAACCGAATTTCATGCGTTTACATCGTCATTTGTATCGTTTGGTACGCGTATCAGTTTAGTACGATACGCCTATTTAATACACTCGTACTAAATTGATACGACAGTGTTTACATCGTGCGTACTAAGTTTTTAGCACGAATTTGGTACAAATATAGTACCTGATACGCGTATTAAATGCACGATGTAAACTAGGCCAATGCTAAATTGTAATCCCGCTTTAGCGAAAAGACTACCGGAAACCCACCGGTCCAGTCATACGTAAGTAAGCTGTCCATATCAATAGCAAAAGGTTGGTAAACAATCTAATTAATTAAAATTAGCTTTCCGGTAGTCTTTACTTTAGTTCCCTGCGATCGACTGTTTTGTGTGGTGCATGTGGTATTGTGCAATTGTGAAAATATTCGTGAACCACAAATATTTAATAATATCGATTAAAATATATTAACTTATTTATGATACTAATCATATTCTTTTCTTTTTTTAATAGCACCTATAAGTATAGCGAACCATAAAGTTATCGATGATCAAATAGTAGGTATGTAATATGTATTGTCACGTCTCGTATGGGTCAGTATTTCGGGTGTGTGCGCGACGTGCGCAACCCTGGAACAAAGGGGTTTTTAGAAGTACTTGTAATGAATTCTTCTTCTGTCTCCTCGAGGAATGGTGCGGTAATCGATGGATACCGCAGGTATGTCGATGAGGATTAATCTCAGTTTAGCTGAGGAAGGTTGTGAGGGGGGACCCGGAAGTGGGAGCGGATCCTGTACTGGAGGATTTTGCAGGGGAGGATCTGGACAGGGAGTGGTGAGGGGCTCCCCAGTTTGCCGCGCTATAGCCGCGTATATAACTTTCAGCTCCCGCCGTCGTCTACCTTTTACGCCTCCGCGATGCGTCACCATTTGCCGATCAGAAAGAGAGGAGGAATAAGTCTTAATTGCTGTGCCAGCGTAAATGTGGCACTAGCAACAAGAGCGAAAGTCAGTACTGTGCCAACGTAATCGTGGCACTAGTACGAGAGTGAGGAGAGTGGGTGAGAGAGAGAGAGAGAGAGAGACAGACAGAGAGAGATTACCGTGCCAACGTTATCGTGGCACTGGTAATCGTTGCAAGGAGAGGAAGGGTTATAGAGAAAGGAATCCTGGCGATGTTGAATCTCACCGTTGAGATTTATTTGGCTTATACAATTCTTGATTCGGTTAGCGCCGTCTTGCTGCGCGTTGTCCGCTGTACCGCGAGTCTCTTTACAATGTAGTAACCGGCTTCGGTGCCGTTTATCGGATGCCGCTTTGACGTGCCGTCGATCAGGAAGCCTCCAAGAGCCAAGAGCAAATGAGCACGTTTGGTTTTTTTTTTTTTTTTTTTTTTTTTTTTTTGTAGTCAGCAATGAAGTATAGGAAAATTCCTACAGGCCAAGGCCCGTGTACTAATCGACTGAAGTAAACGGTATTACCGACATGAAGTAGATGCTAACCCCTTTTTGGGGAGAAAATAACGAAAAAACATAAAAAGAGGGGGAAAATTTTCAAAAAACCCTCCAACGCTAGTAAGATATTAGAAGGAGGAAGAGAGAAAGAGAAAGAGATGGAAGAGAAGAAGGAATGTGCGAGAACACGACTGTAACTGGAGGACCTGGGGCCCCGACCAGGAGGTTAGGGAAAAGAAACCCGAGAGAGTCAACGAGGAGCGCGACGCGCTCCCCGCGAGCGGAGACGGAAGGAAGGGCCTATAAGAGGATAGGCTGTCTTGACGGGGTACGGAATGTTAGCATGAGAAAGCGCACTCATTCCTGCAATGAGCGGATTGCAGTGACCAGTAGTGTCGAAACGTTCGAGACACTCAAGTACATGTTCGTTGAGAGTTGAAATTGAGGCTTTTTTTCTGGTCGCAGTGGCCGAGAATCTGAGAGGTTTACCGAGAATGAATTTAATGACTCTATTTTCGAAACGTTGTAGGGTGAGTTGGAGATCGCGGGTAATCGCCTTCCACCAGATAATAATACCGTATGTTAAAACCGGACGTATGCAGGCGCGAAATAGGTTAAGACGGATCCTTTCGTTGAGAGGAGAGGTAGTTTTGAGGTGAGGGAGTAGAAATTGGAAAACCTTTTTGGCTTTCGTGAGTCTCTCAGTGGCTGCGGCTTTCCATTTCATTGACTTGTCAAGACGGATGCCCAGGTATTTCACATCATTGGCCCACGGGATGGGAGTTTGATTGATATGGAGGTTACTGGAAGTAGAGTGTGAGGATTTATTTGGGGTTCTGGTAAAGAGGATTGACTCCGTCTTACCTGCGTTTATGCAGAGTTTGTTATCCGCGAGGTATGTTAGTACGTTATTGAGGTGATTTTGTAGTCTAAAAGCCGCCAAGTCAGCCTTATAGGAAGAAGATGTTAGTGCGGTGTCGTCCGCGAAGAGAAAGAGATTACAGCGTGGACAAGTAGGAATGTCAGAGATGTAAATGGAAAAAAGAACGGGTCCCAACAGGGAGCCCTGGGGGACCCCGGAAAGAACGCGTCGCGGAGTGGAATTAGCCCCGTTGAGATGGACGGTCAAGAAACGATCGCGTAAGTAGGACTGAAGAAGTTTAATTAATCCCACGTCCAGCCCTACCCGATCTAGCTTCATTAATAGGGCATCATGCCATACCGTGTCGAACGCTTTTGAGATGTCGAGCAGGACCATCGCCGTGACCCTCTTGGTGTTAGCCTCATGGGCAACACTTTGAGAGAGACGAATCACCTGCTGGACAGCTGAATGAGAACTGCGGAAACCGAACTGCTGGTTCGGAAGGACATTGAATTCGCGGAGGTGCGCATTGATCGCTTTGAGTAGGATCGCCTCGAATACCTTGCTGGCGACGGGAAGCAACGATATAGGGCGATACGATGAGGCTTCGGAGGCTTTCTTTCCCGGCTTATGGATGGGAATGACCCTAGCCACTTTCCAAGCTTGGGGAAAGTAGGATATGTTGTACGAAGCGCGAAAGATGTAAAAGAGCTGATCCATCACCCTCGCCGAGGAGTTTTTTAAGAAGAGAGCCGTGACTTTGTCGCTACCCAGAGCCCTTTTGTTATTTAATTTTTTAATCACCTCCCGAACGGGGAGGCTGGAGAGAGAATCGAGTTGTCTATTGGTGTCGGAAGGACCTTATCTAAGGATTGAATGAAGTTATCGACCGGTGAAGTTAATGGCGAGTCGAGGGAGGCGGCCTCGATAAAGACCGACTCAAACTGATCAGCAAGCCTTTCGGTCTTGCCGATCTGGTCGTGAATCGGTGTGCCAGAGGCTGACATAAGCGGTGGAAGGGACTCTCACGTGCCTTGATAACGTTGTAGGTGCGCCAGAAGGTGGGATCGGTCGTTGTTTGAGATTCGCGTTGAGCAATGCGTTGAGAAAGGACGTGGTGGAGACAGGTGTTGAATAATGTTAGTGCTAACGCGGGATTGTCGTGTAATGGCCATGAGAGGCCTCAGTCATTTATTGTGTATGTCATATGATGTGTCACAGAGTGATAGGTCAATGGTTCATGAGATTGCGATGAGAGTAGAATTGAAAAGCCCGTCGGTGATGTTAGACCTAAACGGCGCGAACAGAGCGTAGCTCTGTGAGCTAATGCTGTGCACCCGCGATCCGCGTGATACACTCCGCATGAGTGATCGTGTTGATGTACTATTGAGAATACGAAGCAAGCGTAAACGAGCCGACCGTAACTGAGATCGCGTAACAGACTTGTTGAGATTACAAGAGAAAGATTCGACCGTGTGACTTGTCTATGACTCGACTGAGTCGTCTGTATAACTTGTGCATGACTAGTGCTCGACTCGTGCGCGACTCGTTCAACTAGTTCAACTGGCAGCTCGCGACGCGTGCACTCGTCGCGTGCTGCGCGGTGACAAGAGCCACCTGTGGATTAATCGATGATCTAGAATCAATGAGATGTATATTAGTCCGTTAGAGTGCTCTCAGATGCGGTTCGGCGTGAGTGGGCAGCCACGCGCAGCGTGTACTGCCACAACGCGGTGTGCTATACATTGTGAGGAATCTTGAAACCAGATCTTTCCCGAACACATAATTATAGGTAAAAATTCTCTTACAATAACAGCAATGTGCTTTCCATCTAAAGCACCAATACAATTGGGAAAATTCCATCTCTCTTGAAATTCATGAGCTACTTTACGCCATCCGTTTTCTGACACAGTAAACAATACCTTTTTGTGAAAAATTTCCCATATTGCTTCACACGTTTCTTTTATTATACATGATATTGTGCTTCTTCCAGTTCGATAATTTAATGCAATGGATTGAAGTCCATCACCACTAGCCAAATAACTGAAAATTATATGTTAATGTTACTTATTTCATAAATAGTTGCGCTTCCGCCCGGTATACTCCGTCGGCCGCGGTAGCAGCAGTAACAATATTTATTAACAGTTATATTCGTATAAAAGTTTCAATCTAAATAAAATTGTGTAAATTGTTATATACATATATTTTTATTTACCGTAAAGTCATTGACAATCTTGCAGCTGCTGAAATAGGGACTCTAAAATTTGTTTCCTGTTTTGTTATTAAATGCTCTATTCTTGATAATATATAGTTGAACATTGTCGGTGATATCCTCATGTAATTGAAATAGGTTTCGTCTTTTAGTAATTGCATTTCATAAACCAAATTATGCCAATCTCCTTGTTGTTGTTTCAATTGTAATATTGGGTGTACCCAAAATCTTCTTTTTGATATATTTGTTTTCATTCTCTTTCTTCTTATATATAACAAGGTCAGCAACAACAGACGTCTTCTACGCATATTTGTATCCAACTTCTGTATATAAATGTACACAACTTGTGACACTCGATTTTACTTTATTTCTTAGATCGAATCTTTTACGTTAGATCATGTTGCAAAAGAACAACTGAAGCGCACGCCCAAATACAACGCCATACCGCGTGCAGTGTGAACCCCTGAAAAATTATTTTTCCTTGCCACGGTAACTTGCAGTAACTTCCGCCGCGCGGCAAGCGTTACCGCGTCCAGTGGGCAGGAGCCATAAGACGTGAGCTTGAACGGTGACCATTGCTGGTGACTGGCGTGCGCGAAGCGCCAGTGAGACGATGCCCCGTGTTTGTGATGTTCTTGAGTCTCCAATCCCTGAGATGGTGAGGGCAGCCGGCTTGCGGGGCACGTTGAGCTGACGCGCGAAATCTTCTGATACGAAGGTCACTTCCGACCCCGTATCAATGAGTAAGCGGGCTTGAAGTTGAGAATGCGGTAGGCTGACGTGGGCCAAAGCAGTCGCGAGTAGGCAGGTTTGCGACTGAATGTGAGAACTTGAGCTTGGCTGGACGATTGGACCTCCACTTCAATGATCGTGAGACGCCTGATACTGCGCCTGCGTTGGTGGTGAGTCATGTAGCATGGTGTGATGCTGCTGTGTGCATTTCCTGCAGGTCCTTGAGCTGCGGCAGGAGCGGGCGTTGTGGCGGCCAAAGCAATTAAAACACAGCCGCTTTTTCACGATTGCGTTGAGTCGTTCCTTGGAGTCGAGCATCCTAAATTTCGGACAGGTGACAATGAAGTGTGCCTCTCCACACATGTCACACCCGTATGAGTTTGCCGAGGCGTCCGCGATGAGTGTAGAAGTCTTGTTGTCAGCGGCTGGAGTTGGCATCTTTTTCACGGCTGCTGCGTAATGCGCGGCGCTGATGTGCTTGGCTGTGTTAGGTTGAGCAGGCCTCTGGTGAGAGGACGACGAGCTGGCTTGCGACTCGGAGGCTGCAGCCTCGATGCGCTCCAACGCTTTGACCTTCCCATCCAAGAAGTTCTCAAGCTGGAGAAAGCGAGGATACTCTTGCAGCGCTCCAAGAGATGTCTCCCACTGCCCCCTGGTCTTCTACTCGAGCTGTGAGGTGATCTTGTTTACCTGGATGGCGTTGTACGCATCGGCTGGTGAGAGGTCCAGAGAGTCCAGTGCCTTGGTAGCCTTGCTCACCGAGTTGAGCTGTTCCTACAGTGAGGCGGCAGTGTGCTTGGCAGGAGTTGAGCGGCCGACGAACCTCTTGAGGTGAGCTTCCACTAGATTCCTGCGATTTTCAAACCTCTTGATGAGAGTTTCCCACGCTGGTTTGAAGGAGGCGTCCACGTGTTGAAACCCGCTGATGCACTCTGCGGCTTCTCCAGGGAGACATCCCTTGAGATAGTGGAGTCGTTCCACGTCGGTGAGCCGTTCGTTTTTTAGGATGAGACTGCTGAATACGTCCTGGAAGCTCATCCATTCGGCGTAGTCTCCTGCGAACTTTGGCAAAGGGATCTCTGGGAGCTTCGAACCCCGCCAATGAGTAGCTTCTTGCGATGCTTGTTGGGCGGCCTGTTGAGCGGCCTGTTGAGCTGCCTGTTGCGCAGTCCGTTGAGCAGCCTCAATCGCCGCCTCGCGAGCGATATTCAGCGCGGTCTTCATTTGTCCAACGGCACGCTTTGCAGCACGGTAGGCCCTTGCTTCACGACCACTCGAATCCTTACTGAAGTAATCATGGTTGGTGAGGTGCTCAGGCCATAAGGCTTCGAGAAAGGCGTGAGTGGACAGAAAGTCCTTGTGTGACTCCTCAAGGTGGTTGAGAAGTACTTCCACATCAAATGTCGAGGTGAGCTTGGCGTCTGTGGGCAACTCCTTGTGGACCTCCATGTCTTCGATTCTGGACCACTGACTCAGCACCTTCAGGGTCAGTCGAGAGGACAACAGCAAAGTCTTCTTCTTACCCTTGCTTCGGGTGTCGGACCCCTGTGAGGCGGCTGAGCCAGCGTCGGATTCCTCAGTATCCTGGGTTTCCGTTGAGAGGGGCACTTTAAGCAGCAGCGGGCTGCTTCGCCCGGACGAGGGCTTTGAGCCGGGCTTGAGCTTATCTTCGTCTGACATTCCGAAAGGATCGAAATTGTCCCGAACAGGTGGTTGAGCACTTTTAAATTAGACGGAAAGTTTTGAGTAATTGAAGATAGATAACTTGAAATAAATAATCAGAGTACTTTGACTAAAATGGAAGAAACGATATCGTTAATAGAATCCAGTATCGTTGCACGACGCACTGAGAAGGGACTGAGTTCACTCCGCGACGAGTGTGAGAAACTGCGCACTAAACACTCGATGACGCGTGAGCGCACGGACGAGCGAACAAAGGAGTCGACTGTGCCTGGCCACAAAGCGCGCACTCGTACGCGTAGCGACGCGACGCACGAGAAGTCAAAGTGTGTGTGAAGCGCAACGAACAAAGCGTCTCTGCACTGCGTTGACTGAGAGAGCTTTGAGAATGCGCGACGCTTATGAGCGATCACTGCAAACGGCACTGCATCGCGCACTGTGCACTGAGACGTCTTGAGCTCGCTCGAGAGACGCGCGCGCAATCTAAAGCTATATGTAAGATATATACAGGGTGTCCCACAACTCAGGGAACTCCCGGAAATCGGGGGTAGCTGAGGTGATTCTGAACGAGATTTTCCTTTGCAAAAATACTGTCCGAGGCTTCATATTTGAATTATTAAGGAAAAACACCGGCGTATGAGAGCGCGCGTAGAGCCCGCGCTCAGGACCGTAGCGCCCGTCACTCACGGGCGCCCGACCGTGGTCGTGAACGGGCGCAACGCGGTGGTACGGCACGAAGCATCGGACGGAAATTAATATCGAATAACAAATTAAACTTTCAGAATGACCTCAGATATCCATTAGTCATGCACAATAAATAAAGTAAGGCGTGTATTTTGAAAGTGGTCCAAGTTCATTTTTTTAAAAAAATGAGATATCACATAATATTCAATTATTGCACTAAATTATTCACGAATTATGTGATATCTTATTTTTTTAAAAAAATTGACTTACGCCACTTTCAAAATGAACAGCTCAAATAATTATTAAATAAAATAATTATAGTCATTATTCGTGTAACGGTAACATTCGATTTAACAAATCGAAATATTTTCAAAAACTTTAATTCGTTATTTAAGACCAACGCGAAATGAGGTCTCGAAAATGAGATTTATCAATTATTACCAAAAAAGCTTTCGGAATCGAAAAATAGTTGTTTTCTATTAAACGAATAATGACTGCAATAACAAAATCAATTACTCACAGCCCTCGATGGAAGTGTGCGGCTGTCACTGGATCACTGCATCCATTCCGATCGTCCGTCTAATCTCCAGCGTCGAACAGCTGATCCGGGCACAGTCCCGGGCGGGTCGGCGAACTCGAGCCACTGCACGGTCACTATCACTATCGGTGTTTATGTGTGAGCGATTCGCGTCTTACGTGAGAATATTAGGTATTCACGTTTGTGTGCGAGCGATCGCGTCTTACGTGAGAATATTAGGTATATCATGTTTGTGTGCGAGCGATCGCGTCTTACGTGAGAATATTAGGTATATCATGTTTGTGTGCGAGCGATCGCGTCTTACGTGAGAATATTTAGTGGCCCTGAAAAGGGCCGATTTTCGCCTCATAGGTGAGGCTCGATGTGGCCCGTATTTGTCGCTACGCAAAGTGCGGCACGTTTTACTTCACTACCCACAGGTTGCACTGATCCGGTCACATAAAGTCTCGACGCTAAATTTTTAAAAGTTCTTGCACTTGCAGGTATTTCACCGGGATCCGTCTCACGATACCGCTGTGCAGCAAGATTGGCATTACCGTCACATTGTGCAAAGATGAAAAACATTTGGTAATATTCCGCGTTGGAACAATTCATTTTAATGCAACACGACGATGCTGTGGCTTCACGAACGAATTCTCGACTGACTAGTGACGGGGTGTGTCAACGAGAAGAGAAACTCGGATGGTTTGTACGAAACCAGATTGGACAAAACCGGCGTTTCTGGGTGAGAACGCTAAGGCGAGACAATCGCGAAAGAAGCTAAGTCGCGAGAGGTTATGTCTCGGTGAGGTTATGCGTCGAGAGGCTATGGCTCGAGAGGTTATGTCCTGCGAAGTTATGTCTCGATAAATTACATCGCGGAGAGAAAGTCCACGAGAGGTTAGGTAAGTCGGTAAGATCGCCTCTACGTCCGATCTTACCGTAGCGCGTGAACAAGGAAGGTAACGCGAATATCCCTGAGTTAGTCGGTAAGGCAGATCGCTCGTGCGTCACGGTGACGTCACGAGGACAGGTTCGAACAGGATCGAGATAAGGATAATGGAGACAAAGAACTTGCGCGACGCGCGCGCAAACTACATCTATATTTTCGGTATTTACAATGACCGGCGTCTAAGCTGATTAGATTAATAGCAACGGCTATTAGAGTATGAAATCGCGCACAGGCGATTATATCACGCACGACGAGCGCGGTATTATAAGCGTCGGACAACTGTCGACGACGACGGGCGAAAAGGTCACAACAGGTATACAGAAGGATCGCGTCGAAGCGATTATAACAATAGAGGCTTAGCGCGAAAGCAAACACAGTACGGGTGCGCGTAGGGATTAGATACGCGTACTGTTCACTCGCGAAGCTAGGTGCACAGATAGCACGCAGTTTGGTCTGGCGATGAAGATCGCAGATGCACGTGTCGCAGCACGTTGTAGGAATTTACACGCGGAAAGACGTCGCGGTAATTAAGGTCGTGAGTACCCGTCGCGGCACTTAATGTTACGCAGTATGATCGTCGCGGCAGGTTAGATGTACGCGGGAAGTACCAAGCGAAAGTAAAGGAACGTGGTCCTTTGTTCTGAGGCGCTAAGGTGAAGCGCAGAGTGATACGTACAGGGTCGCGGAGAGTCGCGGTACGAAACGTACAGAGTCGCGGGGTGTCGCGGTACGAAACGTACGGAGTCGCGGGGTGTCGCGGAACGAAACGTACGGAGTCGCGGGGTGTCGCGGTACGAATGACAAAAAAACGCGCGCAGGCGCGTAAAGAACGGTGAGCGTTCTTTATGAGAAAGGAGACTCGACCTAGGGCGACGCAGGCCACTAGGGAGTTTTGAAATGTGCGGTTGGCACAACCGCCACAGCTGCGCGGTGACAAGAGCCACCTGTTGATTGATTGGCGATCTATAATCAATAAAGCTGTCTATTAATCCGCTAGAGTGCTCTCAGCTGATGTTCGGCGTGAGTGGTCAGCCACGCGCAGCGTGTTCTGCCACGACGCGGTGTACAATACATAATGAGGAGTCTTGAACGCAGATATTTCCCCAACAAAGTGCAAAATCGGTATCCGATGAGGATGACATCATCACGTGCAACTTTAGGTGCGGTCTTAATTTGCTATTTGTGGGAAAACCCTTTCCGCATTCTGTACACTTATGCAAGGTAATACCTGCGTGTGCATAATAATGGTATGTCAGAGAATCTGATCGCTTATATATCTTGTTGCAGTAAGGGCACTTAAAAGGGTGGATTTTCAAGTGCTTATTAAATTCTCTGACCGAAATAAATTGCTCATTGCAGGTTGTACAATAATTTCGTTTACAGTAACTCTCCGGTAAGTCTACTGTTGGAGCCGTTGGAGCGGAGGGGCCTGGAATTGATGGACGTCGATCATTAATATTAAAATTTACATTTTCATTTGGGGCGAATGAACATTAGATTACAATCACGTGAATGATTTGAATCAATAGACAGATTTTGCTGCACCTTCCATGCATTTTTAGGAAGTGCATAATCGGTATCTGATGAGGATGACTGTTTGAGAATTGCATTGAGCAAGACGTTGAGAAAGGACGTGGTGGAGACAGGTGTTAAATAATGTTAGTGTTAACGCGGAATTGTCATGTAATGGCCGTGAGAGGCCCCAGTCATTTATTGAGTACGTCGTATGATGCGTCCCAATGTGATAAGTCGATAGTTCGTGAGAGTACGGTGAGAGTATAATGATAAGCCCGTCTGTGATGTTAGACCTAAACGGCGCGATCAGAGCGTAGCTCCGTGAGCTAATGCTGTGCACCCGCGATCCGCGTGATACACTCCGCATGAGTGATCGTGATGATGTACTATAGAGAATAACGTAGAAAGCGTAAACGAGCCGACCTTAACTGAGAGTACGAAACAGACTTATTGAGATTACTGTAAGACCATTGCAAGATAATGATAAGACAAGATCGAGCAGTGTGAGCGTTGCGCAGTGGCGGGTTGTGCAGTGCTTGTCTGAGGCGTGAGAACCTCGTCCTGTTCAGCCGCGACGTACGCCGGCTTGAGACGCTGAACAGAAACATGCTCAATCTTACCGTCTTGGTCGATTGCGAAGACTCTGTCGGAGATACGCTCGACGACTTTGTGTGGGCCGGAGTAGGGCCGGTGCAACGGTGGTTGCGTTGAGTCGATTCGCAAAAAGACGTGAGAGCAGGAGTAGAGATCCTTGAACTCGAAGGTCCTACGCTTGGAATGGTGCGAAGTGGGCACAGGGCGCAGCTTGCGCATGAGCACTCTGAACTCCTCGAGGAAGATCTGCGGGTTGGAGTCGAGTTCCTCCGAGTCGAAAAACTCTGCGGGGACGCAGAGGGTCGTGCCGTATACCATCTCTGCAGGAGAACCTTTGACGTCCTCCTTGTAACAAGTGCGCAGACCTAACAGGACTACGGGGAGGACGGACATCCAGTCTTCCTCTCCATGGCACATAATGGCGGCCTTCAGGGTGCGGTGCCAACGCTCGATGAAGCCGTTGGCTTCAGGATGGTATGCGGTGGTGCGACAGCGTCGACCACCGAGCAACTTCACCAAGGCGGCGAATAGGGCAGCGTCAAACTGTGACCCACGGTCAGTGGTCAGGAGGCGAGGGGCGCCGAACCTGGAAACCCAATGTGTGAAGAGGGCTTTAGCCACGGCGTCTGCGGTGGCTTCGGTCAGCGGAACAGCTTCCGGCCAACGTGTGAAGCGATCCATCATCGTGAGGATGTACCGGTGCCCTTGAGACGGTGGGAGAGGTCCCACGATGTCCACATGAACATGATGAAAGCGGTTGTCCGGCACAGAGATCTTCTCTGGGACGAGGTGATTGTGCCGGGAGACCTTGGAGCGCTGGCAGGAGAGACAAGTCTTGATCCATGAAGCGATGTCCTTGTTCATCGATGGCCAGAAGAACTTGTCGACGATCGCGTGTCGCGTGGCTCGAGCGCCGGGATGGGCGAGCTGATGCGCGAGGTCAATGACGCGTTTGCGCAAGTTCACAGGCACATACGTGAGACGGATTGTCTCCTGTGAAATGTCGCAATAAAGCACACTGTCCGAACCAGTAAGGCTGTACTTTTGCAGCTTGAACGAAGGAGCGACGGCTCGTAAGAGTTCTTGAAGCTGCTCGTCTTGTGCCTGCTCGTGGGCGATCTCTTCGGTATCCAAAGACAGCGGCAGACTGACAGCATCGACGCGGGATAGCGCATCGGCGACGACGTTCTCCGCTCCCGCAATGTGGCGAATGTCGGTCGAAAACTCGGAGATGAAGGCGAGGTGACGACATTGCCTGGGGGATGCTTGCTCGGACTTCTTGGAGAAAGCGTAAGTAAGCGGCTTGTGGTCAGTGATGATGTGGAAATGCCTGCCTTCCAGTATGTGTCTGAAATGGTGTATGGACCTGAAGATGGCAAGCAGCTCACGGTCATACGTACTGTAACGCTGTTCCGCCGGAGTCAGTTTCCGAGAGAAGAAACTCAGAGGGCGAGTCACTCCTTTCACCTCCTGGTGAAGTACGGCGCCGATGGCTAGGTCTGAGGCGTTCCTCTGGAGTGAGATGGTGCCCTTCTCGGACGGGAACGTCAAGAGTACGGTATCCGAGAGTGCGTCTTTGATCCTCTGGAAGGCGTCTTTCATTGCGTCCGACCAGGTGAGCCGTTGTCGGCTATCCTTCTTCTGGCCGGCGATGGCGGCTTGAAGCGGAGCCTGGAGAGCAGCAGCGTGTCGGATAAAACGGTTGTAATAATTAACCATACCGAGAAATCGACGGAGGCTGGCAACAGTGTCAGGAAGCGGGAGCTCCCTTATGGCGGAAACCTTCTCGGGAAGAGGCTGGAGCCCTTGGGCGGACACTCTGTGGCCGAGGAAATCGACTGACGGCTGGCCGAAGACGCACTTGTCGGGATTGATGACCAATCCGTAGTGTTGTAGACGTTGGAAGAGTGCAGAGAGGTGTGCACGATGTTCTTCCTCGCTGGATGAGGCTACCAGGATGTCGTCTAGATACGTGAAACAGAAATCTAGACCGGACACGACTTCGTTCATGAAGCGCTGAAAGGTTTGCGCTGCATTACGGAGGCCAAAGGTCATGAACGGAAATTCGTACAACCCAAACGGCGTGATGATCGCTGTCTTGGGAACATCCTGGGGGCGAACAGGAATCTGTTGATACGCCCTTATCAAGTCTATGGTAGAAAATACCGTGGTGCCGTGAAGAGAAGAGACACAGTCCTGGACGAACGGTAGTGGGTAACAATCGGGAACCGTGGCAGCGTTCAACCTGCGATAGTCACCACAGGGACGCCATTGACCGTTCTTCTTTGCCACCAAATGCAGGGGGCTAGCCCATGGACTTTTGGAAGGCCTGCACAATCCCTGCTGGACCATGAAGTCGAATTCTTCCTTGCCAGCTTTGTGTTTGGCCGGGTCCAGACGGCGAGCTTTCGCCGTGAGTGGCGGACCCGAAGTCTCCAGATAGTGTTGCACGCTGTGCTTAGGAGTCGGTAGCGTAATGGTTGAGCGCGTCAGCGCTGGAAACCGGTCCAAAAGGTCCTTGAATGGATGGTTGGAAACCAGGCGGTGGACTTCTGGTACGACGGTGGTACGCATCAAGCCATGAACGCTGAGGAGCGTCTGTTGATCCACCAGCTTCCCGTTGCGAACATCAACGAGTAAGTTGAAGTGAGCCAAGAAATCCGTGCCTAAAATAGGCTGGTCCAGGTCAGCAATCAAGAAGGACCAACTGAAGGGACGACAGAGGCCCAAGTCTAAGGTCAGCGATCGTCGACCAAACGTGCGGATGCGAGATCCATTAGCTGCATGCAGCGTGATGTCCTCTGGGTTGCGACGGTCAGCCCGTGTAGCCGGGACTACGGAAACATCCGCGCCGGTGTCGACCAGGAACCTAAGCTCGGTGTATCTGTCAGTGAGAATTAAACGACGTCGAGCAATGCCTCGGGAGTCAGACGTCGAGGATATCCGAGGCGTTAGTTTCCCGCCTTGGGTTGGGAAGGCCAGGAACACGGAGAGACGCAGTTTCGAGCGTCTGGGCCGTATCGGTCATGGTACCGACAGAGGCCATTTCTGGAGGCTCGCCGGTCAGTACGAGAGGAAGAGCGGTCCCGCCGATCAGTACGAGAGGACGAGCGATCACGCCTCCTGTACCGATGATCATTGGACAGCGGCCGGTCGGCATGCCTGGTTTCCAACCTTTCTAGGCGAGACGTGAGAGTGGCCAGCTGGTCCGTAAGGGAAGAGACTGCTGAAGCGACGGCATTTAAAGCGACGTCGCCAGGCGGCTGAGGCGACACAGGGTCAGGTACTCGCTGTCCGACAGGAGCATCGCTCGCTGGGGGCGCACAGGGTGGACGCTAGACGGTGGACCGGGTGGTGGACACAGCGTTGAGCGATGGAAGCGAAGCTTCCTGAACGCGGTCAGCCAGGATGGCTAACTCATCCAAAGACAGGTTGGTAGCAGCGGTCAGAATCGCCTTGATCTGCCTGGGTAAACGCTTGAGCCAAATTGACTTAAGTATTGCATCATTGATGCAATGGTGTCCAAGTCCACGCAGGTGCCCCAGGAGCTGAGAAGGTCTGTCATACCCTCGGTCGTCTGCGGCGAGGAGATTTTCCAGCCGACGTTCCTCGGAGTCGGCGTAGATGTGAATCAGGCGCTCTTTTAACGCCTTGTATTTGTCCTTGACAGGAGGACGAGAAACGAGGTCAGCAATGACAGAGATTGTCTGCTCATCGAGACCTTGGATTGCGTAGGCGAACTTGGTATCGTCCGCGGTGACACCACCTGTGAGGAACCGCGTCTCGAGTCTGGCAAACCAAAGTTCTGGAGACGTCTTCCAGAAAGGCGAGACCTTGACGCCTACTCGGGCGAGGATGCCCTCGGCAAGAGAAGCGGATTGGGCAGAGTCCATCGTTCCGGTAGGAGTTCCTTGAAGAGAACTAGTGCTGTCCTCGAAGGTGAGCAGCGGCGTTGTGGTGTCAGTCATCGAAGGTGACTGTTGACCAGCGGTCCGGTCAGGCGAATGATCGACGGGCATTGGGAATTCGCGCACGAAAGTTCAGTCCGGATGCACACGTGATACGCACAAACGTTTGGTATCGCACTGACACGGGAGAGCTTCGGCACTACGCGCGCACACGCGAGTGAAGACACTGCACGAAAAAGAAGATAAATACGTACAGCAAAAAGGTAAACACTGTGATTGCCATACAGCACACTGCGGAAATACCAACGGTACGCGCGGTTTTACATTCCAAGCTATGCATACTGTACGATCACACGCAGGTGATAAAAGAAATCACACATAACCCACGCAATTATGCGTTACGCAGAACGCTAAAAAAAAATAAGCGCACGCACAAGCAGAGTAAGAGCACAGTGGAGGGGCCAAAGGACAAGAAAGGCGCGTGAAATGCCACGTATTTTCATAAACCTTGAAAAGGAAAAAAAAAATGAAAAAATTATGCGTGAGCCCCTATGGTCGGGTGGCCAAAAAACCGAATGACCATTAATCAAGAACGAAAGGAGCTGTGACCAGATGACAACGTGCTGATCGAACCTGTGACCGTTGTCATACAACTCCCAGTAATCAAAACGAAAGGAGAAAAAGAAAAAAAATAATAATGAAACACGTCCGCGTAAAAGCGAAAAATAAGAATAATGAGCGCAGACCACTGCATATATAATTGGCCGGGTGGTCTAGAGCAACAAAGCGAAGAAGAAAGAGAATACCGAATTCGATTAAAAAGAAAGCCCAAGAAAAACTCAGGGAACTACTGAATTGTAGAACTAATGTATTCGAAGCACGAATCGGGGTCACCAGTTTGTAGAGACGTTAGGGGGTGTTTACATACTCGGAAACACGACTGATTTACATGAAAACAAGGTGGACAAAACCGGCGTTGTATAAACAAACCCGAAGGCGCGACAAATCAAGAATGTAACAACGATCCCAAAAGGAGAGGTTATGTCGCGCGTAAACTCTATCGCGAGAGGTTATGTCGCGAGAGGTTATGTCTCGATGTATTACATCGCGGTAAGAATAACCGCGGAAGGTTATGTAGGTCAGTAAGATCACCTCTACGTTCGATCTTACCGTAGCGTGAACATAGAAGATACGCGAAGGTCCCTGAGTTGATCGGTAAAACAGTTCGCTCGTACGTCATTCACTGTGACGTCACGAGGACAGGATCGAACAGGATCGAGATAAGGGAAATGGCGAACAAAGGATTTGCGCGACGCGCGCGCAAACTAAATCTATATTTACGTTAATTACAAAGATCGACGTCTAAGCCGATTAGGTGAATAGCAACGGCTAATAATAAATGTAATCGCGCGTAGGCGATTATATCGCACACAACACGCGCGGTACAATAAGCGTCGGACAACGGTCTACGACGACGAGCGAAAAGGTCGCAACAGTTATAAGAGATCGCGTCGAAGCGATATGGATAATCAAACGCTTAGCGCGAGAGTAAACACGGATAAGGTACGCGAAAGGATTAGGTACGCGCACTGTTTCACTCGCGAAGCGAGGTGCGTAAGCAGCACACAGTTAAGACTAGCGATGAAGATCGCAGTCGCACGTGGCACGGCACGGTGCGAAGATTTACACGCGGAAAGACGTCGCGGTAATTAGGTTCGCGTGTACACGTCGCGGTACTTGGCGTTACGCGGAAGGAACGTCGCGGTAACTGCAGAGGTACGCGGAAAGAAAACTACGCGAAGAAAGGAAGTGATCCTTTGTCCTCGAGTGCTACGTAGAGCACGAGATGAAACGTACGAAGTCACGAAGGGTCGCGGTACGAAACGTACGGATTCGCAGAGGGTCGCGGTACGAATAACAAAAAACGCGCGGAGGCGCATAAAGAACGGTGAGCGTTCTTATCTAGAGGGTACACTCGACCTAGGGCAACGCAGGCCGCTAAGGAGTTTAAAAATGTGCGGTTGGCACAACCGCCACAACTGCGCGGTGACAAGAGCCACCTGTGGAATGATTGGTGATCTATAATCAATAAGATGTATATTGGTCCGCTAGAGTGCTCTCAGCTGCGGTTCGGCGTGAGTAGTCAGCCACGCGCAGCTTGTTCTGCCACAACGCGCTGTACAATACATTATGAGGAGTCTTGGACTCAGATATTTCCCGAACAATGACATCATCACGTGCAACTTTAGGTGCGCTCTTAATTTGCTATTTGTGGGAAAACCCTTTCCGCATTCTGTACACTTATGCAAGGTAATAACTGCGTGTGCATAATAATGGTATGTCAGAGAATCTGATCGCTTATACAGGGTGTCCCACAACTCAGGGAACATCCGGAAATGGGGGGTAGCTGAGGTGATTCTGAACGAGATTTTCCTTTGCGAAAATATTGTCGGAGGCTTCATTTTTGAATTATTAAGGAAAAACACCGACGTATGAGAGCGCGCGTAGAGCCCGCGCTCAGGGCCGTAGCGCCCGTCACCCACGGGCGCCCGACCGTGGTCGTGAACGGGCGCAGCGCAGTGGTACGGCACGAAGCATCGGACGGAAATTAATATCGAATAACAAATTAAAATTTCAGAATGACCTCCAGATATCCATTAGTCATGCACAATAAATAAAGTAAGGGGCTTATTTTGAAAGTGGTCTAACTTCATTTTTTTAAAAAAAATGAGATCACATAATATTCAATTATTGCACTAAATTATTCACGAATTATGTGATATCTTATTTTATTAAAAAAATTGACTTAGGCCCCTTTCAAAATGAACAGCTCAAATAATTATTAAATAAAATAATTAAAGTCATTATTCGTGTAACGGTAACATTCGATTTAACAAATCGAAATATTTTCAAAAACTTTAATTCGTTATTTAAAACCAACGCGAAATGAGGTCTCGAAAATGAGATTTATCAATTATTACCAAAAAAGCTTTCGGAATCGAAAAATAGTTGTTTTCTATTAAACGAATAATGACTGCAATAACAAAATCAATTACTCACAGTCCTCGATGGAAGTGTGCGGCTGTCACTGGATCACTGCATCCATTCCGATCGTCCGTCTAATCTCCAGCGTCGAACAGCTGATCCGGGCACAGTCCCGGGCGGGTCGGCGAACTCGAGCCACTGCACGGTCACTATCACTATCGGTGTTTATGTGTGAGCGATTCGCGTCTTACGTGAGAATATTAGGTATTCACGTTTGTGTGCGAGCGATCGCGTCTTACGTGAGAATATTAGGTATCGATGTTTGTGTGCCAGCGATCGCGTCTTACGTGAGAATATTCAGTGGCCCTAAAAAGGGCCGATTTTCGCCTCATAGGCGAGGCTCGATGTGGCCCCCATTTGTCGCTACGCAAAGTTCAGCACGTTTGAGGATACTGTGCTAAACTTTGCGCAACGTATCTGCCCTGATGTTGGCGATAGCACCGTGGACTCGGGCCACCAACTCCTCCGCTGATTCCACAGGATCCCTGTAGACTTCGTTCTGAAATAATTCATAAAAATTTCAAACGGTTAGTACACGCTCGTAGGAATAATTAAATGTTATAATTAAAGTAAAAAACAAACATGTTTCTATTAAATAACTGATGAAACGTACCTTCAGGTGCCCCCAGAGGAAAAAGTCCAACGGGTTCAAATCCGGGGACCGTGGGGGCCACGCAACACAACTTCCGCGGTCGATCCACCTCTCCTGGAAGGCTTGATTTAAATGAGCCCGCACATTTGAGGCGAAATGGGCAGGTGCCCCGTCATGTTGCAAGAACATGTTCTTCCGAATCTCTAAAGGAATTTCTTCCAAAAGATTCGGAAGAACATGTTCTAGAAACATGCCGTATGTTGAGCCGTCCAGTCTAACTGGTAGCATGTACGGCCCAACGATAAATTCGCCACAAATGCCGGCCCACAAATTGACCGACCAGCGGTGTTGTGCTGCTCGTGTACGAATCGCAAACGGATTCTCATCGTTCCACGTGTGCCTATTGTGGGCATTGAAGCATCCTTCACGTGTTAACAGAGCTTCATCAGTCCACAATACGTACTTGCAGAACGATGGATTCCGCTGGATTTTCCCCAACAGCCACCTCGAAAATCGAACCCGTTAGCCGTAATCAGCGGGCAGCAATGTCTGCACCCGTATGTATTTGGACGCGTACATGCAGAATTCTTGAAGCGTGTGATGCACCGTGGACCTGCTGGTGCTAAGACAAAAATACAAAAATTAGTTATTAAAATAACACAAGATTCTCATTAACAATATCTAATTTGCTTTCACATTCATACTTACTTCAGGCGGCGGCTCACATCTCGTACACTTAAAGTGCCGACTCTGTTGATTTCTTCAAGAATTGCTTCAGTTTCATCGACGGACACTTGGCGTGAGCCCCCCCCCCCCCCCCCCCCCCCGTTTCGTTTCTTACTATCCTCGCGGATCCGGTAGAGTATAAGCGTTCCGCTAAACTTCTGAATGTTTTTGCACTAGCGGGCCTTTCGTGTGGGTACCTTTCACGATACCGCTCTGCGGCAAGCTTGGCATTGCCACCGCATTGCGCAAAAATAAAAAACATTTTATAATATTCCGCGTTCGTGCGATCCATTTTAACACTGCATCGATGCTGCGGCTTCAAGAATAAATTCTCGACTGGCTAGTCCTTCGTTCCTTACAAAGGAAAATATCCTTATAGCAATGCTGCTGTTGGTGCGGTAGATAAAGATCTATGCGATAAAAGTGCTGGATGCGATACCGGCGAATCGAAGACGCAATCGGTTCCTTCGAATTTCTGCACACAGCCGAGTTATCTACTACCCTAACGGTAGCATCGCTATAAAGATATTTTCCTTTGCAAGGAACGAGGGACTAATCAATCGAGAATTCGTTCTTGAAGCCACAACATCGTCGTGTTTCATTAAAATGAATTGTTCCAACGCGGAATATTACCAAATGTTTTTCATCTTTGCACAATGTGACGGTAATGCCAATCTTGCTGCACAGCGGTATCGTGAGACGGATCCCGGTGAAATACCTGCAAGTGCAAGAACTTTTAAAAATTTAGCGTCGATACTTTATGTGACCGGATCAGTGCAACCTGTGTGTAGTGAAGTAAAACGTGCCGCACTTTGCGTAGCGACAAATGGGGGCCACATCGAGCCTCACCTATGAGGCGAAAATCGGCCCTTTTCAGGGCCACCTATTAACCATCTTGAGCTGTTTCGAAATGGTGCCGGTTTCAAATCTTTAATCCATTATTTTATAATTATAGTTTGAAAATCCCGTAATTTCGAAACGGTTCAAGATGACCATGCATAAAGTTTCGTGGCACCAAGTGGGTATATTTTTATTAAATTACATGCCAAATTTTGTTTGAATCCGCGCAAGCATTTCGCCGGAATACTGGATTAAAGATTTCAATTTGCCGCAATTTCTGAATGGTTGAAGATAACCATGCATAAAGTCTCACCGTAGCAAATGTGTATATACTCGATGTACATGTCAAATTTTGGTACGGATTCATTTAATGGTCCTGTTTTGATCACTTGGGCCTATTGCAGAAATGCTGCATTTCGCGGGCGAGCGCGAAGCGCGAGCGTCCGACGACCTCGGAGGGTATGGCGCTTGAGCGAAGCGAAAGCGCAGAGGACTCTGTAACATAGTTTAATATCTCAATACTTGAATTTTCCACAATTTCGAAACCTTTTGAAATTCGTGGGCGAGCGCGAAGCGCGAGTGCCGCGGTCGTGCATATTGTAGCTTCGCTTTTCTGCACCCGGTAAAGCGAGCGCGAAGCGCGAGCAAAGGCGATCTGGAGGGGTTGGCGCTTGAGCGAAGCGAAAGCGCAGGGGGTCTGCCCCCTAGTTCGATTTGTTAAATCGAATGTTACCGTTACACGAATAATGACTATAATTATTTTATTTAATAATTATTTGAGCTGTTCATTTTGAAAGTGGCCTAAGTCAATTTTTTTTTTAAAAATAAGATATCACATAATTCGTGAATAATTTAGTGCAATAATTGAATATTATGTGATATCTCATTTTTTTAAAAAAATGAAGTTAAACCACTTTCAAAACAAACGCCTTACTTTATTTATTGTGCATGACTAATGGATATCTGAGGTCATTCTGAAATTTTAATTTGTTATTCGATATTAATTTCCGTCCGATGCTTCGTGCCGTACCACTGCGCTGCGCCCTTTCACGACCACGGTCGGGCGCTACGGCCCTGAGCGCGGGCTCTACGCGCGCTCTCATACGCCGGTGTTTTTCCTTAATAATTCAAATATGAAGCCTCGGACATTATTTTTGCAAAGGAAAATCTCGTTCAGAATCACCTCAGCTACCCCCCATTTCCGGATGTTCCCTGAGTTGTGGGACACACCCTGTATATCTTGTTGCAGTAAGGGCACTTAAAAGGGTGGATTTTCAAGTGCTTATTAAATTCTCTGACCGAAATAAATTGCTCATTGCAGGTTGTACAATAATTTCGTTTACAGTAGCTCTCCGGTAAGTCTACTGTTGGAGCCGTTGGAGCGGAGGGGCCTGGAATTGATAGACGTCGATCATTAATATTAAAATTTACATTTTCATTTGGAGGACGAATGAACATTAGATTAGAATCACGTGAATGATTTGACTCAATAGACAGATTTTGCTGCACCTTCCATGCATTTATAGGAAGTGCATAATCGGTATCCGATGAGGATGACATCATCACGTGCAACTTTAGGTGCGGTCTTAATTTGCTATTTGTGGGAAAACCCTTTCCGCATTCTGTACACTTATGCAAGGTAATACCTGCGTGTGTATAATAATGGTATGTCAGAGAATCTGATCGCTTATATATTGTTACATACTCGGTACCCCATATTTTTATTGAAACATTAAGATAATTAAACGCTCGTATCATGCGCCATGTAGGGCACTCACCGCGAAGGAGACCCGTCAGCATTTAGACATCGCGAGGTGTTTGAGATTCGCGTTGAGCAAAGCGTTGAGAAAGGACGTGGTGGAGACAGGTGTTAAATAATGTTAGTGTTAACGCGGGATTGTCGTGTAATGGCCATGAGAGGCCTCAGTCGTTTAGTGTGTATGTCATATGGTGTGTCACAGAGTGATAGGTCAATGGTTCATGAGAGTACGATGAGAGTAGAATTGAAAAGCCCGTCGGTATTGTTAGACCTAAACGGCGCGAACAGACCGTAGCTCTGTGAGCTAATGCTGTGCACCCGCGATCCGCGTGATACACTCCGCATGAGTGATCGTGTTGATGTACTATTGAGAATACAAAGAAAGCGTAAACGAGCCGACCGTAACTGAGAGCGCGTAACAGACTTGTTGAGATTACAAGAGAAAGATTCGACCGTGTGACTTGTCCATGACTCGACTGAGTCGGCTGTATAACTTGTGCATGACTCGACACAACTGTCCGTGATGTTAGACTGAGTGACTTGTGTGTGACTGGCAGCTCGCGACGCGTGCACTCGTCGCGTGCTGCGCGGTGACAAGAGCCACCTGTGGATTAATCGCTGATCTAGAATCGATGAGATGTATGTTAGTCCGTTAGAGTGCTCTCAGATGCGGTTCGGCGTGAGTGGGCAGCCACGCGCAGCGTGTGCTGCCACAACGCGGTGTGTATACATTGTGAGGAATCTTGAAGCCAGATCTTTCCCGAACACGAGGCGACCCAGCTGAGGAATGCGTCGACTCCTCCAGCATGGGCTCGCACCACACGCCACGCGCCTCTTGCCTACCTACTTGGGGCGCGGACACCGCACTCCGCGCCTCGCTTAACCACCGAATGATTTACAATAAAAGACTCGCGATTGTAATCAACATTGCCTTTAGAGTTTCAGACTTCGTTACGCTGTCACTCTGCTCCGTTATCTTGCACCAATTCATATTAGAATCTCGGGTAAGGACAAAGTCCCGTACTTTATCGTTTAGCACCGCGCAATAATCGCTTTGCAACGTAAAATCGGGAAGGGCCCACGGAATACTTGACTCTCGATAAGCGTAGACCACGAACTGGCTATGTGTAGACTCAACCGCTATAACGATAATTTCGCGGGGAGAAGTCCGGGCTCAAGGAAAGAATAAATACGGTAACTGGTCTTTATTAATCGACTCACACGATACAGATTATTCTTCCGAGCGTCACAGATATCCCGACCCGATCGTTAAAACTTCGGCTCAAGGGAGGTAGACTCGCTCGCGGTACCGACTGCAAACCATACGGATCAGGTCGCTTGCGTCGAGCGCGATTCGACCAACTAACCGCCCCGACGGTATGTCTCACCCACGCTCACGCCCGACGGACCAAAGAGGTCCACGCCAGGGAGCTGTGGTACCCAGAGATCTACTCGGGGAGACTCCGGAATGGGCGCCAGTTGCCTTTTCGGCAACAATTAAAAGCCGACCTGACCCCAACCAAAATTACTATGATCGGTACCCGAATCGAACTCCCCTGAGACGGAAAGCTCCGGCGGCTCAGCTTTCTTCAAACGGCAGAGGGGCGCGATTCTTTACGGATCGCTCCGATAGTTCGCCCGCCACAGATATCACACAATCACACACGGGCCCCACTATTCGAACGTGGGCGCCGACGGACAAACCTTAATACAAGATCTAATAGGTGTGACGACACCCGCCTACTCTACTTTACGTTAGGGCGATCTACTGCCCTAACGGCTGCTCCGTTCGGGAACGGAGGGCAGCGAAGGAGAGACGGTACAGCTACTAGAATTAGCGGTGCCACCAAAATGGCGGCACTAACACGATAAGGCTAAAATTCTAAAGCGCTAACAGTAAGTCCGCGAGAACACAAACGTACAAACACCCGGTACAAGGCGGAAAGACTCCTTACCAAAGGTTGGACCAGGAGGTTACGTCGCCAGGAAGTCTTCCTCGGAAAATGCTCTCCAGACACCTGTGCCGCGCTCGGCTCGAATCCGCGACAACTTATGCGCTCTTAATGTCTTTAAATTTCCGCTATGCGCGCACAACTAAGCAGTACCACGGCATAAACGGAACAGGCCTCGGCCAGGGTCCTCGGTGCCGAAGCTCCCTCGGTGCCTCCCACTCCTGCTCCTTTGCGCGCCAAAATCCTCTTCTGCGCGCCAAAATCCTCTTCTGCGCGCCAAAATCCTCTTCGCGGATTGGCGATTACGCCGGATCTTCTTCGGTATCCTTGCTATCGGTGGGAAAACCAAGGGATGTGACGTGGGCTGCTTTCCTGCAGGGGTGCCTACTTAGGTGGCGTGACCGATCCGTGGACATCCTCTGGACGACCGATGCTGCGACTCTCTCCACCCGGCCAAATCCCAAAAGTCCAAAGGTCCAATGGGTGGAGGGTCGAGCCTGCTCCAGGTTAGCGAATGTCCTTGGCTGCGGAGTCGGTAGTGGAAGCTGGCTGGAGCGGCGCCTGGCCGCGAGATCATTTCCTCTTCTCCTTGTAGCGAGAGGTGGTCTCCAGTCGCTTCCGCCGGTACGCTCGTGGTGGATGATTCGGCGCCAGGCCGAGAAGTCATGGAAGCGAGCAGCGCTCGCGCTGGCATTCATCCCCACGGCTGTAAGATGTTGCTGTGGTCCTCCCTCTGCAGCTGCATCTCGCCCTTATGCAACCGAAGATCAGGCGTGATCTTCGGTGCGCTCGCCTGGTCTCGCCGGCTGCGTCCCGCTTGGTTCCCCTCTTGCCTGTATAGCTTCGCGGCGCGGGCGGTGTTCGCCTCGCGACGCGTTCATGATGAGAAGGGCGGGGAGTGCCATGGCGCTCCTCGCCCAGAAGTCTCGGCGGTGCGGGCGGTGTCCGTCCCGCAGCTTGTTGATAAGGAGGGCGCAGGACGGTATGGAGCTCCTCGTCCTCAAGTCTCGGCGGTGCGGGCGGTGGTCTTCCGCAGCGTCGGTGACGAGGAGAGGACGGAGTGGTGTTGTCCCGCGGCGGTAGTGGATCTGCGTTGCCATCCTTGGTGTGTGTTACGCAGACTTATCCTACAACTTAATAACTCGGTTCCCGACGCTATTAGTATTAGTCTCCTTCGCTACACCTCCGTCGATACCGCCAGTCGTATCGTCGCGTCTGATCTTAATTTATTACATTTTTGTGACGTGCCAAAAATGCAACGTCACACCGCATAAAACACTCTTAAATCTTTGCCAGCCCACGCAAGAGCCTGGAGCTGTAGTTTGTAAACGTAACTAAGATTAAAATCACGTCGCGAACGCGTAAACGTGTCTCTTCCGCGTTGAGTTAGCTTTAAAGCAATATAACTATTGTAAATCGCGGAATAGAATTATATTCTTGTATCAAAATCGATCGCCGTCAGTCTCATTGTACACCTGAGTTGCGATCTCTCTTGTATTTATTCAGTTCAATATACGATTTGATATTCGTTAACCTCAGAATCCTAGTGGAGTCATATGTCATTAGACATTTAAACGCAGGAAGGTGCGCTAACCCAAGCCTTAACCTAGCCTACTCCACTGTATTCCTAATACCGAAGAATTGAGCTCTACCGCTCGGGTTCAATTTCTTCCTTTAAACAATCTGTTACTGGGACCTTCCATCCTGACAACTCCCCACGTAACACTAGCGAGGACGACTCGCTGTCTCGCAGCGCGAGCAGAACCCATGTCGGTCTTCGTCGGTCGCATTCGCGTAATGTTCGGCGTACGCACGCTACGTTCTCGACACGACGGTACAAAGATCACGTAAAACGGACAATACAGAAATTCACGCGGTAATTTACTTCCGGCGAAGAGAGAAAACGCGAATGATTCGCCGGAAGGATTTGCGACTGGTCTCGAACAGAAATTAAATAAAGCACTGACAAGGAGAACTAGGGGTCATGGCATCACCGATTTTTTTTGTCCTTATAGAACGGAAAGATGACGCCTCGAATAGCAATTCCCCAAAATAATAGGACCCACTTTTCAGAATTTCTTGAGAAAATCGACTTTGAAAAGAGCAATGGGTAAAAAGGGCCGATTTTGGCCTATCGTGACAGACGGACAAAATACATCATTTCTAGAGGATTTTGACCCGCTGAACACGATGCCGTAGTTAGTTTTCGTCTAAACCCTGGGGAACATGTTTTTATCCGAGGATTTATCATCCAATAATCCAGGCCCGGGAAGCCTTTGCGTAAACATCTAAGCTATTGGAAACTTGTGCATTCGTCAATAAATGAGGCTTACGGTGAGAAATGTTAGTAGAGTGAACACGAGGAATCTTGTCATCTCCAACCCTAAGAACGTCCAAGGCTCAATAATCCTAAGTCCGAGCATTCTAATCTTACAATTAGTTTTCCTGACTATCCTGTGTCGTGTATTTGCGGTAAGCAGTTTCTTTGAATCGTTTTCACGACTACTGTTCACGGTAAATCTTATTAAGTATTTGGAATAACCGTCATACATATACCGAAGTTGACGTTCGTGAAACAACTGGCGACGAAGTACAATATATACAGGGTGTCCCGTAACTAGTGTAAGAGCCGGAAATGAGGGCTTCCTGGGCTGATCCTGAACAACTTTTTCCTTTGCCAAAATATCCGACGAGGCTTCGTTTTTGAGTTATTAACGATAAACACTGGCCAATGATCGCGCGGAATTTTCCCGCGCTCAGGGCCGTGGCGTTGGCCGAGCACCGCGCTTGGCCGTGTCGTGTCAAACGCGGCGCGGTTCAGGTCGAATGAGTAATACAAAATTAATAAAAATCAGGATTAGTCATGAATAATGAATAAACATATTAATAATTATTCGCGTAGAGTAAACAAATTAATTTTCCGTAATTAGTTTTTATTCGTTATTTAAAGTTAACGCGGAATGAGATCCCGAAAACTATTTTTGCCAATTATAGCAAAAGAAAGGGAAAATCCATTTAAATTGAATAAATTAGTTAGAAAATAAACTAATGTGCATTTCTAACCAATAAACGGCGGGCGCGAATGACACTCGATCCTGGATAGTCAATAAAGCCTTGCACACATTGTGCCGATTATGCCGGAGCGAGTCGCAAGCTCGGTGCAATGCAAAATTCCGGGTGCGATCGTTTTCTTTCAGGTTATCCCGCATAAATGTGCGATACTCCAAAACGAATCAAAACGAGCGCACGGGCATTTTTGCGGCACGTTTAACCTCTTCGCAACGATCTGCATAACCTTCGTCAAAAAAATGCCTAATGTTAACTTTCGTTGCGAAGACGTTAACGGCTCTGTATGCCCCCCTCGCTCCAGCCCCCCCGTCCCTAACACGTTCGGCACCTATTGTGTCGACCGCGTGTGTGGAAAAGTTTAGAGTGGCCCTGAACAGAGACATGCCCTAAAAAGGGCCGTTTGATCCTTACAAGAGAGGCTCAATGTACCCCCCCTGTACCTGCAAGCATAAATTCGCGCGTTTTACAATATTTAATTGTATTCGGCACAGTGCTTCCGCAGTGATGCGGGCCACGGCGCCGTGAATTCGGGCGACCAAATCCTCCGGTGACGTGACTGGCTGCCTGTACACCTCATTCTGAAATAATAAAAATTAGAAACTGTAAGTACACGTATGTGCACATAAATGCTTGTAAAGTAAAACTTACTAATAATAATAATAAACGTACTTTGAGGTACCCCCAGAGGTAAAAATCCAACGGAGTCAAATCCGGGGACCGTGGGGGCCACATCACAGGATCACCGCGGCCGATCCTCCTGTCCTGAAAGGCTTGATCTAAGTAAGCACGGACAGGTCTGGCGAAATGGGCGGATGCCCCATCATGTTGCAAGAACATGTTCTTCCGAATCTCCAATGGAATTTCTTCCAAGAGAGTTGGAAGGACATGTTCCACAAATATCACGTATGCTGGGCCGTTCAATCTGTCGGGTAGAATGTACGGCCCGACGATAAAATCGTCACAAATGCCGGCCCAAAGATTAACCGAGCAGCGATGTTGAGCTGCATGTGGACGGATCGCATGCGGATTCTCGTCGCTCCACACGTGCGAGTTGTGGGCATTGAAGCACCCCTCTCTAGTGAAGAGTGCTTCATCCGTCCACAAAACGTATTTGCAGAACGACGGATTCTGCTCGATCTTTCCCAACAGCCACCGGGAAAATTGCATCCGCTGGTTATAATCCCTGGGGAGCAGGGTCTGCACCCGCACATATTTGTACGGGTGCATCTGGAACTCCTACACGATGCGATGAACGGTCGAACGGCTGGTGCTAAGAAAAAGAATAGAAATTAGAAATCAAATAGAAACCAATTTGATCTTCTGCGTATTGAGACTTACTTTGTTCGCCGACTCACATATCGAATACTGAGAGTGCCATCCCGATCAAACTCCCTCGAGCACCTCATCCACTCGCCCCGCAGGGACGCGCCGCTGGCGACCCGTCTCACTGCGGACGGGGTGAAACGAGCCACTCGAATGCAAGCGCGTTGCGAGCCTGCGAAAGTAGTTTGCGCTTGGCGGAATCTGATCAGGATGCAACTCTCTGTATCGGTGTGCGGCAGCCTCTGCATTTCCGTCGCACTGCGCGAATACAAAAAACATATTATAAAACTCCGCGTTCCTTCTTTCCATATTTTCTTTATTTGCCAAGTCTCTTTGTCTGTAGTTCAGGATCGAATGGCGTCCACGTCGTTGTTTATTAGTTACGTACACGCACATCTTTATAGCGATATTTGTACATTGCGGTATCAAAGGAGGTGTCTGTGTGTTAGTGGCAAATGATGAACGAGCAGGCAATGGATCAGGTTGAACATGGATTAATTATGAGTTTAATAATCTGTTTATCGGAGATGATTTTCGGAAAGCACAAAAAATGATTGCAAGACGCACAAGGAGATGTTTGGCGATCGGGGCTCTTCGTTCTCTACAGATCGTCAGGAATTGAAAGCAATCAGCCCTATTTAGAGACGATCGTTGGTTAAACATTCACATTAAACGTGCCGCAAAAATGCCCGTGCGCTCGTTTTGATTCGTTTTGGGGTATCGCACATTTATGCGGGATAACCTGAAAGAAAACGATCGCACCCGGAATTTTGCATTGCACCGAGCTTGCGACTCGCTCCGGCATAATCGGCACAATGTGTGCAAGGCTTTATTGACTATCCAGGATCGAGTGTCATTCGCGCCCGCCGTTTATTGATTAGAAATGCACATTAATAGCTATGTTCGTTCATAACCGAAGGAAAGGATGTCGCCGCATGTAAAGCCGGTACCGCCGATACTAAAGGTCGGTCAGATGATGCGCGAAAAACGATTGAGCGGGCGACCGATGCTGTAAGGTAGTCGTCGCATTGCGTAGTGCCACCTTAGGTGACAAGTGACGATCGAGAAGGCAATCGATATGGCCGATCTCGATACGGGCGACGCGACGCTGTAGGTCAATAGCGAGTTTACCGCGGATAATTGCCGGAAAGTGCAAAGGATTATTGTAAAACGTGGAAGGACGTGTTTGGTGTTAAAGACATTACTCGTACCGCGGCCCTCCCTTCTCGAAACGCCGTCTGGAGATGATAATAATGAGTGAAAGATTAATGAAACGTCGGAGATTGAAACTGAAATCCTCACGCACAGGCATTTAAAGTGTTAGTCGTGTTAGTGACCGTGCAGCCATGCCAGTTCAATGACCCCGCCACGATCAGCTGTTCGCCGGTATTCTCTGGACGGTCAGGAGCGATGGAGCGATCTAATGACGGCGACCCATTTTTTCACGGAAAGCTATGAGTAATGGACTTTTTATTGCAAAATCGCTTTTTCGTAAACTTATTTGACACCGGCAAATCGTTTTGTAAGGCAGACACATGCCCCTAACCATGCCTTGAATGACACGTGGAGCGATCGCGACGTACGTTTCAAATGCGTTAGGACATCGAAGGGGGTCACACATCTGTCGAAGGACTTTCGATTATTAAACAGAGGTCCATAAAGGACAATAGTCTTACAGGATTTGGTCGCGAAGTGGGAAAACCGATAAGACTCTTCGGTAGGAGGACTGTGAGAAACAGTACTCCACGTACCTCAGAACCGACGAGTAGGTCGATTTCGTTTATTTTCTAACTAATTTATTCAATCTAAATGGATTGTCCCTTTCTTTTGCTATAATTGGCAAAAATAGTTTTCGGGATCTCATTCCGCGTTAACTTTAAATAACGAATAAAAACTAATTACGGAAAATTAATTTGTTTACTCTACGCGAATATGTTTATTCATTATTCATGACTAATCCTGATTTTTATTAATTTTGTATTACTCATTCGACTTGAACCGCGTTGCGTTTGACACGACACGGCCAAGCGCGGTGCTCGGCCAACGCCACGGCCCTGAGCGCGGGAAAATTCCGCGCGATCATTGGCCAGGGTTTTTCCCCGTCCGATATTTTGGCAAAGGAAAAAGTTGTTCAGGATCAGCCCAGGAAGCCGTCATTTCCGGCTCTTACACTAGTTACGGGACACCCTGTATATGTATATATTCTAAATTAGAGCTGCCCAAGCTTTGCACTTGTTCGCCGATTTCCGAGATTCACCGCCTAGTGACCCCCACTTACGGTCGAGGGCTTAGCAACGCGTTCGTTATTGAGGCCTCGAGCGTGAGTGGGGGCCTCTAGGCGGTGAGTCTCGGAAATCGGCGAACAAGTGCAAAACTTGGACAGCTCTGTTTAGAATACTCGAGTAGAAGAAATCTTTGGAGGGAATTTTTCTTTAAGAATACGATTTTTTCGGTGTACGGCAAAAAATGTTGCAGTGTGCGAAGTGCACCAAGTCTTTGACTAACAATAAGAAATCGAAATCTGAATATTATTTCAGGAACGATCAACATTATTGTAAGTCTTGTTATAATTCCTTATATTCATCCAGTCGTAAACGGTCTTCGGAAACACTCGATTCCACTAACTCAGAATTGCATCCTAGAGATCATCCGAGTTTTTAGATAATCTTGCTTCAGATTCACAAGGATCCAGAAATGCCACGATTCAGTTGCAAGTCATGAGGGGACAGTTGTAAACAATTTATCGGCAGAACAATCACTCGCGTCTAATTGAATTAATTCAAATAATTCCGTTCGAACATCCAAAGTCTGAGGGTCGACATATCGAACAAGAAACGTCATCCATTTTTGATTCGTTATATCCGCGGTTTCATCTACAAAAATCGAAAATTTAGTGTGTCGTAACACTTGAGCCAAACGTTCTCGCTCGCGAGCATGCAGAACATTAACCACCAAGGAGAGATTGTTAAAGAGGGTCAGCGCTTATGCGTCTAGAGGGGCCGAAAATTTTCACTGCTTTCAGCGCCATTTTTGCGTAACTACATAGCAAAGCAACATAGCTTACATTACAACTCCATAAGTACGGTTGATCGAATACAGCACTACAATTATCTCCGGGACCCGGCAAAACGGCCCTTCCAAATACACGGGCGCTGACCCTCTTTAACAATCTCTCCTCGGTGCATTAACTAATACCTGCGATGTCTTTTTGCGATTCATATTCATGTTTTTAAAGACAACGCTATCTTCAGCGAGATCTTGAAACAATGTCAAAATCTTCGCTGCCGTTTGAAACGGAATATTATGTTCGGCAATGAAAGCAGCATACTTAATTTCCGCGATTTTTTTCCTACTTCAAAAGACAGAGACGATTTTTCAGCTGACATGTTCAAATCTGAATCGAGGTTTCTTATCTGACACTCAGAAATATGTTTCTTTCTGTCAGAATGCTGCTTAATTGCATCAAGACCGCACCGAAGCTTTACATTGCAAAAAGAACAAAAGACACTGCTTGAATCGCCCGGGATTTCCTCCAGCTATGATTTGAATTCTTCACATTCAAGCTATGGTTGGAGAAATTTCCTCTGGGTTGATCTATTTGCATTTGATCTTGTTTCTTCGAGGCAATCGTTAAGCATATTTCGATGAGTCATTGTTTGGGCATGCCTCGAAACTCGTGATGAGCAAGAAAACGTTTTGTTGCAAATATTTGAAAAGTAAGAACCAATCGTCATCGGTGACCTCTTTAATCCAAAATTGATAATTTTCGTTTTCCAGCCAATCACGAGAAAATTTATAGCGTTTCCCAGCAGAAGCCATGCTAAATTATAGAATGGAAAAAAATAGCGAGTAACTATTTACACCTTCTGTAAGGCCACCGGAATTTCTACAATACAGCTCACGAAGTTCACCAGAGTAGCAACCACACAATGCGAAGAATAGGCGACATACACAAGTTTCTGATAATTATTAAGCAGTAGAAGAAAATGCCTCGTGGAATTTCGTTCGGTATCCTGCACCGTTCGAACACAAAATAAGTTTTTTCAAAGTAGCGAGTGGCTACTTAATACTTTTGAATATGCGCAATATAAATCCCGAAGCTCACCAAAGTAGCAACAGACAATTTAAAGAATAGGCGACGTGCACAAGCTGGAGACAAGCAGGGGAATAACGGATGGCGATTAAGAACAGCGTGTCTGGCAGAAAACAAGTGAACAGCGCGATCGAGAAAGGCAGTTAGACATGAGAATTCGTTCAAACGGTCCAATATAACGAACGAAATTCAACGAGACATTTTCATAAGTTAAAATGATTAAATCAACGTTTCGTTACTCTCTACACTTTAATTTTACAGTATCTGCTTATTGCTGTGACATTAAAATGAAGAAAGTTGCAATAAACCGAGTTAATATGTTTAACTTATCAAATGTTCATTTACTGCTTTACTTGCTTGGTGACTGTAATATTGCTTTAGTAGTGACGTACATACTTCTTGGGATTCTTTCTTTTCCTTTTTTGCAAATGCATGCGCAATGGCAGATACTGTAGCTTTTTCTTTTGCTGCGTAAAGTACCTATATTTTTTTTATTTCTGCTTCGCATTTTTTTATTCCCGCCATTCCCCCATTCCCTAGGAAATGTAGAAAATTGTCAATAAGAGCTCTATTTTGTAAGTGACTTATTAGACAATTTTCAACATTTCCGCCTGATGGAAGCAACCACCACCTTCTCGCGGTTTCCATCGAGCAGTAATGTGGATTGCAATATTTTTTTCTTCGGTAGCAAAACTCTATAGAAAATATGCACAACAGTTTTATTGCATTGCACTTGTTACACTTTACAATATACCTGAGAATGTTTTTCGTATAATTTCAGTTGTGATATTAATTATAACGAGTGTTTACTACTTGCAAAATTTTATTCCGTCCACGTTTCTGGCAAAGAGTGGGATTTGTATTAACAAGGCAACTGGATGGTCATATTTTTAGTTTAAATGTAATAATTTCACAAATTATTCCAAAAGAATAATATTCTCACACACAAATATCGAAATAGAAAATCAATTATTGACTGTCCAGTACCCTTTGACTTCAGCTTATTCCGAGTATTAACAGAGAGTAGAGGTTAATTGCTAAATGATATAAATTAAATTTCCTAATTTAATATGACATTGTGAGAAAATTTTATCATCAAGAATTTTAATGTGGATATATATTTGATTCTTTTATATACTTGACATGCCTACACTGAAAAATATCGTAATATTAGAAAAATATGTTTTAAATGTATGCAATGCAATTATTTATTTAAATTAAGTATTTGTTTAAATAAATAAAAATACTTATTTTAAAAGAATAGATGAATTGTACACATTTGAAAAAATATTTCTTAATAATTACTATATTTTTTTTCTGTGTATAGCCTGAGCGTCTGGGACTTAGAAAATTTACAGACGGCCGAATCGCGGGACTTGGAAAATTCATGCCTGTTCGCGCGAGAGGCGAGACGGCCGAAACGAAACAAGCGTGGCTTGCTTTAGTGAGGAGTGAGAAGGGCGGGAGATACTTTCCCTCTCACTCGGCGACCCGAGCGCTTCCGAGCTCACCGACGAGCGCTGCGTCTGTATGCGTGAGCGTGCTGTGGCGCCCGAAATCGCAGCACTACTCCACGGCCCTTGCCTCCGCCACTCGGCCTCGGCTAGAGGCGCCGCCACGTCACCGATGCCGCTTGGGTACGCTGGTCCCTCAGGTAGCAGTGGTCCGGTTGCGCCACGCCGCGCCGCACAGTGGGACAAACTGCTCATTCTTGTGTCAAAATAAAAAATCTCTTGATAGAAATAAGATAGAGACATGAATCTTTTTCGAGGTTACAGCTAAGATGTTGCAGAATAAGGGAAAAATAAGGACAAAGCTTCGCAAAGAAGATTTAACCTCGAAAATTCATGGCAAACATGACATTTTCGTCCAACATTACGGTTTTTAGGCACGACCGTAAAGGGAGTGACTTATACTATCGCCATCGCGAAAACCGTTCGTCCGTTTGCGCGCGCGCGCGTGTGTGTGTGTGTGTGTGTGTTGTGTTGTGTTGTGTTGTGTTGTGTATCCTCGATTTCGGAAAAACGGCTGAACCGATCGGGACGAAATTTGGCACAAAAATCAAGGACACTACTGTGAGTTGACAATAAGGTTTGTGAGCCGCCATCTTGCACCAGTACAAGATGGCGGGAAATTCAAATTTCGAATAAAACTTAATTTTGCCGGCATTTCGAAACGGTTGAAGATGGCAATACATAAAGTTTCCTGGTACCAAATGGGTATACAGGGTGGTTTTGTCTCAACTGTCAAGCCGGAAACAGTGAATAGAGCGGCTTAAAACAAACAGAAAAGTCCTGGACCATTATTCAAAATTCGCAATATTGATCGAGTTATTAACTGTTAAAGATCAAAGGAAAGGGCGTCCGCCAAAATAGCAGCGGGAGAAGCGATGGAGTCTCTGCGAGCTGTAGGACGGCCCAGTTTACCTACAAACAAATGCGGGGTGCGGTAAGGGGAAGAATAACGAAAAAGAAGCCGGCCGTGCAGCGGTGTCTTAGCCTTCCCCTTACCGCGTCCCGCGTTTGTTTGCGGGTAAACTGGGCCGTCCTACAGCTCGCAGAGGCTCCATCGCTTCTCCCACTGCCGTTTTGGCGGACGCCCTTTCCTTTGATCTTTAACAGTTAATAACTCGATCAATATTGCGAATTTTGAATAATGGTCCAGGACTTTTCTGTTTGTTTTAAGCCGCTCTATTCACTGTTTCCGGCTTGACAGTTGAGACAAAACCACCCTGTATACTCCACGTGCTTGCCAAATTTCATCCAAGTCCGTTCAGCCGTTTGGCCGGAATACTGGATTAAAGATTTTTTTAAGCAAATTTAAGTCTTTAATCCTGTATTCCGGTAAAACGGCTGAACGGATTCGGACGAAATTTGGCATGTACATAGAGTATATACTGATTTGGTGCCACGAAATATTGTGTATGGTCATCTTCAACCATTTCGAAATGGTGCCAATTTCAAGTCTTTAATCCACTATTTTATTTTATAATTATAGTTTGAAAATCCCGTAATTTCGAAACGGTTGAAGATGACCATGCATAAGTTTCGTGGTATCAAATGGGTATATTTTTGAACTACATGCCAAATTTTTTCTGAATCCGTGAAGGCGTTTCGGCGGAATACTGAATGAAAGATTTCAATTTCCGTAATTTCTGAATGGTTAAAGATAACCATGCATAAAGTATTAGTGCAGCAATGGAGTATATACTTGATGTACATGTAAAAGTTTGGTTCGGATGCATTTAATTGTCCGGTTTCGATCACTTGCGCGCATTGCAGAAATGCTGCATTTCGCGGGCGAGCGCGAAGCGCGAGCACCCGACGTTCTCAGGGGGTATGACGCTTGAGTGAAGCGAAAGCGCAGAGGACTCTTTAGCATAGTTTAATATCTCAATACTGGAATTTTCAACAATTTCGAAACGGTTTGAAATTCGTGGGCGAGCGCGAAGCGCGAGCAAAGGCGATTTGGGGGGTTGGCGCTTGAGCGAAGCGAAAGCGCAGGTGGTTTACCCCCTAGTTATATTTTGGATTATCCACATTTACAAAATATTTTTCCTTATTAATTCTTATGCTATTTATGAATAAATACACTATATGCATTTAGAACAGTGTTATTAATGCATGTAAACTTGAAAAAACATGAGTTTCAAAAATCAGGATTTTAAACCGCATTTTCTGCCAAATCGGGAAAGGCTACACAACTTTTGCGGTGAGATTTAAATTCAGCGGGTCAAAATCTGTAAAACTACTTTGGTAGAAAGTTAAAAAAGGGATTCAATTCCATTTTATAAGGAAAAAACCGCAATGTTGGACGAAAATGTTATTTTTGACACGAATTTTCGAGGTTAAATCTTATTTCCGATGCTTTCTCCTTATTTTTCCCTTATTCTGCAGCATCTTAGCTGTAACCACGAAAAAGATTCATGTCTCTATCTTATTTCTATCAAGAGATTTTTGATTTTGACACAAGAATGAGCAGTTTGTCCCACTGTGCGCCGGTTCGCCTCTCCACGACCTCCCCCGCTCTCCTGGATGTTCGTGCAGGCTCGTTTCCCCGTTAGGCTGGTGGAGCTCGTCGTGCGTTTTGACATGCTAAATTCATTCTGTTTCAGTCATACGATAGTGCTTCACAAAAAGATAGGGATCCGCGACGTGACTCGAAATTCTAAAAACGGTTCACATTTAATTAGGTACGCGATTCTATTCGGATTTTAACTATTGATTCTACAAATGGTTTATCGTGTGCCTCCCGCGGATTTGTTCTCAGATACTCTGTTGTCTCTTTTTAGAATTTACTGATGTTAGTGAGCAATGTAGCTCTTAGGGACCCGATTTCCCTTGTTACCCGAGCCGCCCCTGGGGGAAATTGTGCGGTGCAAAATGCAACGTCACACCCCCCCCCCCCCCCACTGCCCGACACAGACCGACCCGGTCGTGCGGTACCCACTCTCCCCCTTGCTGTCCACATCCTTATCCGAAAGGGAGGATGCGTGCAGCACCAGACCAACCGTCCTCGAGGAAAGAGGACAGGACCACCCCGGTCCCTCCGTCCCCTGCCCTCGGGCACTCTTCTACCCGCGGCCTACCATTATCGTGGGGAGAATTAATTATTACACAAAAAAAGTTATTGGAGAAGAAATTATAAAAAGGAAATCTCACCTTAGTAGAGATAACAAAAAACTTTTACCCTCGAATTAATTTCTATTTCTTCCAGCACATCCTGGGGTCCTTCAGATATCCTTACATCTTATGAATTAAATAGTTATATTCTCGACTATCCTCTGGTTGGGCGACCTGTATCCAGTTTAGTTAAAAGAACGCGAAAGAAAGCGCAACGCAAGCAAAATAACGAAAAATAAAAGGCTAGGAAGTTTAAGAAAATTCTTCCTAAAATCGGTGCTTCTCGGTAGTCGACTTTGGTCTGTGTCCTTCTCCCGCGTGTGCCTGTGTGTTGGAGTGGTGATATGGAAAAAGTGTACCCCCCAGTACCATTTAAGATTATTTATTGCCAACGGGCGGTTATTATATGTTACATAGCGAGGGAAAAAAAAGAATTATTAGAGGTAACCAAAAATGACTTATAAAAATACTAAAAATATAAAATAACTAAAAATATGTAGTGAAAGACAGCAGTGTACGAAGCGAGAGGAAAGAACAAAAAATTAGATTTTTCTATTGTTTAAAGGCACCCTCCACGCTGATTATGCTCGGTGTTATTTCTGGCCCCCTCGACTGCGGTCGTCTTTGCTTGTGTGGTGGCGTGGGACATGTCCTACTCCCCGGATGTAGGGGCCCTCCGACCGCCATTGGTCTTTATAGCGTGGGAAATTTTTGACTTTTAATCCTTGCCATCCGCACCTGTAGCAGAAACTCCTCAAGCAAGGATAGGGACATTCTTGTCTCCTATGCCCCTTCCGCCAACAGTTAAAGCACCGTAGGGTGCCTGGCGGGTCCACTGTGCCTGGTCTTAGGCAGGTTTCGTCGAGGAACGAGTATGTTCCCGCTGGCGCATTTCCCGCCTGGTACGGCCTCGTCCTGTATCCTTTTCCCGGCATAGTTATTATGTAACTCTGCCGTGCCATCCTGCTCGCTTCTTGTTCCCAATACTTTTTTAACATTGTTAGGGGGTCTATGTCCTCGGATGGGTCGTCCTCCCAGTCCCTGCCTTCGTCTATGTCAGGCCCTCCACTCTCTTGGGCGCGATTGTCCCTCTCCCGTTCTGGGACGGTTTCCTCGTTGTTTATCCATTCGTTTGTGCACGGGAGTGCCATAAAGTTTAATTCCGGGTATCTCTGGCAGATGTATCCGGCCAAGGTACCATACCGGTTTAAGTGATGCCACAGGAGGTTCTCACTATCTGGTTGGGCCATTTTAATACCAGGTAACTCTAATTATCTATAGGTGTGGGATGTGTGTTGGGGACGAGAGAGAGGGGAGAAAAAAAAAGAAAAGAGAAGAAGAGAAAAGAAAAGAAAGCATTAGTTGTGGTACTGTTTTAGATCCTGTGCATGCATTTTCCCAATTTTTATACCACCATCACCAACAAGTTCATACACTACGGGAGACAACACTTTCGATACGGTATAATGGCCCTCGTAACGAGGTGCCAATTTGGCAGCGATGTGTTTCCCCGCCGAGGAGAGAACATGCTGCCGCTTCCAGACCCGATCTCCCACCGATAAATCTGCGTCCCGCCGTCGTAAATTATAAGCGGTTGCTTGACGCTCATGGGCTTTCTCTAAATTTTCTTTAACGAATTCCTTCAAGATATCTAGTCTTTCTATACGGGCTTTCCATCGTGTAGGTGATCGCGGTTCGATCGCATCTGCATTTTCTTCTCGTCGCGAGGTAGCTGCTAACGGCTCTCTACCGAAATTTAAGAAAGCCGGGGTGGTTTTCAAGGAAGTGTGATACGCGGTATTATAAGCGAAGCGAAACTCGTTTAAGTGTTTATCCCACTCGTGGTGGTCTTTGTCTAAAAAGGCAACAATCATTGTTTTTAAAACGCGATTTACTCGCTCCACTGGGTTACCTTGGGGGTGGTATGGAGGTGTTGTTGCCAGCGTTAAATTGTATTCCTGTGCCAGAGCTTTGATATTATTATTATTGAATTCCGTGCTATTATCTGTCAACAAAAGCAGAGCAGCAGAGATAAAAGGAGGCTCAAAGGAGACTCCGGGCTTCAATCGCTAAATCGAACATCATCAGCGAGTAGAGTCTGTCGGAATAACGTACTAATCGTCCTCCCCGTCTAGACGGAAAGGCCACGGTCTAAAGATATTATTGTGAGACGATTTAAAGTATTAAATAAAATCAGACTTATATTTGTTGTATTTCGGTGAGTTCTAACTCTTTACACCGAGGAGAGATTGTTAAAGAGGGGCAGCGCTTATGCGTCTAGGGGGGGCCGAACATTTTCACTGCTTTCAACGCCATTTTTGCGTAACTACATAGCAAAGCAACATAGCTTACATTACAACTCCATAAGTACGGTTGATCGAATAGAGCACTACAATTATCTCCGGGACCCGCCGGGACCCGGCAAAACGGCCCCTCCAAATACACGGGCGCTGACCCTCTTTAACAATCTCTCCTCGGTGCTCTTTATTCAGCAACAAACCTGCAAATATCCCTTGTTTGATCACGTATACTACGTGGTCACAACAGAAATCTTACAATTAAAGAAGGAATTAATCGGTATCACAATCCTCCCTCGCTGCGCCTGTACATGATTGAGGATGGTACTCATCGTAAAAACATTTAAAACTGTAACGTTATTTTCGGGGTCACGCGCCAATTTTGCAACGATATTCTTTCTCGGCCAATTTGGTACGTTCTTTCCACGTCGCGTGTTGCCCACCGTTACAACCTTCCCTCGCCCGTCCCGACGGAGGTATGACGCGAACAGCCCTTCTTCCTCGCGCAGCTTCCCCTTCGCGGACTTATGATTAAGGGCGCCAGACGCCGTATTCCCGATGTCGTATTTTATTATCGGCCGCGGGACTCTAAGCTCGCGGCTCTCTCGCGACCGTCGTCGTGTACGTCTCCCTTACGCGACGAGGGGTAATCTTCCCCAAAGAAACCTCCGGCTAGATCAGTGTATCGACTCGTGCCTTTGGCACGAGGACGGAGAGTGGCGGGGTCCAGCAAGGGACACCAGAGAGGAGCTAAATGAGCGAGAGTAATCAGCGCGTCGGCTGAACAAAAGTTTATTAAGGAAAAGATTAATTTTGGAAAAGCATAACAATAATTAATAAGGAAAAGCCGAATTCAAGAATAGGTAGTAACGGAAACTATTGAAATGATGGTAAATTAGTACGCGAGGAATGACCTGGAGAAACCTTCCGAGCGGGGATCTCAGTCTTAAGCGAATGTTAAATAAAAGAGGAATTTCGCGGAGTACAGGTTTCCCGGAGATAGTAACAAACGCGGTATTACGCGAATGCGACTCGCTCGGGCCTTTCGCCCTGGATCCCGCGACCTCTAACTCGCACGGTGTCGGACCAAGTCGTAGGTGTTTTGGTTTTACAATACCCGGCCACGCCGGTACACTCGGACAGGTCACGCGCTCGCGGAGGGAGTTGTTCGCGCAGTAGCAACGGACGCTCGCACACGCTTTCGCGGAATTACAAAATGCAGAAATGAAGACGGTTTTACTTCCGACCCCACGATGTACGGACAAGGACTCTACGATTACAGAAAGTGACTAGAAAGTGAATTTAATAAATAACAAAATGACTCGATACGCGATAGGGGTCGGAAGGACTTGCAGCGGCGTAACGTTCGGAATTCCGCCAGGATGGGTATTACTCAATTTCTAAGCCTACCGAAGGTGAGATATCCCGCACGAATCTCCCACGCGGTCGAGACTAGCCGCCCTTCGCTTCTTGCCCAATCTACGATTCCGGCTCTGCCCTTACGACCCTGACCGGCCTCACCGCGACCAACGGACCCGGGGACGACCCCTCCGGCGTCACGTACCCGCGCTGGTATCGGACCACGCACACGGGGGGACTTTGTGAGGCGACGGCTACTCTCGACTTCCGGATGCGAGGACTGACAGTAACGACTCACCGGTTCTTATTCGGGGAAAACGAGTGGGTCCCGGCTCTCGCACGCTCGTCCGCTCTCGGGCCTCGCAATCTCTCGCCCTGGCTGACCCTCTCGTCTCGCAGACCTTTTCACCCCGCGTTCGGCACCCACCAGGAAAAATGTACTTTACTGAAGTCTATTCGTTTAATGTTAACAGAAGCGCGGTCCGTCCGCAAGTGCGGAAATCGGCGAGCGTGCGAGCCGCGTGGGCCATCGTTTCCCCCACCACCCATCAATCATTGGTTCGCGACTATTAGTTCGACGGATCTATTCGCGGCGCTGGTCGATCCTCCTGACGCTACGCGGGTCGGTAAGAGTCCTGGAGAGAATTGGTGCGAGGGCTGCCTCGGAAGGTGGCGGTGGAGCAGCCGATCGCGCTGTTGGACCAGGATGGCCGGCAAGGGACTTCTGCTGCTTCTCGGGGTATCCTTTGTGCCGCCATTACCCGCCTCGGTGCGCTCGCCCTCGGCCTTCTCACCCTCTTAGCTACTGGGCGCGTCTTACCTGAGCCCATGGTCGGCCTGCTGCGTCCCCCCGGGACAGTGCCATCCTGGCACTGCGCGGGCCCCGGGGATGTCATGACTATCCCCGGGCGGTGGCTGGATCACCCCTGGAGATGTTGGTTGCCCCCCCCCCCTTAGCGGGCACCTCGTGAACTCCTTCGGTCACGTTCCGCGCTGTCTGGGGAGGCTTTCGGTGGCCAGCTCCCCTCCCGTGCTCATCCTGGTGCTCTTCTTTCGATGCCCCGTTCCGGTTGCTCGGGACGCTGTTGGCGCCTCCTCGCCGATGGCCTCGGCTCAGCGTCCCGACGTCATCCAGGGCATCGCTCCTTACTGCGGCTGCTCCCCGTGCAGTGGGTGTTGTTCATCTCCTCGCAGGTCCTCTCCGTCCTCCGCTTCCCCTCGTCGATCCAGCGTCCACGGTGTTATGTCGGAGGTATTTTCGCATGAAAGAGGGTTCATTGTTACTATTCAGTTTATTAATTTCTAATATGGCGGATACCCATCCGGGAGGCATTTTCCTCCGTTTTGAATTTACGCCCCTGATGGGCGACCGAATTTACAATCATGAGCCCTTGTGGCCTTCTCTGGGGCGGACCTGTGACGTGACAAAATGCCACGTCACAAAACATAAAGGCGACGAGCACCAGGCACATTTTATAAACGAGACAGAATTACAAGCGCACTTATCCCGCATGAGTGAAACGGGGAAACATGTTGACATTACAAAAAGGTGTCTTTTTTGTGATTAATAGTTTCGACGCTAGCCAGGCATATTTAATCATCGGAACAAAGACGGGAGCACTTATTTGGTGTAGTATAAGGGAGTGGATTTTTATACAATCCTCCCTGGATGCTATTTCCCTGTTCATTTTGAGCAATTCCGTAGCATTTTGTATTTTTTTACAAAAATTTTAATCTGTCGATAAAAATAAACATTACAAGGTTGGCAGATCGGAATGCACTTCGGTGGAATGATTTTCAAAGTGCAAGTGCACTGTTGAAAATCATCTACAAACAAGAAGTCGTAAAGTATTTGATCCGTGTTCCGTACATGTCTACGCACTGCTCGGCACCCCCGTAGTGCGCCATTTCGCCGATGGGTGTCGCTACCTTTCCCCGTTTCTCGCACGCGAAACACGACCGCGGAGTCTTCCATACCGTAGCAGTCTCGCTGTGCGGGAGCTGTTCCTGCGGCTGTATACATCTCCAGTATATAGTCCAACGTCCACATTTGTCGTGGAAAATCTGTGTCCTTTACTCCAAAACCTCATACGTATGTGAGAATCGACCTCCCCTGGCAGGGGGTGACCAGATTGAATTTAGTGATTATCGCCAACAGATAGCGCTTACATCGCCAATTTCGCCAACATTAAACAATGTTAAATAGAAGAAATGAAAAAATATGTACTAAACAATCTAGGTGCTTCTTCCTAGGAAAAATTGTCCACTTCCTTGCAGAACTAAGTCCTTTTCTATTGTTCCATCATCTAGCGGTGTCAAGTTCATGGCTCTCCACTCTGTCGTTCCCAACAACATCTCCCTTGAGTTGTTCTCTAAATGGATTCTGAGTTCCTCCCTCAATGAGGTATAGCTACTAACAAGAGATTGAAGTGAGCGTCCTCCACCTACTCTACCCTTATCTCCCATTAAATGGTCGAAGAAAGCATCAGAAAATTTCCTTTTACTTCTTCCGCTAAAACACGGAACTGATGACATCTGTGTATAGGAGGATGTTAGGAGACCGGTCTGGTTGGCTTGGCACAATTTGGAATAATATATTTGTTCGACTGGTTTAAATATAACTGGTTTACCATCTGTATTTGCCTTCTTAAATACTCCCCCCATTTCCTCTCTAGTATTCCAAGTACCTAGTTTGGTTATAAATGCTAGTATTCCCAAGTCTTCCTTGTAGGTACCAAACATGGAGTGGTAACAAATTTGCTTAGCAAGAGAGTCAGTACCGTTATGTAGGTTCATGGACCAATTGTGAGATGAAAAGATTTTATAAAATATGGCGGATTTCGTTTAAATCGCCAAAAAAAATTACCAATAATGAGGTGGTTTGTTTAAAAAAAGGAAAATGGTTACTTTCAGAAAAGCAGAATAAACTGTCAATAAATTTAATAAACGGACAATGTACTCGAAAATATATGTAAATAAAATGTACAAACATCAAATTTTAAAGTAAATAAAACATTACTAAAGAAAATAAATGCAATGCAAATAAACTAAAAAAAACTACAAACTATAAACAGTCTTGAATTATTTCCAAAGCAATGTTCACATCATCAGCTTCTTCGCTAGTGGTGGTTGTTTCATTTTCATACATATTTGCTTGAAATAACATAATCATTTCATCTGTCACCTTAAACGTATTGCAACATTGTTTTCGGTTATTTAAAAATGTTCTTACTGTAATAATTGCCCCTAGCATGCTTAACTTCATTCGATTGCGCATTTTTGTTTTAACTATGTTCATTATTGAAAAAACACGCTTCACAGTGGCATTGCTTATTGGAAGAGAAAGGATTCTCAGTACGATAGTTGATATTTCCTTAATTAAAAGACTGCCTTCCAGCACCATCCTTGTATTGATATACTTTTGGCCAAAAATGGAGATTGGTCTCAGGTATTTTTCCATTAAATACCTGAGACCAATCTACCAATGGAAGTTTACGCCACTGACTTTCTATTGTGGCTATTTCTTCAATTGGTAAGGTGGATATAAAAGGTAAATTTTGAAAACTTTCACGGCCATTAATGTTTAATATATAATATGGACTCAACTGTCTTATACTATTATAAATTTTCATATTGAGTCATTTGCCTTAACAATACTTTTAAAAAATTTAAACACCTTATTCTAATTTCAGTCTTTTCTTGACTCTTCAGATCACTAGAATTTATCACAATAGAAAAATTATAGCCTAGATCACATACTTCAGGTGGAAGATAAGCGAGATCATTTTCAATGCACTTGTTTACATTATCAATTAAACAAGTTTCAGGTACTTCACGAGACAAAAATTCTGGTTTTATAATCCTATGTGCAAAAGCTTCTATTGATAAAAGCATACTCTGGTATGAAGAACCTATATCACATTCACTTTGGAAGGATAAATTTAACTCGTTTAAGTCAGCCAAAATTGGCTTTAAAAAATATAATACATATGATTTCTTTGGTCTTTTAACATATTAAGAATTGTTGCAGCTGTGTAACATTTTTCATCTTTAGCAGCAATATCAAAAAAAGTATTTAATTCAAGCCAGTTTTCTAGAATACGTTTAATAACGTGGTAGCGAGCTAACCATCGTGTATTAGATAATTGCACAAAATGTTTAAAAGATTTATTTTCGTCTATATTAATCAGTTCAAATATTCTTTTATATTGTATCCGTCTTAAGGGGCTATGGGAAAACCAATTATAAATTTCTCTAGCTAGAAAGTCCAAAGCTGTTGGTAATACTTCACAGGCTTTGGAAGCACATAAATGTATGGAATGGCATACACATTTCACTAAAATTAAATCAGGGATTTCTGATTTAAGTAATGTGTACAGTGAGTTGTTCTGTCCATACATATTATTAGCACCATCTGTACCAATTGCCAACAAGTTTTTAAAGGGGAGATTAGTTTTTTGCAAGAATGCTTTTAAATGCTCATACAAATCTTGAGATCTTGCATGTTCAAGTTCAATTATCCCAAGGAAGTCGGTCATAATGGCTTGGTGAATATTGCTGTGATATCGAATACAGATTGCCATATATTTGTTGACTGAAACATCTGTAGATTCGTCAATAAATAGAGAATATCTTTTGTTACCTATGTCCTTAACAATTTCTCTTAAAAATGAAATGCTGATAACGTTCTTAATTAAACATCCACATTTTGTACGGTGTAGGCGTACATTTTGCAAAATACTTCTCTCTCCCAACTGTTTTAATAATTCTCCTAAGTGGTCCACACAACGAATATCTGCATCATAACAAATAAAAAGAGCCAACTTTAAATCCGCGAGCTTCTGTTCTTGTGACACTGCAGGTGTAACTGTAAAATTTACGTATAATTTAAGTATAGGGAATGATGTTTTAAAAAGTTTCAGGATAAAGAATATTACTATAATTTATAAGAGTTGGTTTTTTTGCTAAATTGATGCTTTCAGCGTTATGTCTATGCTTTGGCAGTAATGCATGTTTTTGTAAATCTGCTGCATGCGCTCGAAGTGATTGGCGGCAATCTCGATGTAATAGGCCTCATTAACGTCATTAACATTATAATTATGCATATCTTTGTTATCTCGTAACCATCCTTAAAACACATTATTAGTACTCACTTCATAATAAACAAACCACGCATATATTATACACTTATTGTCAGTGCAAAAATTAAAGGATCACTTAATTTTTCTTCAAAAATATGTAAAATTGACGTGGCTGTAACTTCGTCAAAAATGAATGGAATTTAAATTTTCAAAAAAGGTTTTAAAGATTGAATCCTCTACTTTCGAAAGAACTGCGTTTTTTCGGTTTCCGTGAGTTTGATAATTTTTACATACAGAAAAGTACACACTGAACAAAATTGAAAATTTTCTTCCCACTTTGTGGATCTGTCTCGTGCGTCAAAAAAATCTACCAAAGTTTTCGACTTACTGGTGTGAAAGAGTGAAGCTTTCTCTACAAAATCGTTTTTTGAAATTGTTTTGACGATTTTTTGTTACTGAGTTACCGTGGATTAAATAAAAAGTGATCGTTCCGAATCTGATTGCTCATAACTCCATTAAAAATCATTGTACCGCAATTGTAAAAAAAGATTTTTAAAGATGAAAGTTTACTCTATCGAATGGTATCATTGAATTTTTTTTTGTAAAAACATATAGACATGAGACATCTGAATAAAAATAACGTAAAAATGAGCGATTTTTTCCTTTCTCATTCTCTGTTCATTCTCTGTTCTTCTTCTTCATTCTCTGTTCCCTCTTCACATGTTACAACTTCCACTTCAGGTATATCGAATGAATTTTCGAAATCAAGCGATTCTTCTTCTTCAATTTCATATCCACTTTCATACATTTCTTGTAGCATGGCTTTTATTTGGTCTGTTGCTTTCCGTTCGTCATCGGTAGTGGGAGTTTGAGGCAAATTTAAAGCTTGAAATACCGCGTACAGCAGTACTACTACATTCAGCGGATTAAACAGCATTTTACCTGACAAATTATAAACATTTATATCCAAATGTTTGAAATACATTTAAACATAATAATCAAGGAGTTATTCCTATTTAATACATTAGGTCAACATACTTATTACAAAATATGAATAAATATTTATATTTTTTTACTTTTTCTACAAGACCTGATATCGTACAAATGTACTTTAGCTGAAATTTATTCAATAGAACAAACATTACCTTATATTTTAATCTTCTTTTTTATACACGGTAGTTCTGCTTCTAGTGGCTCCAATAAGATTCTAATAATTAACACTCATCTATCCACAGAAATCACAGTGATTTATATATATATATAGCTCGACAGTAGCGAATGTATTAAAAGAGGTTTTAACACATATATAGTAATATGCATTTACAAACTTGTTCTCACAAATGATACATTGTGAACTGTTGGATACTTGCTCCGACGCTGACTTTTATACCAGTGCTTGTACATGATATGTATATCACGCTTATTCATGATATTTATTTGCTTCGCAGAAAGTAAAGTTGTTTTTCACACGAAGAAAATACCAACGACCTATTCCCGGCTTTCGCGATTAAAGACGCATATATTTATCTCGAGTGAGATAAGCGCTGCGCATAGCGCGTTACGGGTACACGCGGGCATTTGCATCTATTTTTCGAAAAGTCCGTATCTCGGAAAGTAACATTATTATATATGGTTGAATTCGGAATAAAATATCCTTTCGATTGGTCAAACCGAAATTCTGAAATTGCAAAATAATTATGATTGGGGGAGGGGTATGTCAAAAAATTTAATAATTTTTAAACAACCAATAATACTATTATAAAGCGCTTTTGAAACTGTTTAACTTTGGTCTAAAACATTTTTTTTTATCTCCTATAGATTTCACAGTATTTAATCCGAAAGAAGAAAACCGATTTTTTTCAAAGGGGTGTTGCACCCCCTAAAAGTGCGATTGGGCACGTATAAAAAAAAACGTGTCCCTTAGTTTGATCTAGATTACAACATATTTCAACGGCATTGAAATCCGAGGGGGACACCTCGCGTATGTTCCTTGTAAGAACAGTTGCCCTTTTACCGTTTAGCAGAAAGTAGAAATGATGTTAACAGCCTGTAGTTTGGAAAATTGTGAATGAAAATTAACGTGAAAAGAGGAAAATGTTGCAAAAAAACCTCTAGGACTGAGAGAATGAATGAATATGGAAAAGTAATGAGTGTAATTATGATTATGGAAAGCACCCATCCAATCATATAGGAAATTTGATGAGCTGGCCAGGCACAAGAGCCTCCTGACTCCTACAATAAGTAGGAGGGGAAGCGGTGAAAGAGAGATTGCACCTTCGCAGAATTCAACAAGTGAATCACGCTGAAGGGGGGCAGCCCACCAAGGAAAACTTACCATGAATGAGTAAGTAATATAAAACGAAAAGTATTAAAAAGAGGAGATGATATTGAAAGGTTAGAAAACATGAAGTAGATGAGATCACTTGCCAATGATAGGAAACGGAGTTTTGATTTTATAAAGAATGATATCTTTATTGAGAGTATCCATAACGGAATGCATGCAGTATAGGATTGATGAATTGAGTTTTTTGAAATGTCAATATATGAGTGGTTAGTAAATCCTCGAGCAATGGTATATTGGCCATTTTGTACAGCTTGACGTTAGATATTTTATGCGATAAGGGTCTGTTCAATATGAACCTTAACGTCTTATTTTGAAAGGTCTGTAACTTTTTGCGAACATATTTGGGGATAGCCCTCCACCATATGATCGCACCATACAAAAGTACCGAACGTATGCAGATAACATATATTGAGAGCCGTAATCCAACACGCAAGTGTGAGGATGGGCTCAGGTGGGGAACCAATTGAAAATAAACTGCCCTTGCTTTATGGAGGCGCTCGAGGGCTGCGTGCGACCAATCATAGCTTGTGTGGAGGACTATCCCCAAATACCTGACCTTAGGAGACCAGTCAACCTCCGTCAGGCCGACCCTCAACTTGTCCAAGCCGGAACGTATATTTTTTTTGTGTTTGGTGGAAAAGACGATAGCATCAGTTTTTGCGGTATTAAGATGAAGCTTCCAATTGGTGAAAAATTCAACCACGGTATCGAGGTATTTTTGAAGCTTTGCAATTGCTACGTTGCAAATAAAAGAAGACGACAACGCAGCCGTGTCATCAGCAAACATAAAAAGTTCGCAATTTGGATCATGAGGTATCTCATTAATATACAGATTGAATAATAATGGTCCCAGAATAGAACCTTGAGGAACACCCGTAGTAATATTATGAATTGAGGAAGCAGCTCCAGAGAGTTTTACTGTATATTTTCTATCGTTTAAATAAGATTGAAGTAGTAAAATATATGGTAACTTAATACCTATACGTTCCAATTTGTACAAGAGTGCATCCTGCCATACAGAATCAAAGGCCTTGGACAAGTCGAGGAGCGCGAGAGCAGAGGATCTACTGACATTAAGTTCATGTGAGATAAATCTCGTGAGTCGCGTAACTTGCTGAACACAGGACTGACCTCGACGGAAGCCAAATTGTTGATTAATTAAAATAGAGTGGGTATTAATATGAAGTAGTATAGCGTCAGATATAATTGCCTCGAGTATCTTACCCATGAGAGGTAATAACGATATAGGTCTGTAGGAGGAAGCCAAATCGAGTTTTTTACCTGGTTTAGGAACAGGAACTATTACCGCTAATTTCCATATATTAGGAAAGTAATTAGTTGTTAAACAATATTTGCGGATATGAAAAAACTGTCGAATCAATTTGTCAGAAGCATTTTTAAGCATAAGCGCGCTTATGCCGTCATGCCCAGGAGCTTTGTTATTTTTTAGCTTTTTTATCTTTAATTTAACCAAGTATTGATTTAGATTACAGTGGTCATATGGGGGAGGCGACTCAAAGGACAGTGATCGTATAAAGTTATTGACCATGTCGTCGTGACAAAAGGATCTACTTGCAGCGACAGTATGGACCTCTTGGAACTGGTCAGCCAATAAATTGGCCTTACTCAGGGGGTCAAATTGAATGCCAGAACTGGTTTTGAGCGGAGGTAAGATTTTATATCTACGAGGATTGAATAATTTATGATAGGTAGGCCAAAAAGTGTGATCGGTTTTAGTGAAAGATTGCAGTTTATAAGACCAGTCATCGGATCTGATTTTGGACACTCTCGCCCTAATGTCAATTGTAATACATTTGCAGATGTGCAGAAAGTAAAAAGAGCGAGTCCGTTGGAAGGAGTGTCGCGCTCGATTCCTCATTTTAATCAAGTTAGCCAAAAGGGGATCAGCGCCAAGTTTACCCTGGATGCTGCCCTTAGGCGAGGAGGAAGAGCCGGCCTTATATAGGCAGGCTTTCAAGAAGGAGTTAACCGTCTTAATGTGAGTGTCCAAACCATTTTGATCATGAAAGTCTTCCACAAGAATGAAGTTATTAGTATAGGATTTGTATTTATCCCAGTCAGTGATTACCAAGGATCCACCAACATTTTTTGTGGGATTGTGAACTAATAAGACAGGGAGGTGATCGGAGTCACCTTGCTGCAAAGTTTCACAAGAAAACGCGACTTTTGTTGTGGTTAGAAAGAAATCAATGACGGATGGGACAGCAGTTATAGGATGTGAAGGATAAAAAGTAGGAGAATCCGGATGGAGAATTCTGGCATTGAATCTGGAAGAAACAGTATTTATAACCGTACCATTCCTGTTAGAACTTACATTATTCCAAGAGGGATGCTTGGCATTGAAGTCGCCTCCAATTACATATGGGGAAGATAAAGAAGCCAAAAATGAAAAGTCATATTTTTTTAACCTAATTTGCGGAGGAACATAAATCGCTCCAATTATTAAATTAAATCGCTCGAGCTTAATGAATACAGACTCGACAGCTTTATTCATGCTAAAAGGTAATAAAGTAAATTTAATATGATTTTTAACTAAAATGGCTACTCCTCCGCCAGTACGATCGTCAAGCAAGCGATCATCACGCGCAATACTAAAATTAGGGATAGAAAAGGACATTTTAGGTTTTAACCAGGTTTCGGTAATAATAAATATGTCAATCCTGTGTTCAGCAAGGAGGATCAGAAGTTCGTTACGCTTTTTAGCGATAGACCGTGCATTCCATAAAATAATACGAGGGAATTATCCCAGACTTGATATGGTCTCCCAGAGGGCCAAGAATTTTTCTTGCTCATTATTGCAGTGAGATAGTTTGTTATTAAGGTTATTAACCAAGGCGAGGAATTTATTAATGTCGAAATGAGAATTTAATGTATTTATAGCTTCTATCAGCTCACGAAAATTGGCAAGTGACTTCTCGGAATCGGGGTTCGAACGAGGATTTGCCGGAGTATCGGTGTGAGCATGCTGGTGGTCTGAAAACCGTACAACACCAGCATAGGACTTATACATGGATGGGCGCCGAGGAACAGGTGCCTTGTCCAAAGGAATTATAGTCGGAAATGAAGCCGAGGAAGGGGGGAGGTTGGAAGAAGAAGCTATTTTACTAGATCGATAATTATCTTTAGGATTAACCTTAGAATTAATATATTTTAAGATGAACGGACATTTAGAATAATTAGCCGTATGGTCCCCGTTGCAGTTAACGCATTTTGGGGGGACGGAAATAGGTTTGGTGCAGACTGACGTGTGATGTGGCATAGCACATTTTACGCACTTGGGTGAACGATTGCAATTGATAGCAGAGTGCCCCGACGCTTGGCATCGGAAGCATTGAGTATAATTACGTAAAGATTGAAATTTGTCCCAATAGATACGGACATTAAACAGGTATGCACAGCTATATATGGAATTGGCTGTAGTACCGGATGGAAAATTGACTCGATAGATAGGGAATTTAATATTACTTCTATTGACAACATTAACAGAAACGGGAGTTAAACCGTTATTCTTCAATTCAGCCATAAGATCGTCAGTGTCAACGATAGGAAGTCCTTTAATGACCATGCTAATGAGTTTTTCGGAATTAGGTGTGAACGTAAAAAATGATGTATTATTATCAATCAGTTTGGTTTTCAAATCTTTAAAGTGGTCGAAGTTATCAAATTGTATGCGAATGCCGTTAGCCAATAATTTTAGCTTATAAGAGCTACCATAATTTTTGTTCATAATTTTAGTGAAGTCCGGAAGTGACGCAGAAAAATTAGAAATATATAAAGGAGGTGGTTTAATTTGAATTTGAACATTAGATTTTACATTGGAATTGACAGCAGGTCGGGTAGCAGCAGAAGGAATGTTAGCAGGCAAATTGCTATCAAGAAAATTAACATTAGAATTAATATTATCAGAGTTAATGCCGCGAATATTATCTTGGCCCATAAAGGCCGATAATAATTCGAAACGATTAGCTGTAGGAATCTGAGCAGTAACGGGTTGACTTGAAGGCCCACTCGCCTGCAAAATATTGACTTCCATATCTCCGGTATCCTTGAGTGTAGGTCGCGCAGGATTAGCCAATACCGGGGGTGACGAAGAATTTCTGATCACTGATTTAGAGAGAATTTTTCCATCACGTTTGTTAAATGAGGTATTTTTAATGGGAGAATCCGTTAATTGAGAAATTAAATTATCAATAGGTGAATTAGGATTAGGATTAACTAATGCTATCGATGCCAAGGGATTTAGTGTAGGGGATTCAGGACTGGGCGTAGTACCCTTGCGTTTCTTCTTGCGCGAAAAAACGCGAAATGAGGAGTTGTCTGCGGAGGGGTCAGACATGACCTCAGCGCGCCGGTCAATAATTGAGTTTACGGACTCGCGCGACGAGTCAAAATTGGACTCGGAATTTGTGTCCTCGGCGTACTGCAACGGGGACAGATTCAGTAAAGAATGGGCGTCTGACATGCGACTTACCCCAGGATGATGAATAGCACCAAGTAGAAGTTCGGCGGGGGCCCCGGGAGGCACAATGACTGTGGAGGTTTGATTGTTAGCTCCTAAGTTTAAGTTGGGATCAGATCGAGACTGATCAGAAAAATGATAAAGCGTTTTTTTTTTTTTTTTTTTTTTTTTTTTTTTTTTAATGTAAGTCAAGGAGGTAGAGGAAAGTTCCTTTCAGCCGTGGCCAAAGCACCAATCAAAATGTGAGAAGAGTGTAAAAAACGGTGTTACCGAGCGTAAGTAACAGGGTATCGCGATCGCGAATAACGACGTAGCGAGTAGGAAAATTTGCAAAAAACCCACAACCAGAATCACCCCGGAAGGGGGGGGGGGTGCACCACCAGGTATATGCCAAGGCGGCGGGGGACTCCCGGCGGGGAGGAGGGAAGAGAGAAGAAGAGCGTAGAAGCACAGACATGAGAGAGAAGCAAAGAGCCGTTTACGGACGCAAGTCGCGCGCACTATGAGTAAGGCGATGAGCAAGACCGCGACGAGGAGTAGAGCCGATAATGGGGAAGGGCGCTCTGGCATCGTACGGGACGCGATCCAGCGAGAGAGAGCTAAGCCCCTCGATTAAGGGGTTAGGATGAGAAGAAGTGTCGAATCTGCCGATGCAGTCACGCACAAAGTCATCTAAAGTAGAGACCTGTGCGATCTTGCGAGCGGCAGTCGCCGAGGAAAACAAAGGTTTCCCAAGGATAGTCTTGATTACCCGATTCTCAAATCGCTGTAACGTAAGCCGCATGGCGCGAGAGATGGCCCTCCACCAGATTATAATCCCGTACGTTAGCACCGGGCGGATGCAGGCTTTAAAGATGTTAATACGAACGCGCCTTTTGAGAGGCGAGGAGGGCTTAAGGTGAGGAAGAAGGAACGAAAAAACCTTTTTGGTTTTGTTGAGCCTATCAGTTGCAGCATTGCCCCAATTCATCCTTCTGTCAATGAGAATGCCGAGGTATTTCACATCATTGGCCCATTTAATGGGAACGGAATTGACAAGGAGATTGGATTTGGGAATATCGTAAGACCGGGAGAAAAGGATTGCCTCTGTCTTGTCAGCATTTACGCAAAGCTTATAAGCCGAAAAGAAGGAAAGAATTTGGCTTAAATAAATTTGGAGACGCGAGATAGCCACTTCAGTCCTTGTGGAGGAAGTCATGAGAGCAGTATCGTCAGCAAAGAGATAGAGGGGACAGAATTGACACGTAGGAATGTCATTGATATAGATAGAGAATAGAGAGGGGCCAAGAAGAGAGCCCTGAGGAACCCCCGAGAGCACCCGCCGCCGAGACGAGCCAGCCCCATTAACGAAAACATACATAAAACGATCCTGGAGGTAGGATCGAATTAATTTAATTAGACCGATGTCGAGCCCGATTCTGTCGAGCTTCATTAAGAGCGCGTCGTGCCAAACCGTATCAAACGCTTTAGAAATATCCAACAGAGCCATGACCGTCCGTCGCCTAGTGTTGACCTCATGGGCAACCCTCTGCGAGAGGCGGATGACCTGCTGGACAGCAGAATGTGCACCGCGGAAACCGAATTGTTGGTTTAAAATGATCTTATGCTCTGAAAGGTGTTTGTTCACGGCACGTAAAATTAACGCCTCAAACACCTTGCTGATAACGGGGAGCAGCGAGATGGGGCGGTAGGAGGAGGCGGCCGAGGAGACTTTACCGGGCTTATGCACCGGGACGACCCGGGCCACCTTCCAAGCATCAGGGAAATAGCAAAGATTGCAAGCAGCACGAAATATGTAGTAGAGTTGCACGTATACGTTTTTACCTGAATGTTTCAAAATTAACGCGGTGACTCGATCACCCCCGGGGGCTTTCTTATTTTTAAGTTTGCCCACGACCTCCCGGATGGAGGCCGGAGACAGGTCAGCAAAGGCGCGGGTAGGAGCAACGTCATTTAGTGAGAGAGACTCGATGAAGTTATTCACGCAAGGAGATAGGGGGGAGCTCATCTCAAAGGCCTCGAGGAAGACCGACTCAAATTGGTCGGCCAGTCTCTCGGCCTTCCCGATCGGATCGTAGATCGGGGCCCCCGAAGCAGAATGTAACGGAGGAAAAACGGTTTTATTTTCGCGAGCCTTGATGCTCTGGAAAGTGGCCCAGAAGGTGTGATCAGAGGTGGTGAACGACGCGAGCCTGTTATTCCAGTCAGAATTCCGAAGTTTCGCGACGCGCGACTTAATGTCTCGAGAGTACTCGCGACTGAGCGCGAAATAATGGTAAGCACCGGTGCGTTGCCAGTCTCTCCGCGCCGCATTGCGCGCAGCGATCAAGGATTTTATTAAAGAGTCATGAGCAAGGAATTGATGTCGCCCAACGGACGTGTCCACCCGAGCCGTGGCTCTGCGGTGGCACGCCATGAGGAAAGAGGTCAGTGCAGAGATCGCGTCGTCCACCTCCCCCCGCGTCGACAGACAACAGCGGATTCGCGGCGAATTTGAGAGCTGAAAGAATTTCTTCCAGTCGGTGACAAAGTCAATCCCCGGGGGACACACGGTTCCGGAAGAAAAGTTAAGCATAACCGGGCTATGGTCGGAAGCCTCGCAGTCCAGGGTGCTACAATGCATCTCACGGCGAGATGACGTGACGAAAATGTCGATAGTGGAGGGGGCCCCGCCCTGAGCGACACGTGTCGGTGACGTAGGAGCGATAACGCGCAAGCCGAAACGGTCCAAGTCGTCCGCAAGGAGTCTACCCCTACGATTTGCCCTTGCATTATTCCAGATGCGGTGCTTGGCGTTTAGGTCACCCGCTATAACGAACGGGGACGCGAGGCGAAGTAGCGGGTCGAACATACCGGGTCGGTCGACAACACCCGTTGGAGGAACATAAACGGCCGCGATAATGAGATTCGCGCTTTTGATCTTAACGAGGACAACCTCGATGCCAGGGTCAAGCCTCCTCGGCCTAGGCAAGACCTCGAAGTCAAGCACATTTCGAACAAGGATTGCCACCCCGCGAGCGGGGGGTGTCGGGGGGGGGCGATCCGCTCGGATCACGGCGTATTGGGGCACCGCGAAGACCTCACCGGGATGGAGCCAAGTCTCCGTAACCGCGATAACGTCAAGTTGTCTCAAGGCAATGATGTGAAGGAGCTCGTTTCGTTTTGGTCGAATCGAGCGAACGTTCCATAAGAGAACATTTTTAAGGGACATTGGAGAGAACGGACCAAAAAGCCTGGAATTTTTCCGCGGTAGTACGGCAAGGTCGCAGCGCGTCGATAAGACTGCGAACAATTTTAAACATAAGTCCCATGTCTACAAGAGAATTGAGCTCCTTCATTGAGTCGATCATATTGTCGAGAGAGGTGAGGCCGGGAGTAAGCGGGGCCGTGGGTGGTCGAACGGGTCCGCGGGACGAAATCTGTGCGTAGGTGAGGCCACGCGGGTCACGCGATGCAGGAGGAAAGGCCCGCGCGGGCACGGGGGGTGGAGCGATTGGTGCAGAGGATGGCACCGGGCGCGCAACCGGGCGACGCTGGAGGTAATTAATGAGCTTTGAGCACTTAGAGTAATTTGCGGTGTGCCGCTCACCGCAGTTTACGCACGTCGGGAGGACGTCAGGCGCCTTATCGCACGCCGACGTGTGGTGGGCCCCCGCGCACTTAACGCATTTAGGGGCGAGGTAACAGTTCGTGGCCGAATGACCAAAAGCCTGGCAGCGAAAGCATTGCGTGTAATTTTTTTTTGAGAAATACTTCTCCCAGTAAACCCGAACATAGAAAAGGAATCCGACTTTGTTAATCTCGCTAAATTTGGTTCCCGCCGCGAAGCTAACCCGGTACAAGATTGAATTGGGATTTTTAGTTGAAATCGCGTTACATGACAGGGGGGCGAGGCCCTGTTCCTTTAATTCATCGAGAATCTCGGTTGAATCAATCTGGGGGAGTCCCCGGAGTACGAAGGTAACTTTTTTTTCCTCGTTCATAGTGAACGTGAAGAAAGGAAGGTTCTTTTGCTGCAACATAGATTTGAGATCATGGAAGGACTCTACCTTGTCGAACTGAACGCGAATGCCCTGCTTCAGGACCTTCAGCTTGAACGTATTACCGTAAAGCGCGATCATGCGCTTCGTGAAGGTAGGGATCGCCTCGGAAAAATTACGGATATAGAGCGGCGGGGGGCGCTTTGCAACGTCAGCGTGGTCGCGGGAATTTACGCCGTCGTTTACCGCGGGAGGGGCGCGGGGGCCACGAGGAGACGCATGGGCCGCATCGGAAGGTAGACCACCGTTTCCGAACGAGATTTGAGAGGGCGAAGGAGGAGGATTATCCTTATCCTCAAACGCATCGAGCAGGTCAAAGCGATTAGAAACCGCGACGTTGAATTTAACCTTGCATGGTGGAGGGGCCTCCGTAGGCCGAGCAGGAGAGGGAGGGGGAAGGTTGATCGGCGCGGGCACGCGGGCCTTCTTCCGGGAGGGCTTCGAAGAGGGGGAAAGTGGCGCCGGCGCCGTACCACTGGCCTGCGCAGGCGAGGAAGAAGCAATGGCCGACGAATGGTTATGTGAAGCAAGGGCCAATAATGGCCAATCGGGAAGAACATCCACCGGTGCCTGGAGCGGCGAGGGTGGGGGGGTCACGTGCGCGGGGCGCTTATCACCTTTATCGCGCTTAAAGGAAGAGACCGTAGTAAAGGAGGCCAAGGAATCCGAGGGCGATTGAGCGCGCGAGGAGGGCGGGGTGCCTTCCGACATGTCGCGAGTCGACATGCCGTCAGGATTTTCAGGATCGAATTTGCTACCACTTTCAACGGGTGGGACGCCGGAAAAACCGCGTAATTGATTTAAGAATGCTTCACACTTATCTATTTTCGGTGGCCGAACCTCCGATGGGGTACTGAGAATGGCACGGGCAGTGTCCAATTGCACATCACGTCCGAGCGTAAGACTACGCGCGGAACCGGGAAATAGATTCACTCGGTGAATCGCAAGCGCCTTTTTTACACGGCCCCGAAGGGCGTAAGGAGGGTTAGGCCCTCACCTATTCACTATATTTCACTAATTTATTATCGCACTTAGAATGAAAGTTACGAACACGCACAAGAACAAAGCCGCACGTGGCACGAGCTACGGACAAAGAAGCGCCTTTGAAGGTTAGGTCGCACGCGGGAGCTCACGGAAGCACGTCCTATCGCGACGCCAACCGGGACGCAAGTGATCAGAAAGAACATAAAGCGGTTTTTTTTTTTTTTTATTTTTTTTATTTTTTAGCAAAAAGTGGGGGTCGAGTGACCGCGTAAAAAGACAAAAGGCGCGGGACTCGGAGCCTCAAGTGACGTGCCTGTGGGTATGTGACCCCACCTACCGTCAGGCATGAAAGATTAGTGGAATTACCAACATGAATCGATGGAAAGAATTGATTAAAGATGTGGGGAAAAATTTGCAAAAAAACCCCAATTGAACTGAAAAATGAATAGATGTCAAAAATAAATTTGGAACATAAATTATAAAAAATTAAAATAATATTATTAATATTGGGAAGAGCGTCGCCTCACGACTCTACCTACGTAGTGGTGAGGCAAAGGCGTAAACCTAGTCTCAACCATCGTTTAACAAACGATGATGAAACAAAACAAAATCCCAAGGTCCACTAGGGAAAACAAATAAATGTAGCACTATGTTAATGCTGTATGTAAGAATGGTAATAAGTATAGTAAATAAATTGCAATGAAGTGTAATGTATATAAGTGACAACAAGCAGAATAAGTATAGTGTGCATATGTAGACAGTAAGTAATTGTAAGGAAGCTGGATTATATAGTATTAGAAAGATAACGTAAATGATATAAGTGATGTAATAAGACAATAAGGTGTAATAAGAAAGAAGTGGATGATGTATAATTATATGTAAGGGAGTAAACAAAATAATCTTTAAGTAGATATGAAAATAAAAATATATTAATTGTAGAGCATTAGAATTATAACGCTAATAAATAAAAGGAATGATAAACTAAAAATAATTATTGTTAATGCTGAGAACTTTCATATTATTCAAATAATAATTATTTTGCGATAGAAGACCGAGTGTATCGGTCTGCTATTAATTCAATGAGGGTAAAAAAAAATACCACGACAAGATATAAAGTACCAACTCACACTACAGTAATATAGCTTAGCAAAATGGTTTGTTCATCACCAAAAGAAAACAGAAACCAACACAGTATAAGGTAATAATTATAGAGGGGCTTCATGCGCTCGACCAATGATGGGAAATGCTGTTTTTATACGATAAGGAATAATATCTCGATTTAATGCATCCATGGTAGAATGCATAATAGGATTGGAGAACTCAGTTTTGCGTAAAGTTTCAATGTGAACTTTTACTAATTCATCAAGTAACGGAGTACGGGCTTGTTCATGAAGTTTGACAATCGAAACTTTATCGGCCAATGAGATATTTAAAATAAATCGCAAGGTGTTGTTTTGAAATATTTGTAATTCCTTACGGATAAATTTAGGAATGGCATTCCACCATAATGTGGCGCCATACAGAAGAACAGGTCGAATACACATTCTATAAATGGCCAAGCGAAGTTTTTGCTTAAGATGAGAGGAAGGACTAAGATGAGGAATGAGGGTAAAGTAGACCGCTCGTGCCTTCCGCAGTCTCTCACGCGCCGAGTATTGCCATTTGAGATCTTTATGCAAAAGAATACCCAAGTAAGTAACGGTGGATGACCAAGGAATAGTAAATTCATTTACTTTCAGTTGAATTAAGGAGCCACGCGCATTCTTAACATGATTGGTAGTAAAATAGATAGCAGTGGTTTTGTCAGAGTTAATCGACAGTTTCCAAGAAGTAAAGAATTCCAAAACTCTGTTAAGAAAGCATTGAAGCCTTTGGGTAGCTCTATTGCAAATATATGATGAAGATAGAAGAGCCGTGTCATCCGCAAACTGATACAACTCGCACTGCTCCATGGTAGGAATGTCATTTACAAAAATATTAAAAAGTAAGGGCCCAAGAATGGATCCCTGAGGAACTCCAGTAGTTATAAGGCGTGGAGATGAAAAGGCGCCAGACAGCTTAACTTTAAAGTAACGATCCTTAAAGTATGAGGAGAGTAAATAAATGACACTCCTAGAGAGGCCAATGGTTTCAAGCTTATACAAAAGCGCACTTTGCCAAACAGAATCAAAAGCCTTCGAAATGTCAAGAATTGCAAGTACAGAACTTCTTTTAACATTCAACTCGTGGGCAATCCTTTGAGTTAATCGTAGAACCTGTTGAACGCACGATTGGCCAATACGGAAACCAAATTGTTGATTAATAATAATGTTATGGGTATTAAGGTATGAATTAATAAAATCTGCAATGAAAGATTCAAAAATTTTGCCAATGATAGGGAGCAATGAAATCGGACGATATGACGCAGGCAAGTCTGGTTTCTTGCCGGGCTTGGGAATAGGGATAATCAGTGCCGATTTCCAAGCCCGGGGAAAGTACGAAAGAGCAAGCGAGGACATAAATATGTTCTGAATTTGTTGAAAAACGGCGAGAGAAGCATTTTTTAACATTAGTACGTTTATGCGGTCATGTCCAGGAGCTTTACGGTTTTTTAATTTATTGACCTTATACTTGATGCGGTGAGGAGTGAAGTCGGTAAGGTGACCGGGAATTTCAAGAGGTGTGATATTAATGAGATTAATGAATTGAGATATGGTCTCTTCGTAGGGCGAAGTTCGAGCCAAAGCAGTGGCATGAACGTCCTCAAATTGATCAGCGATTAGATTCGCCTTGAGGTTTAAATCATAGACCATTGAATTAGATGATTTAGAAAATAATGGTGGCATGGACTTTGACTTAAGGACCCCAGGTAAACGTCGATAAGTTGACCAAAAGGTCGGATCAGGCACCTTAAAAGATGTTAATTTTTTGTTCCAATCATTATTTCTCAAATAAGAGACTCGTGATTTTATGTCATTGGAAAAGCATTTGATAAGTTGACGATAATAAGTACCACCATGTCTTTGATAACGATGCCGCGCATTATTACGCATATTAATTAAATTTTTTAGCATCGTGTCTGAATTAAATAGAGCAAAACTTGGATCGGTGGATTTGGAGCTAGACCTGTATAGGCAAGCTCTTAAAAATGAATTTAATGAATTGATTTGATCATCGATACGCTGGATGGTATCCAAGCGATCTGTAACAGGATAATTAGCGGTAAATTTAAGGTACTTTTCCCAATCGGTGACGACAGAATTGCCATCAGGAATAGTTGAAGCGTCCGTCGTTAAAAGGACGGGCGAGTGATCGGAATTACCCCGGTCCAAGGTGGAACAGTCAAAGTCCAGCCTAGAAGATGTGATAAAGATATCTAAAGTGGTAGGAGGAAAGCGAGATGGAAAAAAGGTTGGAGATGAAGGAAAGATAACACGATAATTAAAATCAAGTATAAGGTCAAGAAGTACTCTTCCGTTAGCATTGGATTTGGTATTATTCCAAGCTATATGCCGAGAATTGTAGTCACCCCCAATCAAAAAGGGGCAGTTGTAGGAGGATAAAAAACCAAATTGGACTCGAGACAGCTTAAACGTAGGAGGACTGTATATAACTCCGAGAATAATGTCGAAACGGAGAAATTTAACAAATAATGCTTCAAAAGTGATGCAGGAGGGCTTTTTAAGAACCGAAAAATCGAGATGAGAATTAATTATCATGGCAACACCTCCACGCGAGTTGGAGGGGTTAAGGCGATCATCCCTGATTACAGTGTACCCTGGAAAGGTAAAAATTTTGTTGGGAGATAACCAAGTTTCTGTTATTAAAAATATGTCTATTTTGAATTCATTGACAAATAAGAATAATTCATTGCGCTTGTGTGCTAAGGAATGAGCATTCCACAAAAGTATACGAGGGAATTATTTAATATTATTTACCGTTTCCCATATGACAAGAAATTTTTCTTGATCGGAAACGCATCCGATCAAACGATCATTAAGAGTGCGAGCAATTCTTAAAAAACGATCAACATTAAACAAAGAATTTAAAGAGTTGAATGTATCAAGAAGTTCAAACATAGTGCCTGGTTGTTCATCAGAGTGCGAGGCGCATGGAAGATGAGGATCATGCTCGGCATTTGAGCGCGAAGGGCCAACTGGAGCACCCTGAAAGCGCACGGCACTGGCGTATGACTGTTGGCGGGGGACAGGCCGAGAAGCTGGAGGATGCAGTACAGTCCGATCTGAAGGTGGACGAGAAGGACGAGAAGGTTGTGGAGGGGGTAAAGGACGAAAATCAGAGTCCTGATAGGAGAATTCAGGATAGGATGAAAGATCCGGATTAGATTTAGAATTTATTTTAGAATTAAAGGGGACGCGATTATTAATATATTTTAAAATAAACGGACATTTCGTGAAATTAGCGGTATGAGCGCCCTGGCAATTAAAGCATTTAGGGGGTTCGTCCTTTGATTTAGTGCAAACTGAAGTATGGTGAAATTGGGCACACTTGACACATACTGGATTTTTGTTGCAGTTGGAGGCGGAGTGACCTAGGGCCTGACAACGAAAACATTGAGTATACGGACGAAGAGATTGGTATTTGTCCCAATAAACTCTTACGTTAAATAAGTAAGCCACCTTAGCGACTTGAGCAAATGATGTGGCTGGAGGAAAATTAACACGATATATCGGGTGACGCGTATTATTTCTATTGATGACTGAAGTAGAGATTGGATTAAGATTGTGCTTTTTAATTTCTGTAAGTAGATCGGCGGTGGGAATAAGAGGCAAGCCCTTAAGCGCTAGACTGATTTGTTTTTGGTCGTTAGGCGTGAAAGTAAAAAAAGCTGTTTTGTTTTCAATCAGGTCTGCCTTAAGGGCATGAAAATGTTTAAATTCATCAAAAGAAATACGGATACCGGTGGCAAGTAGTTTAAGACGGAAACCAGTACCATAGGACTGGGTCATGTGTTTGGTGAACTCCGCGAGAGGGTAAGAGAAATTAGATATATACAAGGGAGGAGGTCGAGAATTACGAATATTTAAGTCAATTTTGATGGGATCGTTAGAGGTGATAGTAGGACGAGGGGCCGAGGATTTGGAGTTGGACAGTCCAGCATCAGGCTGGGGAGGATTTTTTGTTACATTTTCGTCGTGCGTAAAGGCAGCGAGAACTGAGAAACGATTTTGAAGAGGAATGGCAGGATCCAGCACAGTGGAATTTTCCTTGCCATTGCCAATCATAATATTATGTTGGGAACGAGCACGAAGGCGAGACTGATGTTGTGGAACGTTGGATTGACCCGGAGATATAGAGCGGTCCGAAGGAACGGGGGATTGAGAGGTGACAGCTTTTTTTTTGAAAATAGGGGAGGAAGGTGATTCCGACGAATCAGGTGTACCGGGTGATCTAGAAACAGTCTGAGGTAAGTTATCAAGCGAAACATTAACTAAAGAAGAGGAAGAGGAATTGGCAGACTTTTTATTATTGCGTTTCCTCTTAGGAGGAGTTTTAGGGAGAGGATTATGCATTTCCGCCGCAACGGAAGACAGTGAGGTCAGGACCGGGGCAACCACCGGGGAGGCCAAACCTTTAGGTTTTGCAGGAGGCAAGACGTTGTCTTCTAAATCGAAGTTGGTTGGGACAATGGTCTCCTTCAAGGGAGAAGCTACGTGAACAGTAGTGAGACCCTTGCTGTATGGGAGTGTGGATGCGGTGCGAGAGCGTCGTCCGTGAGCAGTATCATCGCGGGTGGCACTCGCTGACTTCACTATTACACGTGGTATATATGATTTGTTGAGAAGTTTCGATATTTGTTGAGTCACTTTATCGTCTAATGACCCCCGAGGGGGGTTCAAATCATTTGACGTCCCCGGAAGGGTGTTACCTGAATCGCGCCGCGCCACCGCGGGCGGGTTAGGTACGCGATTGAAACAAAATGAATTAATAATTAAACAAGCACTATATACAAAGAAAAATTAAGAAATAAATAAGCGAACGCGCTACGCGTAGCGGGCTGAAACTCCGAGAAACGACAGACGCTGCTGCGCAAGAACTGTGTTGACGAGCGAACCGAACACACGTCCGCTCGGTACCGCGTTCAACGAGCAACTGCAGAAAGAACATAAAGCGTTTTTTTTTTTTTTTATATATGTAAGTCAGGGAGGTAGAGGAAAGTTCCTTTCAGCCGTGGCCAAAGCACCAATCGAAAACTGAGAAGAGTGTAAAAAACGGTGTTACCGAGCGAAAGTAAAGGGTATCGCGATCGCGAATAACGATGTAACGTGTGGGAAAATTTGCAAAAAACCCACGACCAGAATCACCCCGGAAGGGGGAGGGGTGCACCACCAAGGCAGCGGGGGACTCCCGGAGGGGAGGAGAGAAGAGAGAAGAAGAGCGTAGAGCACAGGCATAAGAGAGAGCAAAGAGCCGTTTACGGGCGCAAGTCGCGCGCACTATGAGTAAAGCGATGAGCAAGACCGCGACGAGGAGTAGAGCCGATAATGGGGAAGGGCGCTCTGGCAGCGTACGGGACGCGATCCAGCGAGAGAGAGCTAAGCCCCTCGATTAAGGGGTTAGGATGAGAAGAAGTGTCGAATCTGCCGATGCAGTCACGCACAAAGTCATCTAAAGTAGAGACCTGTGCGATCTTGCGAGCGGCAGTCGCCGAGGAAAACAAAGGTTTCCCAAGGATAGTCTTGATTACCCGATTCTCAAATCGCTGTAACGTAAGCCGCATGGCGCGAGAGATGGCCCTCCACCAGATTATAATCCCGTACGTTAGCACCGGGCGGATGCAGGCTTTAAAGATGTTAATACGAACGCGCCTTTTGAGAGGCGAGGAGGGCTTAAGGTGAGGAAGAAGGAACGAAAAAACCTTTTTGGTTTTGTTGAGCCTATCAGTTGCAGCATTGCCCCAATTCATCCTTCTGTCAATGAGAATGCCGAGGTATTTCACATCATTGGCCCATTTAATGGGAACGGAATTGACAAGGAGATTGGATTTGGGAATATCGTAAGACCGGGAGAAAAGGATTGCCTCTGTCTTGTCAGCATTTACGCAAAGCTTATAAGCCGAAAAGAAGGAAAGAATTTGGCTTAAATAAATTTGGAGACGCGAGATAGCCACTTCAGTCCTTGTGGAGGAAGTCATGAGAGCAGTATCGTCAGCAAAGAGATAGAGGGGACAGAATTGACACGTAGGAATGTCATTGATATAGATAGAGAATAGAGAGGGGCCAAGAAGAGAGCCCTGAGGAACCCCCGAGAGCACCCGCCGCCGAGACGAGCCAGCCCCATTAACGAAAACATACATAAAACGATCCTGGAGGTAGGATCGAATTAATTTAATTAGACCGATGTCGAGCCCGATTCTGACGAGCTTCATTAAGAGCGCGTCGTGCCAAACCGTATCAAACGCTTTAGAAATATCCAACAGAGCCATGACCGTCCGTCGCCTAGTGTTGACCTCATGAGCAACCCTCTGCGAGAGGCGGATGACCTGCTGGACAGCAGAATGAGCACCGCGGAAACCGAATTGTTGGTTTAAAATGATCTTATGCTCTGATAGGTGTTTGTTCACGGCACGTAAAATTAACGCCTCAAACACCTTGCTGATAACTGGGAGCAGCGAGATGGGGCGGTAGGAGGAGGCGGCCGAGGAGACTTTACCGGGCTTATGCACCGGGACGACCCGGGCCACCTTCCAAGCATCAGGGAAATAGCAAAGATTGCAAGCAGCACGAAATATGTAGTAGAGTTGCACGAATACGTTTTTACCTGAATGTTTCAAAATTAACGCGGTGACTCGATCACCCCCGGGGGCTTTCTTATTCTTAAGTTTGCCCACGAACTCCCGGATGGAGGCCGGAGACAGGTCAGCAAAGGCGCGGGTAGGAGCAACGTCATTTAATGAGAGAGACTCGATGAAGTTATTCACGCAAGGAGATAGGGGGGAGCTCATCTCAAAGGCCTCGAGGAAGACCGACTCAAATTGGTCGGCCAGTCTCTCGGCCTTCCCGATCGGATCGTAGATCGGGGCCCCCGAAGCAGAATGTAACGGAGGAAGAACGATTTTATTTTCGCGAGCCTTGATGCTCTGGAAAGTGGCCCAGAAGGTGTGGTCAGAGGTGGTGAACGACGCGAGCCTGTTGTTCCAGTCAGAATTCCGAAGTTTCGCGACGCGCGACTTAATGTCTCGAGAGTACTCGCGACTGAGTACGAAATAATGGTAAGCACCGGTGCGCTGCCAGTCTCTCCGAGCTGCATTGCGCGCGGCGATCAAGGATTTTATTAAAGAGTCATGAGCAAGGAATTTATGTCGCCCAACGGACGTGTCCACCCGAGCCGTGGCTCTGCGGTGGCACGCCATGAGGAAAGAAGTCAGTGCAGCGATCGCGTCGTCCACCTCCCCCCGCGTCGACAGACTACAGCGGATTCGCGGCGAGTTTGAGAGCTGAAAGAATTTCTTCCAGTCGGTGACAAAGTCAATCCCCGGGGGACACACGGTTCCGGAAGAAAAGTTAAGCATAACCGGGCTATGGTCGGAAGCCTCGCAGTCCAGGGTGCTACAATGCATCTCACGGCGAGATGACGTGACGAATATGTCGATAGTGGAGGGGGCCCCGCCCTGAGCGATACATGTCGGTGACGTAGGAGCGATAACGCGCAAACCGAAACGGTCCAGGTCGTCCGCAAGGAGTCTACCCCTACGATTTGCCCTTGCATTATTCCAAATGCGGTGCTTGGCGTTTAGATCACCCGCTATAACGAACGGGGACGCGAGGCGAAGTAGCGGGTCGAACATACCGGGTCGGTCAACAACACCCGTTGGAGGAACATACACGGCCGCGATGATGAGATTCGCGTTTTTGATCTTAACGAGGACAACCTCGATGCCAGGGTCAAGCCTCCTCGGCCTAGGCAAGACCTCGAAGTCAAGCATGTTTCGAACAAGGATCGCCACCCCGCCACCCCGCGGGCGGGGGGCGTCGGGGGGGCGATTCGCTCGGACAACCTCGATGCCAGGGTCAAGCCTCCTCGGCCTAGGCAAGACCTCGAAGTCAAGCATGTTTCGAACAAGGATCGCCACCCCGCCACCCCGCGGGCGGGGGGCGTCGGGGGGGCGATCCGCTCGGATCACGGCGTATTGGGGTACCGCGAAGACCTCACCGGGGTGGAGCCAAGTCTCCGTAACCGCGATAACGTCAAGTTGTCTCAAGGCAATGATGTGAAGGAGCTCGTTTCGTTTTGGTCGAATCGAGCGAACGTTCCATAAGAGAACATTTTTAAGGGACATTGGAGAGAACGGACCAAAAAGCCTGGAATTTTTCCGCGGTAGTACGGCAAGGTCGCAGCGCATCGATAAGACTGCGAACAATTTTAAACATAAGTCCCATGTCTACTAGAGAATTGAGCTCCTTCATTGAGTCGATCATATTGTCGAGAGAGGTGAGGTCGGGAGTAAGCGGAGCCGTGGGTGGTCGAACGGGTCCGCGGGACGAAATCTGTGCGTAGGTGAGGCCACGCGGGTCACGCGATGCAGGAGGAAAGGCCCGCGCGGGCACGGGGGGTGGAGCGATTGGTGCAGAAGATGGCACCGGGCGCGCAACCGGGCGACGCTGGAGGTAATTAGTGAGCTTTGAGCACTTAGAGTAATTTGCGGTGTGCCGCTCACCGCAGTTTACGCACGTCGGCAGGACGTCTGGCGCCTTATCGCACGCCGACGTGTGGTGGGCCCCCGCGCACTTAACGCATTTAGGGGCGAGGTAACAGTTCGTGGCCGAGTGACCAAAAGCCTGGCAGCGAAAGCATTGCGTGTAATTTTTTTTTGAGAAATACTTCTCCCAGTAAACCCGAACATAGAAAAGGAATCCGACTTTGTTAATCTCGCTAAATTTAGTTCCCGCCGCGAAGCTAACCCGGTACAAGATAGAATTGGGATTTTTAGTTGAAATCGCGTTACATGACAGGGGGGCGAGGCCCTGTTCCTTTAATTCATCGAGAATCTCGGTTGAATCAATCTGGGGAAGTCCCCGGAGCACGAAGGTGACTTTTTTTTCCTCGTTCATTGTGAACGTGAAGAAAGGAAGGTTCTTTTGCTGTAACATAGATTTGAGATCATGGAAGGACTCTACCTTGTCGAACTGAACGCGAATGCCCTGCTTCAGGACCTTCAGCTTGAACGTATTACCGTAAAGCGCGATCATGCGCTTCGTGAAGGTAGGGATCGCCTCGGAAAAATTACGGATATAGAGCGGCGGGGGGCGCTTTGCAACGTCAGCGCGGTCGCGGGAATTTACGCCGTCGTTTACCGCGGGAGGGGCGCGGGGGCCCCGAGGAGGCGCATGGGCCGCATCGGAGGGTAGACCACCGTTTTCGAACGAGATTTGAGTGGGCGAGGGAGGAGGATTATCCTTATCCTCAAACGCATCGAGCAGGTCAAAGCGATTAGAAACCGCGACGTTGAATTTAACCTTGCATGGTGGAGGGGCTTCCGTAGGCCGAGCAGGAGAGGGAGGGGGAAGGTTGATCGGCGCGGGCACGCGGGCCTTCTTCCGGGAGGGCTTCAAAGAGGGGGAAAGTGGCGCCGGCGCCGTACCACTGGCCTGCGCAGGCGAGGAAGAAGCAATGGCCGACGAATGGTTAAGTGAAGCAAGGGCCAATAATGGCCAATCGGGAAGAACGTCCACCGGTGCCTGAAGCGGCGAGGGTGGGGGGGTCACGTGCGCGGGGCGCTTATCACCTTTATCGCGCTTAAAAGAAGAGACCGTTGTAAAAGAGGCCAAGGAATCCGAGGGCGATTGAGCGCGCGAGGAGGGCGGGGTGCCTTCCGACATGTCGCGAGTCGACATGTCGTCAGGATTTTCGGGATCGAATTTGCTACCACTTTCGACGGGTGGGACGCCGGAAAAACCGCGTAATTGATTTAAGAATGCTTCACACTTATCTATTTTCGGTGGCCGAACCTCCGATGGGGTGTACTGAGAATGGCACGGGCAGTGTCCAATTGCACATCACGTCCGAGCGTAAAACTACGCGCGGAACCGGGAAATAGATTCACTCGGTGAATCGCAAGCGCCTTTTTTACACGGCCCCGAAGGGCGTAAGGAGGGTTAGGCCCTCGCCTATTCACTATATTTCACTAATTTATAATCGCACTTAGAAGGAAAGTTACGAACACGCACAAGAACAAAGCCGCACGTGGCACGAGCTACGGACAAAGAAGCGCCTTTGAAGGTTAGGTCGCACGCGGGAGCTCACGGAAGCACGTCCTATCGCGACGCCAGCCGGGACGCAAGTGGACTGCAGAAAGAACATAAAGCGGAGAAGGGGGGTTACTCCTGGTGTGAAAGCCCGGACCATGGAGAGGGCCTCTCTGATTTTTAGATTTATTTAAAGATAATTTGGTTTTAATTTTAGACATCACCGGAAAACCAAATCGTTACCGGCGATAAGACATTAATTATAAACCTTAGACTAATTGAGAGCCCCCAAAGGGGCTCGGCGATTAATTGTCGCCCGTAGCAATAACCACAAACCAAAAGGCAAAACGAAAAATAGAAAAGAAAACTAAAAGAAAATGAAAAGTATTAGATAACTAAATGTAAGGATGAGGTGGGACGCGCGAGTACGTGAAATTAAATTAGAGTTCAATACCGAAGACCGAATGTACCGTAACCGGCACAACAGCACTATGGACGGAGCGACGCGTAAATACGTCCGCACGCTCCGAGTACTCAGGAGCGACTGGTGGAGTCGAATGAATTCCTTTTTTTTTTTTTTTTTTTTGCATTAAGTAATTGAAAGGACAGTTCAAAAAAGCAACAATGTCCTGCCCCTCCATCATTAGAAGTACCTATTGACCGTGGCCAATTTACCTTCTTGCTTATTGTGTAGTGGGGTTACCTACCAATGTGGTATTATAATTAGCTTTAAGTTATACAGGGTGTCCCACAACTGGGGTCGCACCCGGAAATGGGCGATAGCTGAGGTGATTCTGAACGACATTTTCCTTTGCGAAAATGTTGTCCGAGGCTTCATTTTTGAATTATTAAGGAAAAACACCGGCGTATGAGAGCGCGCGTAGAGCCCGCGCTCAAGGCCGTGCGCTCTCCACTCACTGCGCCCGAGCATGATCGTGGACGGGCGCACCGCGGTGGTATGGCACGAAGCGTCGGTCGAAAATTATGTCGACCAACAATTACAGAATGACCTCAGATATCCATTAGTCATGCACAATCAATAAAATAATTAGTCATTATTCGTGTAATGGTAACAAATCGATTAAGTAATAATTAACATTCGATTTAACAAATCGAAATATGCTCAAAAACCTTCATTCGTTATTTAAAGTCAACGCGAAATGAGATCTCGAAAATGATTTTTTTTAACTATTAAGAAAAAGCTTTCCGAATCAAACAAGAATTGTTTTCTATTAAACGAATAATGATTACAATAGAATAATGTACAATGTTATTACTCACAGTCGTCGATGAAAGCAGATCGCTGTCGCAGGATCATTCGGCCGATCCCGACCTTTCCAAGAATACGTAGCGCGGAACAGCTGATCCGAGCAGAGTCCCGGGCGGGTCACAGAACTCGCGTCACTACACACTCACTATCGCTCTCGATACTCCTGTCGAGTGATTCGTGTCTCATGTGTGAATTATTGATAATCCATTGTTTAATCCTGAAAGAGGACGCTTCGCGCGGGTTGCACCGATCCGTTAGAATGAAGTCTAGACGCAAAACGTCGAAAACTTTTCGCACTTGGAGGTATTTGATCGGGATACCTCTCACAGTACCGCTGTGCAGCAAGCACAGCATTACCGTCACACTGCGCAAAGACGAAGAACATATTATAATATTCCGCGTTCGACCGATTCATCGTAAAAAACACGCTATCCTTTGCTTATGAGGACGAAGAATCGACTAACTCGTCGTTGTCGTTCGTTTCTTCCAAACGCATCTTTATGGCAATGCTGCTGTTGATGTGGTAGAGAAAGTTTCTAAGTGTGGAATATGCGATAAGATTGTTTGATCCTCGTCGAGCCTGATGCGGGGAGTTTAAATGCGCTACCGTCGAATCGACGACGCAGTCGATTCCTTGAAATTTCTGACGAACGCCGAGCGCGACGCCGACGTGTGTGCGTAACGTGTGAGCGATCTAGTGTTCTGTATGATGTGTGTGTACGTACATCAGTGTACAAGGAACAGACACAGTTCTCCTTCGGTCATTCGACTGAATACGTCGTTTTAGTAAATCGCAGTGCCAAAAAATGTTATAAAATGCGTTACAGTGCGTTTGCTGAGATAGAAATCGCACACGTGGAGTCTCCTCTTTGAGGATTAAACAATGGATTATCAATAATTCACACGTGAGACACGAATCACTCGACAGGAGTATCGAGAGCGATAGTAAGTGTGTAGTGACGCGAGTTTTGTGACCCGCCCGGGACTCTGCTCGGATCAGCTGTTCCGCGGTACGTATTCTTGGAAAGGTCGGGATCGGCCGAATGATCCTGCGACAGCGATCTGCTTTCATCGACGACTGTGAGTAATAACATTCTACATTAATCTATTGTAATCATTATTCGTTTAATAGAAAACAATTCTTGTTTGATTCGGAAAGCTTTTTCTTAATAATTAAAAAAAATCATTTTCGAGATCTCATTTCGCGTTGATTTTAAATAACGAATAAAAGTTTTTGAGCATATTTCGATTTGTTAAATCGAATGTTAATTATTACTTAATCGATTTGTTACCATTACACGAATAATGACTAATTATTTTATTAATTGTGACTAATGGATATCTGAGGTCATTCTGTAATTGTTGGTCGACATAATTTTCGACCGACGCTTCGTGCCATACCACCGCGGTGCGCCCGTCCACGATCATGCTCGGGCGCAGTGAGTGGAGAGCGCACGGCCCTGAGCGCGGGCTCTACGCGCGCTCTCATACGCCGGTGTTTTTCCTTAATAATTCAAAAATGAAGCCTTGGACAACATTTTCGCAAAGGAAAATGTCGTTCAGAATCATCTCAGCTATCGCCCATTTCCGGGTGCGACCCCAGTTGTGGGACACCCTGTATAGGGGAAAGAATTTCAAAAAAAACCCTAGGAATGAGACATGATTCTAAGTTAATTATATTTAGTGAGCCTTAGTACTTATAATATTATATTTAAGTAGTTCTTTAAGTTGTTTTGTTTAATGCCTTGGGTATTATGGTATTGTAGATTGGATGTTTTATTACCAGAGAAGTCGCACCGAAGCCTCCCAGTTCTGCCCGCAGGGTAGAGTGGGAAGCGGGGGTAAGGGTGCGCTCTTCGCCCAAGTTCAACCGAACTTAGCGGAAGAGCTCTGAGAGGTGCAATTGCACCTTTTTTTTTTTTTTTTTTACGGTTATTTCCCAGTAATGGGGAGCGGGATTTTAATCCTGTAAGGCTTGACATCCTTGTTCAAAAGATTCATTATGTCATGCATTACAGGGTTTATGAATTCTGTGTTAGAGAAGGTCTCTATGTGAGCCTTTAGTAGGTCGTCCAGCACAGGGATATTGGCCCGCTCATGCAGTTTTCTAATGGACAGTTTAGCGCTCAGTGGTGTATTTAAAATAAAACGTAGGATTTTGTTTTGGAAAATTTGTAATTTTTTTCTAATGTAATTGGGGACAGCTCTCCACCAGATTATTGCTCCATAGAGCAGGACCAGCCGTACGCAGGTAGTATAAATCGATACCCTTACCCGTGCCCTCAATAAAGAGGAGGGACTCATGTGGGGGATTAGTTGAGAATAGACTGCGCGCGCTTTGTGGAGGCGCTCCATGGCAGCGTGCGACCAATCAGATCTTGAGTGGAGGACTATCCCCAGGTACGTGACCCTAGGAGACCAGTTGATCCTCGTCTGGCCGATACGCAGTTTGTGCAGATAGGATCGCGCGTTCTTTTTGTGTTTGGTGGTAAAGACAATGGCGTCTGTTTTGTCCGGATTGGTATTTAACTTCCAGTTATCAAAGAATTGTATAACTATGTCCAAGTATCGCTGAAGTTTGTCGATGGCTGTGTTACATATAAATGAGGATGAATAGAGTGCAGTGTCGTCCGCAAATAAAAATAGTTCAGAATCTTTAATTGTGGGGATATCATTTATAAAAATATTAAACAATAAGGGGCCTAATATGGATCCTTGCGGGACCCCAGTTGCAATGTTGCAGTAGGACGAGCTTGCACCAGCCAGTTTGACGTAAAATTGTCGATTTTTTAGATAAGATTTTAAGATTAAAATGGTAGATAAGTTTATACCAATTCGGTCAAGCTTATACAGCAGCGCATCATGCCAGACAGAATCAAAAGCCTTTGACAGATCCAGAAGGACAAGCGTTGAGGATCTATTAATATTCAGTTCATGTGAAATGTGCCTAGCAAGACGTGTGACTTGCTGAACACAGGACTGACCCCTTCGAAAACCAAACTGTTGGTTGATTATAATGAAGTGAGTATTGAGATGGTACAGCATCGCGTCAGAGATTACAGCCTCAAGCAGCTTGCCTATTACAGGTAATAAGGAGATAGGCCTGTATGGAGTCGAATGAATTCCTTTGCAAAACTAGCTGTATTTATATGGTAGTCCTGTTCCTTCCATCGACCAATCAGCGATCATGTCGAAGGGCAGGACTACCGCCGGACGCGTCCGCTTGTTTTCGTGTACCGTTAGGTGTTCTTTTGCGCGCTCCGCTTACCGGGTTTTCCAAATTAAATTTCGTGTCGCCGAGGCGAGCGAAATTGCTTATACTTTCTCCGACCTGTAAAGGTAAGGCGGCAGCGTTTATCGCTTGTCCTATTGCTTCCCCGAGTTTTTGCAATTATTCCGTCGCCTTTTGTCCGTTTCGAAGCGATTGAGAATGTTAATTTTCTCCGTCCTGTAAGGGTAAGGCGGCGTTGTTTGTCGGTTTATTGCTGTCTTACTCTTTTGGGACCTCAGCGTTCGCGCCTGGTACCGCAGGTAAGCGAAGCGCACGTGGCCAGGTTCTAAGGGGGAGGTAGTGGTTATTCTATACGCATGTAGCGTATAACAAGTCCCCCCCGCTTTGGAGAACCTGGCGCGGGCGTGTGTATGTTGTATACGTGTGTGTGGTGTCTGTGTTCCTTAGTTAATGGTTCTTATCTACTAGAGTATATAGTGATTATTAGTTTCTAAAGTTGAGAAAAAATAAAAATGAATATAAAAAAAGAAAATAGGAAAAAAAACAAAGTATGTAAGATTGATTTGGCATCTCTCCACGCTTGCACACGTTTCATTCATACCACTAATGGCCACTTTTGCACTTTTCTGAGCGTTTGATTTTGGGGGGGGGGGGGGTGATGAATGTCTTATCACATTTCATTGTGTTCACATAAAATGAAAAGGAAAGGGGGGGGGGGTGAGGGTGCACTTTTCACACACTAGTTTCGTTACACTGGCGTCGCTCGTTCCTTGTCTGGGCGAGCGATGTGCTGCCTATCCCTCCGAACCTGCGCCGTGTGTGTGTGCTTCCTCTTTTCCCGTTGCGGCCTCCTCGTATGAAGGTGGTGGTGTCTGCGTGTGGTGCCGCATTCCCCGCTCTATGTCCGCGTCCATGGCTTCGTCTCTCCTTGTTGGCGTGGTGTATGCCGCGACGATGGTCCCCAGGACCGCTCCTGCCCATACGTCCACCCAATGGTGTTGGTAGGTCCTGACCCTGGTGGTGGCAGTTGCGAGGGCGTTTATCGTCGCGACGGTCACCAAGAACATCCTGCTTCCTCTTGATGAGGTTATGGCGGTGCTCCGGTGTAACGCCAAGCCGAGGTACACTAGCACGTGTACCGCCATGGCCGTATGCCCGGATGGGAGCGATTGTCTTGCGTCTAAGACGCGCTCTGATGTAATCATGTCCCCCAGACACGCGTACTCCGTGATGTGCGTGGTCCCATTGCAGGGTGGAGGCTGGCCCACCGCGAGAAAATGCGGGCGGCTCGCCCGCCGCTCTTTTCCCCACTTCCGTGAGGACAGCGGTTGTCGCCGCGCTAACGGTGAATCGGATCACTACTTTTACTGCTCGTAGGCTGACCTGTTGATTCTCCTCCTCCTGTGCTCGGGCTGCGAAAATGTCTGCCGTTGCCATGAGTGCGAGCAGTCCACTCGGTATGATGACGTCAATTATTGTCACCATGTGTAAGGACATGGGGTCCTCTATGTACGGGTACGCGATGCTGAGATCCCCGCATGTGTATCCGCGGCGTGCTGGTCGCCATAGCGTCCTCGCTGCTACCCATGCCAGGATGAGGGCCGCCAGACCGATCATCTCTGTTACAAATGGGAGATTTTTTAGTGCCATGTCGTCGTTTTGTTGCAGTTTCCGTGACTGATGGCCTTTCCTGTCTCGAGCCTTCCTTTATATGCCCACTCCTCCTTCCGGCTATCCTTGCGCTCCTCCTGGGTGGTTGCGTGGGGGTTGCGTCTTCTTGCGGATTGCGTCCTCCGTTATCTCCGGGCTTTCCCTTTTTTTTATCTGGTCCTTTGGTGTCCTCGCCCGTGCGTTCTGGCCGCATCTGGTTTGCGTGTATTTTCACCCGCTCCCCTCTTCGTTCCACGAGGTATATCTCCCCGCCGCAGTGCTCGTGGATTTTGAAGGGTCCTTCCCAGGGACGATCCAAGTGAGCGTTGTATTTTGCTGCGGCGTTCGATAATCGGTGGTTTCGGATGTACATACTTTTCCGCTGCCGATATTTCTTCGTGTCCCGCGTGCGTGTCCGTTGTCAGTGGGAGTCGCCAGTCCCCCGGGCGTGGGAGGTCGTATCCCAATAAAACCTCGCTGGGAGTCCTCCCTGTGGCGGCGTTTCTGCGGGGCCGCATTTGGAACATAATGTTCGGGATATGTTTGTCCCATTCCCTCTGTCGTTCCGGTGTTAGGTCCACGCGGAGCCCCTTCTTAATCTCTTGGTTTCTCCGCTCTGTTGGATTTGCGCGCGGATGGTAGATGGGGGTGGTCCATGTGTTGGTACCCCACCGATCGCACGCCTCCTCCCAGCTTCTGCTCCGGAAGCACGGCCCGTTATCGGTGAGGACGTTTTTTAGAAATCCGCAGCGGGGGTAGGACCTGGTCTTCCAGAGCCCTTATCGCCGTCTCTGATAAGGCGTCGCGGACCGGAATGGCTTCGACCCATCGGCTGAATAGATCCGTGGCCACGACTAGGTGACGGGCTCCCTTGCTCGAGAGGGGGGTAAGGCCCCATCAGGTCCACGGCCATCGTCTCCCACGGTTGCTTCGTCGTGTGTGGGCGGAGCGGGGTGGCACTGGTGTGCCGTCGCGGTTTCACGCATTGGCATACGCGGCAGCTTCTCACGTGCGCCCGTACGTCGCGGCGTACGTCGCGCCAGTGGAAGCGTGCCGTTATCGCTTTCAAAGTCTCATCCATCCCGGGGTGCCCCGCTTGTGGTCCGTCGTGGTAATCGTGAAGCACTCGTTGAACGAGTTTTCGTGGAACCACATATGCCCACGGTCTTACGGGGCGCCCGGTTTGGTGCCACAGCCCTCGATCATCCATGTAATACTGCGCGTAAAAGTGGGGATCGGAGGCCGGGTGGCGGTGGGCGATAAGCCAGCGGTCGATTAACCTTGCGACCGCCTTGTCCTCCTGTTGCGCCCCCACCCACTCAGGTGTTAGTTCGGCGCACGTTATGTTGCACACAGTCGTGTGGGTGTTGGTCCCCTCGTCGGGTGGGAATAACGGCTCCGCGTCGTCGGCTGGTTCGGCGTGGTCCCTCCCGGTGGGTTGCCGCGAAAGTGCGTCCGCGAGCTTGTTCTCTTTCCCGGGGCAGTGCTCGATCTTGAAACTGAACTCCTGTAACAGGAGGGTCCATCGGGTGAGTTTTGCTCGGGCGTCCTTTGTCTGCTACAACCATGTGAGCGCTCGGCTCCTCTAAGTACATACGGTACCTGCGGATTGCCCATTTCACTGCTAAGCACTCCTGCTCGTTGTAGTGATACCTGTTTTCCGCGGCATTGAACTTTGCGCTCGCGTAGGAGATGATTTTCCGCTCTCCTCCCGTGTCTTCCTGGTAGAGCACCCCCCCCCCCCCTCCCCCATTCCCGCGCTGCTTGCGTCCGTCTGTAGTATGTATGGCAGCGTCTTATCCGGTCTGCTCAGCGTGGGAGTGTTTAAGAATGCTCTTTTTGTGGCCTCGAACACTTCCTGTATCGCTGGCCCCCACTTCCACGGCGTTTTGTTTGCCAACAGATTGGTCAGCGGTGCGGTGATTGTTGAGAAGTGTGGGATGTACTCCCTCAACCAATTGCAGGTACCTAAGAATTGCCGCAGTTGTTTCCGATTTCGCGGCGCGGGCGCGTTCGCGATGGCTTGTAGGTGTTCCGTACTCGCCTCGTTCCCCACTCCAGTGGCGATGCGCCCCAGAAACGGTAGCCTCGTGGCCCCGAATTTGCATTTGTGGATCGCGCACGTGAGGCCATGTATCCTCAGTCTCTCCAGTACGAGGCTGAGGTGATAAAGGTGCGGTTGCCAATCGTCAGAGTACACGATAATGTCATCGAGGTACGCTATGCAGAACTTTTGCAGGTATCCGCTGAGGACTTCCTGATTCATCAGGCGCTGAAACGTGGCTGGAGCATTCTTGAGGCCGAACGGCATGATTCGGAACTGATATTGCCGACCAACCGGTGCGGCGAAGGCGGTCATTTGTTTTGCGCATTCGTCCATGGGAATCTGCCAGTATCCGCTTCGCAAGTCGATCGTGCTGAATACTCTTGCCTTCCCCAGTTCCTTGAGCGTCTCGTGAACCATCGGCATTGGCTGGGCGGCGTCCTTTGTGATGGTGTTCAGGCGTCGGTAGTCTACGTAGAATCGCGCCCCCCCGTCCTTTTTCCGTACGATCACGATTGGTGAGTAGTACGGGGAGTTCGCGGGCTATCATGATTTTTCGGTCCAGCATCTCCTTGATCTGGGTTCGTATCACCTCCCGTTTTTCCGGTGAATAATGGTAGGCCATTATAATAATTATATGCCATTTTTAGGGACAAGAGGAAGAGTACCCAGAAAATATAATCTAGAGTTTTGTCAAATTCATAAGTGCCTAACAAATATGGATGTAGAAATTTGGGGATCAATTTTGAAGTAAATGTACAACAATAATTTACATATCTATAGGTTTGATATAATTTAATGAGGGCAGATAAGAAAAAAGCTATGAAGATAGAGTTAATCATCTTCTTCCGGGGTATTTGAATCTCTATAATTTTTCTTTCTTCGAGACTTTCTTGCCTTCTTCTCCCTATGGCAGTGCCTTTACCGGCGCTTCACTGGTGAGCTCGATTTCGTGTTTTGTCGAGCGCGTTTGGCGAAGCGTGCCCTGTCCGTCGAATATCTCCGCGTAGGCCCGGATTAAGTCGTAAAACCGTCCCTGCCACGTGGCCGGCAACTCCTGGCTAATCGTATTCGGGTCTATCGCTTGTTTTCCTTGTGTCCTGGCGCGGGGATGACAATAAACGTGTACCCGCTCCCTCGTTCCTAAATAAAGATAACACTCCCCGTGGTCTTGTACGGCCGCGTTTTCCCGGAGCCACTTGTGCCCGAGAATCATCTCTTCTCGCAACTCCCTGCTCACGAGGAACTCCCCGGCAAAGGGTTGCCCTTGGATGCGGAATTGTAGCTCCATCCTTCCGTCTAACGGCATCACGCCTCCTGTGGAGGCCAACTTGGCTTCCCTTATCGATGGTCGTATCCTCCGCTGATCCGTCTCTCCTAGGGCGTCGTATCTGATAAGGTTATCGGTGGCCGCCGGGTCTACCAGTGCGAGTATGTCGCGGCCGTCTATCTGTACCGGGGTCCGGGGGAGGGTGTCGTCCTTCGTGAGGGCCATGCTTATTGCGACGTCGCGTTGTTCTTGGCGGCCCTCTCGCCGATCGCCTCCCGCCAGTTTTCCGAGGGCTGCTCATCGCGGGTCTGTAGAGTAGGACAGTCCTTGTGAAAGTGGAATTCTGGGCAGAACCGGCACTTCGGAAGGTTATTGGTCCTCCGGGGTGGTGCTTCCACGACCGCGGGAGCCCGCGGTTTTTCTGCCTTTCTCAATCCGGCGAGTTCGCCCTCGTCGTGCTCCGCCTCGGTGGCGTATGTCATCAGATCCGCGAAGGTTCGTGGCGCCGCGATGCGAATGGTTCGTCGAAGGGTCGGGCAGAGCCCTTCGAGGAGTAGCGCGGTCCTTTCAGCCTCCGTCATCAGTGGTTGTACCCGTCGTGCCACCTGGTATTTCTGTTGGATATATACCGCCGTGGGCTCCTTCTCCCCTTGCTTCCGCGAGAACACCGTGGCGTTGAGGCGGGCACGTGCCGCTGTGTCGTCGAACCTCTTCCGGAGGAGATCCTGGAATTCCTCCCACGCGAAGGTCGTCCCCTGATAACAGGCCCACCACCTCTGGGCCTCGTCCCGTAGGCCTTTCCCGGCCATTTTTGTCCAATGTTTTGGATCGACGGGGGTTTGCGCGAAGTAGTCTTCGCATTCCCGGAAAAATACTTCCGGGTCCTCGTGATCCTTGCCGCCGTATTCCGGGGCGGGTGGTGCGGGTGCCCGCATGGCTCAGGCCAGAATCCTTAGTTTCGTGGTCGTGAGATTCCGTCCGATATTGATGACGGGAACATCGGTTACCGCGGCGCGGTTGTGTTGAGCGGGCGAACTCGGTTCGAAATCCATCTCGCTATCCGAGAAGAAAACGCGGTTTGGCGAGATCGCTGCTGTCTGATTAAGGTTGGGCGCCACCGGGTGTTGTTGTCCACTCCCGGAAGTGGAGCGTCGTAGGGCGGGGGTGGGTGCCCTCGTGCCTTCGGACCCTGAATGGGAAGGCGGCGTCTTCCGTGGGGATGTCGCGACTTTGCGTGTCGGCGTCCTTTTCGCCTTCCTTGTGAGTGGTGTGCGCTTGGTGAGCATCTCAGGGTCGTTGGAGACGCGTGCGGTCTCTTGCATTATCGGGGTACGGGTGATAATCGTACCACCGTTCTCTTATGCTTTCGAACGCTGCTTATTCGGGAGGCCCCACGTTGGGCGCCAATTTGTTTTCCGCCCGGTTGTTTCGTGGGTCGGAGGGCACGGTGGGCCGAGCGCGGGTGATCGCGGTGCGGCGGGGGTCACTCGCGGGGAGGACCGAATACTGTTGCGGATCGATCGCCGGGACGTCGGTAGGTCGAAGGATCCACGGAGTCGTGACACTCGCGGGGCACGGCGCGATGTCTCGTTCGGACGGCGCGGCGGTCCGAAGAGGTGCCGGAGAAGACGATCTCGGGCGTGAGGGTCGCGGCCCGCGAGGCGCGATCGGTCGCTCGGTGACCCCGCGGCCCGAAGTCACGGATACTCCGGTTACGTGTAGCTGCACGGCTACCTCTGTGTCGATGGTGTCGTGGGAGGTGCCACGACGTGAGACTCCGCGGGGCAGGAAGCCGCGGTCGGACACAGGAGAGGGAGAGGGGAGACGGGGAGAGGAACGGTGACCTCCGCGGTGGGATGCACCGCGGTGGGATGATGAGGAGGCGTTGGTGGTGGAAGGGTAGGAATGCTAGGTTGTGGGTAATAAGGAGCCGGGGCTAGCTGCGAGGGCAGGGGAAGGAGTGGAGGTCGAGGAGAGGCGGCTTTCGCAAAGGGGTACGTCGCGTTGGGGGGAGGCTGTGGGTGCGCTGCAAGTTCCTCTGGAGGACCTGGGCGTAATAACGCCGCCGTTTCACACCGCTGCGTTTCGGCATACGGGCGAACGACGATGCGGAGGTGGGTCTTGAAGGTGGATGTGTGGTACGGGCGCCTCCGAAGAGGAGCGCTTTGTGAGTGACTGTGTGATACGGGCGCCTCCGAAGAGGAGCGCTTTGTGAGTGAATGTGTGATACGGGCGCCTCCGAAGAGGAGCGCTTTGTGAATGACTGTGTGCTACGGGCGCCTTCGAAGAGGAGCGCTTTGTGGGTGAATGTGTGCTACGGGCGCCTCCGAAGAGGAGCGCTTTGTGAGTGACTGCGTGCTACGGGCGCCTCCGAAGAGGAGCGCTTTGTGAGTGATGGTGAGATACGGGTACTTCCGAAGAGAAGGGCTTGGTGAGTGATTGGAAAGGGGTGAATGAGGTCTGAGATGTGAGAGTGGTGACGGATGGACCGCGTCCCTGGTACTGGCGATCGGAGAGATCGCGTATTCACTGTGAGATTGACTGTTCTGGTAGAACTGACTTTTATTCTTGTGCGTGTGCTGGCAAGAGTTAGAGTTGAATGAATTCATTTTTTTTTTTTTTTAAAGTTAGCAAAAAGGTAATGAAGAGGGGACTCAAAAGAGCGACTAAGTCACCTCAACATTATAAGAAACGTATCTAAGAGCTGTTGCCCTTTTACCGTTTACCAGAAAGTAAAGAAATGATGTTATCAGCCTGTAGTTAATATACTGTAGTAAAACCTAAAGTGAAAAGAGGAAAATATTGCAAAAAAAACCTCTAGGACTGAAGGAATGAATAAAAGAAGAAAAAATAAGAAAAGTATCTGTGATTTTTGGAAAGGACCCAAAAAAGAAAATCGTACAAGGAGATTAGGTGAACTTGCCATGCACCAGGTGCCTCCTGGCTCCTACGATCGTAGGAGGGGAAGCGATGGAAAGGAGTGTGCACCTTCGCAGAATTCAGCAAGTGAATCACGCAGAAGGAGGGCAGCTCACCGAGGAAACAACCATGACTGAGTAAGTAGATTAATGATCAGAAATGAAAAGGAAAATGATAATGATAGAAAGAAAGAAAGAAAGAAAGAAATATATTTGCTAATGCCTTGAGACCGTGGGTCCCATAAGGCATCACACACCAAAATACAAGCATAAGCAACGCAACATACAAAAATTGTGCACAAACGCACAACCAAGGTAATCTAACCTAAACTAAAACTAAAAATACACAAAAAAATACACTAAAAACAATCAAACTCAGCTCCCAAAAGAAAAACATATAATTTCGCAGCAAACTCCCCAGGCGACCGAGCATCTCGCACACCATCCGGAAGCAAGTTCCACTGATTTGCCGCGGTAGCTAAAAAAGAATATAGCATAGCATCTGTCCTACAAGAAGGCAGCACAATATCTCCAGCACGAGAACGCGTCGCATGCGCACGCACCTCAGGCACAAAAAGAAACCTTTTAAAGAGAAAGGTAGGACGCCTATGGAAAATAATATCAAAAGTTCTACGGCAAACAATATAGTTCCTCCTGCGATTTGCAGTGAGCCACCCGAGATGCTCCCGATGAGGAGAAAAAATGTGCTCGAATCTACTGACATCCATGACAAAACGAATGCATCGATTCAAGGCCCCATCCAAGATGCTATTGACCTCATTTGACGCGTCCGTCAGTAGCTCGCAACAATAATCTAAATGAGGGAAAATGAGCGCAGTCACAAGCTTACGACGCAGCGAAGCAGGAAAAAGATGCCTATTAAGCTTGAGTAGATGAAGCATCCTACTAGCCTTATTAGCTACCGCAATGGCATGTTCGCGCCAACACAGCGAAGAGGTAATATTAACGCCCAGCAACTTAACAGAGCGAACAAAAGGCACAGGGGTGCCGTCCACGATCACCATAGGCAAAATCCGGTCATAAACCTCATTTACATATCTGCGGCTGCCAAGCATAATGCATCTTGTCTTCTGGCTATTTAGTGCAAGAAAATTAGAGTCCGCCCAAGCGCAGACACCGCGAATGGCTTCGTTAAGCCTACAAATAGCATCAGAGACCTCCTCAGGAAAACAATGCAAGTAAACCTGTAAGTCATCTGCATAAAAACTATATCTAAAGCACGAAAGTAGAACATCACAAAAATCAGATACATAAATGCAAAAAAGAAGTGGACCTAAGACCGAACCCTGAGGCACTCCAGAACCCACAGGAGCCCAGGAAGACAACTGCCCGTCAGCTCCACGAACAGCCTGCCTTCTACCACACAACTAGGAAGCAAACCACCGCAGAACCGACTGAGACACCCCACGCTTCCGTAGCTTAGAAATAAGGACACCATGATGCACTCTATCGAAAGCCTTAGAAAAATCAAAAGAAACCAGAATTGTAATTTTCCTGGCATCAATAGCAGACCTCACGTCTTCAAGCACTCGAAGCAAGGCAGAATATGTATCATGGTGCTTTCTGTAGGCCGACTGACAATCATCAAAAAACTGATTTGTTTCCAGGAATTCCGACAACTGCACGGCTACAACTTTCTCTATAACCTTAGACAGCGCACATAGTAAAGAAATGGGTCTAAAATCAGAGGGCAGCAGAGGATGATTTGATTTAGGTATCGGTACTACAATAGCCGACTTCCAAAGAAGAGGAAAGTGACAGAGAGAAAGAGATCTATTAAGCAATTCAAGAATAATAGGAAAAGAAACAGGAAGAGACTTTAAAATGAGTGAAATAGGGAGACCATCAACACCAGACGCATCCGACTGAGAAGCATGAAGAGCCTTAAGCAAATCATCAGGAAATATATACTTAAAATAGAAAAGATCATCACCATAAGAACCAGAGCCATCAAGCTGGCCAACATCAAGGCCAGAAGAGGAAGCAGACGAGGCAGATAGGAAAGAACAGTTAAGGTCATTTAAGTCAAGGCCTTCAGGTACCGAAGAAGCACTACCCTTAGTCTTGGTGAGCCCCAGAGAACGTAACTTAGTCCACAACATATTAGCCGTCGGGGCCTGAGAGAGAGCCTCAGAAAAGTGCACCCTTTTAGCATCTCTGATAACGCGCTTGACGTTATTTCTGCACACACGAAAAGCCTCCCAGTCAGAGGGGTTCCTTGTTCTCAGGTACCTTTTCCTCAGCTTATCCCGATCCTTCATGCGCTCTCTTACACTGTTTGATAACCAAGGAGCAGGCTTATAAGCACGACGTATCAATCTCCAAGGCGCATGCAAATCATAACAAGCAGTAAGGTCTGAGCTGAACGAGGCCACAGCGCCATCGAAATCAGACATCTGAAGGCAAGAATGCAACAATTCATCAGCTGACTGCAGAAAATCAGCCTCATGAAAATTACGAAAATCACGCCGCCGCAAAGAAGTCCACCCAAGGCTAGGCGCACTCACATCAAGAGTGACATAAATGAGGTCGTGATTCGATAGGAAAGACACCGCAGTCTGACCATAATCACGCACCTTCTCCAAATCATCGACAATCCCCAGATCAATTGCTGTGTGGCTGGAGACTGTGTGGTGAGTAGGAAAATACGGAATAAGATGCAACGCATTGGAGTCAAGGAAATCACGAAACTTAGCAGAGTCATGAGAGACCACGCCAATATTAATATTAAAATCGCCCAAAATCACCACACTTTGATAGTCAAAAGCCAAATCAGCAATATGACACTTCAAGTCATCCAGGTAACCAGCCTTAGGAGGACGATACACTACACCTACCAGGGTCTTAGGGACAGAGCAAGCAGATACCTCCAGTAATAAAAATTCAGGACGTCTGCAGTAAGTACCTCCTGAGGTAGCCAAAATACGACTACTGAACGACTGATGAATGAACACCGCAACACCACCACCCCTCGCGCCAACTCTGTCACACCGCAACAAATTATAATTCGCCAAAGCAACATAACAGTCCGGCACACGATCAGAAAGCCATGTCTCTGACATACAAATAACGTGAAAACAGTTGACAGAGAAGAAGTGGCGGAATTCATCCAGATGAGCTACCAACGATTGACAATTTACGTGACAAATCTTTAACCCTATCAATGAATTATCCATCATAGTCAATACGTGCTGCCTTGTCCCTAACACGCCTCATTAAAATAGCACATTTGGTGACATCGAATGCCTTATGCTTAACAGCCGCAAGTTTCGCCTCCTTACAATTGTGACAAACAAAGTCAGCCGCAGACTTCACACAGTTAACTGTGACATGATCACCCGCGCACCTACCACATTTAGCAGGATTCTTGCAATCCTTCGCAACATGACCAAACGCAAGACAACGGAAACACTGGAGAACCCGCAAGTGATCCTCCACTCTACATGATCTCCAAGGTAAAAATACTTTCCCTTGGTCAAGCAATTTTTTGCGGCACAACGCATTAGTCTCAAAGACTACACTAGAGACATCACTATTTGGCCGTGGAGGATAACGATAGACAACAGTTAACTTAATATCATTAACGCCATCTAAGTTCAATTTCTTAATCGAGTCACAAAGCTCACTATTGTTCATGTCAACAGGAACACTGCGCACAACCATACGCGGACTTAACCGCTCCTTGTCCTTAATTTCAAGCCCAGCAGCACGCAGGGTGCTGCACTCCCTCAGATTGCCAATATCACATTTTGAGGCAATCACACGCACACTATTGTTTCTAGAGTTAACAACCCGATTCACTCGCAAATCAGTCTCCCGCAGATCAACAGACTTAATCAAGGCAGCTCGCGTGTCATCAGCACTCTTAAATTTGCTAGTAGAGCTCGAAAGCGGTCCCACGACGAAACTGACCGAAGCAGGCAACGCCACCGAATGACCCCGAGGCAATACGACCTTGTTGGCACGAGAAGGCACCCCTGAAGCAGCAGCCGCATAAGACACGCCAGTGCCTCCATTCGACGCAGGACTGAGCTCAACCTTAACGGCCTCCCTCACAGCTTCCCGGAACTCCGCGCACAGAGATCTCTTCACAGAAGCCTCAATTTTCTCCCTGACCTTGATGGACGCCAGAACCTCCAGATAGGCAGAAGAGATGAAGTTCACCGCTCCCTGCAGATCATGCATAGCACCCTCCAGCAGCCTCTTCTTGTCTATCTGCTCCTTGCTGGACAAGAGAAAAGAGAAAGCCTCCTTCGTCTTCTCTTTTAATGAAGACAGCATCTCAATGACATCCTCCCTTGTAAGCGCTGGATCAAGGGCCTCCTCATAATCGGACCCACTACTATGCCTCTTTGCAGCCATGGCACCGCCAACAGATGTCGCCATCGACGACAGCCGCTACGACGGCCCACACACGAGATGGCACCACAAGCAACCTCCAACTTCTCGGAAAACCGCCGTTCCAGGAACACGTGGCCGAAACGGAAAGTGAGGTTAGGCCCCAAGAAATGCAGAACATGCAGCAACAGATGAATAGAATCCCAAAGCTTATATCGGAATTAAAAGCGCATTCCAAGAGCTCCAAGAAGAGCTGAAAAGAAAGCAGCAAAACCGCAGAAGCAGTAAAAAGTCCACACAGAAAGTAAGAGCGTGAGCATGCACATTAGAAACGTACGTACCTCGCAAGAGAGAGAGAATGTAATCGAAACACTAATTACTATAACGGTAATTCGGGAAGCCCAATTGCTCGATAAAAGAATAAATACGGTAAGTGATATTTATTGAAATAAATAACGCGGTACAATATTATTCTTTACGAGCGTCACAAAATCCCGATCGCGACCTTTAAAACTTCGGCCCGAGAGACGTCGACTCACTCGCGATAACCAACAAGAACAAAGGGTCAGGCCGCCTTTGTCGCGCGCGATCCTGCTTCCTACACCGCACACGACGGTAAATCCCGCCCGCGCTCACGTCAGACTGCCGAAATACCAATGTCTGCGGGAGCCGCGGTAACCAAAAAACCAAAACGAGATAAATCCGGTATGGGCGCCAGTTGCGTCTTCGGCAACGGTAATAAGCGGACCTGATCCCACTCAAAAATTACGAAACGGTACTTGAGTCGAATTCCCCCGGGACGGAAAGCTCCGAGCTGCTCAGCTTGCTAAAACGGTAGAGGGGGCGATTCACTGGGATCGCTCCGACAATTTGCTCGCCACAGAATCTAAGATAGTCACACCTCGGTCCACGAGTCGAACGTGGACCACGAGAATTTACCTAAGTATCCGAATATGTGAGACAACAATCTTTGATTCGATTACGCTAGGGCCGAACTAATGCCCTAACGGCTGCTCCGTTCCGGTACGGAAGGGCAACGAAGGAGACAACGGACGCTATTTAAAATAACGGTACTTAGCGGAAATTCAAACACGGTACGCGAAACCCGCTACACCACACTCCTACACACAAGCACACGCCACACGGTGAACAATAATCCGCTATAATTACCGCGGTACTAAATTACAATAATTTTCCCTATTCGTTAATATTCTTGGGAGATCGCTCACCGGTACTCGAAAGACTGGGTGGCCTCGCCAAAGTCCTCCAAAACGGTAATCCAGATACTGGTGTCACACACGGTATTAATTATAAAATTGCGCGCTTCGCGACAATAACAACTAGACGGTTTAACCAAAAATCGGTATTAAAACGGTACGCTCGGTAAATACAGATTCGCACGGACGGCAGTCAAAACGGAAGAGGTCGCGGTCAGGGTGTCCCGCGCCGAAGCTCCTTGCCGATCCCCACTCCTGCTCCTCTAGGCGCCAAAATCCTCCTCGTTGATTGGCGTAGACGCCGGATCCTCTTCGGTAATGTTGCTATCGGCGGGAAAACCAAGAGATGTGACGTGGGCTGATTTCCTGCAAGGGTGCCTCTTTAGATGGCATGACCGATCCGCTGACATCCGCTGGGCTATCGATGCTGCGACGTTCCTCCACCCGGCTAAATCCAAAATCCAAAAGTCCATTGGGTGGAGAGTCGAGCCTGTCCCAGATGACGGATGCCTTACCCCTGGCTGCGGTATCGGTATTGGAAGCTGGCTGGAGCGGCGCCTGGCCGCGAGATCGTTCCTCTTCTTGAATTATTGAGAGGTGGTCTCCAGTCACTTCCGCCGGTACTGTGGTGGAGGATGATTCGGCGCCTGCCCGAGAAGTCATAAAACGAGCAGCGCTCGCGCTGGCATTCATCCCCCACGGCGGTATGATCTTGCTCTGGTCATCCCCCTGCAGCTGCATCTCGCCCTGATGCAACCGAAGATCAGGTGTGATCTCCGGTAATGTGCGCCTGGTCTCGGCGGCAAAGTCCCTCTTGGTTTCCCCTCCACTCGCCGGTACAGTCCAGCGACGCGGCGATGCTCGTTCCGCGACGTTGGTGATGAGGAGAGCGCGGAGCGGTAATATGCCCCTCGCCTAGAAGCCTCGGCAGTGCGGCTGGTGGCCGTTCCGCGGCGCCGATGATAAGGAGAGCGCGGTGTGGGGCGGTGATCCTCGTCCGAACGCCTGATGATGAGAAGGGTGCGGGCGGTGTTGACGTCCCACGGCGGTAGTGTGTCCACGCTGCTGTCTCTCCGTGTTGGTGTAGTCCGCAATACATCAATCTACTAAATCTAAGTTTTTTTCGATTACTCTATATGTCTCCTTCGTTGCGTCCGTCGACGCTGTCTGTCGTCCGTCCGAGTCGCATTAATTCGATTTTATTACATTTTTGTGACGTGCCAAAAATACAACGTCACAACTCCCCCCTTCCTAGCGCTGACCGTCCCGGTCAAGCCATCTCCCAATATCCAAAAATCAGTCGGGTGTCCGAGAGGTAGGGCGATACATTACCAAAATCTTTCCAAGATCCCCTTCTGTCCCTCTCGGTATTGTCCCTCCGTGCTGTGTGGAAGGTGGTGTCATTACGGTAAATAACGGTATTGCTTTCGCGGACGCGTACTCCTCTCGCTCCGCTCTACTTCGCTCCTCTGCCGAACTACGGGCTATGCTTCTGCAGCTAACAACTTATTAATTATCGTCTCACCTATTTTCTCGTCGGTGACTGTTTCCGGTGCCGGTAACTCTCTCTCGACCTGCCTTCCATTGGTGCGTGTGCAAGGATTTCTATATTACGGTAATATTAATCCCCCCCAGCCAAAAAAATTCTTAATAAAAGAATCACCCCAAAGGTGAGATTAATTAAGACGGTAATATTTTTTTTTTAACCATCATGTGACGTCAGGGCCCAAATTTCCTTGCCCTTCGGTGGGATCTGTCCTCCGCTCATTTTACTATTACCACTCGGGAGTGGTGGTGTACGCAACCTGAAAAATTTTAGAAGAAAGCGCGACCTATTCAATGCGGAAAGAGTGAAAGATGAATAAGCAGCAGCTTTCGGTGGCAACAGCGCGGTAACGGGGAGACGGAGGAGATCGAATCGGTGTTTCGAATGAGGAGTCGGTCTCTACGGTAATCGGTATTTCGTTTTATTGACGGTAATGGGTAACAAAAAAAAACGAGACTCCCTCGGCGGTAGCGGTGGTTATTTCCTTTGTTGGGACTGCCGACGGTTGCCCCGAGTCGGGTGCTCTCGCCCCTCTTTGTGCCACGTTTTGGCACACGCCGGGCAGTTGCGGAGGGTTACTCCCCTCCTCCCGCAACGGTAACAGATTTCCCCGGCTCGGGGTTGGGGACACTCGGAATACCGGTGCCCCGGCCGTCGGCAGTTCCAACAATCTTCCTCCGTTCTAGCCCGGTTGAGGCGGTCGCCCACTGACGGTTTTTCCGCCGGTTCCCCCGTCGCCGCCCCTCCCGTCGGTCTCCTGGCGGAGCGAGCTCGGTGGCGACTCCGCTCCCTCCCCTGCCTCTGGGCCCCTTCCGCCGACGATGCCTTCGGCGGGGTTGGATCGGCTCGGGCGGCGGCTGGCGGTATGGCCTCCTCCTCCTCCTCGTCCTCCCACAGGGCCCTTTTCCCCTCCGCTAGTGTCTCCGGCGGGGTGGGCTGTGGCGGCGGTACGGTGGTTGAAGAGGTCGCTTTCTCCTCTTCCTCCTCCCCCACGTCCATCGGCACCTCGCCCGGGTACTCCCAAATTCGACCCCGGGACTGAACCACCATTTCCTCCTCATATGCCCGCCACGCGTCGGCGAGCTCTGGGAGGAACCCGGGGTCCATCTCCTGTACCGCCTCCAGCACCTCCCGCTTCCTCTCCAGGAACTCCCTCAACCACTTCATTGCGTGGCTGTGGTCGGAAAAGGAGGGAAAAGAGGGAAAGGTATCGGTACTGTCTGCCACCCGGTAAAAAAACGACGAAAAATAAATTAATAATTTTTCCTTTGCGACACCACAACAGATCCACCTTCACCTAGGACGTTCACATGATGTACTCCTTCAAGTCCTGCACATGCACCTTCCCTGCAGGTCGACCAGTGTTATCTATAACTTCGTAAACTACTGGTGAGAGCACCTTTGACACTCGGTACGGACCGGCGAATTTGGGTGCTAATTTTGCGGCGATGTTCTTTTCCGCCGACGACAATATATGTTGTCGCTTGAGCATGTAGTCTCCGACCTTATACTTTTTAGGGCGCCTCCGGAGGTTATAGTGCGCGGCTTGCTTTTCACGCGCGTCTTCCAGATTTCTGGCTACCCACTTTCGCAACCGCTCGATTTTCTCCATTCTATCTTTCCACTCCTCAGGCGGCCGCGAAACCAAATCCGATGCCCCCTCCTGCCTAATTTTTACCGAATGAAGGGGGGTCGGTTCTCTACCTAAATTCAAAAATGCGGGAGTTATGCCTAACGAGGAGTGGTGCGCGGTATTTAATGCAAATCGGAATTCGTCGAGGTGAGCATCCCAAGACCGGTGATCGTTTTCGATAAAGGATACCATCATAGTTTTTAACACCCGGTTGGTCCGCTCGACGGGATTCGCTTGCGGATGATACGGTGGTACCGTGCTGTGACAAATCCCAAATTCCTTCACGAGCGCTGCAACGGTCTTATTCACGAACTCTGTGCCGTTATCAGTAAGCAGTACTCGCGGAGCCCCCCAACGCGTGATAATCAATTTGTCGAACGCGTCGCGGATGTTTTTACCGGTAGCCCGTCTCAAGGGACATAACTCTACCCATCGCGTAAACACATCCTGGAATACCAGCAGATACGCATGGCGCGATCGACTAGGTGGAAACGGCCCCATAATGTCGGCGGCTACCACAGCCCACGGCTCCTCCACCACGCGCGTGCCCATGAGGCCATTAAAGACTTAAATTTGCTTAAAAAAATCTTTAATCCAGTATTCCGGTAAAACGGCTGAACGGATTCGGACGAAATTTAGCATGTACATGGAGTATATACTGATTTGGTGCCACGAAACTTTATGTATTGCCATCTTCAACCGTTTTGAAATACCGGCAAAATTAAATTTTATTCGAAATTTGAATTTCCCGCCATCTTGTACCGGTTCAAAATGGCGGCTCACAAACCTTATTGTCAACTCACAGTAGTGTACTTGATTTTTGTCCCAAATTTCGTCCCGATCGGTTCAGCCGTTCTGCCGGAATACTGGATTAAAGACTTAAATTTGCTTAATAAAAATCTTTAATCCAGTATTCCGGCCAAACGGCTGAACGGATTTGGATGAAATTTGGCATGCACGTGGAGTATATACCCATTTGTTGCCAAGAAACTTTAGGTATAGCCATCTTCAACCGTTTCGAAATGCCAGCAAAATTAAATTTTATTCGAAATTTGAATTTCCCGCCATCTTGTACCGGTGCAAGATGGCGGCTCACAAACCTTATTGTCAACTCACAGTAGTGTACTTGATTTTTGTGCCAAATTTCGTCCCGATCGGTTCAGCCGTTTTTTCGAAATCGAGGATATACACGGACACACACACATACACATACATACGAACGGTTTTCGCGATGGCGATAGCATAAGTCACTCCCTTTACGGTCGTGCCTAAAAAACGTTCTATAGAAAAGTTATAGGGTTTTTAGTGACGCATTGCATAGTAAAATTAGTGTGACCTTGCAGTAGACTGTGAAGGTCAAATTAAGGTCACCTTCGATTTTTTTTAAATGACGACTCCTACATTTCATTGGACATTCTTCGAGCGTACCTCAAGAGCTGTCCAAAACACTCTAACAAAATATTTTTCCCTCCAGTATATTTTGAGTTATAAGGCTTGAAAGTTATAGTACCGCCGGTATTAGCATTACCCAAGATATACCACGCGGATGTTGCCTAGTCGGATAAGATCGGTGGTGTAAGGTTATAGCTTTTGGTCAGGCGATCACTTTGGGTAATGCTAATCCCGGCGGTACTGTAACTTTCAAGCCTTATCACTCGCATCAGAGTGTACTCGAGGAAAAATCTTTTATTATAGTGTTTTGGAAAGGTCTCGAGGTACGCTTGAAGAATGTCCAATGAAATGTAGGAGTGATCATTTAAAATAAGTCAGTCCCTTTACGGTCGTGCCTAAAAATCGAAGATGACCTTAATCTGACCTTGACAGTGTACTTCAAGGTCATACTAATTTTACTATGTGATGCATCACTAAAAACCCTATAACTTTTATACAAAACGTTTTTTTAAAAAATGTGTATTTTCTTATTTTAAATATTAAAGGGTTTAGAAACCCTACACTTTAGGACGACCCTGTATTAATCTAATTCACATTAATCTATTAATAATACTAAATAATAAATAATAACAATACAACAATAATTTAATAAGAAATATGTATAATTTATTTTAATTAAAAACAGTAGGATAAATATGATAATAATGATGATGATGGTGACGATGATGATGATGATAATAATAATAATAATAAATAAAAAATAAGGTAAAACTTCAGAATCCGGGCCCCCTCACCAATTCTCTTAAAACTGCACACACTTGTCAATTTCGACGCGCGGAACACGAATTTGGCAATTAAAACTGTCGCTCATTAGCCGTTTAAGAGATATAAAGTGTTAAATATCGGAGATGACACGTTGCAGATTCCGACATTGCCGCATACAGGTGGTGGCGCTGAGGCCAACTTTCGCGTGCGCCGATTGGTCCTCTTCGCTGCGCATGCGGTCTACCACGGTCTGCCGTAAGTAGAGAGCACATACACGGTGGGCATTTCAATTCAAACAACAGAAGCTATTGAGATTGATCTAAACAGAAGGGCTTACCACGCTCTCAAGTTAGATTATTTTTTTATTGCGCGGGCGGGCGCGTAAGCGCCCGTGCCGCGACTAACCATCGTACCTGCATTAGCTTCATTTGTTATTGAGATTGATCTAAACAGAAGGGCTTACCACGCTCTCAAGTTAGTTTATTTTTATATTGCGCGGGCGGGCGCGTAAGCGCCCGTGCCGCGACTAACCATCGCACCTACATTAGCTTTATTTGTTTTATTCGTTTTATTTCGTTGCCCATCCTAATCGTAACTCTGACTCTGACCCTCACCGATAAGCATTTCAATTCCAACGGCAGAAGCTGTGGAGACTGATCTTTACAACAAGGCCTACGATGCCCTCAAGTTTAGATTACTGTTTCATTTCATTTATTCGGTTAATTTGCTTCATTGGAAGGACACGCGTTATTATTCATATAGGGTAGGGAAATATCAAAAGATAACTAATTTTTAACTTTTGAATTCTTTGAGTTTTTATTTTTAAACATAACGAGAAATGACTAAACAGACTACATTTTTTTTGATTAAACATGGTGTAAAAAAGGACAGTAATCCTTGTCTAAAGTGTAATGTAATATAATATTGAACAGAGAAAATTTGAAATACCGAAGTTAAAAGCGAAGTAGAATCGATGCGCATTGAAATTAGTGAAAAAGTGGTTTGAAAACACAAAATTATCTTCACAATTTTTAAAATCTGAATTAGTAATGAACTTTTGCAGAGAAAACAGCACAAATTGATGAGGCAAAACTGAAAGCAGAAAAAGAAAATTAATTGAGGGAAAATGCTTATTCGAGGGATTTATCGTTCCTGAACTATCATGGACACGATGTACACTATTATAAGCAATAAGGAAATGGATTCAACCAAAACAATCATATAGGATTGTTTGGAAGCACTTAACTGTTTGGACGGGTTCTTCGATTTAAATAATAGCACAAGCCTACAAAGGTTTATAGACTTGTGCTATTATTTTGAAAAATTCCACTATACGGTGATCATATGCGAATTTCCTTTTGAAGGTAAATTCTCCTAGATACCCGACCAGGTGCGCTTCGCGGGTACCATATCGGGGAATATTCGCCCGTACCTCCCGCCATAATCTTTCTATATGTTGCGTATGCGCACCTATAATAAAATTACAGAATTAAAATATGTTCAACAGATCAATGTAAAATAATGATAATGTAATGCATATATACCTGTATCGGGATCCACGAAGTTGTATTTGTGATTCACCGTATAGTGTTTCCATTCTTCATTGTCCAAACAGTTGTACGCTTTCCAACAATCCGATATGATTGTCGTTCCTGGGTAAATCCATTCTCGTATTACCGATAACAAAGTACTTTGTGTCCTGTTTTCAACAGGAACGATAAATATATTTCCCGAACCTCGTTCATAACCCCCGAATATCCATTTCCCCTCAATCAATCGTCCTCGATTATATTTCCGCTTTCCGATTTTGGCCTCATCAATTTCTACAGTCTTTTCTGGTCCCCCCACTTTCTGGGAGGTCTGGTCCAACCAGTAGACGCAGATCTGTAAATATCATTCGTTAACATATTAACAATGCCAGGATTATTAATTAAACTTTCATTGAAACATAAGATTTCGTTAAAATACATACTTCTCTGCAAAAGCTGGACCAGTCTACAATCGTAAAATCCGCTAGTTCTAATTCAGATTTTAAAAATCCTTGGCGTGGTGGCCTAATCATCAAGAAATATGCGATAAATTTGCATACCACATCAATGGACAAATTTGTCTTCTCAAACCACGTGTTCCGTTTAGCACTTTGCTTGAACGTACACTTCTTTTTCACTAATTTCTTATGCGCGTCTTTTTCCCACTTCACTTTTCGACACCGGAATTGCAAATTATCTCTGTTCAATTCTATACTGCTTCCACACACAGGACAACTCATACTGTCCTTTATAACACCATGTTCAATCAAAAAATCTAAGAGTTTTTCTTGATTCTCCGTTATGCTTAAAAATTCGGACAGCTTCATATTAAGTGATCTGTTCTGATCGCAGTTTACGACGAAGCTAACGAATGGGAAGAAACAAATTCTGCGCAAAGGTTCGATCGCACACAACTATAACTAATATTATATAGCGCCGCAGTTATGATGTGTAGAACAACTGACGAACGCTAAAAATAGCTACAGCCGAACGCGGACAATGTATCGCCACAACGGTAATACGCAATACTATACTGCATTAATTTCGTTTATTCTAAAATCAAGTGAAACAATAATCTAAACTTGAGGGCGTAGTATTAGGCTAGCGTGAGACACTCCCTAATCTTCTCCCTAACCCAAAGCTAATCCCACATGGTTAGATTAAGGGCAGGATTCTCTTAATGTCCCTCCTACCGTGTGAACCTAATCTGAGGTGGTTACGTTTCTGGGAGGAATCGCCTAATCTCCCCCTTGACCTAATGCAAACCTAATTCCAAGTTAGGGTAGGTTAGTGGGGGGCCCCCCAATTTCGCACCCTAGGCTCGAAACCTAATCGCATATGGTTAGAGTCAGGCTTAGGGTGAGGGTGACAGTCAGAGTTAGAATTAGGATAGGCAACGAAATAAAACGAATAAAACAAATAAAGCTAATGTAGGTGCGATGGTTAGTCGTGGCACGGGCGCTTACGCGCCCGCCCGCGCAATAAAAAAATAATCTAACTTGAGAGCGTGGTAAGCCCTTCTGTTTAGATCAATCTCAATAGCTTCTGTTGTTTGAATTGAAATGCCCACCGTGTATGTGCTCTCTACTTACGGCAGACCGTGGTAGACCGCATGCGCAGCGAAGAGGACCAATCGGCGCACGCGAAAGTTGGCCTCAGCGCCACCACCTGTATGCGGCAATGTCGGAATCTGCAACGTGTCATCTCCGATATTTAACACTTTATATCTCGTAGACGACTAATGAGGGACAGTTTTAATTGCCAAATTCGTGTTCCGCACGTCGAAATTAACAAGTTAGTAAAGTTTCGGTCAAATTGGTGAGGGGGCTCGGATTCTGAAGTTTTACCAAAAATAAATATAAATAACTACTTAAAATAAAAATTTATATTTTTCTTCTCTTCATTGCGGCGCCGGACGTACCACCGCCCACGGCTGCCGCCTCGCCCTCTTCCCCTCCCCCTTGCAATGTGTATACTCGGCCTTGAGGAGGCCGCCGCTCTTTCTATTGGAGCCGGTTCTGTCCGTTGCGCAGCTTGTGTGTCTATAATTTGAGAATAATAATAATAAATTAATTATTCATAATTCTATATTATCAAACCTAATCATTAACGCTATTCCATAGAAAAAAAGTCACTCCCTGTACGGTTGTGCCTAAAAAAAAAGTAAAGAGTAATATAAAGACAAAAAAAGAAAATAAAATTAAGAAATACTAACTCATTGTTTGTACGGCCTGCATCATCATACTGTGCATTTGTTGCGGCTGTTGCAGCACCTCCAGACTTACTTTCTTCTCATCTGTCTCCATGTTCGCGTTATTATTATTGTTATTATTTTGATCTATTAAATAAAAATACTGCGTTATACTGAATATTATAAACTTGATAATAATAAGAAATAATTTTGTAATATACATGCCATTTTATTTTCAGTATTTTATTTTATTTTTTATTTTAATATTTTATTTATATATTCATTTTTTTCTTCTTCTTCGCTGCAATATAATAATTTCAATAAGTAATATAAATACTAATTAACAACAATGATGCAATTGATGAATTGACCGTTTGCGTACAGAGAGTTTTCAAAAGTCACGGTCGAAAAACGCTGACAAGGGGAGATCCACAACGTGTTGTTTCCAATTTCGCTGAATTTAAAATATGTCATAGTGCAGCACCTCTAGATGCTCATGGTACCTGGTTGTACGTGAAGATGGCCCGTAGTTTTCGAGAAAATTGCAGTTGAATATTGCGATTTTTCGACCTAGGGTCACATATTGGGGAGAAGGAAACGCATTTATCCAACAGGACAGAGACACGCGTATCGAGAAGACAAAAAAACATTCGATTCTCTGATGTTTTTTTTCTTCTGCGTCTCGTTCTCGAGCACTGGCGAGCCACATCTTCAATTTAGGCCGAAAAATCGTAATATTCAACTGCAATTTTCTCGAAAACTACGGGTCATCTTCACGTATAACCAGGTACCATGAGCATCTAGGGGTGCTATGATATATTTCAAATGCACCGAAATTGGAAACAACATGTTGTGAATCTATCCTTGTAAGGAGCGCAATCGCGATTATGTGTCAAAAGAAAAGCCGAGGAGCGCTATGGCGCTCCTTTGATTGTATCTAAAAAATCTGAGACTTCGTTATTTATGAAATACTATTATATATATATGTATACGAGTGGCTCATTGTACGCAACGGTTAAATTTTTTCATACTTACAAACGCACTTGGCAACAGATCGAATTCTTTTGCAGAATATGGCTACTGCGTCAACTGCGTAACCAAATGAACGATTCATATATCGATACAACAAATATGTGCAAGTATTCGAATACGTATATTGAGGTAAACGAAAAATGTTTTTGTTTTAAAAGCGTATTTTATTTGAAATCTAAAAGTGAGGAATGAATTAATAATATTTTTCAAAGAAGTACTAATGTACTATAACGATAATTTCGCGGGGAGAAGTCCAGGCTCAAGGAAAGAATACTTACGATAACTGGTCTTTAGTATTCGACTCACACGGTACAGATTATTCTTCCGAGCGTCACAGATATCCCGACCCGATCGTTAAAACTTCGGCTCAAGGGAGGTGGATTCGCTCGTGGTACCGATAGCAAACCAAACGAATCAGGTCGCTGGCGTCGAGCGCGATTCGACCAACTAACCGCCCCGACGGTATGTCTCACCCACGCTCACGCCCGACGGACCAAAGAGGTCCAAGTCAGGGAGCTGTGGTACCCAGAGATCTGCTCGGGGAGACTACGGGATGGGCGCCAGTTGCCTTTTCGGCAACAATAAAGAGCAGACCTGATCCCAACCAAAATTACTATAATCGGTACCCGAATCGAACTCCCCTGAGACGGAAAGCTCCGGCGGCTCAGCTTTCTTCGAACGGTAGAGGGGCGCGATTCTTTACGGATCGCTCCGATAGTTCGCCCGCCACAGATATCACACAATCACACACGGGTCCCACGATTCGAACGTGGGCGCCGACGGACAAACCTTATTACAAGATCTAATAGGTGTGACGACACGCGCCTACTCTACTTTACGTTAGGGCGATCTACTGCACTAACGGCTGCTCCGTTCGGGAACGGAGGGCAGCGATGGAGAGACGGTACAGCTACTAGAATTAGCGGTGCCACCAAAATGGCGGCGGCACTATTACGATAAGGCTAGAATTCTAGAGCGCTAACGGTAAGTCCGCGAGAACACAAACGTACAAACACCCGGTAAGGGTGGAAAGACTCCTTACTAAAAGGTTGGAGCAGGAGGTCACGTCGCTAGGATCTTCCTCGGTATTTCGCTCTCACCCCACACCTGTGCCGCGCTCGGCTCGAAATCCGTGACACTTGAACGCTCTTACACAAAATACTTATAACTTTTCCGCTACGCTCGACTAGACGGCTTCGCGGCATGACGGCTCGACGCTCGGTGCCGAAGCTCCCTCGGTGCCTCCCACTCCTGCTCCTTTGCGCGCCAAAATCCTCTTCGCGGATTGGCGATAACGCCGGATCTTCTTCGGTATCCTTGCTATCGGCGGGAAAACCAAGGGATGTGACGTGGGCTGCTTTCCTGCAGGGGTGCCTAGTTAGGTGGCGTGACCGATCCGCGGACATCCTCTGGACGACCGATGCTGCGACGCTCTCCACCCGGCAAAATCCCAAAAGTCCAAAGGTCCAATGGGTGGAGGGTCGAGCCTGCTCCAGGTTAGCGGATGTCCTTGGCGGCAGTGTCGGTAGTGGAAGCTGGCTGGAGCGGCGCCTGGCCGCGAGATCTTTTCCTCTTCTCCTTGTAGCGAGAGGTGGTCTCCAGTCGCTTCCGCCGGTACGCTCGTGGTGGATGATTCGGCGCCAGGCCGAGAAGTCATGGAAGGGAGCAGCGCTCGCGCTGGCATTCATCCCCACGGCGGTAAGATGTTGCTGTGGTTATCCCTCTGCAGCTGCATCTCGCCCTTATGCAACCAAAGATCAGGCGTGATCTTCGGTAAGCTCGCCTGGTCTCGGCGGTTGCGTCCCGCTTGGTTCCCCTCTTGCCTGTATAGCTTCGCGGCGCGGGCGGTACTCGCCTCGCGACGCGTTCGTGATGAGGAGGGCTGGGAGTGCCGTGGCGCTCCTCGCCCAGAAGTCTCGGCGATGCGGGCGGTGTTCGTCCCGCAGCTTGCTGATGAGGAGGGCGCAGAACGGTATGGAGTTCCTCGTCCTCAAGTCTCGGCGGTGCGGGCGGTGGTCTTCCGCAGCGTCGGTGACGAGGAGATGGCGGAGTGGTGTTGTCCCGCGGCGGTAGTGGATCTGCGCTGCCATCCTTTGTGTGTGTTACGCTGACTTATCCTACAACTTAATAACTCGGTTCCCGACGCTATTAGTATTAGTCTCCTTCGCTACACCTCCGTCGATACCGCCAGTCGTATCGTCGCGTCTGATCTTATTTTATTACATTTTTGTGACGTGCCAAGAGTGTTGCACCACTCCGAAAAATTTGGCAAAAATATATGTTGAAAAACACACTTTGAGGAATATACAGGGTGTCCCGCAATAGGTGTAATCCCCGCGAAGGGGTTATGGCTGAAGTCATTCTGAACAAGATTTTCCTTTGCAAAAATGTTGGATGGGGCTTCATTTTTGAATTATTATCGAAAAACACTGGCGAATGAGCGCATCCGTAGAGCCCGCGCGCAGGGCCGTACGCTCGCCGCTTACCGCGCCGACCGTCGTCGTGGACGGGCGCGCACCGCGATGCTTCGGCACGAAGCGACGGACCAAAATTATGTCCAATGACAAATGACATCCAGAGATTCATTAGGCTTGAGTAATGAATACCCCAATTACTAGTTGCGTAGATTTAACAGATTGTTTAAGTACTTTAACATTGGACGTAACTACTATTTCCTTTCGATTTGACAAATCAAAGTGTTTAATACCTTTATTTTTCATTTCAAAGTAACACGGAATAAGACCTCGAAAATAATTCCCGTCAATTATTCCGAACAAAAAGTTTTTAGAAATAACAAATAATTTTGAGAAAAGACTTTTTTATACAACGAATAATTATTGAAGTAGAATATTAAAGAAAAATATTACTCACAGCCTTGAATGAAACTGGATCACTGTCACTGGGCCGCTCAGCCAATTCAGACCATTCGTAGAACACAAAAATACGTAGCGCGCCGCCGAACAGCTGATCCAAGCGAGGCCCCGATCGGGTCACTGAACTCGCGTCGTTGCACAGTCACTAACATACTCGCTATGTTTACATGCGACAGAGTTGTTTTAGGCAATAGTAATTGATGGTCCTGAAAAAGACCGATTGTTCTCCTCTTCAGAGAAGAGGCTTGATGTGATCCTCCCCTTTATCCCTGGGCACATTCTCGCGTATTTTGTAACAATTTTCTGTATCTTGCTAAAAAATACCCGTGGCAAATTGTTCATTGGCCTACAAGTGCCGTGGTCCACTGGCTGTTTTCTCGTTATTCGTATCTTTGTACGAAATGAAGTACAAAAATAATGAGCGAAAGAATGGCTTCTCTGATTTATTAAAATAACGTATTCATTCGATGGCCGAAGACCCATGGGTTGCAACGACCCACTCGTATAAAGTCGGGACGCTAAACGGCGAAACCAGTTGAATTTCGAAGTACGTTTGGCTTATGTTCTAATTTATGTAATCGTTCCAAATGTAACTTTCGCGATCTCATTGCGCGTTCACTTTGAATGACGAATAAAAGTATTACGAAAGACCGATTTGTTTATTTGATGTGAATATTAACTAATTATTTTATTCATTATTTATGACTAATTCTAATTTGTATTAATATTTTATTCATCATTCGACCTGACTGTATCGCCGCGGTGCATTTGTTCGCGATCACGGCCGAGCGCGGTGGACCGACAACGCTACCGTGGCGGACCGAGGGCTCTACTCGCGCGCTCATTGGCTTGGGTTTTTCGTTAATAACTCAAAGACGAAGCCGCATCCGATATTTTGCCAAAGGAAAAAGTTGTTTCTTTACAACAACAACAGTCGCTATTTGATATTAACAAAAATTAGCTTGTTGTTTATATACCACACCCACCACTGGCTATAATTTTAGCATGTGGTTTATAAGTCACACCCGCAGTTAAATGGTTAAGTAGACTCATTGGTTTCTGAAAATATTTAGTGTAGGATAAAGTTTAACCAAATTTTGGCTGACTGACCAATTTATTTTTCTTATCTCGTGAATCTCTGAGTATTCATCCTGCACTAACAGTTTTGCTTTCCAGCTGTATAGTTTTTACCAAGGAAATTGTATTTTACGGTAAGTATTAAAACTCGCGAGGTTTTCCTCTTTAACGCGTTCGCGGACGTGAATGCTATTGCATTCATTTTCATTGTGATGCATAATGACATGAATGCTGTAGCATTCAAATTTTAAAGCCAATTATTTTGAATTTAATTTCGTATAACCTTAAGTTTTTATAATTATTATACCTGTCAAGGTAAGGACTAACTAATTCTTTAGGTATTTTCGTATTATCTTATTTTTTCTCTGTGTATTTACAAATTCGTCAAATTTCGGATATCACGACCATTTTCAAAATAAGATGACTGTCAATTTTTGCGCCTCGCTGAAACTTTTATTGTCCGCGAACGTGTTAACGGAATTCTCTTAGGTACGTCAAATTCTGGCATTTTGTCGTGCGACACGTGCCTGACGATGAAATACTAGCACACGTGTACACACGAATCCAAGTTCGACAATTTGGTGACGTCTTCCAGGGTACATATTGTGTTATCTGATTTCCTTTTATTTGCTCGTTCACCTTCCTCCTTACCGCGAGTCAACTATAAAAGCTCAACGTGCGAACATTAGTTATTGTTCTACGGTGGTCGGCGTACCTTGATCTTCACTTTACTTCATCCGGAAGACAATTCGAACATCATGAAGAATTTTGCGTCCATCGCGTGTCTTCTCGCGATCATTGTAAGTAAATATCTTTGATAAAATTAAAGAGAGAATATCGATATTGTTTAGGAAAAATTAATGTTTTTGTAAAATCATTACGTAATAATTACGTTGTAGGGAATAATCCATTTCGACGGCACCGGCGGAAAACCTATTAGTGACCATCCGTGTATGTCAAGTAACGCTAGTTGTTTCAGAGCGTGCGTATTGACATGGAAAGGCCACGTGAGTAATATACAGGGTGTCCCGTAATTAGTGTAAGAACCGAAAATGGGGGGCTCCTGGGCTGATCAGAAACAACTTTTTCCTTTGGCAAAATATCGGACGCGGCTTCGTCTTCGAGTTATTAACGAAAAACCCAAGCCAATGAGCGCGCGAGTAGAGCCCGCGGTCCGCCACAGTAGCGTTGGCGATCCACCGCGCTCAGCCGTGATCGCGAACAAATGCACCGCGGCGATACAGTTAGGTCGAATGATGAATAAAAAATTAATAAAAATTAGAATTAGTCATAAATAATGAATAAAATAATTCGTTAATATCCATATAAAATAAACAAATCAGTCTTCCGTAATACCTTTATGCGTCATTCAAAGTGAACCCATTTTTATCGGAGACTGTGAGTAATTTCGGTTTCATATTGATATTCCGTGGATATTCCGTAATCCACCAATCCTTTTTCGTAAATTTATTCGAAAAATACTTTTTCGTAAATTATTCGGAAAGTAGTTTTTCGTAAATGTATTTGAGAAGCACTTTTTCGTAAAGTTATTTGTTAGCGTCAAATAATTTTCTAAAGCAGCTACGTGCCTGGATTGACACGTGGGGCGATTGCGATGCATTTTCAAGTGCGCCAGACAACTGCGGGAGGTGATAAATCTAACGAAGGGCTTTCGATTCTCAAATAGAACCTCAGATTATTCTAAAAGCCGTGATCGCAATTATTAGTCCCCGGGTAGGACGGAAATCGTGTTCGACGCGTTCTAGCCTGTCCGAAGAAACAGGGAACAGCCCTGACTGGCGGAATGTCTCGTGTGCGTACGTTGTGACAATAAAACGGATAAAGTGATAAGTCTTTCCGACAAGAGGACCGTCGACATTACGGCTCCTACCGCAGAACCTCTGGACAGTTCAACTTTGAAGTACATGTCGCTCATTTTCTCATTTATTTATTCATTCCAAATGGTTTTCTTCCTTTTCTTTTTTCCGATAAATGTCAAAAATTATTTCCGCGATCTCATTCCGCGTTCACTTTGAATGACGCATAAAGGTATTAGGGAAGACCGATTTGTTTATTTTATTTGGATATTAACGAATTATTTTATTAATTATTTATGACTAATTCTAATTTTTATTAACTTTTTATTCATCATTCGACCTAACTGTATCGCCGCGGTGCATTTGTTCGCGATCACGGCTGGGCGCGGTGGACCGCCAACGCTACTGTGGCGGACCGCGGGCTCTACTCGCGCGCTCATTGGCTTGGGTTTTTCGTTAATAACTCGAAGACGAAGCCGCGTCCGATATTTTGCCAAAGGAAAAAGTTGTTTCTGATCAGCCCAGGAGCCCCCCATTTTCGGTTCTTACACTAATTACGGGACACCCTGTATACATTGTTACATACTCGGTACCCACCTCATATTTTTGTAAAAAGATTACGATATTAAAACGCTCGTATCATGCTCCATGTAGGGCGCTCACCGCGAAGGAGACACATCAGCATTTAGACACCGCGAGGCGACCCAGCTGAGGAATGCGTCGACTCCTCCAGTATGGGCTCGCACCACATGCCGCGCACCTCTTGCCTGCCGACTTTGGGCACGGACACCGCACTCCGCGCCTCGCATGATCACCGAATCATTTACAATAAAAGACCCGCGATTACAATCAATCGTGCCTTTAGAGTTTTAGACTTCGTTACGCTGTTACTCTGCTCCGTTATCTTGCACCGATTCATATTAGAATCTCGGGTAAGGACAAAGTCCCGTACTTTATCGTTTAGCACCGCGCAATAGTCACTTTGCAACGTAAAATCAAGAAGGGCCCGCGGAAGACTTGACTCTCGATAAACGTAGACCACGAATTGGCTACGTGTAAACTCAACCGCGTAAAACACTTTTAAATTTTTGCCAGCCCTCGCAAGAGCCTGGAGCTGTAGTTTGTTAGCGTAACTAATATTAAAATCACTTCGCGAACGCGTAAACGTGTCCCTTCCGCGTTGAGTTAGCTTTAAAGCGAAATAACTATTGTAAACCGCGGAATAGAATTATATATTCTTGTATCAAAATCGATCGCCCCCAGTCTCATTGTACACCTTGGTTGCGATCTCTCTTGTATTTATTCAGTTCAATATACGATTTGATATTCGTTAACCTCAGAATCCTAGTGCAGTCATATGTCATTAGACATTTAAACGCAGGAAGGTGCGCTAACCCAAGCCTTAACCTAACCTACTCCACTATATTCCTAATACCGAAGAATTGAGCTCTACCGCTCGGGTTCAATTTCTTCCTTTAAGGGGCAGCAGGACCCAGCTAGTAACGTTGAAAACCCGTCAGTAACTTGTCCAAAAAATATTTTTTGCTAGGGAAATGCAGAGGTTTGCGCGCCTACTAAATTCGTCGCCGTCGTTGATTATTTCTCGCTGCGATACGAAGGAAATGATAGCTTAAACATTTTTACAGGATCTGAAATCTTTATTGACGGTCGTACTGGCAGGATGGTATTTATAAACGAGATTGAAATTGCGAGCCTCAAATACGGCGATTTGCACGAACAAACATGGCTGCCGTCCAGCATCAGTTTTTCACAATTTTCGCACATATCACACTCGAACGATCAACACTCTCTATTTCATGGCCTATCAACCGTGTCACAGAATTCAACAAAAATTTGTTTTATGGGTTTAGGTACGGAAATAACGCGAATTTAGTAGGCCACGATTCCAGCTGTCAATTCACTCTCTCGTCACTACTAATAGTTGAGGCGTTCGGCAACCGGAGGCGTGCCAATCGATGCATCGCTGTAACATTGCTCCAGCGAGGGCCCCGCACCAAAGCGAAACAGTGTCACGACGAAGGCAGTGACCGGTTGTGACAGCCAGTAATAGCTGTAGCACAACACCGCGCGCCTTGGAATGTTTTTCGTTATTCCTTGTCACAATATTCACATGTATCGCGAATTTTTGGTGCCCTACACGGCACCCTATTTTCGGCACGGCACTAATTCTAGAGAATTTTCAGACAACTTCACTTCTTTAACTCGCCGCCGCTGGCCGAGCGCCTCAATCAGTTTCAACGTTACTAGCCCGGTCCTGCTGCCCCTTAAGGGGAATCAACCCCAACGGGCTATCTCCGAATCGATCGAAGCGCCGCCGTGCGGCCAGTAGGTCAACTAATCCCACATCACCAGCCCGAGCAGGAGCTCCCAGACGGGAGTCTCGAGAAGCTCCCATTGTTAGGGTCGTGCCGAAAATCGGGTACCACGAAAGGCCCCTAAAATTTTTAATTATTTTTCGGTGTAGATGGAATGCCGAGATCTACATGTAAAATGCTACTGCATTGATAGTGTAGCGAAACTGTTTGTTAATAAAGCTTTTGTTCTCTAATTGTTAGTAGTAATAGTGAAATTCATTCTACAGAGAGGGAGTACAAGAGAAAGGAGCGCATATGCTACAGACAAACTACGAGAGCGCAATTTTAAAAATTGTATAAGAAATTTGTTACATTCTTATTATATAAAGAAATAAATTTACTGTTAGTTTCAATAATTACAATTTTTTAATTAGACATAGGAGAACTTTATTGAACTGAGTGTTCATTTTATTTTTTCTTATTACATAAGATACATAAAATAAATCATAAATTTAACATAATATTCTACAAGAGTAATTTATATATTACTGCATTTCATACATTATTATGTCCTCAAATTTATTAACACTAAGTGGTTCCTGCTGCTTCGTTGATAGTCTTCTAGCATTTGTACACCCGTAGAGTAAGCCAAGAAGAAGTTAGTTGCGTTGACTCCTACTGTGAAACTGCAGCAGTGCGGTATTACTAAAAAAAGATACAGAAGATTACAGATGATTTCAGTAAAGTTATATTTTATAAAATACAGAGAAAGTATTGTCACACACCTGCACAGGGACGCAGTTCTTATGTTTGCCCACATCCGTTGTAGCGCCTAACACTATATAATTGCTACACTTCCGTTATCCACCGTTGGTCCCCTTATCCATAAGTTTACGTTGCATTTACCATTTTAATACATTTAACTCTTTCATATCTAGTGTAAATTGGCAGGTGGCGGTTCTGAAAAGAACTGACGACGATAAAGTTTTATCAAGCAAAACTGTAGAAATAATTACATAGAAAACAATTTTAAATAAAGAGTGTAGGTGAGCGGCATACGTGATGTCTCATTATAGATTCTATTACCAATGATAAGTTGATATTCTTAGTAACATTAAAATAAAACACAAAAATCTGTAGACTGAAAAGGTAAAAATACATACGAGACGTGAAATATTCAGCTCATCCAAGGTGTTTCCTGAGCAGTGTCACAAGTCATGTGGTATTTGTCCACTTCAAATTCTGGATGGAATGTTCCTATAATAATTTAAAGATCAGTGTTGATGAATAATGCACAATACTCTGTTACTTACAATTAGTACAACACATATTGGTACTCTTCTTGGTCTGACATCTCCCCTTTAGCTAGTATAGCGTAAGTTATCAGTGCAATATCTTTACTATACTGTTTCCAGTCATTAGGTTCATCGATGTGCAAGAAGCCTCCCCACCCGCTCATAAGAGCTTCGTCAAGGTGAGAGTACCATCGGGGAGGAAAAATGGGTGTGTCACAACATGTAGGTTTTTTGCACCCCTAATCTACAAAGCTAAGTAAACATTCATAGCTTAGGCATAGAATAAGAACATTCATATTTTTCCCTAATTCTCCTCAGACTTGTTCGCCCGGTTTTCACCATGGCCAGTGTCTTGCCTGTCAGGATCCATCACTTAAAGGCGAACCTTCCCCATCCTTTCTTACCACTGAATGAAGGAAAGCTCGACTTCTTCAAGGCGATCCTTCCAGTAGGAGAATCCTGATGTCCCGGATTTACCTGCTCCTACATTTGTGACTGTGAACATAAATTTTCTATATTCCCCATACCTGTGTGTGTATACCTGGAAAATACCAAAGTAACTTCGTTCAATTGTTTCTGTTTACAAAAATATAAGTATTATACATATCAAACTAGCAATGTGAAGTGCGACATGTTATAAGGCATTTAATTTTTCATACTTGTATTTCTCAGTATTAATAACGCTATACTCCAATCTTTTCTTTGATAGCCGACAGATTTGCACGAAAAAACGCACAGTAGTCACATTACAGAGTGTACTACTGTACACTGTACGTTTTAGTTTTTGTACATACCTCTTCGTATTATTTGTTGTAATACAAGCGTTTCTATTGTTATGTAGGAATTGGTTTTACGCTTGTATTTATAGGTATGTACGATGGAGTAAGCAACTGAGTTTTGTCGTGCTTTTATCCTGATGGTAAAAGCCGCACGATACAGCTTTTCTTAACAGTTGACAATAATTCTACGCTTCTTTTGTATTTGTTCTGTAATGTGACTACTGTCCGCTACTTCGTGCAAATCTATCGGCTTGGGTGTCAACTTGTTAAGAAATAGCGTACCATGCTAACGACGGATACTATATGTCGTCATAAAGATTTTATTCTTCATGTTTCTAATTTTTTCTAATTGGCATATTTCGTAAATGTCTGCTATCTATAATTTCTGGTAGCAGACTATTGTAATAAAATGTAGCCAATAATGGCTCCATTTTTTCTTGCCAAAACGTATTATTTTGGTGCACATGTGTGACATTTGAGTCCATATTGCCAAAATGCAATACTCTCGTCCTGTAATGTGCAGTTCTCCTTGCACTTGATAATAAAGTGCATGCTGCATATTTACCGCATCCTTGTCATCTCCATCAAAGAGAAGATGAATATTATCGATACGCTGCTCGATTGCTTCCTGCGGTGTAAAGTCCTTCAGCGCACCAAGACATTTGATTTGGAAGATGCCATCGTCATCGAGGAGTCCTGCAGGACATGCGCTCAGATAAGGTGTTTCTTTGTCTATTATCAGGCCACATCTTCTGATTGGCGAAGGCAATATATCTTGCAGCTGTTGCAACGCAGACTCTTCGCATTTAAATTCATACTCTGCAACAGAAAGTTTTAAAAGGTTTTGGATACAATATACCTTTTATAAGCTTACTGCGCGACGTATTATTTTTTATCCTGCATACTGCTCCAAAGTGTTGGGCAATTAATATCTTTTTGGTGTAGGTCATCCACATTGCACTAGATGGCCCATCCACAGTTTCGGTTTGAATAGCGTCTCGTCTTTGCTGCCATTCCAAGAGGCGGGCTTCGTGTATTTGGACGAATGCTACGCAGTCGTCGTTCTCCATATCGGGCTTCGTTGCATGCGCTCCGTAGTGTGCATCGATGCCTCGTTGTCTCGACGTGATTGGGTTTTGCCTTCGTTTCTGTTTTGCTATTTGTTTTGATTTTATGGTCAGCTTCTTTCTTGATATGCGTTTTTCTTCGAATTTTCGCACTATATCGGACACGTCCTTTTCCGCAGCAGCGCTAAGAGTACTCAAACAGCTCTGAGTATTATATTGTACAGCTACTGCAGAGCATCGCGCTTCGTAGGATCCACGTTTTCCAAAGTGGATTCGCTTGCCACCGATAAACTTACAGATTATTGAGTTGTACAACTCAACGCAGTTGCTATTTAAATTAGCAAGCAAGCTTTCAGCGTTGCAACTCAGGTGGTTTAAAGCGTCTTCGAATTTATCGTATACACCCAACGCTTTTAATTGCGGAACGAAATTTGTTTCTCCGCTGGAAGGATTACAAAAATATCTCTCGCATTTTTGGTGATCTCCGAAAATGTGACTTGCCACATTTCGGATGTCTTTGTTAAGAAGGTCCACTTTTGTCTTGGTTGGACGGTTTTCCGCTGCTCTATGTTCTGCAGCCTTGTTTACGGCGTTACGTACTCTCATTGTACTGTCTTCAATCATTTTTCGCCAACTTCCTAGTCGACCCTTCATCTTGGAAATTTCCTTAACTTTGCGACATAAATTTGGCAAGAGGTGATTCGTGCATTCGATTTTCTGCACTGTCGTCTCGTCGTACGGATTGTTGTCCAAAATTCTTTTGTAAACGCTGCTATCTCCGTCTCCGATTAACGTCGAATAAATGAGACCGTGCATTTCTTTGCTGCACTTGAAACCCTCGACGATTGCTTCGCTTTCCATGGCGGTAGAAGATCTGGAGTGGTCCCAATTCTTGAAACAAGTATGTTCTTTTAGTGGCATTGCTTTTCTCGCCGCAGCATCGCACATGGAGCAATACTTGTTTTTTACGCCAATGAAGAGAATTTTCTTCGTATGGTAGCCTACTGTGGCACCTACGCCAGACGGAGAATCATAGTTTCCATTTCTGTAAGATCTCTTCATCCAACTTCCGTCTGCTACAACAGAAATGTGGGGAATGCCTTGAATTACGTCTCCTCGCTCGATTGCTAATTGGCGTTCTTCCGTGCCAGCTGCTTTCATTTCATCCGCGGCAGCTATCTTGAAGCGATTGGTTGGGTCGCGCATTGATGAAGTTTAATTAATGTTGAAAATTGATTTCCAATTACGCTACGCTGACTTTTTTACGTGTAGCTTGTCAGGTTACTCACACATTGAATACATAACCCTTCTTTCTTGGTTTATTTTATAGGAATTTTAATACGATTTTGTGATCGACGGTTCTTTGAAATAAATTTTTTTAATTTTGCATTCATTAATTTCTTTAATTTAACTTTATTTTTCATTCTTTCTTTTTATTCAGTGAAAAAGAATTCATTATTTTATGAGTGCTTTGCATAAAACCATAGTGGCCATCATGTTAAAAATCTCACAGCTATTCGGCAATTTCTTTTTACATTCAAGGTACCTAAAGGTACAAAAAAAATATGGAGAATAAATTTGTTTTCTTGTTTTACACAATTGTTTTCTGGGTCCAAATGAAAAAGGAAAAAATCGCTAATTTTTACGTTATTTTTATTCAGATGTCTCATGTCTATATGTTTTTACGAAAAAAAATTCAATGACACCATTCGATAGAGTAAACTTTCAGCTTTAAAAATCTTTTTTTACAATTGCGGTACGATGATTTTTAACGGAGTTATGAGCAATCAGATTCGGAACGATCACTATTTATATAATCCATGGTAACTCAGTAACAAAAAATCGTAGAAACAATTTCAAAAAATGATTTTGTAGGGAAAGCTTCACGCTTTCACACCAGTAAGTCGAAAACTTTGGGAGATTTTTTTTACACACGAGACAGATCCACAAAGTGAGAAGAAAATTTTCGATTTTGTTTAGTGTGTACTTTTCTGTATGTAAAAATTATCAAACTCACGGAAACCGAAAAAACACACAGGTCTTTCGAAAGTAGAGGTTTCAATCTTTAAAACCTTTTTTGAAAATTGAAATTCCATTTATTTTTGACGAAGTTACAGCCACGTCAATTTTACATATTTTTGAAGAAAAATTAAGTGATCCTTTAATTTTTGCACTGAGTGTATATGTTTTAAGTCCCTTACGACGAGAGGCAACTATAACAAAATCTTGCCACGAGCAATCTAAGGGGTCTTTATGCTGCAGGTACGCCTGTGTCGCTGCTCCAAACATATAGCAAATGTCGACAATGCGACGTCCTTCGATATGTACCGCTTCGATACGTCCTACGTCGACATTGTTATCCGTAAGCAAAGGAGGCAGTGGATTGTTTTCATCGTCCTCCTCAGGTATTACGTCCATGGGGGCATTCGATAAAAAATCCTCATTTTGGTAGTTCGATGTTCCCGCACTAACTTCTTCTTCTGGGCATGTCCCTGTTGTGCCCACTTCATTACTGCTGCTTGGCAGAAGGAGCTCTTCTATGTGCTGCTTATCGTTGAGCGCAGAATCCTCAACCTCGTATGGAACCGGTGTATTGCTATTCTCTTCATTTGGTTCCATCGCAGCGTCTCGCAAAGCAGCTCTCTGCTTCCTCCTGCAACCAATAATGTTAATGTTAACAAACACTATAATAAAGTATTTTTCCCTCACAAGTACATTTTGAACTCGAAAGGAATTTTACGAAAACGACCGCGAGTGCAAACGGTTAATTATTGTTGAAATTTTGAAGACATTGACTGAGTGATTACAAGCTCGCTGCCTTGACTTTAGCTGAATTTGAAATATATCATAGTTTAGCAGCCCTACAAACTCGTGATAACAGGAATGAAAGTGTGATGGGGCTTACAAGGGGAACACCAAGGTTGCTACAAGCGGATTTTGATGGGTCTCAGATATGTTATAGAGGGACCTCTCCTGAGTACCTGGCTACTCGCTTTTTGTGCCATTCGCCCTAGTTTACGAGAAAATTGCAAAAGTTTTCTGTCCGTACTATGTATACCGTTAATGTTAATAGATCTGTAAGCAAATGAGCGTAGTGCAGTGGACAAGATCCACGAATACCACGCTGGCGGCACGGGTTCAAATCCAGGCGATACACTTTTGTTTTTTTCAATCTCTTCCCATACGATATTAACAAATATCATTTCATACAAAATTGTTCAAAAATAATATTTTTCGCCATGGTAATTTTATTAATAAATAAATTGAAAGGAAATGTGCAGTCTGGTGGGTATCCTCAATCTCATAATTAACGATTCCAAATCTTATAATTAACAATAAATCATTTTATTCGGTATCAGTTTCCTCCCTCGCTGCGCCTATACATGATTCCGGTTGATAATCGTCAGTGGAAACATAAAGGCGACAAGCACCAGGCACATTTCACAAATGCTACATTTTTGCAAGCCCACGGTTCTTACATTGCACATTTCCTTCTAATTTATTTATTAATAAAACTACCATGGCGAAAAATATTATTTTTAAACAATTTTGCATGAAATGATATTTGTTAATTGTATGGGAAGAGATTGCAAAAAACAAATGCGTACGGGCAGGATTTGAACCCGTACCGCCAGCGTGGCATCCGCGGATCTTGTCCACTGCACTGCGCTCATTTCTTTAGAAATCTATTAGCATTAACGGTATACACAGTACGGACCGAAAACTTTTGCAATTTTCTCGTAAACTAGGCCGAATGGCACAAAAAGCGGGAGAGGCGCGAAAAAGAGAGGAACGTATCGCCGAGAAAGATATGCACTTATTCGACGGGACAGAGAGATGCGTATCGACGAGAGAAAGACACTCGATTCTCTCTCGTCTGTTTCTCTGCCTTTCGTCGTCAAGCACTGGTAAGCCTTCCGTATGTCACATTCTGAATTTAGGCTGATTTAGGCTTCTCTGTCCCGTCGCGCAGTGGTCAAAAAGGCTCTCTCGGTGGACAAATTAGTCTGGACCGCGTAATTGTTAACCGATTCTAATCTTTTTTTTTTTTTAATTGGTTCGTTATGAATTGCTCTACAACTTTGTCGATTCGATTTTTTCCGTTAAAGCTTCTAATCAAAATGGCGGAATCAGAATTGTTATCAAAATGTAAAAAGATAAGATATCAGGTGTAATAAAAATGTAAGGATCGCACCAAGGCGAGCACTATAGCCTTACTGCGCGTAGAGAGTCAGAAGGGTCCTAGCAACACTGGAGTGCAGACCCCGGAATAAAATTCTTATACCAAAATTGGTTCCTTTTTAGGGAAAGAAGTGACAAGAATAAGAAATTCATAAAACATTTTGGATCCTTTCAGATCTTCTTAAATGGCAAGAAGTTAAACGTTTAGCGTCAGATATGCAATTAGGAATTCGCAAAATACGTTTAAAATTTATCCGATACAAGAATATCTAATATCTTATCTTTTTACATTTTGATAACAATTTTGAGTCCGCCATGTTGATTTGAAGCTTTAACGGAAAAAATCGAATCGACAAAGATGTAGAGCATTTCATAACGAGCAAAGTAAAAAAAAAAAGATCAGAATTGGTTAACAATTCCGCGGTTCTTTTTCCTATATGATAGAGATGTCTAACACAACTCAGCATAACTTTCAGAATTGAAGTATCTTAATTTGTCTACGGGTTATGTACGAAGGTGAAACAAATTTAAACGAGACTTTCTTTTAAAAATTTGTTTATTAGGAAGGACAAAAAAGCGAAGTACACCTTATTTTTCAACATAATCTCCTTCTTTGGAAATGCATTTTTCCCACCGGATAACTTCGACGGTAACTTCTGTATACCGTCGTCATAAAAAGAAGTGGGTTGTGTCAGCAGCCAATTGCGCACAAACTCTTCCACTCCATGGTTATTGCCGAATCTTTGGCGTCCTAGTGCTTCTTTTAGTGGTCCAAAGAGATGAAAGTCACAGGGCGCCGGATCAGGCGACAGATCATGACCATGTGATTCAAAAATCCGTCCTCTGTGATCAAACGTGGGTACATCATTATACGCCCGAGCCAAAGATTCGGCAATAACCATGGAGTGGAAGAGATTATGCGCAACTGGCTGCTGACACAACCCACTTCTTTTTATGACGACGGTATAAAGAAGTTACCGATCCGGTGGGAAAAATGCATTTCCAAAGCTGGAGATTATGTGGAAAAATAAGGTGTACTTCGCTTTTTTGTCCTTCCTAATAAACAAATTTTTAAATGAACGTCTCGTTTAAATTTGATTCACCCTCGTAATTTTGCGAAATTTGCCCATTGTGTGCCACCAGACTGCGAATGTCCCTTAATTTCAAAAGAACTACTTTCATAGAAGTTTGGTCAAATTGTAGTGCTCGCTTAGTAGTGCATAACTTTGTAAATATCAAAATTAACGGGCATTCGTAATCAGGTGGGACACAATAACCGGATTTTCCAAAGTTTAATTACTTGTAAACAAACTGAGATACCGCAATGCTAAAAGTAATGCTAAGTGTCTGTGGCACATAGAAAAAAGAGGAGTTACAATATTGCTAACTAGGGGGTAAACCCCCTGCGCTTTCGCTTCGCTCAAGCGCCAACCCCCCAGATCGCCTTTGCTCGCGCTTCGCGCTCGCTTTACCGGGTGCAGAAAAGCGAAGCTTTTCTGCAATAGGCACGACCGCGGCACTCGCGCTTCGCGCTCGGCCACGAATTTCAAACCGTTTCGAAAATTGTTGAAAATTCAAGTATTGAGATATTAAACTATGCTACAGAGTCCTCTGCGCTTTCGCTATGCTCAAGCGCCATACCCCGCCAAGTCGTCGGGTGCTCGCGCTTCGCGCTCGCCCACGAAATGCAGCATTTCTGCAATAGGCCCAAGTGATCAAAACCGGACAATTAAATGCATCCGAACCAAAATTTGACATGTACATAGAGTATATACACCTTTGCTGCGGTGAAACTTTATGCATGGTTATCTTCAACCATTCAGAAATTGCGACAAATTGAAATCTTTAATCCAGTATTCCGGCGAGACGCTTGCGCGGATTCAAACACAATTTGGCATATAGTTTAAAAATATACCCATTTGGTGCCACAAAACTTTATGGTCATCTTCAACCGTTTCGAAATTACGGGATTTTCAAATTATAATTATAAAATAGTGAATTAAAGATTTGAAACTGGCACCATTTCGAAATGGTTGAAGATGCCCATACACAATGTTTCGTGGCACCAAATGGGTATATACTTGATGTACATGCCAAATTTTGTCCGAATCCGTTCAGCCGTTTCAAGATGACCATGCATATTGCTGCCATTTCTAAACGGTTGAGGATAGCGATACATAAAGTTTCCTGGCACCAAATGGGCATATACTTGATGTGCATGCCAAATTTTGTTCGAATCCGTTCAGTCGTTTTGCCGGAATAGTGGACTAATCAATCGTTTTGGTGGAATAGTGGATAAAAAATTTGAATTTGCCGCCATTTCGAAACGGTTCAAAATGGCCATACATAAAGTTTCGTGGCACCAAATGGATATATACTCGATGTATATGCCAAATTTTGTTCGGATCCGTTCAGCTGTTTGGCCGGAATACTGCACTAATGGATTAATGAATTTTGCACTATTTCCATTAGTACAGTATTCCGGCCAAACGGCTGAACCGATCGCAATGAAATTTGGAATGTACTTTGAGTATATATCCATTTGGTGCCAGCAAACTTTATGTATCGCTATCTTCAGCCGTTTAGAAATGGCAGCAATATTAAATTTAAATTACATTTTTTTCAAATTTTGAATCTCCCGCCATCTTGTACCGGTTCAAGATGGCGGCTCACAAACCTTATTGTCAACTCACAGTAGTGTACTTGATTTTTGTGCCAAATTTCGTCCCGATCGGTTCAGCCGTTTTTCCGAAATCGAGGATCTACACGGCCACACACACACACACACACATACACACATACATACGAACGGTTTTCGCGATGGCGATTTCATAAGTCACTCCCTTTACGGTCGTGCCTAAAAATACGGAAGTTATTGCAAAACTTAACAATTTGTTTTAAACATTTTTGGTTTTGCAATTTCGAAAGCTGCGCTGAGTTCTGTTCAACAACAATTATTTCACTAATAATGTTTGCTAATCGATGTCGCCTCCTATGCGTATGATTGTTATTTTTGTTCAACCACGGAAAATATACGTATATACGCGTATGGTTATAAAAAAACAATAATGCCCATAGGAGGCGACATCCATAAGTAAGCATTCTTGGTAAAATAACTGTCGATGAAATGATTGCCTATGAGCGAAATACGTCGGCGAGTTAATCGTTCGAGTGCCAAACGGCGCGATAGCGCTTCTTCTGTTCTGTGTCGCAAAGTATTGTGAACATTGATATTACAATGAGGTTTATTGGAATCACGATCAATGATTATAACAACCCTCTAATGTCCCCACTCCCGCTCAATGTGATATCAAAATAGGATTGAGCCGATAGAAGTAAAATTTACCGCATATATGTTAAATTAAGACAGCGCGATCAAGCTTCTTAGCATTTTTTGAAGTTTGAGAAACGCTTACCCCAATACAACGATAAATAATTTTTTAAACAAAAAAATGACTTACCGTTGACGCAATCTTTTGGCAAGACTCAGTTGCCATGTTGACGGATACGTTTTTTCGGAGCGATTTTTTTTTTTGCGATGCGAATTTTCGCGCAAATAATAATGTTCTCGTTGTCCATATTTTTATCAAGCACAATGGTACATCCGCGTAAAACGAAAATTTTCGCACGTACACGCACGCACTATCGAAACAACGGGATGCAGTCAAGAATCCTTGTTTGAAAAAAATTCAAACTGCACCTGCCGTTGATGAAACTACAAACGAAAATGTATGTAGAAACATGTGAAACAGCGTTCCCAGCGCGGGAGTAATGTGACGTCACAAAGCGGTGGTCGGGGGACTCTCCCTGGCAACGCTGACCAGTACATAGTGACCAGTAGTCGCTAGGTAACACTGAGTGATCTGGATTGATCTGGATCATTTCTTATTGAACGCAGCGCGAAAATGGATCTACAAGAAGTAAGTAGAAAGACTAATATTTTGCTATAAAAGATTTCGTGGTATCTCACGAAGCGTATTTAACTCGAAACATTAAGATGCAATTTTTTATAAATACTTTTTGATTTCAGATCGAAAAGGTACGTGAACAGGGCGCGGTGGATGAGGTGGTAAGCATTTTCATTCCTTTTTGTATAACTTTATTAGTAAATGTAATAAATTACGTTATTGTTCTACATTTTAGGCAGAAATGTTAAGACTCATGACGCCATCGACGTCGATGACGACGACGGCGACGGTCTCGCCGACACCGACGCCGACGCCGCCGCCAACGGAGGCGCTCCATGCGGTGGCCGACGCCGCCGTCCCAGACGAAGCGGTCACCATGCGCAGGAACGTAAGTACTTGCAGAAAAAATAACAATTTTGTGAGTTATCTATAAAAAAAAGTAGGCAAAAAATTCATTAACACTAGATATATCGAAGCTAATTTATAAATAAGCTAATTAATAAATATGCGTTAACAGGCCGCGTTGGGCTCGGCAATTAATGCCCTGTTGGGGATGCGGTCGGAGGAGCGCGCGGCCCGCCAGGCTGTAAGTATTATATCTTCTTATTACGCTTTCCACAAATATGTACAATAAAAACAATAAGAAAATTCATTTGCTTTCTGTTCTAGAGTGAAGAGGCCATCTTACTTCTTTTGGGGATCGGCCGGCGCGCGGCGGGGCCGCGGAAGTCGGGGCGGCGCAGGAAATATAATTATTAACTATAAATAAGCATTTACTATAAATAATTATTTACTATAATTCATTTTGTAAAATAATAAAATAAAATTAACTTTACTTTTTAATTTATTTTCCCTTAACCTCACCGCCCTGTTGCTTCGTAGTGAGCTTCCTTCCTGCTGGTGATGTAATTTACTTCAAGCCAACAAATTTGTGTCTGTAAAGCTGCCACGACATTTTATAAATAACAAAGACACAGTAACAATTATAGTAGCACTTTTCATAGTTCTAGAGTTCCTGATAGAAAATAGAAAGAGTTCCGCACTTTTAATATTGAAAAGCGGCAAATGGAAAGTGCGGAACTCTTTCTATTTTCTATCTGGAACTCACAACTATGAAAAGTGCTACTAGAACTATTATCATTTCTTTGTTATTTGCAAAATGTCGTGTCAGCTTCACAGACGTAACAAATTTCAACACTGATTGATTTTATTAATCTCCGCATGATGCGCAGTGTTATATCAAAAGAGATCCAAATTTTAAAATTTATTGATGTATAGAGGTGCATCGATGTATTTTGATGGCATTGATCGATTCGATATCGATTCAAAGTTTCATTTCGCACTGGGTTACATACGTTTCATCCTTTTCCGAGAAATTATTTTCCACTTATAACATTATTGAGATGACATAATTATGAATTTAGTTTTAAAAAACATTTTTAATAAAAACAAAATTTAAAATAAGTAATAAGTAAATTTTTTCTTGGTCTGAGCCCTCGGTATAACCTTACAAATTACATTGAAATTTTCTCCTGCGTACCTAACCTAAGTACGTTTCATGTTTTTCTAATAAACCCATTTTCACTTATAATGTAATTATAATAATATTATGAAATAGTTTGAAAGAACTTTTTGTAAGAACAGATCGTAAAATAAGTATGAAGTAAATTTTTCGTGCGTGCACAACCTGCAATCCATTCCTTTTCCACAAAACCCCTTTCATTTAATTACTGACTTCATCTGAAATAAGAATGGATTTTGAATAAAGAATAAAAACGGGAAAGTTATACGGATCACGATAGTAAACCAGGTTTTCCTCATTTCAGCTCATTCTGTTATTTTAATTTTCCATAATTCCTAGTGGCATCGTATTTCAAAACAGACTCGTTTCCGATTTAGCGGGGTTATGTCAGGTCATGTCAGGTTATGTGAATCAATTTGAATGAGCGCGGCGATCGGGCATTGTCGGGCATGTCCGAGGTGGTCCGAGGGCACAGGCGGGCACAGGGCCCCGCAAATTGTGGTTGAGGCAGCACCTGAGCGAAGAATCGATGGGAACGCCGCCAGGCATCAAACTCGGGAACTATTATACGATATTTTTCGGCGATGTGACGGCTGGATTCGTAATTTAGAAATCACAGCTTATTACGGGAACAAAGTGCAGTGACATGAATTTTCCTAATATCTGTGATGAAGTGCCGACCCCGCTCTGGTCCGATATTGGAGTGTAGTGTCGTTAAATCGGAGAAATAAGAGAAAATGCGATTGCTCGAGCGGCCATGTTGGACTGTCGTTGACAGCTACAGAGACCGATGCTTCTTTCGACTGTAATTATTCGTTTATCGCGGCTTTGTCCCTCTATACGAGACCAGAGCGGGGTGCAGCAGAGTTCAAGCTTTCAATAAATACCAGTCTCATGAGGAATTGACGTACTACGAAGGCGACATATCCTCATGACTTTTTCATAGTTTCTACGAACTCTATTGGCTCCCGGGCTAGTTCCTTTTAGGTCACTATACGGGGTTGATTCCCCTTAAGCAGGATGTGTAAATGTAATTAGCAGCCTAAAGTTAAAATACTTGTAAATATAACATAATGTACATAGAGGAAAAGTTTACAAAAAAACCTCTAGGAATGATAAATAAGTAAAAATTTTGAAAAGATAAATGAGTAACTGGATTATGTGGAAATACCAACATATCGTAAGAAAATAATTAGGTGAGCCAGCCAGGCACCTAATCCTCCTTACACCTACACAGTAGGAGAGGAAGCGGTGAGAGAGAGGCGCACCGCCTTCGCAGGATTGGACCATCGAACCCAGCGGAAGGATGGCTAACCCGCCGAGGAGAGTTAAGGAGGGTAAGTGGAATTGATCATAACAGGATTAATTTTTTAAAAAGAAAAAAAGAAATCTGAGAGTAACAATAATTTAAATGAATTATTAGAAAACCATTTGCCAATGATGGGAAAAGCGACCTTGATTCGATACGGAATGATGTCCTTATTAAGGGCATCCATGACCGAATGTAAAATTGGATTAACAAATTGAGTTTTCTGAAATGTTTGAATGTGAGCAGACAATAAGTCGTGAAGCATAGGTAAATCAGCCAATTTGTGTAATTTAACGGTAGAAAGTTTAAGTGAAAGAGGTTTGTTTAATATGAACCTTAAAATCTTATTTTGAAAGATTTGTAATTTTTTTTTAACATATTTGGGGATAGCCCTCCACCAAATAACCGCCCCGTACAAAAGAATCGATCGGACACAGATGACCTAACACGCAGTAGTGAAGATGGGCTGAGGTGGGAGATCAGTTGAAAATAAACTGCCCTTGCTTTATGGAGGCGCTCGAATGCAGCGTGTGACCAATCAGAGCTGGTGCGGAGGACTATCTCCAGATACCTGACTTTGGGAGACCAGTCAACCTCAGTCCGGCCAACCCGCAACTTGTCCAAGCTGGAACGCTTATTCTTTTTGCATTTCGTGGAAAAAACAATGGCATCTGTTTTGTCGGTATTGAGGCGAAGTTTGCAACTAGTGAAGAATTCAACTATAGTGTCGAGATAACTTTGCAGTTTGGCAATTGCTGTATTGCAGATAAAGGAAGATGACATCGCGGCAGTGTCATCGGCAAACATAAAAAGTTCACAGCTTGGATCATGAGATATGTCGTTAATAAAAATATTAAATAGTAAGTGACCCAAAATGGATCCTTGAGGAACACCGGTAGCAATATTGTAATTTGTTGAGTTAGCGCCAGAAAGTTTAACTGTATACTGCCTATTGCTTACGTATGATTGTAATAATAAAATGTAGGATAAGTTAATACCAATACGTTCCAGCTTGTACAAGAGGGCATCATGCCAAACGGAAACAAAAGCCTTGGATAAGTCAAGAAGCGCAAGAGCAGATGGTCTGCTGACATTCTGTTCGTGAGAAATAATTCTCGTGAGACGAGTAACTTGTTGGACACAGGACTGACCCCTACGAAAACCGAATTGTTGGTTAATTAAGATAGAGTGAGTATTAACATGTATAACGATAATTTCGCGGGGAGAAGTCCGGGCTCAAGGAAAGAATAATTACGATAACTTGGACTTTATTATTTGACTCAAAACGGTACAGATTATTCTTCCGAGCGTCACAGAGATCCCGAACGCGAACGTTATAACTTCGGCTCAAGGGAGGTTGACTCGCCCGCGGTACCGACTGCAAACCAAACGGATCAGGTCGTTGGCGTCGAGCGCGATTCGACCAACTAATCGCCCCGACGGTATGTCTCACCCACGCTCACGCCCGACGGACCAAAGAGGTCTAAGTCAGGGAGCTGTGGTACCCAGAGATCTACTTTAGATCTACCAGAGATCTACTCGGGGAGACTCCGGAATGGGCGCCAGTCGCCTTTTCGGCAACAATTAAAAGCAGACCTGATCCCAACCAAAATTACTATAATCGGTACCCGAATCGAACTCCCCTGAGACGGAAAGCTCCGGCGGCTCAGCTTTCTTCAAACGGTAGAGGGGCGCGATTCTTTATGGATCGCTCCGATAGTTCGCCCGCCACAGATATCGCACAATCACACACGGGCCCCACGATTCGAACATGGGCGCCGACGGACAAACCTAATTACCAGATCTAATAGGTGTGACGACACCCGCCTACTCTACTTTACGTTAGGGCGATCTCCGTTCGGAAACGGAGGGCAGCGAAGGAGAGACGGTACAGCTACTAGAATTAGCGGTGCCACCAAAATGGCGGCACTAATACGATAAGGCTAGAATTCTAGAGCGCTAACAGTAAGTCCGCGAGAACACAAACGCACAAAGACCCGGTGTAGGCGGTATCCGCTCTTCAAATACACCTTTGCCGCGCTCGGCTCGACTCCGGGACAAGACAAACGCTCTTAAGGTCCTTAAATTTTCCGTGATACACGCACGACTGGTTGGGCCTACGGCATAAACGGAACAGGCTTCGGCCAGGATCCTCGGTGCCGAAGCTCTCTCAGTGCCTCCCACTCCTGCTCCTTTGCGCGCCAAAATCCTCTTCGCGGATTGGCGATAACACCGGATCTTCTTCGGTATCCTTGCTATCGGCGGGAAAGTAAGGGATGTGACGTGGGTTGCTTTCCTGCAGGGGTGCCTACTTAGGTGGCGTGACCGATCCGCGGACATGCTCTGGACGACCGATGCTGCGACGCTCTCCAACCGGCCAAATCCCAAAAGTCCAAAGGTCCAATGGGTGGAGGGTCGAGCCTGCTCCAGGTTAGCGGATGTTCGTGCCTGCGTTGTCGGTAGTGGAAGCTGGCTGGAGCGGCGCCTGGCCGCGAGATCATTTCTTCTTCTCCTTGTAGCGAGAGGTGGTCTCCAGTCGCTTCCGCCGGTGCGCTCGTGGTGGGTGATTCGGCGCCAGGCCGAGAAGTCATGGAAGCGAGCAGCGCTCGCTCTGGCATTCATCCCCACGGCGGTAAGATGTTGCTGTGGTCATCCCTCTGCAGCTGCATCTCGCCCTTATGCGACCGAAGATCAGGCGTGATCTTCGGTAAGCGCGCCTGGTCTCGGCGGCTGCGTCCCGCTTGGTTCCCCTCTTGCCTGTATAGCTCCGCGGCGCGGACGGTCCTCGCCTCGCGACGCGTTCGTGATGAGGAGGGCGGGGAGTGCCGTGGCGCTCCTCGCCCAGAAGTCTCGGCGGTGCGGGCGGTGGTCTTCCGCAGCGTCGGTGACGAGGAGAGGGCGGAGTGGTGTTGTCCCGCGGCGGTAGTGGATCTGCGCTGCCATCCTTTGTGTGTGTTACGCTGACTTATCCTACAACTTAATAACTCGGTTCCCGACGCTATTAGCATTAGTCTCCTTCGCTACACCTCCGTCGATACCGCCAGTCGTATCGTCGCGTCTGATCTTATTTTATTACATTTTTGTGACGTGCCAAAAATGCAACGTCACAATGTATAAACAATATTGCAAGGACGCTAGCTTGTTTCCAAGGAAACAAAACCACTGTTGACCAGTGCTATGAGTTGCCTAACTTTCACTAGACTTTTTAACGCGCTTTCTTTCTCCACGAATCAGTGCAAAGATAATTTGGTCCTTTTCACGATGAAAATATTCGCAGGAAAAAAGCGGAGATAAAGCAAAAGGAACAGGGATGAAGATTCGGCGAAATTGCAAAAGGACATAAGGATCGAAGTTAAATGAAAGATGGAAAACTAAAAGTTTCTTTTGGATCGACAAACGAGGTTCTAAGGTTTCTTGGCGTTTGCGTCCAGGACGAGTAGTGGACAAGTGGTAGAAAGTATAGAAGGGCTTTGTAAGCGAGTAGACAAGCTTGCAAGGGTACGAGAAGCGTGGTGAATGAGAGAACTGAATTTGAGTCGGGGTGGCCAACTCACCTCGCTGTCTGTCGTAGGCATTGATACATTCGCTGGTCATGAATTGGCTAATCAGAGCTGTTTTACCGACCCCTCTGGCCTCGAGCATCGCCACCGTGTAGGACGCAACCTCCTTCGGCGGTGACGAAAGCCTCTCGTCGTTCTCCATGTCCGCAGGTGCCAAAGAATTTGACCTAGACCTTTTCCTCCTGAAGGAGTCTCCTCTGTTGATAACACCTGTGAAGCAATCGAGTAACGGCTGAGCGAAACGACGACGATCAATGATCGTTAATATTTATCCGTATCAAATTGGTCTCTCTATGCGTAAAGATCAGTTCAAACATCATCTCGTTGAGTTCGTTGGTAGCATCTTCCAAACAGGACGCAACTTTTTGCCATACCTAGTTAACTATTTAACTGTGGCGACCTCCCTGAACTAGTGGTGGTTAGTGAGTGGTCAGCACGGCCGCGTAACTCACGTTATCTTAATTAATAAGTCTTTTCGATAAGAGGACCGTGGACAGTACGTCTTTCACCGCAGAACTTGTGGTCAGTTCAATTTCGAAGTACATTTGGCTTATGTTCTAATTTATTTAATCATTCCATAGGTAACTTTCGCGACCTCATTCCGCGTTCACTTTGAATGACGAATAAAAGTATTACGAAAGACCGATTTGTTTATTTGATGTGAATATTAACTAATTATTTTATTAATTATTTATGACTAATTCTAATTTGTATTAATATTTTATTCATCATTCGACCTGACTGTATCGGCGCGGTGCATTTGTTCGCGATCACGGCCGAGCGCGGTGGACCGCCAACGCTACCGTGGCGGACCGCGAGCTCTACTCGCGTGCTCATTGGCTTGGGTTTTTTCTTAATAACTCAAAGCCGAAGCCGCATCCGATATTTTGCCAAAGGAAAAAGTTGTTTCTGTACAACAACAACTGTTGCTATTTGATATTAACAAAAATTAGCTTGTTGTTTATATGCAACACCCACCACTGGCTATAATTTTAGCATGTGGTTTATAAGTCACACCCGCAGTTAAATGGTTAAGTAGACTCATTGGTTTCTGAAAATATTTAGTGTAGGATAAAGTTTAACCAAATTTTGGCTGACTGACCAATTTCTTTTTCTTATCTCGTGAATCTCTGACTATTCATCCTGCACTAACAGTTTTGCTTTCCAGCTGTATAGTTTTGACCAAGGAAATTGTATTTTACGGTACGTATTAAAACTCGCGAGGTTTTCCTCTTTAACGCGTTCGCGGACGTGAATGCTATAGCATTCATTTTCTTTGTGATGCATAATGACATGAATGCTGCAGCATTCAAATTTTAAAGCCAATTATTTTAAATTTAATTCTGTATAACCTTAAGTTTTTATAATTATTATAGCTGTCAAGGTAAGGACTAACTGATTCTTTAGGTATTTTGGTATTATCTTATCTTTTCTCTGTGTATTTACAAATTCGTTAAATTTCGGATGTCACGACCATTTTCAAAACAAAATGACTGTTAATTTTTGCGCCTCGCTGAAACTTTTACTGTCCGCGAACGTGTTAACGGAATTCTCTTACGTACGTCAAATTCTGGCATTTTGTCGTGCGACACGTGCCTGACGATGAAATACTAGCACACGTGTACACACGAATCCAAGTTCGACAATTTGGTGACGTCTTCCACGGTACATATTGTGTTATCTGATTTCCTTTTATTTGCTCGTTCACCTTCCTCTTTACCGCGAGTCAACTATAAAAGCTCAACGTGCGAACATTAGTTATTATTCTACTGTGGTCGGCGTACCTTGATCTTCACTTTACTTCATCCGGAAGACAATTCGAACATCATGAAGAATTTTGCGTCCATCGCGTGTCTACTCACGATCATTGTAAGTAAATATCTTTGACAAAATTAAAGAGAGAATATCGATATTGTTTAGGAAAAATTAATGTTTTTATATAATCATTACGTAATAATTACGTTGTAGGGAATAATCCATTTCGACGGCACTGGCGGAAAACCTATTAGTGACCATCCGTGTATGTCAAGTAACGCTAGTTGTTTCAGAGCGTGCATATTGACATGGGAAGGCCACGTGAGTAATATACAGGGTGTCCCGTAATTAGTGTAAGAACCGAAAATGGGGGGCTCCTGGGCTGATCAGAAACAACTTTTTCCTCTGGCAAAATATCGGACGCGGCTTTGTCTTCGAGTTATTTACGAAAAACCCAAGCCAATGAGCGCGCGAGTAGGGCCCACGGTCCGCCACGGTAGCGTTGGCGGTCCACCGCGCTCGGCCGTGATCGCGAACAAATGCGCCGCGGCAATACATTCAGGTCGAATGATGAATAAACTAGGGGGTAAACCCCCTGCGCTTTCGCTTCGCTCAAGCGCCAACCCCCCAGATCGCCTTTGCTCGCACTCGCCCACGAATTTCAAACCGTTTCGAAATTGTTGAAAATTCAAGTATTGAGATATTAAACTATGCTACAGAGTCCTCTGCGCTTTCGCTTCGCTCAAGCGCCATACCCCCCCAAGTCGTCGGGTGCTCGCGCTTCGCGCTCGCCCACGACATGCAGCATTTCTGCAATAGGCCCAAGTGATAAAAACCGGACAATTAAATGTATCCGAACAAAAATTTGACATGTACATAGAGTATATACACCTTTGCTGCGGTGAAACTTTATGCATGGTTATCTTCAACCATTTAAAAATTGCGACAAATTGAAATCTTTAATCCAGTATTCCGGCGAAACGCTTGCGCGGATTAAAAAAAAAATTGCAATGTAGTTTAAAAATATACCCATTTGGTGCCACAAAACTTTATGGTCATCTTCAACCGTTTCGAAATTACGGGATTTTCAAACTATAATTATAAATTAAAGATTTGAAACTGGCACCATTTCGAAATGGTTGAAGATGCCCATACACAATGTTTCGTGGCACCAAATGGGTATATACTTGATGTGCATGCCAAATTTTGTCCGAATCCGTTCAGCCGTTTTGCCGGAATAGTGGACTAATCAATCGTTTGGTGGAATAGTGGATAAAAAATTTGAATTTGCCGCCATTTCGAAACGGTTCAAAATGGCCATACATAAAGTTTCGTGGCAGCAAATGGATATATACTCGATGTACATGCCAAATTTTGTTCGGATCCGTTCAGCCGTTTGGCCGCAATACTGCACTAATGGATTAATGAATTTTGCACTATTTCCATTAGTGCAGTATTCCGGCCAAACGGCTGAACGGATCGCAACGAAATTTGGTATGTACTTTGAGTATATATCCATTTGGTGCCAGCAAACTTTATGTATCGCTATCTTCAGCCGTTTAGAAATGGCAGCAATATTAAATTTAAATTACATTTTTTTCAAATTTTGAATCTCCCGCTATCTTGTACCGGTTCAAGATGGCCGCTCACAAACCTTATTGTCAACTCACAGTAGTGTACTTGATTTTTGTGCCAAATTTCGTCCCGATCGGTTCAGCCGTTTTTCCGAAATCGAGGATCTACACGGCACGCACGCACGCACGCACGCACACACACACACACACACACACGCACACACACACACACACACACACGAACGGTTTCGCGATGGCGATTGCATAAGTCACTCCCTTTACGGTCGTGCCTACAAATTAATGCAAATTAGAATTAGTCATAAATAATGAATAAAAGAATTAGTTAATATCCACGTAAAATAAACGAATCGGTCTTTCGTAATACTTTTATTCGTCATTCAAAGTGAACACGGAATGAGATCGCGAAAGTTACATTTGGTAATTATCGGAAAAAAGAGCAGGAAGAAAATACTTGGAATGATTAAATAAATTAGAACATAAGCGAAATGTACTTCGAAATTGAACTGTCCACAGGTTCCGCGGTAAAAGCCGTACTGTCCACGGTCCTTTCATCGAAAAGACTTATCACTTTTTAGGCACGCCCGTAAAGGGAGTGACTTATTCCATTTTATTGTGACAACGTACGCACATATGACATTCCGCCAACCAGGGCTATTCCCTGTTTCTTCCGGGAGGCTACTATGCGTCGAACACGATTTCCGTCCTGGCCGAAAACTAATAATTGACGACACGCAAGTACAACGCCTTTCAGAATAATCTGAGGTTTGGTTTGGATGGGAAGTCCTTCGACAGATTTATCACTTTCCGCGGTTGCCTAGGACACTTGAAAATGCATCGCGATCGCCCCACGCCTTAATCCACGCACGCGTCTGCATTAGAAAATGATTTGACGCAAACAAATAACCTGACGAAAGAGTGCTTCTCAAATAAATTTACGCAACAGTGCTTTCGAAATAATTTACGAAAAAGTGCTTTTCGAATAAATTTGTGAAAAAGGATTGGTGGATTACGGAAAATCAACTGAGTGTAATTATGAAATCAAAATTACTCACAGTCTTCGAAAAAATGGGTCGATGTCGCTGGATCACTGCATCGATTCGATCGAAGAATCCGTGCGAACAGCTGATCTCAGAAGGGTCACTGAACTCACATCGCGGCACGGCCACTAACACTATCGACGCCTGTACGTGAGGGTTTCGGTGCCAACTTCAAAACTTTCAATAATTATCGTCCCCGATAGGACACATTGTTCTTAACTCGCGCCGGTTTTACGAGAAAGCAGGGCCCTAATACGAGTCTCTTTTATCGCGAAGCATGCCCTCTCACGTCTTCCACTCATTTTTTGTACTTTTCGGAAAATATTCGCGATAAATTCATTATTAGCCTACGGTCGTCGCGTCGGTGACCGTTCTCGACGAGATTGACTGCCTGCTCGTTTGTCATTTGTCTTTTATGCCGGCCCTCCACGATGCAACGACCACCTTTCGTGCCACCGGTGTTCGCGTAGCACCAGCTTTACATGTAGGGCTGCCCTTTCCTACGGTTGGTATAAGAGACAAATGACAAACGAAGAGGCAGTCGATCTCGTCGAGAACGGTCACCGACGCGACGACCGTAGGCTAATAATGAATTTATCGCGAATATTTTCCGAAAAGTACAAAAAATGAGTGGAAGACGTGAGAGGGCATGCTTCGCGATAAAAGAGACTCGTATTAGGGCCCTGCTTTCTCGTAAAACCGGCGCGAGTTAAGAACAATGTGTCCTATCGGGGACGATAATTATTGAAAGTTTTGAAGTTGGCACCGAAACCCTCACGTACAGGCGTCGATAGTGTTAGTGGCCGTGCCGCGATGTGAGTTCAGTGACCCTTCTGAGATCAGCTGTTCGCACGGATTCTTCGATCGAATCGATGCAGTGATCCAGCGACATCGACCCATTTTTTCGAAGACTGTGAGTAATTTTGATTTCATAATTACACTCGGTTGATTTTCCGTAATCCACCAATCCTTTTTCACAAATTTATTCGAAAAGCACTTTTTCGTAAATTATTTCGAAAGCACTGTTGCGTAAATTTATTTGAGAAGCACTCTTTCGTCAGGTTATTTGTTTGCGTCAAATCATTTTCTAATGCAGACGCGTGCGTGGATTAAGGCGTGGGGCGATCGCGATGCATTTTCAAGTGTCCTAGGCAACCGCGGAAAGTGATAAATTTGTCGAAGGAGGACTTCCCATCCTTAAACCAAACCTCAGATTATTCTGAAAGACGTTGTACTTGCGTGTCGTCAATTATTAGTTTTTGGCCAGGACGGAAATCGTGTTCGACGCATAGTAGCCTCCCCGAAGAAACAGGGAATAGCCCTGGTTGGCGGAATGTCATATGTGCGTACGTTGTCACAATAAAATGGAATAAGTCACTCCCTTTACGGGCGTGCCTAAAAAGTGATAAGTCTTTTCGATGAAAGGACCGTGGACAGTACGGCTTTTACCGCGGAACCTGTGGACAGTTCAATTTCGAAGTACATTTCGCTTATGTTCTAATTTATTTAATCATTCCAAATATTTTCTTCCTGCTCTTTTTTCCGATAATTACCAAATGTAACTTTCGCGATCTCATTCCGCGTTCACTTTGAATGACGAATAAAAGTATTACGAAAGACAGATTCGTTTATTTTACGTGGATATTAACTAATTCTTTTATTCATTATTTATGACTAATTCTAATTTGCATTAATTTTTTATTCATCATTCGACCTGAATGTATTGCCGCGGCGCATTTGTTCGCGATCACGGCCGAGCGCGGTGGACCGCCAACGCTACCGTGGCGGACGGCGGGCTCTACTCGCGCGCTCATTGGCTTGGGTTTTTCGTTAATAACTCGAAGACGAAGCCGCGTCCGATATTTTGCCAAACAAAAAAGTTGTTTCTGATCAGCCCAGGAGCCCCCCATTTTCGGTTCTTACACTAATTACGGGACACCCTGTATGTATTCATCGCTTCATGACATAAAAAATACAATTTTTCGGAAGACAACTCTAATTCTATTTCATTCGTTAGATGGTAAATGGTATTCTTCATCTAGACGTATACGAAAAAGAGCACGACGAGGATATAGCTAAATTACACGAGGAGGGACATCCGCAACTAGATGTTATGATACAGATAATCGATGAAGAGTTCAAAATAGTGAAAAACTGCTTTCCACAAGGTAAATGAATATTTGTGTGTAAAAGAAGCTATTCTGATATGCTCGCATTCCTTTAAATGTTCTAGATGTACTTGCGGAACATCAATGCGAAGTAGTGAAGAAATTCCACGAGTGCTATCACGGAGCAACTAATGAATTTGTATATTTACTTAAGGATACGAAATACATGCCGAAATAAGAAAATGTATGTAACAAACTTCATTTGGTCCTGACGTAAATCAACAAAATAGATCTAATTATAGGAAAATCAGAAGTAAAAGAAATTGTAATTTTACGAGCATAAATAAATAAAAGAAGTGCAAACATTGTTTACATGTGTTTTATGTGACGTCACGCGATTATTATCTAAAATAGTCATCCCATTTGCGTGACGTATTTGTGAGGAATTTCACTTGGTCGTTGTCAAAAAAGCGCACACATACGCGCACCTATTTTCGGCATTGGAGTAAATCCTCTCACATTATGCGTCAGCTCGAATCCTAGACCATTCAAATTTAATCTGTTCCGCGTTAAAAATGCAAATGAAGTTACACGGCCAATTCTTTTGTACGAAATAAGGAGGAGTTAGAAAAGCGAAGTTGTCGATCAAGACTTCCTACGAGTTATCACCGGAATTTTGAAAAATGTCTGAGATTGCTTTTTTGATAGTAATTTGGCTTTCTTCGGTGTTCGGCGTAATATTCAATTGGTATATTTTGATCTATCTTTCTTGCAATGTAGTATAAGAATAAAGGGACATACTACAGCGACAGAAGTAACGAGCGAATGAAAATACCAGCTCTTCCGGTTATCCTACATGAAGATAAGAATGATTCACATTTGAAATTGTCACTGTTCTATCATCGACACTCGACCTCGAAAGAAAAATCGAGGTCACTTACACTTCTTTAAATGGTATTGTATAACGTTTCTTTCTTACATTTATCAAAGTTCATGTATAGTCTTGCTTTATCTTCACCACGCAACAATAAATAATTGTGAAACTGTTTTTCGAAACTCCGGTCTTTTAGTACAACTTACATTGATTTAGTAGATTCTCAAGGCGACGATTCAGTGAGTTTTGTAAACAGCTTGCGTCAGCACTGCCGAGAACCTTCATTTATTTCTATCTCTCGTAAATTTCAAACGAGAAAAGTTACGAGAACAAAGTAACTGATTCCATCGTCCGGAAGAATGTCGCGCGTCCTTGGTGCTCGTATCTTCCGGCGCGCTGTAGGTTGCGGGAGAGGAAAATTGATCCGTGACCTTTACCCTTCGCATATAAGCCCGTGCCCTGCATAGGCACGCACGCATACCTTTTTAAAAATATCCAGGGGCTAAAGAATGCGGCGTTATCGCATTCCTCTATCGATCATAGAATCCTCCTCTGCCTCTTTCTGTCCTCGCGGCTACGAGCCACCGGCAGAGGGTTAGTTGAAAACTTTATGAAACCGATTCGCTTTTCACCTCACCCTTTTACGCCGAACCCTCTACCCGAGAGAAACTGTTTCGCCACCCTGATCCTCGGTATCCGACGGCAAGTGCGTCCCCACCACTGAAGGATGAGAAGAAAAATAGGAGCTAGGGGTGTAGTACGATGAGAAATCTTTTTCTACGTTGTTCACTGGTAAAAAAACGAGAAGTAAAGAAGTGTTATAACGGGTATCTTTTTGGACAGGTGTGATAGGAATCGCAGTTGACGGGTAGAATAGAATTTAATGCTAAATTTAGTTTTATTTCGCGTGCTTACGCCGTACACAGTATCCTAAATCTATTTATACACTCAGTGCAAAAATTAAAGGCTCACTTAATTTTTCTTCAAAAATATGTAAAATTGACGTGGCTGTAACTTCGTCAAAAATGAATGGAATTTAAATTTTCAAAAAAGGTTTTAAAGATTGAAACCTCTACTTTCGAAATACCTATGTGTTTTTTTCGGTTTCCGTGAGTTTGATAATTTTTACATACAGGAAAGTACACACTGAACAAAATCAAAAATTTTCTTCCCACTTTGTGGATCTGTCTCGTGCGTAAAAAAAATCTGCCAAAGTCTTCAACTTACTGGTGTGAAAGCGTGAAGCTTTCCCTACAAAATCGTTTTTTGAAATTGTTTCTACGATTTTTTGTTACTGAGTTAGCGTGGATTAAATAAAAAGTGATCGTTTCGAATCTGATTGCTCATAACTCCGTTAAAAATCATCATAAAAATCATCAAACCATCGTGAAAAATATTCGAAAATATACGGAACTTCATTCTTTCTTTTTATTCAGTGAAAAAAAATTCATTATTTTATGAGTGCTTGGCATAAAATCATAGTGGCCATCATGTTAAAAATCTCACAGCCATTCGGCTTTTTTTTTTACATTCAGGGTACCTAAAGGTACAAAAAAATATGGAGAATAAATTTGTTTTCTTGTTTTACACAATTGTTTTCTGGGTCCAAATGAAAAAGGAAAAAATCGCTAATTTTTACGATATTTTTATTCAGATGTCTCATGTCTATATGTTTTTACAAAAAAAATTCAATGATACCATTCGATAGAGTAAACTTTCAGCTTTAAAAATATTTTTTTACAATTGCGGTATGATGATTTTTAACGGAGTTATGAGCAATCAGATTCGGAACGATCACTTTTTATTTAATCCACGGTAACTCAGTAACAAAAAATTGTCGAAACAATTTCAAAAAACGATTTTGTAGGGAAAGCTTCACGCTTTCACACCAGTATGTCGAAAACTTTGGCAGATTTTTTTTACGCACGAGACAGATCCACAAAGTGGGAAGAAAATTTCCGATTTTGTTCAGTGTGTACTTTTCTGTATGTAAAAATTATCAAACTCACGGAAACCGAAAAAACACGCAGTTCTTTCGAAAGTAGAGGTTTCAATCTTTAAAACCTTTTTTGAAAATTTAAATTCCATTCATTTTTGACGAAGTTACAGCCACGTCAATTTTACATATTTTTGAAGAAAAATTAAGTGATCCTTTAATTTTTGCACTGACAAGGGGACCATCAGACCTGTTAATGAAGGATTTTGATGGCTTTCAAATATGTTGCAGAGGGACCCCCCCCCCCCCCCTGCTTACAAGGGTAAAAGGATTTTCTCCAATGGCCCCTGGTTTTCGAGAAAAACGATTTTAAAGTTTTCCACCTACTATGTATAACCGTAACGTTCAAGTCATTCCAAGGGAATCGTGGTAGCGCAGTTGAGTAGGTGGATGGCTCAAACGGCAATAAACCGGGATCGAGTCCCGGTTGTTCTTTTTAGGCACGACCGTAAAGGGAGTGACTTATGCTATCGCCATCGCGAAAACCGTTCGTGTGTGTGTGTGTGTGTGTGTGTGTTGTGTGTGTGTGCGTGTGTGTGCCGTGTAGATCCTCGATTTCGGAAAAACGGCTGAACCGATCGGGACGAAATTTGGCACAAAAATCAAGTACACTACTGTGAGTTGACAATAAGGTTTGTGAGCGGCCATCTTGAACCGGTACAAGATGGCGGGAGATTCAAAATTTGAAAAAAATGTAATTTAAATTTAATATTGCTGCCATTTCTAAACGGCTGAAGATAGCGATACATAAAGTTTGCTGGCACCAAATGGATATATACTCAAAGTACATACCAAATTTCGTTGCGATCCGTTCAGCCGTTTGGCCGGAATACTGCACTAATGGAAATAGTGCAAAATTCATTAATCCATTAGTGCAGTATTGCGGCCAAACGGCTGAACGGATCCGAACAAAATTTGGCATGTACATCGAGTATATATCCATTTGCTGCCACGAAACTTTATGTATGGCCATTTTGAACCGTTTCGAAATGGCGGCAAATTCAAATTTTTTATCCAGTATTCCACCAAAACGATTGATTAGTCCACTATTCCGGCAAAACGGCTGAACGGATTCGAACAAAATTTGGCATGCACATCAAGTATATACCCAATTTTGGTGCTAGGAAACTTTATGTATACCCATCATCAGCCGTTTCGAAATAGCGGCAAATTCCAATTTTGAATCCACTATTTCAGCAAAAAAGTTGATTTGTCCACTATTCCGGCAAAACGGCTGAACGGATTCGGACAAAATTTGGCATGCACATCAAGTATATGCCCATTTGGTGCCAGGAAATTGTATATATCGCTATCTTCAACCGTTTAGAAATGGCAGTAATATGCATGGTCATCTTGAAACGGCTCAACGGATTCGGACAAAATTTCGCATGTACATCAAGTATATACCCATTTGGTGCCACGAAACATTGTGTATGGGCATCTTCAACCATTTCGAAATGGTGCCAGTTTCAAATCTTTAATTTATAATTATAGTTTGAAAATCCCGTAATTTCGAAACGGTTGAAGATGACCATAAAGTTTTGTGGCACCAAATGGGTATATTTTTAAACTACATTGCAATTTTTTTTTTAATCCGCGCAAGCGTTTCGCCGGAATACTGGATTAAAGATTTCAATTTGTCGCAATTTCTAAATGGTTGAAGATAACCATGCATAAAGTTTCACCGCAGCAAAGGTGTATATACTCTATGTACATGTCAAATTTTTGTTCGGATACATTTAACCCGCCAGTCTCAGGGACCACGACGACGCCTTTTGTTATTTATTTCAATTGTTATCGTGCCTACAATGCGCGTTCGTATTCTAGCTGAGTTTTATAACCTAACAAACGTGACTTCTATTCGGTTAGTTGATTGATTGTCATTTTTCGCAATTATAGACATTTTTGGTCTGTCACACCGCACGCGCCCAGTGGTGTTACACTTTTTTGATCTTGTTGTTTTTTTCTGATATAAGGTAACGTATGCTTTCATATTCTATACGTATTTTTATATTCGTATATCTGATATAAGAGAACGTATGCTTTCATATTCTATACCTATTTTCATATACGTATAAATTGATATCCTTTATAAAATAGACATGTCGCGAAGATGGACGCGCATGAAAGAGCAAGAGCGTCTTCAGAAACTTATGGAGGAGAGTGAGGCGCTATTAGACGAAGAAATGGAAGATGATAGTTCGGGAGACGAAAGTGACGTTGTTGAAGAGAGAGAAGGTGATACTGAAACCGAACAAGAAATCTCTGATTATGAAGACGAAAATATTGAAGATATTTTGCATAGTGGACTTTTTTTCTTAGGAAAAGATCAGACAACGAAGTGGATGAAACAGGTTCCGCGACAAAACGTTAGAATAAGGGCTGAGAAGAAATTCTGTCCTGTACCTGATTTGCAATTACGCACTCACTCTCTGATGAAGCCAATAGAAGTTTTCAAATATTTTATAAATGAGGAGATGGTAAACATCATTGTACAGAACACAAATCTGTACATAACATCTATTGTAGTCAATTTTGGAAGAGAAAGAGATGCTAAACACACTACAGTCCCTGAAGTTTATGCCCTCCTAGGGTTGCTGTTTTATGCAGGAATGTTGAAATCGAACCATTTGAATGTAGAAGAACTATGGAAATCCGATGGCTCCGGTGTAGAAATTTTCAGATTGACGATGTCAATCAAACGATTCCGTTTCTTACTCCGGTGTTTGCGGTTCGACGACAAAAATACGCGTGCAGAGAGGATAATTCTCGATAAATTGGCACCCATCCGAGAATTTTTCGATATATTTGTGGACAATTGTAAGAATGGTTACAGTCTTTCAAAGTTTGTAACTATTGATGAAAAGCTTGAGGGGTTTCGAGGAAAGTGTAACTTCCGGCAATATATCCCATCCAAACCTAACAAATATGGGATAAAAATATTCGCACTTTGCGACGCCAAACTCTATTACACGAGTAATCTTGAGGTGTATGTCGGGCAGCAACCTGAGGGACCGTATCAGATTAGCAATAGCCCAAATAATGTTGTAGAAAGACTTTGTCAGGTGATAAAAGGTTCTGGAAGGAATGTTACCTTGGATAATTGGTTCACCAGTGTCCCACTTGTGAATAAACTGCGCAAAGACTACAAACTTACTGTTGTTGGGACGATCCGAAAAAATAAAAGCGAACTTCCTAAAGAATTTTCTTGTCCGTCACATTCCCCTGGAGGTAGCATATTTGGATTTTCGAATACGTGTACCTTGGTTTCATATGTACCAAAGAAAAATAGAAATGTAATTCTAATATCCTCTCTGCATCAGAATGACAGTGTGGACCCCCATACAGGAAAGCCTGAAATTATATTGGACTACAATAAAACAAAAGGCGGGGTGGATGTTGTAGACAGATTATGTGCAAACTACAATGTGGCCAGGTGCACCAACAGATGGCCTATGGTGATTTTTTATTCGGTTCTGAATGTGGCTGGAATCAATTCGATGGTCATTCATAGTAAGAATAATCCTTTGTCGTCAATAAATAGACGTAGCTTTTTACGAACTTTAGCAACTGATCTCATTCGTCAGCATTTATCGGTACGGATCACTCAAGAAAGGCTTCCAAGATCTCTGCGAAACAGACTTCATGAAATAACTGGTATTCCAAAAGAAGCGCCTACCCATTATTACAGAGAACGAGAAGTCGGCAGGTGTAGTTTTTGCCATAGGAAGAAAAACAGAAAAACGCGATATTTCTGTAAAAAATGTGAAAAATTTCTTTGCTTGCAGCACACGGTCTTCATGTGTAAAAATTGCGTAGAAAACGAAGTGGAAAAAGTTTCTGAGTCAGAGTTGTCTAATTAAAAAATATTATATTTAATTTTATGTTTATTTTTGAATGTTTTAGAGAAATTTATATTTGCAGAATATATATTATTATTTTTGAAATTTTAGTTCTAACCGAAGCCAAACTTTCAGAAAATGAAGCGACATTTTGTTTATTATTATAAAGAATATATAATTATTTTTTGATCAGTGACTTATTTTCCGTGTTTTTGTAAAAGAGTCGGTCTCACAGACCGCGCGCGCCCACTCGTGACCAAAATATGACGCGCCTACTCTAGGGTTAATTGTCCGGTTTTTATCACTTGGGCCTCTTGCAGAAATGCTGCATGTCGTGGGCGAGCGCGAAGCGCGAGCACCCGACGACTTGGGGGGGTATGGCGCTTGAGCGAAGCGAAAGCGCAGAGGACTCTGTAGCATAGTTTAATATCTCAATACTTGAATTTTCAACAATTTCGAAACGGTTTGAAATTCGTGGCCGAGTGCGAGCTAGGCGATCTGGGGGGTTGGCGCTTGAGCGAAGCGAGAGCGCAGGGGGTTTACCCCCTAGTTTATTCATCATTCGACCTGAATGTATTGCCGCGGCGCATTGGTTCGCGATCACGGCCGAGCGCGGTGGACCGCCAACGCTACCGTGGCGGACCGTGGGCCCTACTCGCTCGCTCATTGGCTTGGGTTTTTCGTAAATAACTCGAAGACAAAGCCGCGTCCGATATTTTGCCAGAGGAAAATGTTGTTTCTGATCAGCCCAGGAGCCCCCCATTTTCGGTTCTTACACTAATTACGGGACACCCTGTATATTACTCACGTGGCCTTCCCATGTCAATATGCACGCTCTGAAACAACTAGCGTTACTTGACATACACGGATGGTCACTAATAGGTTTTCCGCCGGTGCCGTCGAAATGGATTATTCCCTACAACGTAATTATTACGTAATGATTTTACAAAAACATTAATTTTTCCTAAACAATATCGATATTCTCTCTTTAATTTTATCAAAGATATTTACTTACAATGATCGTGAGTAGACACGCGATGGACGCAAAATTCTTCATGATGTTCGAATTGTCTTCCGGATGAAGTAAAGTGAAGATCAAGGTACGCCGACCACCGTAGAATAATAACTAATGTTCGCACGTTGAGCTTTTATAGTTGACTCGCGGTAAAGAGGAAGGTGAACGAGCAAATAAAAGGAAATCAGATAACACAATATGTACCGTGGAAGACGTCACCAAATTGTCGAACTTGGATTCGTGTGTATACGTGTGCTAGTATTTCATCGTCAGGCACGTGTCGCACGACAAAATGCCAGAATTTGACGTACCTAAGAGAATTCCGTTAACACGTTCGCGGACAGTAAAAGTTTCAGCGAGGCGCAAAAATTAACAGTCATCTTATTTTGAAAATGGTCGTGATATCCGAAATTTGACGAATTTGTAAATACACAGAGAAAAGATAAGATAATACGAAAATACCTAAAGAATCAGTTAGTCCTTACCTTGACAGCTATAATAATTATAAAAACTTAAGGTTATACAGAATTAAATTCAAAATAATTGGCTTTAAAATTTGAATGCTGCAGGATTCATGTCATTATGCATCACAATGAAAATGAATGCTATAGCATTCACGTCCGCGAACGCGTTAAAGAGGAAAACCTCGCGAGTTTTAATACTTACCGTAAAATACAATTTCCTTGGTCAAAACTATACAGCTGGAAAGCAAAACTGTTAGTGCAGGATGAATAGTCAGAGATTCACGAGATAAGAAAAAGAAATTGGTCAGTCAGCCAAAATTTGGTTAAACTTTATCCTACACTAAATATTTTCAGAAACCAATGAGTCTACTTAACCATTTAACTGCGGGTGTGACTTATAAACCACATGCTAAAATTATAGCCAGTGGTGGGTGTGGCATATAAACAACAAGCTAATTTTTGTTAATATCAAATAGCGACTGTTGTTGTTGTACAGAAACAACTTTTTCCTTTGGCAAAATATCGGATGCGGCTTCGGCTTTGAGTTATTAAGAAAAAACCCAAGCCAATGAGCGCGCGAGTAGAGCTCGCGGTCCGCCACGGTAGCGTTGGCGGTCCACCGCGCTCGGCCGTGATCGCGAACAAATGCACCGCGCCGATACAGTCAGGTCGAATGATGAATAAAATATTAATACAAATTAGAATTAGTCATAAATAATTAATAAAATAATTAGTTAATATTCACATCAAATAAACAAATCGGTCTTTCGTAATACTTTTATTCGTCATTCAAAGTGAACGCGGAATGAGGTCGCGAAAGTTACCTATGGAATGATTAAATAAATTAGAACATAAGCCAAATGTACTTCCAAATTGAACTGGCCACAAGTTCTGCGGTGAAAGACGTACTGTCCACGGTCCTCTTATCGAAAAGACTTATTAATTAAGATAACGTGAGTTACGCGGTCGTGCTGACCACTCACTAACCACCACTAGTTCAGGGAGATCGCCACAGTTAACTAGTTAACTAGGTATGGCAAAAAGTTGCGTCCTGTTTGGAAGATGCTACCAACGAACCCAACGAGATGATGTTTGAACTGATCTTTACGCATAGAGAGACCAATTTGATACGGATAAATATTAATGATCATTGATCGTCGTCGTTTCGCTCAGCCGTTACTGGATTGCTTCACAGGTGTTATCAACAGAGGAGACTCCTTCAGGAGGAAAAGGTCTAGGTCAAATTCTTTGGCACCTGCGGACAAGGAGAACGACGAGAGGCTTTCGTCACCGCCGAAGGAGGTTGCGTCCTACACGGTGGCGATGCTCCGGGCCAGAGGGGTCGGTAAAATAGCTCTGATTAGCCAATTCATGATCAGCGAATGTATCAACGCCTACGACAGACAGCGAGGTGAGTTGGCCACCCCGACTCAAATTCAGTTCTCTCATTCACCACGCTTCTCGTACCCTTGCAAGCTTGTCTACTCGCTTACAAAGCCCTTCTATACTTTCTACCACTTGTCCACTACTCGTCCTGGACGCAAACACCAAGAAACCTTAGAACCTCGTTTGTCGATTCAAAAGAAACTTTTAGTTTTCCATCTTTCATTTAACTTCGATCCTTATGTCCTTTTGCAATTTCGCCGAATTTTCATCCCTGTTCCTTTTGCTTTATCTCCGCTTTTTTCCTGCGAATATTTTCATCGTGAAAAGGACCAAATTATCTTTGCACTGATTCGTGGAGAAAGAAAGCGCCTTAAAAAGTCTAGTGAAAGTTAGGCAACTCATAGCACTGGTCAACAGTGGTTTTGTTTCCTTGGAAACAAGCTAGCGTCCTTGCAATATTGTTTATACGTTGTGACGTTACATTTTTGGCACGTCACAAAAATGTAATAAAATAAGATCAGACGCGACGATACGACTGGCGGTATCGACGGAGGTGTAACGAAGGAGACTAATACTAATAGCGTCGGGAACCGAGTTATTAAGTTGTAGGATAAGTCAGCGTAACACGCACAAAGGATGGCAGCGCAGATCCACTACCGCCGCGGGACAACACCACTCCGCCCTCTCCTCGTCACCGACGCTGCGGAAGACCACCGCCCGCACCGCCGAGACTTCTGGGCGAGGAGCGCCACGGCACTCCCCGCCCTCCTCATCACGAACGCGTCGCGAGGCGAGTACCGTCCGCGCCGCGGAGCTATACAGGCAAGAGGGGAACCAAGCGGGACGCAGCCGCCGAGACCAGGCGAGCTTACCGAAGATCACGCCTGATACGTATTCCTGTGTACGTATTGTTTCCTATTCTTAGCGTTATCAAGGAACAATGGCCTGCAGAAGGGTTATGATCTCATTTGGGTGCTTGATTTGCGTGAGTCCCCTTGTCTCTAAACGTAATCAGCAGTGATCCGAAAATGGCCACGTCGTCATTTACTTCAGGCCAACGAATTACAGCACCGACTGATTTTATTAATCTCCGCATGCGCTATATCAAAAGAGATCAGAATTTTAAAAGTTATTGATGTATAGAGGTGCATCGACGTATTTTGATGGTATTGATATCGATTCGATATCGATTCGAAGTTTCATTTCTCACTGGGTGTCGCGTGGCTCCGTCATCGAGATGAGGGTAACAGTTTCTTCACCGTCAAGTGTGAGATTAAGAGATTTTATAAATCGGAAATTTTAACACCTCGTAGAGAAAAATAATATTAATAAGAACTGTTTGTTTGAACGTCATCTATTTTCCTTTAAAGTTTGTCGGTCTATTTTTTGTACACCCTGTATATGAGAAAATTGCATCCATGGCAAGAGCTAAAGTCCGTTTATGCCTTGTAGCTCTTTCGCAACGTCTTCCCAGTCGCTACTGATGATTCGTCAAATAAGGTTATTTTCGTGTAATTTGGAATATGGGTAATGCCCAGAAAAGTAAGATTGTCTTAGAAAATATTACATATTGTTAGTAAACAATATTTTAACTTGTAGTTTTCACTTCTTGGGTTTTCATGTACTGTACTTTCTTCAGTTACCTAACATATCTGACAGAATTTAAAAAAAACAAATGCAAGCATATACAGGTCATGAAATTTTGTTTCCTTTGTAACGTGCTATTCTAAGTTTAATATAGGTAAGATAAGAATTAAGTGCCCACGAGTGTCCTTGTCAGTTTTATGTATTATTTCTAATGCCCTTGTCGTCAACCACCCGCTTGGAATTATTCAAGGAGTGGTTAAAATTGAACATATTTACAGAGAGATAATTGTTGCTATGGGTTGCAAAAGTTAGTCATACGTAGTATGCATGTGCAGATACGCAAAAAGAGTACTGACATAAAATAATATTGATATTTATGAAAAATATTTTCCTATCGAGACAATCACATTTCCAAAATGGACTTCTGTGAAAGGCGGACCGAAAAGTTATAGCTATTTTCCAATAGATGTTTTTTCCGGTTATGGTTTTCTTGCAAAATACCGACACATTAATTGAAAATACAAAGTGGATTAAATGAACTTTCAATCCACTCGGTGCCGGGCTCATTTTGATTCACCGGTGTCGAAGATTTACGGAGACTTTCGCAATTTAATGATGTTTGCATTTCTACTACTACGTCATTGGCGAAGGGAGCCAGTTGCGTGGTTCCGTCATCGAGATGAAGTTAGCAATTTCTTCACCGTATGCTTGCTCTCCACTAGCGAGTGTTAAAAAATTAAACGGGCGTGCGTTAGCGCTTGATTGCGCGAACATCCTGCTGTGCCTACCGCGCGCGAATACGCTCTCAACGCGATTCGCGATAATTCGTCATGAGTATAATTTTATCCTCAGTATGATGGTTCCCCGAAGTTTTAATCCCTCGCGCTCTCCGAGACCTTTTTTACCATCTCGTTACTGAGCATTGAAAAATGTTTCCTTGCAAAGTACCGCGAGAGTTTTCATCTGTTCGAATAAAATACGACGTTACTATGAGTCAATCCAATTAAATAATCAACTTGTTGAACAAATCTAATCCCGAAACTCTATTTTATTTACGACGTTCAGCTTCCAGAGCAAAGGGTTAATCGAACCGTTTATTTTGAAATTGGTGTAAGTGTATTTTTAAAAAAAAAAATGAGATATCACATAATTTGTGATTAATTTAGTGTAAACTTCTTATTTATAATTAGTTAATTTTTTTTTTTTAAATGGACTTGCACCATTTTCAAAATAAACGGTCCAATTACAACAGAATCTGTTTACTTGTCCGGTCAGCCACATCTTTCTCAGAATTTCACATTTAATCGAGATCGTGAATTTTCCTTTCAAATATCCTCCTTCGGAAACCGCAGTACGCATTTTCTCTAAAATCGTTCGTCATACTCACTTTGCCTACGAACTTTTGTTCTCTCTCTCTCTCACTCGCGCGCGCGCACGCACGCTTTAACACTAGAACTACCAAGCCGGTCAAAATGACTGGTCAACAAAAGAAATTTCCATATGAAAACAAAAGTAATTGGCAGCTCAGTGATAAAACAAACGCTGTCTCTGTTAAAAAGCCTGGTCAACGAAAGAAGTTTCCATACGAAAACCAGAATTGGTAGTTGCAATGTTAAAGAGAAATTCTTGTGAAAAATTGACGCACCCGGTCATTTTGACTGGTCGGTACTTCTAGTGTTAACCTTTAGAGGGCCGGGACTTGATGAGCTTTAACCCCTGTAGAAAATTCCAAAATATTGTGTCTATATCTTGTATGTAACCTATACAAAGTGCCGATCACCCATAGCGTCTATATTGTATACTCAAAGTACATGCCAAATTTCGTTGCGATCCGTTCAGCTGTTTGGTCGGAATACTGGACGAATGGAAATAGTGAAAAATTCATTAGTCCAGTATTCCGGCCAAACGGCTGAACGGATCCGAACAAAATTTAGCATGTACATCGAGTATACAGGGTATTTCACCTAACTTGACCACCTTAAATATATCGCTTATTTTGTATGATAGAAAAAATGTTAGGGGGAGAAAAATATTCTGTTCGAAGGCGCTAATATGGTGATGGGCCGAATTTTTTTCTCAAGGTCATTTTTTTCGAGATTTCAAGGTCAACGTATTTTTTTTAAATGGGACTACATATTTTCACTACAACGGTCTGATAGCCTATAAAAAAACAAATCCAACGAGGTGCAATATGTTGACCTTCACATTACCTTTAGCGAGAGTATCATCAAATGTTTGTCAGTAATCTCAGTACGCGTTCGGGGACGGTAAATGATGGAATTTCAATTTTATTGGAACAGTTTTAAGTTAAATCTTTATTTTTGAAGGTTTTTAAAATGTGCACCATGAACCTGGATACATTTTTGGAAGCGGTAAATAAATTCTTGCTGTACATTATTAAGTTGTTCTACAGTAATTGATTTACATTCATGTAGAACCCTTTGTTGCATGTTTTCTGCTGTTGTGGGAACATCGTTGTAAACTTTACTTTTTAGGTATCCCCAATTACTGCAGAACACCTTAAAAATGTACAGCAAAAATTTATTTACCGCCTCCAGATTCATGGTGCACATTTTGAAAACCTTCTAAAATAAAGATTTAACTTAAAACTGCTCCAATAAAATTGAAATTCCTTCATTTACCATCCCTGAACGCGTACTGAAATTACTGACAAACATTTAATGATTTTCTCGCTAAACGTAATGTGAAGGTCAACATATTGCACCTCGTTGGATTTGTTTTTTTATGGGCTATAAGACCGTTGTACTGAAAATATGTAGTCCCATTTAGAAAAAATACGATGACCTTGAAATCTCGAAAAAAATGACCTTGAGCAAAAAATTCGGTCTATCACCATATTAGCGCCTTCGAACAGAATATTTTGCTCCCCCTAACATTTTTTCTATCGTAGAAAATAAGCGATATATTTAAGGTGGTCAAGTTAGGTGAAATACCCTGTATATCCATTTGGTGCCAGGAAACTTTATGTATAGCCATCTTGAGCCGTTTCGAAATGGTGCCGGTTTCAAATCTTTAATCCATTATTTTATAACTATAGTTTGAAAATCCCGTATTTCTGAATGGTTGAAGATTACCATGCATAAAGTTTCACCGAAGCAAAGGTGTATATACTCTATGTACGTGTCAAATTTTGGTTCGGATGCATTTAATTGTCCGGTTGTGATCACTTGGGCCTATTGCAGAAATGCTGCATTTCGTGGGCGAGGGCGAAGCGCGAGCACCCGACAACCTCGGGGGGTATGGCGCTTGAGCGAAGCGAAAGCGCAGAGGACTCTGTAGCATAGTTTAATATCTCAATACTTGAATTTTCCACAATTTCGAAACCTTTTGAAATTCGTGGGCGAGCGCGAAGCGCGAGCAAAGACGATCTTGAGGGGGTTGGCGCATGAGCGAAGAGAAAGCGCAGGGGGCTCTGCCCCCTAGTTTTATCATGCGGATGAAAATGCTACGTAAATGAAAAAACTAATTTGTTCGAAATTATTAACTTGGATCACTTTTTCGATCACCGGCATATATCATTTCGTACATAACAATTATTAGAAAATTTTCAGTTAGGAATACGTTTTTATCTGTCACTAAAAGAACTCTGCAGAAAACCTTCGAAAATAAAATGTGGCTGAAGTTTGACCGTTCCGGGAACGTTCCGCGAGCGGTCCAGCAGCGGTGTAGGAAACGGCACTACTCGATTGTCGTCTATTTCAATACGCTCTATGTCACTCGCATTAACCCCTTGCACCATTGTAAATAGTACCCCTAAATACTCGGGAAACCACCCTGCAAATGAACGTACGTAAATATGCGCATCATGGATCCTATGGGTTTGATCCATTTAAAATTTTGCACAGGGATAAGGAATGGCATCAGGAAGAATCTAAAAGAAGTCGCATCTCGATATCCCTGTCGGAAGGAAACCGATTATGTCTCGCGGCATTGACCGCCCAAAAAACATATTCGTTCGTAATCGCTGTCATTCGCACACACCAATAACTCTTTACCTACGTAGCAGGAAGTGTTTCGGTTAAAGGTGCCACTAATCTTAAGTAGAAATCGTGCATAACTTGTAATCGGACCGCATGAGTCAGAAAATTTTTATTTGAAAAGGAAATCGCTTCCCGGTTTTCACGCGTCGCATATAGATATTTCACGATTTCGATATTAAATTTCACGAGGACAATATAACATGCCATTCCTTAAGCTTTGTGCAAAATTTTAAGTGGACCAAATACCTTGAGGCAAAGTTAGAATCTTTTAAACGTTCCCGAGGGTGGTTTTTGGCCGCAAACGGTGCCTTCCGACAGGGATATCGAGATTCGACTTTTTTTAGATTCTTTCTGATGCCATTCCTTAGCTCTGTGCAAAATTGTAAATGGATCAAACGCATAGGACCCATGATGCGCATATTTACGTACGTTCATTTGCAGGGTGGTTTTCCGAGAATTTAGGGGTACTATTTACAATGGTGCAAGGGGTTAATGCGAGTGACATAGAGCGTATTGAAACAGACGACAATCGAGTATTGCCGTTCCCTACACCGCTGCTGGACCGCTCGCGGAACGTTCCTGAAACGTTCCAAACTTCAGCCACATAAAATATATAATTTACAAGGCCATCTTTTTCAAGTTGGTCCGCCACACAACAATAGTCAACTATTCGTCTTCGAGCACAATTTTCCGATATGCCCGGCGTTTCAAAATCGGTTCCCTGCACGGTAATTCCCTGCGCGGTAATTATTAATCAATGATAAATGATATTACGAAAACATTCATTTACGATAAACAAAATTAGTATTCATCTTTCATTTTTAATTCTTAAATATATTATACTTACGAGGATCACGAGAAGACATGCGATAGATACAAAATTCTTCATAATGCTCGAACTGTGTCCAGAATAAGGTAATATGAATATCGAAGTACGTTCAACACAGTAGAATGCTGGCAAAGTACCGTTACAATCGACGTTCGCGCTGTGCCTTTTTGTAGTTGATCCACGGTAGATAGAAAGGTGTAGTGGGGCAAATAGGAAACTAGATAAAACCTTATGTGCACGAAAATCGTGCATTCTACTATATTTTGTATGGTTAAGTGAACTATTACAATATGTTTGACGGCAGATATAACTATAAACTAGTGATGGTTAGTGTTCGGCACGATCGGCGGTGCTCGTGCTTCGCGCACGCCTTATCGGGTGCAGAAAAGCTTCGCTTTCTGCAATAGTCAGGAACGCGTAACTCACGCTTCCAATGACTAATCCAAAGAAATGAATTTTTCATGTTGCCACACTTGAATTTCCCACAATTTCGAAACGGTTTAAGATGGTGATACATAAAGATTCGTGGCACCAAATGGGTATATACTCGATGTACATGCCAAATTTTTTTTCGGATCCGTTCAGTCGTTTTGCCGGGATACTGGACTAAAGGATTAATGAAATTTCACTATTTCCATTAGTCCAGTATTCCGGCTAAACGGCTGAACGGATCGCAACAAAATTTGGCATGTACTTTGAATATACAGAGTGTTTGACATAAGATGTCCAACCCGAAAGTTGGAGATAGATTGGGTTAAACCGAGAAGAAAAGTCATATACCATAATGCAAAATTGGCAATAATTATCGAGATATTAATAAAAACGCGTGAGCCAATGAGCGTTGTCGGTGAACGGCGATTGACAAGAGGCGCGCGGTGAGAGGCAAGCCCGGTTGACAAGAGGCGTGCGGCGACGGTCAAGAGCGATGGACAAGAGGCGCGCTTTCCCCTCGCGCTTGCCCCTCTTTTCATACACGCTTGCCCCACCTGTCCATCGCTCTTGCCCGTCGCCGCGCGCCTCTTGTCCATCACCGTTCACCGACTCCGCTCATTGGCTCACGCGTTTTTAGGCACGACCGCAAAGGGAGTGACTTATTATTAATATCTCGATAATTATTGCGAATTTTGCATTATGGTATATGACTTTTCTTCTCGCGGTTTTACCCAATCTATCTCCAACTTTCGGGTTGGACATCTTATGTCAAACACCCTGTATATCCATTTGGTGCCAGCAAACTTTATGTATCGCTATCTTCAGCCATTTAGAAATGGCAGCAATATTAAATTTAAATTACATTTTTTTCAAATTTTGAATCTCCCGCCATTTTGTGTTGGTTCAAAATGGCGGCTGACAAACCTTATTGTCAACTCACAGTAGTGTACTTGATTTCTGTGCCAAATTTCGTCCCGATCGGTTCAGCCGTTTTTCCGAAATCGAGGATGTACACGGACACACACACGGACACACACACACACACGAATGGTTTTCGCGATGGCGATTGCATAAGTCACTCCCTTTACGGTCGTGCCTAATGAAAGATGAATACTAATTTTGTTTATCGTAAATGAATGTTTTCGTAATATCATTTATCATCACTCAATAATTACCGCGCAGGGAATAATCTATTCTGAAGTCGCGGGAACATCGGGAAATTGTTATCAAGGAGGAAAATATGACTATTGTTGTGTGGCGGACCAAGAAGAAAAAGATGGCCGTGTAAGTTATATATTTTATGTTGCTGAAGTTTGGAACCAGTGTTCTAAAAAAGCAGGAAAAATACATTTCGTGAAAAAAACCATGGAAAAAAAACGAAAAAACCGGTTTTTTTCCCGAAAAGAACGAAAAATATGTATTTTGTATATGTACTTCTTTGTAGTTTGTAACAAATATTGTTTGTTATTTAATTTAAAAATTTTTTATTATAAAAATAAACAGTTGAAGTCAACTTCTAAGTTTGTTCTGTTTTATTACACATGTTATAACTACATATTTTCACCTTTAACTAATCATTATCAGAATAATGATAGTAATAAAGCGGGGTATATACACTCTTGCATAAAGGCATAATGCACAACGCATAAGAAAATAAGCCAATCAGAGACCCCATTCATTTCTATTGCCACAATGAAAATGAAGGACTCTGATTGTTTTATTTCCTTTTGCGTTCTATATTATGCCTTTATGCATGAGTGTGGACTTCCCGCTAAAATCTTGATAAAACAGAAAACATTAAACTAAAAATCTACAAAAAATATTTTTGTGCATATTTTTCCTGCTGGAAAAGTTGGCAAGAAAAAAAACCGAAAAAAACCGGTTTTTTTCAAAATGTTCATGTTTTTTTCCCGCCCTTTGGAACACTGTTTGGAACGTTCCAGGAACGTTCCGTGAGCGGTCCAGCAGCGGTGTAGGAAACGGCACTACTCGATTGTCGTCTGTTTCAATACGCTCTATGTCACTCGCCATAACCCCTTGCACCATTGTAGATAGTACCCCTAAATACTCGGAAAACCACCCTGGAAATGAACGTACGTAAATATGCGCAACATGGTTCATATGGGTTTGATCCATTTTAATTTTGCACAGGGATAAGGAATGGCATGAGAAAGAATCTAAAAGAAGTCGCATCTCGGAAGAAGTGTTTCGGTAAAAGTGCCACTAATCTTAAGTAGAAATCGGGCATAACTTGGAATCGGTCCGCATGAGTCAGAAAATTTTTATTCGAAGGGGACATCGTTTCCTGGTTTCGACGCGTCGCATATAGATATTTCACGATTTCGATATTAAATTTCACGAGGACAATATAACATTCTGTGCCTGTCGGAAGGCACCGTCTGCGGTGAAGAACTACCCCAGGGAACGTTTAAAAAATTCTAACTTCGCCCCAAGAGATTTATTGCATTTAAAATTTTGCACAGAGCTAAGGAATGGCATCAGAAAGAATCTAAAGAAAGTCGAATCTCGATATCCCCGTCGAAAGGCACCGCTCGCTGCCAAAAACCACCCCCGGAAACGTTTAAAAAATTCTAACGTTGCTCCAAGGTATTTGGTACATTTAAAATTTTGCACAGAGCTTAAGGAATGGCATGTTATATTGTCCTCGTGAAATTTAATATCGAAATCGTGAAATATCTATATGCGACGCGTCAAAACCGGGAAGCGATTTCCACTTCTAATAAAAATTTTCTGACTCATGCGGACCGATTCCAAGTTATGCACAATTTCTACTTAAGATTAGTGGCACCTTTAACCGAAACACTTCCTGCTACGTAGGTAAAGAGTTATTGGTGTGTGCGAATGACAGCGATTACGAACGAATATGTTTTTTGGGCGGTCAATGCCGCGAGACATAATCGGTTTCCTTCCGACAGGGATATCGAGATGCGACTTCTTTTAGATTATTCCTGATGCCATTCCTTATCCCTGTGCACCATGGGCCAGAAAACCTGATTCCATGGCCAATAGTCAATTTTTCAAAGTTTCAAATTTTGTACAAAAAGTAAGGGCATTGTAATCTGTCATAGTTAAAGTATTTACGTCGTAAGTTATTTGTTAATTAATGAAACCCTACTCTGTTGACAGTTGCGCAAAATATAAAAATGTATTTTAGTTTTCATGTGTTTCTTTCTTATGATATCCTATATACACTCAGTGCAAAAATTAAAGGATCACTTAATTTTTCTTCAAAAATATGTAAAATTGACGTGGCTGTAACTTCGTCAAAAATGAATGGAATTTAAATTTTCAAAAAAGGTTTTAAAGATTGAAACCTCTACTTTCGAAAGAAATTGTGTGTTTATTCGGTTTCCGTGAGTTTGATAATTTTTACATACAGAAAAGTACACACTGAACAAAATCGAAAATTTTCTTCCCATTTTGTGGATCTGTCTCGTGCGTAAAACAAATCTGCCAAAGTTTTCGACTTACTGGTGTGAAAGCGTGAAGCTTTCCCTACAAAATCAGTTTTTGAAATTGTTTCTACAATTTTTTGTTACTGAGTTAGCGTGGATTAAATAAAAAGTGATCGTTCCGAATCTGATTGCTCATAACTCCGTTAAAAATCATCGTACCGCAATTGTAAAAAAAGATCTTTAAAGCTGAAAGTTTACTCTATCGAATGGTATCATTGAATTTTTTTTGTAAAAACATATCGACATGAGACATCTGAATAAAAATAACGTAAAAATTAGCGATTTTTTCCTTTTTCATTTGGACCCCGAAAACAATTGTGTAAAACAAGAAAACAAATTTATTCTCCATATTTTTTTGTACCTTTAGGTACCCTGAATGTAAAAAAAAAATTGCCGAATGGCTGTGAGATTTTTAACATGATGGCCACTATGGGTTTATGCCAAGCACTCATAAAATAATGAATTTTTTTTCACTGAATAAAAAGAAAGAAATTTTATGAGTGCTTTGCATAAAATCATAGTGGCCATCATGTTAAAAATCTCACAGCCATTCGGCATTTTTTTTTTACATTCAGGGTACCTAAAGGTACAAAAAAATATGGAGAATAAATTTGTTCTCTTGTTTTACACAATTGTTTTCTGGGTCCAAATGAAAAAGGAAAAGATCCCGTGGCGCTCCTCGCCCAGAAGTCTCGGCGGTGCGGGCGGTGTTCGTTCCGCAGCTTGCTAATGAGGCGGGCGCAGGACGGTATGGAGCTCCTCGTCCTCAAGTCTCGGCGGTGCGGGCGGTGGTCTTCCGCAGCGTCGGTGACGAGGAGAGGGCGGAGTGGTGTTGTCCCTCGGCGGTAGTGGATCTGCGCTGCCATCCTTTGTGTGTGTTACGCTGACTTATCCTACAACTTAATAACTCGGTTCCCGACGCTATTAGTATTAGTCTCCTTCGCTACACCTCCGTCGATACCGCCAGTCGTATCGTCGCGTCTGATCTTAATTTATTACATTTTTGTGACGTGCCAAAAATGCAACGTCACAACGTATAAACAATATTGCAAGGACGCTAGCTTATTTCCAAGGAAACAAAACCACTGTTGACCAGTGCTATGAGTTGCCTAACTTTCACTAGACTTTTTAACGCGCTTTCTTTCTCCACGAATCAGTGCGAACATAATTTGGTCCTTTTCACGATGAAAATATTCGCAGGAAAAAAGCGGAGATAAAGCAAAAGGAACAGGGATGAAAATTCGGCGAAATTGCAAAAGGACATAAGGATCGAAGTTAAATGAAAGATGGAAAACTAAAAGTTTCTTTTGAATCGACAAACGAGGTTCTAAGGTTTCTTGGCGTTTGCGTCCAGGACGAGTAGTGGACAAGTGGTAGAAAGTATAGAAGGGCTTTGTAAGCGAGTAGACAAGCTTGCAAGGGTACGAGAAGCGTGGTGAATGAGAGAACTGAATTTGAGTCGGGGTGGCCAACTCACCTCGCTGTCTGTCGTAGGCGTTGATACATTGGCTGGTCATGAATTGGCTAATCAGAGCTGTTTTACCGACCCCTCTGGCCCCGAGCATCGCCACCGTGTATGACGCAACCTCCTTCAGCGGTGACGAAAGCATCTCGTCGTTCTCCTTGTCCGCAGGTGCCAAAGAATTTGACCTAGACCTTCTCCTCCTGAAGAAGTCTCCTCTGTTGATAACACCTGTGAAGCAATCGAGTAACGGCTGAGCGAAACGACGACGATCAATGATCATTAATATTTATCCGTATCAAATTGGTCTCTCTATGCGTAAAGATCAGTTCAAACATCATCTCGTTGGGTTCGTTGGTAGCATCTTCCAAATAGGACGCAACTTTTTGCCATACCTAGTTAACTAGTTAACTGTTGCGATCTCCCTGAACTAGTGGTGGTTAGTGGTCAGCACGACTGTGTGACTCACGTTATCTTAATTAATAAGTCTTTTCGATGAGAGGATCGTGGACAGTACGGCTTTTACCGCAGAACTTGTGGCCAGTTGAATTTCGAAGTACGTTTGGCTTATGTTCTAATTTATGTAATCGTTCCAAATGTAACTTTCGCGATCTCATTGCGCGTTCACTTTGAATGACGAATAAAAGTATTACGAAAGACCGATTTGTTTATTTGATGTGAATATTAACTAATTATTTTATTCATTATTTATGACTAATTCTAATTTGTATTAATATTTTATTCATCATTCGACCTGACTGTATCGCCGCGGTGCATTTGTTCGCGATCACGGCCGAGCGCGGTGGACCGCCAACGCTACCGTGGCGGACCGAGGGCTCTACTCGCGCGCTCATTGGCTTGGGTTTTTCGTTAATAACTCAAAGACGAAGCCGCATCCGATATTTTGCCAAAGGAAAAAGTTGTTTCTTTACAACAACAACAGTCGCTATTTGATATTAACAAAAATTAGCTTGTTGTTTATATACCACACCCACCACTGGCTATAATTTTAGCATGTGGTTTATAAGTTACACCCTCAGTTAAATGGTTAAGTAGACTCATTGGTTTCTGAAAATATTTAGTGTAGGATAAAGTTTAACCAAATTTTGGCTGACTGACCAATTTCTTTTTCTTATCTCGTGAATCTCTGACTATTCATCCTGCACTAACAGTTTTGCTTTCCACCTGTATAGTTTTTACCAAGGAAATTGTATTTTACGGTAAGTATTAAAACTCGCGAGGTTTTCCTCTTTAACGCGTTCGCGGACGTGAATGCTATTGCATTCATTTTCATTGTGATGCATAATGACATGAATGCTGTAGCATTCAAATTTTAAAGCCAATTATTATGAATTTAATTTTGTATAACCTTAAGTTTTTATAATTATTATACCTGTCAAGGTAAGGACTAACTAATTCTTTAGGTATTTTCGTATTATCTTATCTTTTCTCTGTGTATTTACAAATTCGTCAAATTTCGGATATCACGACCATTTTCAAAATAAGATGACTGTCAATTTTTGCGCCTCGCTGAAACTTTTACTGTCCGCGAACGTGTTAACGGAATTCTCTGAGGTACGTCAAATTCTGACATTTTGTCGTGCGACACGTGCCTGACGATAAAATACTAGCACACGTGTACACACGAATCCAAGTTCGACAATTTGGTGACGTCTTCCAGGGTACATATTGTGTTATCTGATTTCCTTTTATTTGCTCGTTCACCTTCCTCTTTACCGCGAGTCAACTATAAAAGCTCAACGTGCGAACATTAGTTATTATTCTACGGTGGTCGGCGTACCTTGATCTTCACTTTACTTCATCCGGAAGACAATTCGAGCATCATGAAGAATTTTGCGTCCATCGCGTGTCTTCTCGCGATCATTGTAAGTAAATATCTTTGATAAAATTAAAGAGAGAATATCGATATTGTTTAGGAAAAATTAATGTTTTTGTAAAATCATTACGTAATAATTACGTTGTAGGGAATAATCCATTTCGACGGCACCGGCGGAAAACCTATAAGTGACCATGTGTGTATGTCAAGTAACGCTAGTTGTATCAGAGCGTGCATATTGACATGGGACGGCCACGTGAGTAATATATGTATACATCGCTTCCTGACATTAAAAATACAATTTTTCGGAAGACAACTCTAATTCTATTTCATTCGTTAGATGGTAAATGGTATTCTTCATCTAGACGTATACGAAAAACAGCGCGACGAGGACATAGCTAAATTACACAAGCAGGGACATCCGCAACTAGATGTTATGATAGAGGTAGTCAATGAAGAGTTCAACATAGTGAAAAACTGCATTCCACAAGGTAAATGAATATTTATGTGTAAAATAAGCTATTTTGATTCGCAGAAACGATATGCTCGCATTCCTTAAAATGTTCTAGATGCACTTGCGGAACATCAATGCGAAATAGCGGACAAATTCTACGAGTGCAAGGAGGGAACAACTAATAAATTTGTACATTTACTTGAGGATCCTGGATACATGCCGAAATAAGGAAATGTATGTAACAAACTTGATTTGGTCCTGACGTAAATCAATAAAATAAATCTAATTATAGGAAAATCAGAAGTAAAAGAAATTGTAACTTTACGAGGATAAATAAATAAAAGAAGTGCAAACATTATTTACATGTGTTTTACGTGACGTCACGCGATTATTATCTAAAATAGTCATCCCATTTGCGCGACGTATTTGTGAGGAATTTCACTTGGTCGTTGTCAGAAAAGCGCACACATACGCGCACCTATTTTCGGCATTGGAGTAAATCCTCTCACATTGTGCCTCAGCTCGAATCCTAGACCATTCAAATTTAATCCGTTCCGCGTTAAAAATCCAAATGAAGTTACACGGCCAATTCTTTTGTACGAAATAAGGAGGAGTTAGAAAAGCGAAGTTGTCGATCAAGACTTCCTACGAGTTATCACCGGAATTTTGAAAAATGTGTGAGATTGCTTTTTTGATAGTAATTTGGCTTTCTTCGGTGTTCGGCGTAATATTCAATTGGTATATTTTGATCTATCTTTCTTGCAATGTAGTAGAAGAATAAAGGGACATACTACAGCGACAGAAGTAACGAGCGAATGAAAATACCAGCACTTCCGGTTATCCTACATTAACATAAGAATGATTCACATTTGAAATTGTCACTGTTCTATCGTCGACACTCGACCTCGAAAGAAAAATCGAGGTCACTTACACTTCTTTAAATGGTATTGTATAACGTTTCTTTCTTACATTTATCAAAGTTCATGTATAGTCTTGCTTTATCTTCACCACGCAACAATAAATAATTGTGAAACTGTTTTTCGAAACTCCGGTCTTTTAGTGCAACTTACATTGATTTAATAGATTCTCAAGGCGACGATTCAGTGAGTTTTGTAAACAGCATGCGTCAGCTCTGCCGAGAACCTTTATTTATTTCTATCTCTCGTAAATTTCAAACGAGAAAAGTTACGAGAACAACGTGACTGATTCCATCGTCCGGAAGAATGTCGCGCGTCCTTGGTGCTCGTATCTTCCGGCGCGCTGTAGGTTGTGGGAGAGGAAAATTGATCCGTGACCTTTACCCTTCGCATATAAGCCCGTGCCCTGCATAGGCACGCACGCATACCTTTTTGAAAATATCCAGGGGCTAAAGAATGCGGCGTTATCGCATTCCTCTATCGATTATAGAATCCTCCTCTGCCTCCTTCTGTCTTCGCGGCTACGAGCCACCGGCAGAGGGTTAGTTGAAAAATTTATGAAACCGATTCGCTTTTCACCTCACTCTTTTACGCCGAACCCTCTACCCGAGAGAAACTGTTTCACCACCCTGATCCTCGGTAGCTGACGGCAAGTGCGTCTCCACCAATGAAGGATGAGAAGAACTAGGGGGCAGAGCCCCCTGCGTTTTCGCTTCGCTCAAGCGCCAACCCCCTTAAGATCGCATTTGCTCGCGCTTCGCGCTCGCTGACGAATTTCAAAAGGTTTCGAAGTTGTGGAAAATTCAAGTATTGAGATATTAAACTATGCTACAGAGTCATCTGCGCTTTCGCTTCGCTCAAGCGCCATACCCGCCCAGGTCGTCGGGTGCTCGTGCTTCGCGCTCGCCCACGAAATGCAGAATTTCTGCAATAGGCCTAAGTGATCAAAACCGGAAAATTAAATAAATCCGAACCAAAATTTGACATGTACATCGAGTATATACATCTTTGCTGCGGTGAGACTATGCATGGTTATCTTCAACCATTCCGAAATTGCGGCAAATTGAAATCTTTAATCCAGTATTCCGGCGAAATGCTTGCGCGGATTCGAGCAAAATTTGGCATGTAATTTAAAAATATACCCACTTGGTGCCACGAAACTTTATGCATGGTCATCTTGAACCGTTTCGAAATTACGGAATTTTCAAACTATAGTTATAAAATAATGGATTAAAGATTTGAAACCGGCACCATTTCGAAACGGCTCAAGATGGCTATACATAAAGTTTGCTGGCATCAAATGGGTATATACTCGATATGCATGCCAAAATTTGTCCGAATCCGTTCAGCCGTTTTGCCGGAATAGTGGACTAATCAACTCTTTTGCTGGAATATGGATTAAAATTTTGAATTTGTCGCTATTTCGAAACGGCTGAAGATGGCCATACGTAAAGTTCCCTGGCACCAAATGGGCATATACTTGATGTGCATGCCAAATTTTGTCCGAATCCGTTCAGCCGTGTTGCCGGAATAGTGGACTAATCAACTTTTTTGCTGAAATAGTGGATTAAAAATTTGAATTTGCCGCTATTTCGAAACGGCTGAAGATGGCTATACATAAAGTTTCCTGGCTCCAAATGGGCATATACTTGATGTGCATGCCAAATTTTGTCCGAATCCGTTCAGCCGTTTTGCCGGAATAGTGGACTAATCAACTTTTTTGCTGGAATAGTGGATAAAAAATTTGAATTTGCCGCCATTTCAAAACGGTTGAAGATGGCCATACATAAAGTTTCATGGCACCAAATGGATATATACTCGATGTACATGCCAAATTTTGTTCGGATCCGTACAGCCGTTTGGCCGGAATAATGGACTAATGGATTAATGAATTTTACACTATTTCCATTAGTCCAGTATTCCGGCAAAACGGCTGAAAGGGTCGCAACGAAATTTGGCATGTACTTTGAGTATATATCCATTTGGTGCCAGCAAACTTTATGTATCGCTATCTTCAGCCGTTTAGAAATGGCAGCAATATTAAATTTAAATTACATTTTTTTCAAATTTTGAATCTCCCGCCATTTTGTGTTGGTTCAAGATGGCGGCTCACAACCCTTATTGTCAACTCACAGTAGTGTACTTGATTATTGTCCCGATCGGTTCAGCCGTTTTTCCGAAATCGAGGATCTCTACACACACACACACACACACACGGTTTTCGCGATGGCGATTGCATAAGGCACTCCCTTTACGGTCGTGCCTAAAAACCAGACGCCAATTCCTTTTTAATTGCAGTCTACTCGGGCTTCTCGCACCAGCGTCAATAGCCAATTCCTTTGTTGCCTTGCTCTCTCGATTAATTGAAATTCTCACAGTGAACGAATTATACTTGGCCTGTGTGCGTTTCGATTTACGTTTGGATATTCTTAAGGCGAATGGCGAAGGTAGAGGTTGATATCGGACGCTCGTCTTAATTGCGACGAGCCACTGATAAGAGATAATTAAACTTTCGGGAGAGGGGGTGGAAAGAATAGTCTTTGCTACCTTTGAATCCTCGTGATTCTCGCCTGCGTTCCCTCCCGAGATATTATAATATTACCAATTGAACCGTCTATACGCCAAAGCAACTAACTTCACTCGTTTAAAACCTACTTTTAAAATCTACCATCAAATCGTTCGATTGGCGTTGAAATCTCCATATTTTACCATTTTCACTGTTTCTTTTCATTTGAACGTGAATTAATTGACATCATTGACGAATTCTCGATCTTATCGACAGCGTCCATCTCCGAAGGATTGTAATATCATCGATTCAAATGAAACTACACTAATCCAAAAAATTAAAGTAACAAGAAACGTAACACAATTTTTTAGTGTTTTTTGAAGAGCTATATCTTCGTGAAAAATGATCATATCGGGATGCGATAAAAAGCATTTTGAAGCTCCAAGTCTCTAGTTTCGAGATCTTTTGACAGAAAAATTTGGTGTACCCTGGTTATCGCACAATCATAAGAAATAGCGCGAGACAAAAATATGCAAAATTTTCTGCTTCCTTCCAAGGGTCCCCGGGCTTAGGAAAATTTTTCTCACAAGGGAACGGCACGAATTGACATCTCACCGATTTTAATGCGGAATGGCTCATTCGATAGATCTTGGCTAGTAATAGGATGCCCTAATGGGTGTTGTCTCGGAAATGTTTCGTTTAGGAGATATTCAACATATTAAATGTAATAGTTGAGGGCCATAGTGAAGCCAGAAAGCGGCCACTGTAGTAACCGTCGCATGACCCCCATACGCGCAGCCGTGACCGTGAGCGCTCGAGCCTCGAACCTCGAGCTTCGGAGGACTTCGGGCCGCTAGACCGAGACAGACATATGACTGTCTGTGTCTCTCGGCCTAGCGGCCCGAAGCTCGAGCGCTCACGGACACGGCCGCGCGTGTGTGGGTCATGCGACGGTTGCTACAGTGGCCGCTTTCTGGGTTCACTATGGCCCTCAACTATTACATTTAATATGTTGAATATCTCCTAAACGAAACATTTCCGAGACAACACCCATTAGGGCATCCTATTACTAGCCAAGATCTATCGAATGAGCCATTCCGCATTAAAATTGGTGAGATGTCAATTCGTGCCGTTCCCTTGTCAGTCAAACAGATGCATAGGACAGTTAGTCTGTTTATGTAGCTTCAATGTGGTTTTTCTTTGGTCCCTGTACGTCAATTTTTCACCGAGATATCTGACTTTGAATGAAAAACGGCCCTTTTGGTTTAATTATCAATATCTCAGCAACCAATAAGCGCACAGAAAATTTCAAAATCTTTTTAAAAACTTGAATAAATTCTCTATAAGAGACTATCATGGCTTTTTGAGAAAAAAAATTTTTTGAATCCTCAACATTACTTTGGAAAAGGTACAAAATATCACTTTTTATCGTCCTTTAGTAAATCTGCTGTTACTTTGCAAATGTTGATAGCAAGACTAATGTTGCCAGGTTTTTTTACAGCCTAATGTACCCCCAATAACCCTGTAAATTTGCAAGTTGATCCATCGCACCGTTTTTCAAAAAAGTTCAAAAAAAAATCTGAAAAAAGATTATTTTTTTTAAATTTGTAGACCATTTCAGGAAAGAACGTTAAGTCATTTTTTACCCCAAGCGTACCACGCGGATGTTGCACGGTCGGATTTACGCTTCTTTTGTGTGCGCGTGTGTGTTTGATTTTTTTCACGAAATGAGACCCCACGGTTCGTCAGGTCCGCAGTATTTACTGACGATACGGTCCGGAAAAACGGTGCGATGGATCAACTTGCAATTTTACAGGGTTATTGGGGGTACATTAGGCTGTAAAAAAACCTGGCAACGTTAGTCTTGCTATCAACATTTGCAAAGTAGCAGCAGATTTACTAAAGGACGATAAAAAGTGATTTTTTGTACCTTTTCCAAAGTAATGTTGAGGATTCAAAAAATGTTTTTTCTCAAAAAGCCATGATAGTCTCTTATAGAGAATTTATTCAAGTTTTTAAAAAGATTTTGAAATTTTCTGTGCGCTTATTGGTTGCTGAGATATTGATAATTAAACCAAAAGGGCCGTTTTTCATTCAAAGTCAGATATCTCGGTGAAAAATTTACATACAGGGACCAAAGAACAACCACATTGAAGCTGAATAAACAGACTAACTGCCCTATGCATCTGTTTAACTGAGAAAAATTTTCCTAAGCCCGGGGACCCTTGGAAGGAAGCAGAAAATTTTGCATATTTTTGTCTCGCGCTATTTCTTATGATTGTGCGATAACCAGGGTACACCAAATTTTTCTGTCAAAAGATCTCGAAACTAGAGACTTGGAGCTTCAAAATGCTTTTTATCGCATCCCGATATGATCATTTTTCACGAAGATATAGCTCTTCAAAAAACACTAAAAAATTGTGTTACGTTTCTTGTTACTTTAATTTTTTGGATTAGTGTATTTTCATTCATTTTCGTGTTATCGTTAAAATGTAAATATCTTGTAACCTGTTCAAATCTGTTCCTACTCATTAGTTTTGAAAAAATAGGTGTTGCCAAATATGGATCCACGGACAAGTATTTCTTTATGTTTTCCATCCGTATTTGTCCCATCAAAATAAATATTCCCAATAAATTTTTGTATTTCGGAACATGAGACATTCCTTCATTTTCCTTGTTTAGAAATAGCCTTATATTTATGTACATTTTGTAAATGATAGCGATTTGTTTCTTCGGAGATTATTTGGAAAAATTAATTGCCAAATATACAATCAACAGCTTCCTTCACGCTGCAATTTCTTTGTAATGATGTTGACGTACCACAAATTTTTTCAAAAGGTTCCAGATTTGGAAAAGTATCCTCATTTGTCAATTCTTTAATTATAGCCTCATCAGCCTCCATCTCCGAACCTTCACTTTCGCTTGAAACATTATATTTTTGACTCAGTCTTCTTCTATGTCTAATCGCATCGCTTGATTCAAGAATGTTGCTGCTATCACTGAATTAATTTTCGCCGCAAGTGTTGTTTGGTGCATGCGATAAATCATCGTACACCAATTCACTTTGAGTTTCGTTTTCAATACGCATATGTGTCATTTTGCTGCTTTTATCGAATTCGGGCCTATTTCATAAAATAAATTTTTGTTATAAATGATCGGTAACAGATTGCAAAATATAGATGATTTTTAAAAAGCTGTTTCATTACAAGTTAAAACACGAACTTTGAAATTCCAAAATGTACAATAATAAAACACTTTATAAGGTACGGTACGCAGGACGATCGGCACAGATCTACCGATGTATTGGCTATACTGACTGATCATTTCTACATGCTAGGAATGCGAACGTTCATTTAGTTCGCTAATCATTTGTCTTAAAACGCGAGCGGCTTCGTTACCCTGGTAACGTAACAAAAACATTTGCCTCTGGTTGCTTAAGTCGCCGATTCAGTCGAAAGAGGCATGAAAACGAGATATTTCGTGACCCGTACGCAATGTGTTAAGCGTGCCAATAACTCCTCTCAAACACATTCGCGAATATCGTATGCTACGGATATCGACGTTTTCCTCGAGTTAATACGGTTTGAATAATTTCGAAGCCAAGTTATAGGCCGCGCGTGTGTATAAAATCGAGTTTGCGGTAAGGAGAGAATCGCATAATTACGATAAAAACGTCGCTTCCAATTATTGTTTTCTCTTCCTCTCGATGCTAAAAGAGCTCCTTCACTTTGTCAAAATAATCGAGCCAATAAATGCGCAACGAGGTCGTTAATTATTTTACAGTCGCGCTTTTTGCGAGCTACGTAATACCCGCGACTTCCTCTAACGACTCGAATTCTCTCTACATTTTTGCGAACCACAAGAGCGACAGATTTTTTTCATGCGCAATATTTTTATCCGCTGGACGCGAAGGCACGCGCTCACCCGAGGGTCGACACGAGTGTTTTGTGCTTTTATGTCGCTCGGATCGCACGTGCGTTTATTACGAGCCCGATTCGTTTCCTGGAGTGGGTCCGTTGGATGGATGGGTACTCGTAGAATGGCATTTCTCTGCTTTTCATCCATCTCATTGTCAGTCGTCTGACAGATGAGATATCTTCCTCGGCTTTCTACGCCCTTCGCCCTTTTTATTCGAACGTAAGGTATTATTTAGGATCCTGAGTTCTTTACCCAATTTCGTGCGCACCACGTGTGTTACTTACTTAACCTTTAGAGGGCCGGAAAATCTATATATAGACGCTTTAGAGAAACTCACGTAAACATTCACAAACTTTCACAGGACGTATTTATAAATATTTCGTGTGGAAGTAATTGAAAAAAAGTTAAAAAAAATTGTTTAAAAAAATTTGTATTAAAATTTTTATTAAAATTTGTTTTATTTCAAAAAACGTAAGTAATAAATATCTTACGAATAAATATCTAAATATTCTACGATTTTTATGGTATCAATAGCAGCAATTTCCGGTTTCTTTTGTATTATATATTTTTTGTTTTTTTCATTTTTTTTCTAAAACATTCCACTATGACTCAACTTGTATGTACATGCACAAAATATTCAATTTATATTTTGTATCTCAATATTATCAGAACAGTATAACCAAGAATAGTATAACCTCTTTCACCCTCAAATGACCTTCAGGACTCACTTTAGCTCACTAAAAGTATCTATCTAAACATAAAATTTCCTGCCCTTTTCAATTCCGAAATAAATAAGTCACTCCCTTTACGGTCGTGCCTAAAAATGGGACTTCCAATTTTATAAAAGTTGACCTTCAAATGACCTTCGAAAATGTCCTTGGAGTCAAAATCGACCTTATCATCGTTTTGAGCAATCACAGAAATCTATAGAAACTCATTTTTTTGTGAATTTAAAAATTTTGAAATTTTCCTTACCGTTAAGGGCCGGAAAGTCTATATATAGACGCTATGGGTGATCGGCACTTTGTATAGGTTACATACAAGATATAGACACAATATTTTGGAATTTTCTACAGGGGTTAAAGCTCATCAAATCCCGGCCCTCTAAAGGTTAACACTAGAAGTACCGACCAGTCAAAATGACCGGGTGCGTCAATTTTTCACAAGAATTTCTCTTTAACATTGCAACACCAATTCTGGTTTTCATATGGAAATTTCTTTTGTTGACCAGTCATTTTGACCGGCTTGGTAGTTCTAGTGTTAAAGCGTGCGTGCGCGCGCGCGAGTGAGAGAGAGAGAGAACAAAAGTTCGTAGGCAAAGTGAGTATGACGAACGATTTTAGAGAAAATGCGTACTTCGGTTTCCGAAGGAGGATATTTGAGAGGAAAATTCATGATCTCGATTAAATGTGAAATTCTGAGAAAGATGTGGCTGACCGGACAAGGAAACAGATTCTGTTGTAATTGGACCGTTTATTTTGAAAATGGCGTAAGTCCATTTTAAACAAAAAAAATTAACTAATTATAAATAAAAAGTTTACACTAAATTAATCACAAATTATGTGATATCTCATTTTTTTTTGAAAAAAATACACTTACACCAATTTCAAAATAAACGGTTCGATTAACCCTTTGCTCTGGAAGCTGAACGTCGTAAATAAAATAGAGTTTCGGAATTAGTTTTGTTCAACAAGTTGATTATTTAATTGGATTAACTCATTGTAACGTCGTATTTTATTCGAACACATGAAAACTCTCGCGGTACTTTGCAAGGAAACATTTTTCAATGCTCAGTAACGAGATGGTAAAAAAGGTCTCGGAGAGCGCGAAGGATTAAAATTTCGGGGAACCATCATACTGAGGATAAACTTATACTCATTACGAATTATCGCGTATCGCGTTGAGAGCGTATTCGCGCGCGATAGGCACAGCAGATACGGTGAAGAAACTGCTAACCTCATCTCGATGACGGTACCCACGCAACTGGCTCCCTTCGCCAATGACGTAGTAGTAGAAATGCAAACATCATTAAATTGCGAAAGTCTCCGTAAATCTTCGACACCGGTGAATCAAAATGAGCCTGGCACCGAGTGGATTGAAATTTCATTTAATCCACTTTGTATTTTCAATTAATGTGTCGGTATTTTGCAAGAAAACCATAACCGGAAAAAAACATCTATTGGAAAATAGCTATAACTTTTCGGTCCGCCTTTCACAGAAGTCTATTTTGGAAATGTGATTGTCTCGATAGGAAAATATTTTTAATAAATGTCAATATTATTTTATGTCAGTACTCCTTTTGCGTATCTGCACATGCTTACTACGTATGACTAACTTTTGCAACCCATGGCAACAATTATCTCTCTGTAAATATGTTCAATTTTAACCACTCCTTGAATAATTCCAACCGGGTGGTTGACGACAAGGGCATTAGAAATAATACATAAAACTGACAAGGACACTCGTGGGCACTTAATTCTTATCTTACCTATATTAAACTTAGAATAGCATGTTACAAAGGAAACAAAATTTCATGACCTGTATATGCTTGCATTTGTTTTTTTTTAATTCTGTCAGATATGTTAGGTAACTGAAGAAAGTACAGTACATGAAAACCCAAGAAGTGAAAACTACAAGTTAAAATATTGTTTACTAACAATATGTAATATTTTCTAAGACAATCTTACTTTTCTGGGCATTACCCATATTCCAAATTACACGAAAATAACCTTATTTGACGAATCATCAGTAGCGACTGAGAAGACGTTGCGAAGGAGCTACAAGGCATAAACGGACTTTAGCTCTTGCCATGGATGCAATTTTCTCATATACAGGGTGTACAAAAAATAGACCGACAAACTTTAAAGGAAAATAGATGACGTTCAAACAAACAGTTCTTATTAATATTATTTTTCTCTACGAGGTGTTAAAATTTCCGATTTATAAAATCTCTTAATCTCACACTTGACGGTGACGAAACGGTTACCCTCATCTCGATGACGGAGCCACGCGACACCCAGTGAGAAATGAAACTTCGAATCGATATGGAATCGATATCAATACCATCAAAATACGTCGATGCACCTCTATACATTGTTACATACTTGGTACCTCATATTTTTATTAAATATTGAAATAGTTAAACGCTCGGATCATGCTCCATGCAGGGCACTCGCCGCGAAGGAGACGCGTCAGCATTTAGACATCGCGAGGCGACCCAGCTGAGGAATGCGTTGACTCCTCCAGCATGGGCTCGCACCACATGCCGCGCGCCTCTTGCCTACCTACTTTGGGGCACGGACACCGCACTCCGCGCCTCGCTTGACCACCATATGATTTACAATAAAAGACTCGCGATTGTAATCAACATGGCCTTTAGAGTTTCAGACATCGTTACGCTGTCACTCTGCTCCGTTCTCTTGCACCGATTCACATTAGAATCACGGGTAAGGACAAAGTCCCGTACTTTATCGTCAAGCACCGCGCAATAGTCGCTTTGCCACGTAAAATCGGGAAGGGCCCGCGGAATACTTGACTCTCGGTAAACGTAGACCACGAACTGGCTACGCGTAGACTCAACCGCGTAAAACATACTTTAAATCTTTGCCAGCCCATGCAAGAGCCTGGAGCTGTAGTTTGTAAGCGTAACTAAGAATATTAAAATCACGTCGCGAACGCGTAAACGTGTCTCCTCCGTGTTGAGTTAGCTTTGAAGCATAATAACTAGTACAAATCGCGGAATAGGATTATTCTTGTATCAGAATCGATCGCCCTCAGACTCATTGTACACCTGAGTTGCGATCTCACTTGTAATTATTCAAGTCAATATACGTTTTGATATTTGTTAAACCCAGAATCCTAGTGGAGTCATATGTCATTAGACATTCAAACGCAGGAAGGTGCGCTAACCCAAGCCTTATCCTAGACTACTCCACTAAATTCCTAATAGGGAAGAATTGAGCTCTACCGCTCGGGTTCAATTTCTTCCTTCAAACAATCTGTTACTGGGACCTTCCGTCCTGACAACTCCCTACGTAACAACATCAATAACTTTTAGGCTAGGGATACACATGCTACTAAAAAGGCATACTTTTTTAAGCTAGCATGCTAGTTAAGAGCATGCTCTCCGTGCGTTTACACTAGCTAGTTAGTAGCATACGCTAGGGATACACATGCTACTAAAACAGCATGCTTTTTTAAGCTAGCATGCTAGTTAACAGCATGCTAGTTAAGAGCATGCTCTCCGTGCGTTCACACATGCTAGTTAAGAGCATGCTTTGAAGTCTACTTGCATGAGCATGCTCATTTGGAACCATGGGTGGCTCTCGTTCAGTGAGTTTACGTCGTTTACGAAATGAATTAAACAGTATTATATTATTTCTTGCAACGCGTTTGGTAAAAAGGGTTTTAAAAAAGCAAGGGAAGGGAAAACGGAAGACATGGGTGCGAGATTGGCTTTCTCGAAAACTTCTTGGAGCAAGTGATGGTACATTCCACAAACATTCGTTATCGCGATATAACATTATAAAATTTAAAGTTTTTTCGTCGCCCCATCTACCCATTGCTACGATTTAATGTGTTTCCAATCAATTGAGGGATAGACACAAGACTGGCAGTAGCATGCTCGTGTTCGGTAAGCACGTTCAGACTTGCTCATGAGCATGCTATCCTTCAGACGTAGCATGCTTACTAGCACAAAATTAGACCGTCGTGCGATCTAGTAGCATGCTACTTAACTAGCATGCTCTTTTGGTATACATTTGCTAGTTGCTTGCTACTAGGTAGCATTTGCTCGAAAATAGCATGCTATCGTGCTACTAACTAGCATGTGTATCCCGGGCCTTAAAATTCTGATCCCTTTTGATATAGCGCATGCGGAGATTAATAAAATCAGTCGGTGCTGTAATTCGTTGGCCTGAAGTAAATGACGACGTGGCCATTTTCTGATCACTGCTGATCACGTATAGAGACAAGGGGACTCACGCAAATCAAGCACCCAAATGAGATCATAACCCTTCTGCAGGCCATTGTTCCTTGATAACGCTAAGAATAGGAAACAATACGTACACAGGAATACGTTTTTTAAAACGAAAATAGGAAGTTCTATTAAAAAGATCGATTTGCCCTCGAAATGACCGTGACATTTGTCCGAGGGTCAAGATAAGGCCACCGTTAGATAGCCCACTACCCGATCTACAACTTTTGTTTAAAATATTTTCCAATGTCCCCTATAACTTTCGAGTCATTTGCATGGGAAGACTAAAATCGATTATCCCGAGTTGGTGCGTAATAACTTTGACCGCTTGTATCTCAGCAATACAAAGGAGGCTCAATTTGGAAATTTCGGAGGATTAATGTGTCGTGATAGACTATCAAGTTTAACGTCAAATTTAAGTCAGAATTCAAGGGTGAGAAAACAGGCGATTTTTGGGGTCGCTCCTTGGTCGCGTGAAGTAAATGACAACGTGACCAGCAGGACTGATTTTATTAACCTCCGCATGATGAAATTTAAAATTCATTGATGTATAGAGGTGCATCGATGTATTTTGATGGTATTGATATCGATTTGATTTCGATTCGAAGTTTCATTTCTCACTGGGCTAGGTCCCTTCGCGAATGATCTAGTAGTGGAAATGCAAACATCGTTAAATTGTAAAAGTCTCCGTAAATCTTCGATCCCGGTGAATCAAAATCAACCTGGCGCCGAGTGGATTAAAATTTCAGCTCACAGAAAATTCAACATTCTTCTTCTCGGTTCGCTACTTCCTCTGGCTCTCCTTATCTACAGACGCGCACACCCGTGCATCCGGAATATTTGCAAAGCTCGAAAGCCGCTAGCATCTCGCGTCTCGATGATTCAGTTGGGTTCGGAGTAAAGAGGAAGTAGCGGGTATACCTTAGCTACCGATTCTCAAATAGTCACGAGGTCGTGAAGTTTACGACTTAACGTTCGGCGTCGGATCGATCACGCAATTGCGCGCTACCGATATTTACAATCTCGAAGCCATTAAATGTAGACTCGACGTGAAATAAAATAACGAAGATTTTAATAATTCAATTCTTTCCTCTTTACGAAGAACAGAAATTGTGGCTCGTTCAATTTCGGTGATTAACTTTACCGTAACAATTGCCTCGAATTCGTCGTCGACGGTAAAGAATCGAGAATTAAAGAAGAAAGGGAGCTGAAGAAAAGCAAACGTGGCTCGTACGGCGGAGACAATGTTGACCTCTTTGCCAAATCAGGAAAGTTGTGTCGCGGAAAGTCGAGTCGAACGCGGCACAACTAATACGCTCTTAAGATTACTTATATTTCCCGCTTCCGACGCACGACTGTGTTTGCTCGAGGCCTAGACGGAACAGGCTTCGGCCAGGATCCTTGGTGCCGAAGCTCCCTCGGTGCCTCCCACTCCTGCTCTTTTGCGCCCCAAAATCCTCTTCGCGGATTGGCGATAACGCCGGATCTTCTTCGGTATCCTTGCTATCGGCGGGAAAACCAAGGGATGTGACGTGGGCTGCTTTCCTGCAGGGGTGCCTACTTAGGTGGCGTGACTGATCCGCGGACATCCTCTGGACGACCGATGCTGCGACGCTCTCCACCCGGCCAAATCCCAAAAGTCCAAAGGTCCAATGGGTGGAGGGTCGAGCCTGCTCCAGGTTAGCGGATGTCCTTGGCTGCGGTGTCGGTAGTGGAAGCTGGCTGGAGCGGCGCCTGGCCGCGAGATCATTTCTTCTTCTCCTTGTAGCGAGAGGTGGTCTCCAGTCACTTCCGCCGGTGCGCTCGTGGTGGGTGATTCGGCGCCAGGCCGAGAAGTCATGGAAGCGAGCAGCGCTCGCTGTGGCATTCATCCCCACGGCGGTAAGATGTTGCTGTGGTCATCCCTCTGCAGCTGCATCTCGCCCTTATGCGACCGAACATCAGGCGTGATCTTCGGTAAGCTCGCCTGGTCACGGCGGCTGCGTCCCGCTTGGTTCCCCTCTTGCCTGTATAGCTTCGCGACGCGGACGGTACTCGCCTCGCGACGCGTTCAAGATGAGGAGGGCGGGGAGTGCCGTGGCGCTCCTCGCCCAGAAGTCTCGGCGGTGCGGGCGGTGGTCTTCCGCAGCGTCGGTGACGAGGAGAGGGCGGAGTGGTGTTGTCCCGTGGCGGTAGTGGATCTGCGCTGCCATCCATTGTGTGTGTTACGCTGACTTATCCTACAACTTAATAACTCGGTTCCCGACGCTATTAGTATTAGTCTCCTTCGCTACACCTCCGTCGATACCGCCAGTCGTATCGTCGCGTCTGATCTTAATTTATTACATTTTTGTGACGTGCCAAAAATGCAACGTCACAACGTATAAACAATATTGCAAGGACGCTAGCTTATTTCCAAGGAAACAAAACCACTGTTGACCAGTGCTATGAGTTGCCTAACTTTCACTAGACTTTTTAACGCACTTTCTTTCTCCACGAATCAGTGCGAACATAATTTGGTCCTTTTCACGATGAAAATATTCGCAGGAAAAAAGCGGAGATAAAGCAAAAGGAACAGGGATGAAAAATCGGCGAAATTGCAAAAGGACATAAGGATCGAAGTTAAATGAAAGATGGAAAACTAAAAGTTTCTTTTGAATCGACAAACGAGGTTCTAAGGTTTCTTGGCGTTTGCGTCCAGGACGAGTAGTGGACAAGTGGTAGAAAGTATAGAAGGGCTTTGTAAGCGACTGGACAAGCTTGCAAGGGTACGAGAAGCGTGGTGAATGAGAGAACTGAATTTGAGTCGGGGTGGCCAACTCACCTCGCTGTCTGTCGTAGGCGTTGATACATTGGCTGGTCATGAATTGGCTAATCAGAGCTGTTTTACCGACCCCTCTGGCCTCGAGCATTGCAACCGTGTAGGACGCAACCTCCTTCGGCGGTGACGAAAGCCTCTCGTCGTTCTCCTTGTCCGCAGGTGCCAAAGAATTTGACCTATCCCTTTTCCTCCTGAAGGAGTCTCCTCTGTTGATAACACCTGTGAAGCAATCGAGTAACGGCTGAGCGAAACGACGACGATCAATGATCATTAATATTTATCCGTATCAAATTGGTCTCTCTATGCGTAAAGATCAGTTCAAACATCATCTCGTTGGGTTCGTTGGTAGCATCTTCCAAACAGGACGCAACCTTTTGCCATACCTAGTTAACTAGTTAACTGTTGCGATCTCCCTGAACTAGTGGTGGTTAGTGGTCAGCACGACCGTGTAACTCACGTTATCTTAATTAATAAGTCTTTTCGATGAGAGGACCGTGGACAGTACGGCTTTTACCGCAGAACTTGTGGCCAGTTCAATTTCGAAGTACATTTGGCTTATGTTCTAATTTATTTAATCATTCCAAATGTAACTTTCGCGACCTCATTCCGTGTTCACTTTGAATGACGAATAAAAGTATTACGAAAGACCGATTTGTTTATTTGATGTGAATATTAACTAATTATTTTATTCATTATTTATGACTAATTCTAATTTGTATTAATATTTTATTCATCATTTGACCTGACTGTATCGCCGCGGTGCATTTGTTCGCGATCACGGCCGAGCGCGGTGGACCGCCAACGCTACCGTGGCGGACCGCGAGCCCTACTCGCGCGCTCATTGGCTTGGGTTTTTTGTTAATAACTCAAAGCCGAAGCCGCATCCGATATTTGGCCAATGGAAAAAGTTGTTTCTTTACAACAACAACAGTCGCTATTTGATATTAACAAAAATTAGCTTGTTGTTTATATGCCACACCCACCACTGGCTATAATTTTAGCATGTGGTTTATAAGTCACACCCGCAGTTAAATGGTTAAGTAGACTCATTGGTTTCTGAAAATATTTAGTGTAGGATAAAGTTTAACCAAATTTTGGCTGACTGACCAATTTCTTTTTCTTATCTCGTGAATCTCTGACTATTCATCCTGCACTAACAGTTTTGCTTTCCAGCTGTATAGTTTTGACCAAGGAAATTGTATTTTACGGTAAGTATTAAAACTCGCGAGGTTTTCCTCTTTAACGCGTTCGCGGACGTGAATGCTATTGCATTCATTTTCATTGTGATGCAAAATGACATGAATGCTGTAGCATTCAAATTTTAAAGCCAATTATTTTGAATTTAATTTTGTATAACCTTAAGTTTTTATAATTATTATACCTGTCAAGGTAAGGACTAACTAATTCTTTAGGTATTTTCGTATTATCTTATCTTTTCTCTGTGTATTTACAAATTCGTCAAATTTCGGATATCACGACCATTTTCAAAATAAGATGACTGTCAATTTTTGCGCCTCGCTGAAACTTTTACTGTCCGCGAACGTGTTAACGGAATTCTCTTAGGTATGTCAAATTCTGGCATTTTGTCGTGCGACACGTGCCTGACGATGAAATACTAGCGCATGTGTACACACGAATCCAAGTTCGACAATTTGGTGACGTCTTCCAGGGTACATATTGTGTTATCTGATTTCCTTTTATTTGCTCGTTCACCTTCCTCTTTACCGCGAGTCAACTATAAAAGCTCAACGTGCGAACATTAGTTATTATTCGACGGTGGTCGGCGTACCTTGATCTTCACTTTACTTCATCCGCAAGACAATTCGAACATCATGAAAAATTTTGCGTCCATCGCGTGTCTTCTCGCGATCATTGTAAGTAAATATCTTTGATAAAATTAAAGAGAGAATATCGATATTGTTTAGGAAAAATTAATGTTTTTGTAAAATCATTACGTAATAATTACGTTGTAGGGAATAATCCATTTCGACGGCACCGGCGGAAAACCTATTAGTTACCATCCGTGTATGTCAAGTAACGCTAGTTGTTTCAGAGCGTGCATATTGACATGGGAAGGCCACGTGAGTAATATACAGGGTGTCCGGTAATTAGTGTAAGAACCGAAAATGGGGGGCTCCTGGGCTGATCAGAAACAACTTTTACCTCTGACAAAATATCGGACGCGGCTTTGTCTTCGAGTTATTTACGAAAAACCCAAGCCAATGAGCGCCCGAGTAGGGCCCGCGGTCCGCCACGGTAGCGTTGGCGGTCCACCGCGCTCGGCCGTGATCGCGAACAAATGCGCCACGGCAATACATTCAGGTCGAATGATGAATAAACTAGGGGGTAAACCCCCTGCGCTTTCGCTTCGCTCAAGCGCCAACCCCCCAGATCGCCTTTGCTCGCACTCGCCCACGAATTTCAAACCGTTTCGAAATTGTTGAAAATTCAAGTATTGAGATATTAAACTATGTTACAGAGTCTTCTGCGCTTTCGCTTCGCTCAAGCGCCATACCCCCCCAAGTCGTCGGGTGCTCGCGCTTCGCGCTCGCCCACGACATGCAGCATTTCTGCAATAGGCCCAAGTGATCAAAACCGGACAATTAAATGCATCCGAACAAAAATTTGACATGTACATAGAGTATATACACCTTTGCTGCGGTGAAACTTTATGCATGGTTATCTTCAACCATTCAGAAATTGCGACAAATTGAAATCTTTAATCCAGTATTCCGGCGAAACGCTTGCGCGGATTAAAAAAAAAATTGCAATGTAGTTTAAAACTATACCCATTTGGTGCCACAAAACTTTATGGTCATCTTCAACCGTTTCGAAATTGCGGGATTTTCGAACTATAATTATAAATTAAAGATTTGAAACTGGCACCATTTCGAAATGGTTGAAGATGCCCATACACAATGTTTCGTGGCACCAAACGGGTATATACTTGATGTACATGCCAAATTTTGTCCGAATCCGTTCAGCCGTTTCAAGATGACCATGCATATTGCTGCCATTTCTAAACGGTTGAAGATAGCGATATATACAATTTCCTGGCACCAAATGGGCATATACTTGATGTGCATGCCAAATTTTGTCCGAATCCGTTCAGCCGTTTTGCCGGAATAGTGGACTAATCAACTTTTTTGCTGAAATAGTGGATTCAAAATTGGAATTTGCCGCTATTTCGAAACGGCTGATGATGGGTATACATAAAGTTTCCTGGCACCAAATGGGTATATACTTGATGTGCATGCCAAATTTTGTTCGAATCCGTTCAGCCGTTTGACCGCGATACTGCACTAATGGATTAATGAATTTTGCACTATTTCCATTAGTGCAGTATTCCGGCCAAACGGCTGAACGGATCGCAACGAAATTTGGTATGTACTTTGAGTATATATCCATTTGGTGCCAGCAAACTTTATGTATCGCTATCTTCAGCCGTTTAGAAATGGCAGCAATATTAAATTTAAATTACATTTTTTTCAAATTTTGAATCTCCCGCCATTTTGTGTTGGTTCAAGATGGCGGCTCACAAATCTTATTGTCAACTCACAGTAGTGTACTTGATTTTTGTGCCAAATTTCGTCCCGATCGGTTCAGCCGTTTTTCCGAAATCGAGGATCTACACGGACTCACACACACATACATACGAACGGTTTTCGCGATGGCGATTGCATAAGTCACTCCCTTTACGGTCGTGCCTAAAAATTAATGCAAATTAGAATTAGTCATAAATAATGAATAAAAGAATTAGTTAATATCCACGTAAAATAAACGAATCGGTCTTTCGTAATACTTTTATTCGTCATTCAGAGTGAACGCGGAATGAGATCGCGAAAATTACATTTGGTAATTATTGGAAAAAAGAGCAGGAAGAAAATATTTGGAATGATTAAATAAATTAGAACATAAGCGAAATGTACTTCGAAATTGAACTGTCCACAGGTTCCGCGGTAAAAGACGTACTGTCCACGGTCCTTTCATCGAAAAGACTTATCACTTTTTAGGCACGACCGTAAAGGGAGTGACTTATTCCATTTTATTGTGACAACGTACGCACACATGACATTCCGCCAACCAGGGCTATTCCCTGTTTCTTCCGGGAGGCTACTATGCGTCGAACACGATTTCCGTCCTGGCCGAAAACTAATAATTGACGACACGAAAGTACAACGCCTTTCAGAATAATCTGAGGTTTGGTTTAAGGATGGGAAGTCCTTCGACAGATTTATCACTTTCCGCGGTTGCCTAGGACACTTGAAAATGCATCGCGATCGCCCCACGCCTTAACCCTTTCGCTTCGAGCGCCGCTTATGGCCCGGGATACACATGCTAGTTAGTAGCACGATAGCATGCTATTTTCGAGCAAATGCTACCTACTAGCAAGCAACTAGCAAGTGTATACCAAAAGAGCATGCTAGTTAAGTAGCATGCTACTAGATCGCACGACGGTCTAATTTTGTGCTAGTAAGCATGCTACGTCTGAAGGATAGCATGCTCATGAGCAAGTCTGAACGTGCTTACCGAACACGAGCATGCTACTGCCAGTCTTGTGTGTATCCCTCAATTAATTGGAAACACATTAAATCGTAGCAATGGCTAGATGGGGCGACGAAAAAACATTAAATTTTATAATGTTATATCGCGATAACGAATGTTTGTGGAATGTACCATCACTTGCTCCAAGGACTTTTCGAGAAAGCCAATCTCGCACCCATGTCTTCCGTTTTCCCTTCTCTTGCTTTTCTAAAACCCTTTTTACCAAACGCGTTGCAAGAAATAATATAATACTGTTTAATTCATTTCGTAAACGACGTAAACTCACTGAACGAGAGCCACCCATGGTTTCAAATGAGCATGCTCATGCAAGTAGACTTCAAAGCATGCTCTTAACTAGCATGTGTGAACGCACGGAGAGCATGCTCTTAACTAGCATGCTGTTAACTAGCATGCTAGCTTAAAAAAGCATGCTTTTTTAGTAGCATGTGTATCCCTAGCCTATAAGCGGCGTACGCAATATGACCTGCGGGTACGAGCGCCGCTTATAAGCGGCGTGCACAATATGACTTGTGGGCATGAACACCACCTATAGAAGGCAATCTGCAGTCGATAATTTGGTTTTTTAATCACTTCTACATTAATATATTAACTTGTTTGCGGATCATAATTAATTCCTAAAAAAAATATTACCTGTAGCTTTGTAAGTTATAAATGTAAGTTATATATGTTTATAAGTTATAAATGTTTTCATATAAAAAATGTAAATTATACTCATTATATTGTAGCAAAGATTGTTTTATTCGGCACAATAGTAATTTAAGATTCAGGAAAACATATATATAGCAACAACGCATACTGGACGTATTCGCGGCGCGCGCCTACGTTCAGTGACAGTACTTCGGCGGACTAGACAGACGAAGCGAAAGGGTTAATCCACGCACGCGTCTGCATTAGAAAATGATTTGACGCAAACAAATAACCTGACGAAAGAGTGCTTCTCAAATAAATTTACGCAACAGTGCTTTCGAAATAATTTACAAAAAAGTGCTTTTCGAATAAATTTGTGAAAAAGGATTGGTGGATTACGGAAAATCAACCGAGTGTAATTATGAAATCAAAATTACTCACAGTCTTCGAAAAAATGGGTCGATGTCACTGGATCACTGCATCGATTCGATCGAAGAATCCGTGCGAACAACTGATCTCAGAAGGGTCACTGAACTCACATCGCGGCACGGCCACTAACACTATCGACGCCTGTACGTGAGGGTTTCGGTGCCAACTTCAAAACTTTCAATAATTATCATCCCCGATAGGACACATTGTTCTTAACTCGCGCCGGTTTTACGAGAAAGCAGGGCCCTAATACGAGTCTCTTTTATCGCGAAGCATGCCCTCTCACGTCTTCCACTCATTTTTTGTACTTTTCGGAAAATATTCGCGATAAATTCATTATTAGCCTACGGTCGTCGCGTCGGTGACCGTTCTCGACGAGATCGACTGCCTCTTCGTTTGTCATTTGTCTCTTATACCAACCGTAGGAAAGGGCAGCTCTGCATGTAAAGCTGGTGCTACGCGAACGCTGGTGGCACGAAAGGTGGTCGTTGCATCGTGGAGGGCCGGCATAAGAGACAAATGACGAACGAGCCGGCAGTCGATCTCGTCGAGAACGGTGAACAACGCCACGCTCGTAGGTCAATGACGAATTTATCGCGAATAATTTTCGGAAAGTACATAAAATGATTGCAAAGCGTGCGAGGACGTGCTTCGCGAGAGAAAAGAGTCGTATCGGCGCCCAGCTTTCTGGTGAAACCGCCGCGAGTTGAGAAGAATGGGTCCTATCGGGAACGATAATTATTGAAAGTTTGGAGGTTGGCACCGAAATCCTTACGCACAGGCGTCGATAGTATTAGTGACCGTGTCGCGATGTGAGTTCAGTGACCCTCCCGAGATCAGCTGTTCGCACGGATTTTTCGATCGAATCGATGCAGGGATCCAGCGATAGCGGCCCATTTTTATCGGAGACTGTGAGTAATTTCGGTTTCATATTGATATTCCGTGGCATATTCCGTAATCCACCAATCCTTTTTCATAAATTTATTCGAAAATACTTTTTCGTAAATTATTCGGAAAGTAGTTTTTCGTAAACGTATTTGAGAAGCACTTTTTCGTAAAGTTATTTGTTAGCGTCAAATAATTTTCTAAAGCAGCTACGTGCCTGGATTGACGCGTGGGGCGATCGCGATGCATTTTCAAGTGCGCCAGACAACTGCGGGAGGTGATAAATCTGTCGAAGGGCTTTCAATTCTCAAACAGAACCTCAGATTATTCTAAATGGCGTGATACTCGCGTGTCGTCAATTATTAGTCCCCGGGTAGGACGGAAATCGTGTTCGACGCGTTGTAGCCTATCCGAAGAAACAGAGAATAGCCATGGCTGGCGGAATGTCTTGTGTGCGTACGTTGTGACAATAAAATGGATAAAGTGATAAGTCTTTCCGACAAGAGGGCCGTGGACATTACGGCTCCTACCGCAGAACCTCTGGACAGTTCAACTTTGACGTACATGTCGCTTATTTTCTCATTTATTTATTCATTCCAAATGGTTTTCTTCCTTTTCTTTTTTCCGATAATTGTCAAAAATTATTTTCGCGATCTCATTCCGCGTTCACTTTGAATGACGCATAAAAGTATTACGGAAGACCGATTTGTTTATTTTATATGGATATTAACAAATTATTTTATTCATTATTTATGACTAATTCTAATTTTTATTAATTTTTTATTCATCATTCGACCTGAATGTATTGCCGCGACGCATTCGTTCGCGATCACGGCCGAGCGCGGTGGACCGCCAACGCTACCGTGGCGGACCGCGGGCTCTACTCGCGCGCTCATTGGTTTGGGTTTTTCGTTAATAACTCGAAGACAAAGCCGCGTCCGATATTTTGCCAAAGGAAAAACTTGTTTCTGATCAGCCCAGGAGCCCCCCATTTTCGGTTCTTACACTAATTACGGGACACCCTGTATGTATTCATCGCTTCCTGACATAAAAAATACAATTTTTCGGAAGACAACTCTAATTCTATTTCATTCGTTAGATGGTAAATGGTATTCTTCATCTAGACGTATACGAAAAAGAGCACGACGAGGATATAGCTAAATTACACGAGGAGGGACATCCGCAACTAGATGTTATGATACAGATAATCGATGAAGAGTTAAAAATAGTGAAAAACTGCTTTCCACAAGGTAAATGAATATTTGTGTGTAAAAGAAGCTATTTTGATTCGCAGAAACGATATGCTCGCATTCCTTTAAATGTTCTAGATGTACTTGCGGAACATCAATGCGAAGTAGCGAACAAATTCCACGAGTGCTATCACGGAGCAACTAATGAATTTGTATATTTACTTAAGGATACGAAATACATGCCGAAATAAGGAAATGTATGTAACAAACTTCATTTGGTCCTGACGTAAATCAATAAAATAGATCTAATTATAGGAAAATCAGAAGTAAAAGAAATTGTAACTTTACGAGCATAAATAAATAAAAGAAGTGCGAACATTGTTTACATGTGTTTTACGTGACGTCACGCGATTATTATCTAAAATAGTTATCCCATTTGCGCGACATATTTGTGAGGAATTTCACTTGGTCTTTGTCAGAAAAGCGCACACATACGCGCACCTATTTTCGGCATTGGAGTAAATCCTCTCACATTGTGCCTCAGCTCGAATCCTAGACCATTCAAATTTAATCCGTTCCGCGTTAAAAATGCAAATGAAGTTACACGACCAATTCTTTTATACGAAATAAGGAAGAGTTAGAAAAGCGAAGTTGTCGATCAAGACTTCCTACGAGTTATCACCGGAATTTTGAAAAATGTGTGAGATTGCTTTTTTGATAGTAATTTGGCTTTCTTCAGTGTTCGGCGTAATATTCAATTGGTATATTTTGATCTATCTTTGTTGCAATGTAGTAGAAGAATAAAGGGACATACTACAGCGACAGAAGTAACGAGCGAACGAAAATACCAGCACTTCCGGTTATCCTACATTAAGATAAGAATGATTCACATTTGAAATTGTCACTGTTCTATCGTCGACACTCGACCTCGAAAGAAAAATCGAGGTCACTTACACTTCTTTAAATGGTATTGTATAACGTTTCTTTCTTACATTTATCAAAGTTCATGTATAGTCTTGCTTTATCTTCACCACGCAACAATAAATAATTGTGAAACTGTTCTTCGAAACTCCGGTCTTTTAGTACAACTTACATTGATTTAATAGATTCTCAAGGCGACGATTCAGTGAGTTTTGTAAACAGCATGCGTCAGCTCTGCCGAGAACCTTTATTTATTTCTATCTCTCGTAAATTTCAAACGAGAAAAGTTACGAGAACAACGTGACTGATTCCATCGTCCGGAAGAATGTCGCGCGTCCTTGGTGCTCGTATCTTCCGGCGCGCTGTAGGTTGTGGGAGAGGAAAATTGATCCGTGACCTTTACCCTTCGCATATAAGCCCGTGCCCTGCATAGGCACGCACGCATACCTTTTTAAAAATATCCAGGGGCTAAAGAATGCGGCGTTATCGCATTCCTCTATCGATTATACAGGGTGTCCCGTAACTAGTGTAAGAGCCGGGAATGGGGGGGGGGGGGTCCTGGGCTGATCCTGAACAATTTTTTCCTTTGCCAAAATATCGGATGAGGCCGCGTTTTTGAGTTATTAAGGAAAATGTCTGGCCAATGAGTGCGCGCAAACCCGCGCTCAGGGCCGTGACCGTTGGCTGACCATCGCGCTCGGCCGCTCGGGTCGTGTCAAACGCGTCGCGGTTCAGGTCAAAGGAGTAATGCGAAATTAATAAAACTCAGTCATGAATAATGAATAAACATATTAATAATTATTCACATAAAGTAAACAAACGTACGTCGCGACGCTCCACGAGTTAATTCAGGCGCGTGTCTGCCTTACAAAATGATTTGGCAATATCAAATAAGTTTACGAAAAAGTGATTTTGCAATAAGTTTAGGAAAAAGGATTGGTGGATTATGAAATAGGAGTGGAATATCAATAACAAGTCCATTACTCACAGCATTCCATGAACTAGGGGGTAAACCCCCTGCGCTTTCGCTTCGCTCAAGCGCCATATCCCCTGAGATCGTCGGGTGCTCGCGCTTCGCGCTCGCCCGCGAAATGCAGCATTTCTGCAAAACGCCTAAGTGATCAAAACCGGACAATTAAATGCATCCGAACCAAAATTTGACATGTATATCGAGTATATGCACCTTTGCTGCGGTGAGCCTTTATGCATGGTTATCTTCGACCATTCAGAAATTGCGGAAATTGAAATCTTTAATCCAGTATTCCGCCGAAACGCCTGCACGGATTCAGAAAAAATTTGGCATGTAGTTCAAAAATATACCCATTTGGTACCACGAAACTTATGCATGGTCATCTTCAACTGTTTCGAAATTACGGGATTTTCAAACTATAATTATAAAATAAAATAGTGGATTAAAGACTTGAAATTGGCACCATTTCGAAATGGTTGAAGATGACCATACACAATGTTTCGTGGCACCAAATCAGTATATACTCTATGTACATGCTAAATTTCGTCCGAATCCGTTCAGCCGTTTTACCGGAATACTGGATTAAAGACTTAAATTTGCTTAAAAAAATCTTTAATCCAGTAGTCCGGTAAAACGGCTGAACGGATTCGGACGAAATTTAGCATGTACATGGAGTATATACTGATTTGGTGCCACGAAACTTTATGTATTGCCATCTTCAACCGTTTTGAAATACCGGCAAAATTAAATTTTATTCGAAATTTGAATTTCCCGCCATCTTGTACCGGTTCAAGATGGCGGCTCACAAACCTTATTGTCAACTCACAGTAGTGTACTTGATTGTTGTCCCAAATTTCGTCCCGATCGGTTCAGCCGTTCTGCCGGAATACTGGATTAAAGATTTACATTTGCTTAATAAAAATCTTTAATCCAGTATTCCGGCCAAACGGCTGAACGGATTTGGATGAAATTTGGCATGCACGTGGGGTATATACCCATTTGGTGCCAGGAAACTTTAGATATAGCCATCTTCAACCGTTTCGAAATGCCAGCAAAATTAAATTTTATTCGAAATTTGAATTTCCCGCCATCTTGTACCAGTGCAAGATGGCGGCCCACAAACCTTATTGTCAACTCACAGTAGTGTACTTGATTTTTGTGCCAAATTTTGTCCCGATCGGTTCAGCCGTTTTTCCGAAATCGAGGATATACACGGACACACACACAGACACACACACACACACACACACACACACAAACACACACACATACGAACGGTTTTTGCGATGACGATAGCATAAGTCACTCCCTTTACGGTCGTGCTTAAATAGTGGATTAAAGATTTGAAACTGGCACCATTTCGAAATGGTTGAAGTTAACCATACACAGTGTTTCGTAGCACCAAATGAGTATATACTTGATGTATATGCCAAATTTTGTCCGAATCCGTTCAGCCGTTTTGCCGGAATAGTGGACTAATCAACTTTTTTGCTGAAATAGTGGATTCAAAATTGGAATTTGCCGCTATTTCGAAACGGCTGATGATGGGTATACATAAAGTTTCCTGGCACCAAATGGGTATATACTTGATGTGCATGCCAAATTTTGTTCGAATCCGTTCAGCCGTTTGACCGCGATACTGCACTAATGGATTAATGAATTTTGCACTATTTCCATTAGTGCAGTATTCCGGCCAAACGGCTGAACGGATCGCAACGAAATTTGGTATGTACTTTGAGTATATATCCATTTGGTGCCAGCAAACTTTATGTATCGCTATCTTCAGCCGTTTAGAAATGGTAGCAATATTAAATTTAAATTAAATTTTATTCGAAATTTGAATTTCCCGCCATCTTGTACCGGTTCAAGATGCTGGCTCACAAATCTTATTGTTAACTCACAGTAGTGTACTTGATTTTCGTGCCAAATTTCGTCCCAATCGGTTCAGCCGTTTTTCCGAAATCGAGGATATACACGGACACATACACACACACACACACACACACACACACACACACACACACACACATACGAACAGTTTCGCGATGGCGATTGCATAAGTCACTTCCTTTACGGTCGTGCCTAAAAAATGGGTCGCGTCATTGGATCTCTCCATCGCTCCTGATCATCCAGAGAATATCGACGAACAGCTGATCGCAGCCGGGTCATTGAACTGGCATGGTTGCACGGTCACTAACACTTTCAATGTCCATGCGTGAAGATTTCGTTTCCAACCTCCGACGTTTCGTTAATTTTTAATCCATTATTCTTAACTCCCGATGATGCTTCGAGAAAGGAGGGCCCCGATACGAGTAACAGCTTTAACGCCAAACACGTCCTTGCACGTTTTACAATAATCCTTTGCACTTTCCGAAAATTATTCACGATAAACTCCTTTTTATTGACGTACATCGTCACGTTGCCGCATCGAGATCGACCATATCGACTGCCTTCTCAATCATTTGTCAACTAAGGCTGTGCTACACAATGCGACGACCACCTTACAGCGTCGGCCAGTTGATGCGCGAGAAACCGTCAAGCGGCCGACCGACGTGTGAGGTGGTCGTCGCATTGTGTAGCACAGCCTTAGTTGACAAATGCCGATTGAGAAGGCAGTCGATATGGTCGATCTCGATACGGACAACGCGACGATGTAGGTTAATAACGAGGAGTTTATCGTAAATAATTTTCGGAAAGTGCAAAGCATTATTGTAAAACGTGCAAGGACGTGTTCGGCCTTAAAGGTGTTACTCGTATCGGGGCCCTCCTTTCTCGAAGCACCGTCGGGAGTTAAGAATAATGGATTAAAAATTAACGAAACGTCGGAGGTTGGAAACGAAATCTTCACGCATGGACAGTGAAAGTGTTAGTGACCGTGCAGCCATGCCAGTTCAATGACCCAGCTGCGATCAGCTGTTCGTCGATATTCTCTGGATGATCAGGAGCGATGGAGAGATCCAATGACGCGACCCATTTTTTCATGGAAAGCTGTGAGTAATGGACTTGTTATTGATATTCCACTCCTATTTCATAATCCACCAATCCTTTTTCCTAAACTTATTTGATATCGGCAAATCATTTTGTAAGGCAGACACGTGCCTAAATCAACTCGTGCAGCGTCGCGACGTACGCTTGTTTACTTTACGTGAATAATTATTAATATGTTTATTCATTATTCATGACTAATCCTGATTTTTATTAATTTCGCATTACTCCTTTGACCTGAACCGCGGCGCGTTTGACACGACCACGGCCGAGCGCGATGGTCAGCCAACGTCCACGGCCCTGAGGGCGGGAAATTTGCGCGCACTCATTGGCCAGACATTTTCCTTAATAACTCAAAAACGCGGCCTCGTCCGATATTTTGGCAAAGGAAAAAGTTGTTCAGGATCAGCCTAGGAACCCGCCATTCCCGGCTCTTACACTAGTTACGGGACACCCTGTATATTTGCTGCGGTGAAACTGTATGCATGGTTATCTTCAACCACTCAGAAATTGCGACAAATTGAAATCTTTAACCCAGTATTTCAGCGAGACGCTTGCGCGGATTCAAACACAATTTGGCATATAGTTTAAATATAGTTTAAAAATATACCCATTTGGTGCTACAAAACTTTATGCATGGTCATCTTGAACCGTTTCGAAATTACGGGATTTTCAATCTATGATTATAAAATAGTGAATTAATGATTTTTGAAACTGGCACCATTTCGAAACGGCTCAAGAGAGCTATACATAAAGCTTCCTGGCACCAAATGGGTATATACTTGATGTGCATGCGCAATATTGTCCGAATCCGTTCAGCCGTTTTGCCGGAATAGTGGACTAATCAACTTTTTTGCTGAAATAGTGGATTCAAAATTTGAATTTGCCGCTATTTCGAAACGGCTGATGATGGCTATACATAAAGCTTCCTGGCACCAAATGGGTATATACTTGATGTGCATGCCAAATTTTGTCCGAATCCGTTCAGCCGTTTTGCCGGAATAGTGGACTAATCAATCGTTTTGCTGGAATAGTGGATAAAAAATTTGAATTTGCCGCCATTTCGAAACGGTTGAAAGTGGCCATACATAAAGTTTCGTGGCACCAAATGGATATATACTCGATGTACATGCCAAATTTTGTTCGGATCCGTTCAGCCGTTTGGCCGGAATACTGGACTAATGGATTAATGAATTTTGCACTATTTCCATTAGTCCAGTATTCCGGCCAAACGGCTGAACGGATCGCAACGAAATTTGGCATGTACTTTGAGTACATATCCATTTGGTGCCAGCAAACTTTGTGTATCGCTATCTTCAGCCGTTTAGAAATGGCAGCAATATTAAATTTAAATTACATTTTTTTCAAATTTTGAATCTCCGGCCATTTTGTGTTGGTTCAAGATGGCGGCTGACAAACCTTATTGTCAACTCACAGTAGTGTACTTGATTTTTGTGCCAAATTTTGTCCCGATCGGTTCAGCCGTTTTTCCGAAATCGAGGATCCACCCACACACACACACACACACACACACACACACACACACACACACACACACACACACACACACGATGGCGATTGCATAAGTCACTCCCTTTACGGTCGTGCCTAGTAAATGCCTAATAAATGCAACTGTCCTGAGCTAAATAAAAAGAAGAACTCGTTGCTTCGCGAACAAAACAAAGTAAAGCTCACGCACATATGCTCGAGAAGTTGGCTTTATAAAACCAAGGGATATGAACTGCGTCACACGGACAAACAGAGCGCTATGTGTAATTTTTGTTATCCTAATTAAATTGTGATCAGTTTGAATAAGCGATGATATTGCATAAATCCCACCTAAGTAGAATTGATTTAACCTAAATTTTACTGCCGTAATAGCCGTCTCATTTAATTCAATTAGTCGATTAGTTGCAAAGAATATTACATTTAGTCGCAAGAAAAAAAATATTTAGTTGAAACAACGAAACATTTCATTCTTTATGACCAACTTATTAGTATAATTGAATGAGAGAGCTACTTTACTACAACAAAATTTACGTTGCATCAATTTCACTAAAGTGGAGTTGTTGTAACGTAAATTTTCTTGCCGTAAATAGCTCTCTCATTTAATTTGACTAGTCGATTAGTTGCAGAGAATGTAACATTCAGTCACAACAACTACATATTTAGTTGGAACAACAAAACTTTTTATTCTCTACAACTATCCTATTATTAGAATTAAATGACAAAGCTCTTTTAACACAATACGATTTACGTTAAATCAATCCTATTTTAATTGTTTGATGCAATATTCCTGCTTATTCAACCTAATTACAATTTAATTAGTATGATTAAAGTTACAGTTAATTTAATTAAAGTTGGCAAGAAAATTATTTTGTTGTTTTAAACTACAGACATTAATTCGAATTAACTACCGCGTCTTTGACTCAAATGTATTTAATATTTGAACCAATTAATTCATAACCAACTAGACGCATTTTGTTGAGATAACAGTTTTTTTTTTCTCAGAGAACGGTAAAGGGAGCAGTCGATAAGCATTTGCAGCTGAGGTAACATGTTGCGGTGGAGATACGCGATTTGTTCGTCCTCGGTCAATGGTGGGACTACTTGCATCAATAAGGTTCGTAAACACATCATATAATTTGCTACCGACTCATCCGGTCCCTGCGTACGACGTAGTATTTTCTCGCGCAACGTGAATTGAATGTCAGAATCACTGAAACGATTCGCGCCACTCTTCCACGAATTCCGACCAGGACTCCTAGTGGGCTCCCTCTGTGATTATTCTATTTTTCTTTAAAAACGTTTTTCTCTAATATCTATTCTATTTTTCTTTAAAACGTTCTCAACAACACAATTTTTTTTTAGAATGCCTGTATATTCACGCGGGAATGATGAGTGGAGGCCAACTCGTGGACCCATCGATGGGGTCAACCCATTTGAGTACCTGGAGGTGTATCGCACGCTCCTCCAGCTGCTGTGCTTGCTGTCAATAAGCACGCCGTTTTTTGTTCGGGGCAATGATCGCATTTGTCGCCGATGCGTCACGAGGCTGTCTCCTGCGCTTCAGGAGTACTATCAAGCGTTCTGGCCATGGCACGCAATCGTGGTATACGACCGTGCCACCTTTTACTCCGAGTGCACCTGGTGTAACCGCGACGTCTTGCAGGGACGCTCAGTAGCCGAGTGCCAGGACTGCATAGAAACCTATTTCCTGGAATCCGAGGGGCGGCTGCTGAGCGCTTTGGAGATACCTGTAGTGCGACTATGGTAAGAATTTTTATTTATTAAGTGATTCGAAGCACGTGGGAATCCTATTTGAAGGTGTATCGATCGAGCGTTCAACGGATCCTTCAAGCGTTCAACGGAGCGTTCGAGCGTTCAACGGAGTGTTCGATGGAAGTGTTCGATCCTTCGGAAAATTCAAAATTACGACCGTGTACAATCCTATTTGAAAGTGTATCGATTGGGCGTTCAACGGATCGTTCGAGCGTTCAACGGAGCGTTCGATTGGGCGTTCAATCGTTCGGAAAAATCAATTGAAACAAAAAAATGATGGTCGTGCCTAAAAATGAGCGGGCGAGACATGTAATATTTACGTATCATTGTTACGTTTAAAGAATTAAATCTTAAATTTTGTTTGCAATTTTAGGTGAATTACACCAAGTGCACTCGGTGTAAAATCTGGCACGGTCATTAACTACTACGTGCCATGGCCAGATTGCAGGAGACAGCGGTGCCGGCAAATGCGATCATTGCCCCAAGCGACAAACGACGTGCTTATTGACTGCAAGCACAGCAGCTGGAGGAGAGTGCGATACACCTCCAGACACTTGGAAGAGTTGACCCCATCGATGAGTCCACGAGTCGGCCTCCACTCATCATTCACAGCGATTTTTATAATTACATTTTTTAAACAAATTTGTTATAATTGTATATTTTTTTAATAAGCATTTATATATTTAATTGTGCATGCACGTGCTTGTTTGAAATACTGCTGTGATTTTTGGAATGTAACCGGATATATGGACTTTCGAGAGGGAAATGATTCTCCAAAATCGAGCGTTCAACAGATCGGGCGTTCGACGTATAGGTGGAGAGGATTGCAATGAAAACATTCAATGAATTGGTATTATAGTTTATTAAGGCAAATCGTTTTTTAACAATCTTTGAATCGATGACATGGCAATTCGGTCGATGCGATTATGATTATATAAATACCTAAGGCTACTAATTCACAGTCGATAATAGATTTTGGATCATAAACATCGCTTTCTTTGATTTATTTTGTAACTTCCGTGAACCATTTGACTCCCTTGTATCTACGAACTAACATCACATAGTCTTCAAATTTTCGTTCGACCGAATACAATTTATCGAATAATAATTTATACAGTTCGATTATGCAATCATTTAATCTTAACATTTTTTTGAACGTGTTTCGCATTATTGATATATATGTATCTCCTTTGTAAAACTTAATTATTTTTTCGCTGTATAATTCGCCAAATCCGATACTTAAATCTTCAAAATGAATGTCGTCGCGCGTATTTGTTGACTCGTTGAAGAAACTGCATGTGTTGTTTCCGTCGGCTACAATTGCGGGCCACGTTGTTATGCACAAATCGAGGTTGTTGCGGTTATCCAATAAAATCATTTGCACATCGAAATTGTTCTCGCTGATATTTATACCAATATCAAGGAACTTTGTGCAGGAATCTGTCAGCGGATACTTTCGCCTCAAAATTCTAATCGAACGTTGCAGTCTGGTTCTAGAACAAATAATGAATTGAAAATTAATATTTCTGCCTATCATTCTCTATACATTAAGTTGAATATACTTAATTTGAATGAAATGACTTTGAATGAAAGTTGAATGAACTTGACTGATATCTGCTTGCAAAGCTGGCCCGGAGTACAATAAGTCATTGAGAGAAGTGCCCGAACTGGAACGCTGAGATGCGTTGAAAACAACCCTGATCTTTCTTTTGTTGTCAGCTGTTCGCCAAACAGCGTGATGGGGAAGGTAATAAGTTGCGGGGGGAGTGCTACGCTGCGGTAACTCGGGCACTGCTCGCATGTGGCCCAGCGCCTCGTATTCGCTCATAAACTGGGTATAGTTTGTCCGTAATTCCGGATCGCGATCCATGCGCCGGAGAACACAGTTCAGAGTACATTCCGCTTGCAATTTGGAGTCGCCTAGGCCGCATATGGGTCGAGCCTTTAGCAGAAGTCGCACCGTATACCGGCCATCACTGCCTCGCTGACAATCCCTTTGGAAAGCTGCTTCGCACTGCTCATCAGCGGGGGACAGGAATCGTTGCCGCTGCAGTTCTTCGATTTCCCAGAATCGGGACACCTGGTTAGACAGAGTAGTGGATTCATCCAAGCGAGCAAGAAGGCTGGTAGTATTTGCCTTCCAATCTGGGCCAACGGGTTGATGCCCCAACTGGCCGGTGACAATCCAGCCGAAAACAGTTTCTTGGGCCACAGGAGCAGCCGGAGGCCCGCGGCGGACGCCATCAAGCAGCAAGCGATCATAGATGTCCGCCCCTAGGATGATGTCCACCAGGCTCGCGATCCAGTAGGTGGGGTCGGCCAAAGTGATTCCCTTCCGATGGGCCCAATTCCCGCCGATGGACGTAAATGCAGGTATACTACCGGTTAAGCGCCGGAGAACCAAGGCCAGGACCTCAAAGGTCGTATTAGGTGACGGAGGAGCTATTTTCAGAACGACGAGTCAATCCGCGATGCCTGCAGACACTCCACCGATTGTTCTCACCGCCATGTGGAGTCGTTGGGGTACAAGCCGTATGCGCTGCACTAACGCTCCAGTAACGAAACTGGATTCAGATCCTGGATCGATGAGGGCTCGAGCCTTAAGTTGCACACCTGTGACTGCTTCAACGCACACCAGACCCGTTGACAGAACGGTCAGCCGTCGATCCAGGAGCTCGGACACCGGTCATAACGATGGCTCAGGGGGGGGGGGGGCAGAAGATAGCTCGTTGTGGCTCCTCTTGCTGCTCGAATCCAGCACGCCAATTTCCTCCAGAGAGCCGCTCCGTGCAGAAGAGTATGGTGACGCTTGGAGCAGGTCCGGCATCCTAGCTTGCTGTTACAGTCCTTAGCGTAGTACCCGCTACGAAGGCAATTCCAACACAACTGCAAACGACGTACACTCGCGCGTCGTTGGTGAGGCGACTCCTCCATGAACATGGGACAACGACCTAGGTAATGGGAGCCCTTACACACAACGCATTGAGGCTGTGTTACTGAGGCAGTATGAATCCAGGTACTCTTGCTCAAGCCTCGATGATCCGCTCGACGGTCTGCGTGCTGATTCCCAGTGAGGTGGGATACTGGGGAAGGCGCAGACGCCTCCAGGGCTCGAATTCGCCTTCGAAGAAATGCGGAGACTCGTTCGAAGGAGGGAAACGTGTCTTCATCGTCAACCTCCTTCTCCCAGTCGCCTCGGGTGACAGGGTCCATACTTCGGCCAACGAAGAACACTACCCATGTGTCCCAATGTTCAACTGGACAGCCCAAGGCTTCAAGCGCTGAGCGCGACTTGATGGTTCCGTTGATCAGCCCCTTAAGATGCTCAGCGTCCTCACGGCGCGATGGTGCCGTCGCCGAGATCGCTGTTAGGTGATGGCAGATCAGCAGCCGTTTGTTGTCATACCTATGGACGAGAAGATCCCATGCAGTATTATAGCCTGATCCTGTTGTCCGGATGCCATCTAACAGCATCTTCGCGTCGCCCTGCACGACGGACTTCAAGTAATGCAGTTTTTGAACTGCAGTGAGAGATCGGTCCTGATGAATTAAAGACTGGAAAAGGTCGCGAAAGAACTCCCAGTCATCATAGCTTCCGCTGAACGTGGAGAGAGTAATCTTAGGCAGATGAACACGGATCGAGAAGGGCCCGCTGTAGGAGAATCGTGAGAACGTTCCGAGGGGGCAGCTTTTCTCGACGTCTCTGCTTGAAGGTCGTACAGCTGACCAACGCCTCCGCGATTGCGAGCTCGATTTTAGAATAGAGATCGACGAAATACGGCTGGTCCGTGAGAGTTTCGTCGGACAGAAGTACATCGTGAGCCTTTTGGAATCGTTCCCAGTATTTCCCTAACAACTCAACGCGTCCCCGTAAGAAACCGGACGTCAGATTTGAACGTCCTAACTTTTTCATGTTTGTCATGAAATGTTCAATTAAAGAGCCAAGAGCCGTCTACCTCAGTAAGGCCTCCATCACGCTATGTTTGCGGGACCTTGAGTTAACCAAAAGGTGGTTAGAACTCGATTGCCCGTTTACAAATATTACAGCTGGCAGAGGAGGTCGGAGAAAGGCAGTTGACAGAAAGGTCGCCAACTGATAATGGACAGCTGGTGGATTGAAACATCAATCCGCAGACAGCGTGGTCTGAACTGTCCCCCACGACAGCTAGGTCGCTTTTACTGTCACTCACTCTCGAGACATGCGAATGCAGCCGAAAAAAGGCACAAAACACACGAAAAATTAAAACGAGATTCACACCGAACAGAAGTTGTAAATCCGGCTCGAAGGACCAAAAATGTTTCGAAAGAAAAACCAAAAACGATGATACAACTCAAAGTCACTTTAATAACTGCCGGACACAAGAAGGTATCGAACATACCGAGACAATAATACAACGTAAACTGAGAGACTCATTGTGTCCCTGCTTGCAAGTAAACAGTTGTAGCGGTAAGAGGGGGAACTCGTCTTGGCCCTCACCAATCGAAAACAAAAGAAGGGAGAAACGCTCCAACATCAGTAAATAGGAAAAGCCGATTGAAAGAATATTTAATAACGGTAGCTATTGCAGAAAATGACAAGTTGATTCGCGGTGTATGACCGGAGAAACCTTCGAGCGTGGGTCTCAGCCGAAAGCGAAAGCTAGAGTCAAGATGGACTTCGCGGAGTACCGATTTTCCGGAGATAGCAACAAACGCGGTGTAACGCGGATGCGGCCCGCTCGCGGCCGCGTCGGCTCGTGCCCGAGCCTTTCGCCGTGTGCCCCACGATCTCTACCTCGCACGATATTCGGACTAAGAAGTAGATGTTCCGATTTTACACTTTTCCGGACAAGCCGGTACGCTCGTACAGGTCACACGTTTCGCGGAGGGAGTTGGACGCGTAGTAGCAACGGACGCTCGCACACACTTTCGCAGAATGACAAAAAGATAGTCGCGGTTTTGCTTCCAAACCCACGATTGATGGACAAGGCTCGACAATTACAAGAATGACTAGAAATGTGAAATTAATAAAAAAACCAAATAAAGACTCAATACGCGACAGGGGTCGGAAGAACTTGCAACGGCGTAACTTGAGGAAATCCGCCAGGATGGGTAACTCTCTACTCTAATCTATCCCTACGTGGGTGAGGTATCTCGCGGTTGATTCTCAGGCGGTCGAAACTAGTCGCCTCCTACCCAATCAACGACTCCGGTACTGCCCTTACACGGCCCCGACCGGCTTCACCGCGACCAACGGACCTGGGAACTGCTCCTCCGGTATCACGTATCCGCGCTGATATCAGACCACGCATGCGGAGGGACTTTATGGGGCGACGACTAATTTCGACACTCGGATGCGAGGAATGATAGTAACGACTCACCACTCAACTCGGGGAAAAGATCCTCCCAACGCTCTCGTCCGCTCGCTCGCTCGATTGCCTCTCTCTCTCTCTCTCTCTTTGCGCTTTCGTCACCCACCAGGTCGTCTCAATTTTCCGTACGAAACGGCGGAAGTTAGGTGCGCGGTCCGTACGCAAGTGCGAAATTCTGCGAGCATGCGAGCAGCGTGGGCTATCGTTTCCCCCACCACCCATCAATCATCGATTCGCGGATTCTAGTTCGGCGGATCTATCCGCGGCGCTGAACGGTCCTCGCGACGCTATGCGGGTCGGCAAGAGTTTGGGAGAGAATTGGTCTCGCCCTCGCGGCTTCCTCGAGAAGTAGCGGTGGAGCAGCCGATCGCGCTGGCGGACCAGGATTCTCGGGGTGTCCTTTGTGCCGCCCTTACCCGCCTCGGCGCGTTCACCCTCGGCCTTCACACTCTCGCGGCTACCAGGCGCGTCTTATCCGAGCCCAGGGTCGGCCTGCTGCGTCCCCCCGGGACAGTGCCTCCCTGGCATTGCACGGGCCCCGAGAATCTCCGGACTATCCTCGGGCGGTGGCTGGATCACCCCTGGAGATAGTCGATGGGCCTTCTCGGCGGGCACCTCGTGAACACCTCCGGCTCACTCGTTCCAGCTTCACGTCCCGCTCTGCGTGGAAAGTCTTCGCGGCCAGCTTCCCCTCCGCGCCGATCCAGGTGCTCTTCTTTCTGTGCCCCTTGTCGGCTGCTCCGGACGCTGTTGGCGCCTCCTTGCCGATGGCCTCAGCTCAGCACCCCGACGTCATCCAGAGCACCGCTCGTTACTGCGTCTGCTCCCCGTACAGTCGGTGTTGTTCACTCTCGCATTTTCTCTCCGTCCTCCGCCTTCCCTTGTCGATCCGGCGTCCTCGGTGTAACGTAGGAGGGAATATTCGTACATGAAAATAAGGATGTAGTTACTACGCAGGTCTAACTACGCTATTCTGGCGGATACTCATCCGGGAGGTATTTCCGTCCGTTATTACGAGTCTGACGCCCCTGGTGGGTGACCGGATTTGCTTCTGCAGAACGCGCTGTAGCCTCTCTTTGAGCGAACCTGTGACGAGACAAACTGCCACGTCACAGTACGTATAGTAATTATTGTTATAGAATGAATGTACATATCATATACATCTGCATAAGAGTTGTATTTTTATTTTCAATTATGTATATTCATGATATTTGAAAATAATGATGTACTTCAATTTGTCAGGTCTTCAAAAAGAAAATTAACGGAAGTGTCTCCAAGACATAGGCGACGCCTGGTGCAATTTGAAACCGAGGTGGACTTATGGACCATAACTTCTATGAATGCAGAATGTACTCTTCCAATGAACCAGGGAGAAGTACAAGAAACTACGGTAATTATTCCCTATTGGTACTTTTCCAAATAGTGAAATATTTTACGGCGGTATGATGCGGGGAATGTTTATCGGGACTCCACAAGTAACATTGAGGGGGGGAGCTGGGAAAATGTGTAATACACCACAATAAACATACACACATACACACACTTACATACGGTTGTAGCCGCCCACTCGGTTGCTCGATGTGCGCAATTCTACATATGTGTATGCAAGCGAGTACATTGTTGTAAACAAACGCACATATACGTCCACACACCGCTCGCCTGCCCTAGAGCGTACAGCTATAGTCACGCACAAATGTGTGTGTATGTGTCTGTGTAGTATTTATTTCTGTTAGGAAATAAACATTGCACGACATTCAATGGTCTATTTGAATAACACAGTATATCGCTGGATTCCTTCAGTGTAAATATATGTAGTGTTCTGCAGGTTGTTCATGAAAACTAAATTGTATACATCTTTTGAGCTCCCCCCTCCCCCCCCCCGCCCCCCTCAATGTTACTTGTGGAGTCCCGACAAACATTCCCCGCATCATATTGCCGTAAAATATTTCACTTTTTGGAAAAATACCAATAGTGAATAATTATCGAAACTACAAAACAAGATTGTGAAATAACAGAACCGTTACAAGAATTACCTACATTATCACATCCAATTTATAATAGCCATAGTGCTTCACAGTCAGTGCCAATAAATCATGCCACAGAAAATATAAGTGTCAATTCAGCAAAAAGTGCAGACCAGGATTTGAGCAAAGAACTGAGAACTTGGGATATAGATTATAATATTTCCTTAGCTGCACTTTCTGCTTTATTAATTATAATAGCCAAGTATATTACGCACATTACTTTGCCGAAAGATGGCAGAGCATTGTTAAGAACACCTCGTATTATTAATACGATTACAGTTTGTTATCCAGGTTCATACTGGCATTTCGGATTTTTTAATATTCTAAAAAGATTTTGCAGTGAATATATGAATACAGGTTTTCAACCTAACACAATAGAATTACAGATAAATATAGATGGTTTGCCTTTATACAAGCCCTCCACTGCTGCGTTGTGGCCCATTTTAGTTTCCATTTCTGATAAAGTCGCCATGGTTGGTGCATATTTCGGCGATAGCAAGCCAGCAGATGCTAACACATATTTACAAGCATTTGTGAACGAAGCAGCCGAATATACTACCTATGGTTTCGTTTCAAACGGTATTAATTTTAATGTGAAAATTTCTGCGCTCATATGCGATGCACCTGCAAAATCTTTTGTATGCAATACAAAGAATCATAATGGTTACTACAGCTGCACGAAATGTACTGCTGAAGGTCTCTATATTGACGGTAGAATGACATTTCCTGTTGATACAATGGAAAGATATGCATTACGCACAGATGCAGAATTTAAGAATTACGTATATGAGGATTACTAAAAAGGTTACAGTATTCTTAATGAAATACCAAATTTGGGATTGATATCTAATGTCTCATTAGATCCAATGCACCTGATATATTTAGGCGTTGTTAAGAAAATACTACTTTTATGGATAATAAAACTCCTTTATCAGTTCGACTACCTGCTAATAGTGTAATTGCTATTTCAGACATGTTGATATCATTAAGAAAAACACTTCCATCAGAGTTTGCAAGAAAGCCCACATCTTTAAAAGAAATGAAAAATTGGAAAGCCACAGAGTACAGGGAATTTTTATTATATACTGGTCCGGTTGTATTATCATCCCAAGCCATAAAACTCCGAAAAGATATTCGCATTAATTTTTTAACACTAGAAGTACCGACGAGTCAAAATGACCGAGTGCGTGAATTTTTCACAAGAATTTCTTTTTAACATTAGAACTACCAATTTTCGTTTACGTATGGAAACTTCTTTTGTTGACCACTCATTTTAGCAGAGAGAGCGTTTATTTTATCACTGAGCTGCCATTTACTTTTGTTTTAATATGGAAGCTTTTTTTGTTGACCAGTCATTTTGACCCCCTTGGTAGTTCTAGTGTTAACACTACACGTGGCGATATCTATTCTTTCAACCCCAATTTTGATATTAGAACAGGCTAATATTATACAGGATGGGTGATTAACTATTTTCACCTCAAATAACTCGAAAAATATAAGACTTAGAGAAAAATTTGTTAAACCAAAATTGTATGGCACAGAGGAAGGTATAATAACGCCATAGTAATTCTTCTATAGGTGAACGCACTTAAAAGATATCAAGGTCATATGCATTTTCGTGAATATATACATATGTTATCGTTTACATATTACAATAGAGCAGCTCAAAGCGAATTCAACGACCTACGATATTGCAAGTTATTTTAACGTTTTCAATATGAAGGAAGTGTTCGCCGACCGGCTTTTGCTGCCTACCACAAGCGCCGATGATAGGCCTCTGGCGAACACCGTGGACGCGCCCGTGACCGCCGAAATGCGTTTGGCGGGTCAACGGGTTCAGGCGCAGTAGCCGCGCGAACAAATGAATAGCGAGCGAAGCAATATCATCGATCTAATACTAAATAATCTTTCACAACTCGCCCCTTCCCCCTCCCAGATTTCCGATTTGTACCGTCTCTAGTTAACAGCAAAAATAAGCGATCACTTCGTATAGTTAGCATTAGTATTGATTTCCCAAATGTGAACTAGTATCAAACAGCATTAATGCTATAAGTATTAATAATAAGACATTGTGGTAGTAAGTGATACTCACATTCACTTTAGCAGATGATCGAAGTGCTGACCACCATTATCCACGCAACACTGGAATCTTTGTAAAACAGAGTGAGTCGCCCGTCTTATCGTGTCGCAACTTATTCCAGCACATGCGGCAATTATTCTTTCTTGCATATTTTCGCGGGTCGTCGGAACTTCGCAGTAGACAATATCTTTTAGGGCTCCCCACAGAAAAAAATCTAAAGGCGTGAGGTCCGGTGACCATGATACTGGACCTCCGCGTCCAAACCACCGCTCTCCAAACGTTCGGTCCAATTCGGCCCTCGCACACGTAGCATAATGTGCTGGACATCCATCGTTTTGATACCACAAGATTTGCCTTGTGCGTAACGGTATGTCTTCTAATAAAATTGGTAAGAGTTTTTCACAAAATCAGCATAAACTCTGCCATTCATGTTTCCGTCGATAAAATAAGGGCCGATAATTGTGTCACCAATTGTACCACACAATTGTGCATGTTTACAATGAAATTGTACTACACACACGAAATTGTGCGTCACGTTGTCATGATTTGTAAATGACGCTTCGTCGGTCACATTCTACAGGCGCACCTAAACATGGTATGCGTATGCCTGGAACGATGTCTGTAGTTGATAAACAAGTGAGCAGCGAACTGGCTCCCGTTGCTACGTGTACCATCGTTTCGGAGCGTAGCCTAATAATTAGTATTGTGAAATCGATCGATCCTCCACGATGTTTCCGATTGAAGAACAAGTCGACATGATTTTGATTTACGGCGAATGCCAACAAAATGCGATGAGAGCAAAACAATTATAAAAACTTACAACTTTCATATAAAAAATAGATATAAAAAGTCCAACTTTTAAAAACATATGCGATAAACTCAAAAGGACGGGATCATTGGACATCGTTTCTAGTGAACGCCAAAGACGGGTATCGCACCAAGAGAATGAAGATCATGTTCTCGCAATTGCAGCCCAGAATCCACATGTCAGTTCGTGACAAATCGAGCGTGAAACTGGCATTAAGAAGTTCAGTGTTCTCAAGATGTTACATCGACACAAATTTCACCCATACCACGTCAGCCTTCATCAAGAATTACATGGGACGGACTTTGTGAATCGTGTGCAGTTTTGCCGTTGGGCTCTGGAACAGGCACAAGGAAATGAAGAATTTATAAGAACTGTATTATTTACCGACGAAGCGACATTTCCAAAACACGGCAACGTGAACATGCACAAACATGCACATGTGGGCGCGAGAAAATCCACATTGGCTGCGGCAAGTCGTTTGACAGAGGCCATGGTCTGTTAACATTTGGTGTGGTACAATTGGTGACACAATTATCGGCCCTTATTTTATCGACGGAAATATGAATGGCCGAGTTTATGCTAATTTTCTGAAAAACGTCTTACCAATTTTATTAGAAGAGATACCGTTACGCACAAGGCAAATCTTGTGGTATTAAAACGGTGGATATCCAGCACATTATGCTACGTGTGCGAGGGCCGAATTGGACCGAACGTTTGGAGACCGGTGGATTGGACGAGGAGGTCCAGTATCCTGGCCAGCGTTCACCGGACCTCACGCCTTTAGATTTTTTTCTGTGGGGAGCCCTAATAGATATTGTCTACTGCGAAGTTCCGACGACCCGCGAAGATATGCAAGAAAGAATAATTGCCGTATGTGCTGGAATAAGTTGCGACACGATAAGACGGGCGACTCACTCTGTTTTACAAAGATTCCAGTGTTGCGTGGATAATGGTGGTCAGCACTTCGATCATCTGCTAAAGTGAATGTGAGTATCACTTACTACCACAATGTCTTATTATTAATACTTATAGCGTTAACGCCGTTTGATACTAGCTCACATTTGGGAAATCAATACTAATGCTAACTGTACGAAGTGATCGCTTATTTTTGCTGTTAATTAAAGGCGGTACAACTCGGAAATCTGAGAGGGGGAAGGGATGAGTTGTGAAAGATTATTTAGCATTATATCGATGATATTGCTTCGCTCGCTAAGCATTTGTTCGCGCGGCTACTGCGCCTGCATCCGTTGACCCTCCAATCGCATTTGGGCGGTCACGGGCGCGTCCGCGGTGTCGCCGGAGGCCTATCGGCGCCTGTGGTAGGCAGCAAAAGCCGGCCAGCGAACACTTCCTTCATAGTGAAAACGTTAAAATAACATGCAATATCGTAGGTCGTTGAATTCGCTTTGAGCTGCTCTATTGTAATATATAAACGCTAACATATGTATATAATTACGAAAATGCATATGACCTTGATATCTCTTAAGTACGTTCACCTATAGAAGAATTATAATCGCCTTATTATAGCTCCCTCTGTGCCATACAATTTTGGTTTAAGCAGCAGGACCGGGCTAGTAACGTTGAAACTGATCGAGGCGCTCGGCCAGCGGCGGCGAGTGGAAGAAGTGAAGTTGTCTGAAAATTCTCCAGAATTAGTGCCGTGCCGAAAATAGGGTGCCGTGTAGGGCACCAAAAATTCGCAATACATGTGAATATTGTGACAAGGAATAACGAAAAACATTCCAAGGCGCGCGGTACTGTGCTACAGCTATTACTGGCTGTCACAACCGGTCACGGCCTTCCTCGTGACATCGTTCCGCGATGGTGCGGGGCCCTCGTTGGATCAATGTTACAGCGATGCATCGATTGGCACGCCTCCGGTTGCCGAACGCCTCAACTATTAGTGGTGACGAGTGAGTGAATTGACAGCTGGAATCGTAGCCTACTAAATTCGCGTTATTTCCGTACCTAAACCCATAAAACTAATTTTTGTTGAATTCTGTGATATGGTTGACCAATCATGAAGTATAGAATGGTGTTCGTTCGAGTGCGATATGTGCGAAAATTGTGAAAAACTGATGCTGGACGGCAGCCATGTTTGTTCGTGCAAATCGCCGTATTTGACACTCGCAATTTCAATCTGGATTTATAAATACAATCCTGCCAGTGCGACCGTCAATAAAGATTTCATGATGGGTAAAAATGTTTAAGCTATCATTTCCTTCGTATCGTAGCGAAAAATAATCAACGACGGCGACGAATTTAGTAGGCGCGCAAACCTCTGCATTTCCCCAGAAAAAATTATTTTTTGGACAAGTTACTGAGTCAGTTTCAACGTTACTAGCCGGGTCCTGCTGCCCCTTAACAAATTTTTCTGTGAGTATTATATGTTCCGAGTTATTTGAGGTGAAAATAGTTAAGCACCCACCCTGTATATGCACATAAATTGTTAAAAATTTGTGTAACATCCTTCAGCAGTATACAGGGTGTCCCGTAACTAGTGTAAGAGCCGGAAATGAGGGCTTCCTGGGCTGATCCTGAACAACTTTTTCCTTTGCCAAAATATCGGACGAGGCTTCGTTTTAGAGTTATTAACGAAAAACCCTGGCCAATGATCGCGCGGAATTTTTCCGCGCTCAGGGCCGTGGCGTTGGCCGAGCACCGCGCTTGGCCGTGTCGTGTCAAACGCCGCGCGGTTCAAGTCAAATGAGTAATACAAAATTAATAAAAATCAGGATTAGTCATGAATAATGAATAAACATATTAATAATTATTCGCGTAGAGTAAACAAATTAATTTTCCGTAATTAGTTTTTATTCGTTATTTAAAGTGAACGCGGAATGAGATCCCGAAAACTATTTTTGCCAATTATAGCAAAAGAAAGGGAAAATCCATTTAGATTGAATAAATTAGTTAGAAAATAAACGAAATCGACCTACTCGTCGGTTCTGAGGAACGTGGAGTACTGTTTCTTACAGTCCTCTTACCGAAGAGTCTTATCGGTTTTACCACTTTGCGACCAAATCCTGTAAGACTATTGTCCTTTATGGACCTCTGTTTAATAATCGAAAGTCCTTCGACAGATGTGTGACCCCCTTCGATGTCCTAACGCATTTGAAAAGTACGTCGCGGTCGCTCCACGTGTCATTCAAGGCATGGTTAGGGGCATGTGTCTGCCTTACAAAACGATTTGCCGGTGTCAAATAAGTTTACGAAAAAGCGATTTTGCAATAAAACGTCCATTACTCACAGCTTTCCGTGAAAAAATGGGTCGCCGTCATTAGATCGCTCCATCGCTCCTGACCGTCCAGAGAATACCGGCGAACAGCTGATCGTGGCCGGGTCATTGAACTGGCATGGCTGCACTACTAACACGACTAACACTTTGAATGCCTATGAGTGAGGATTCCAGTTTCAATCTCCGACGTTTCATTAATCTTTCACTCATTATTATCAACTCCAGACGGCGTTTCGAGAAGGGAGGGCCGCAGTACGAGTAATATCTTGAACACCAAATACGTCCTTCGACGTTTTACAATAATCCTTTGCACTTTCCGGCAATTATCCGCGGTAAACTCGCTATTGACCTACAGCGTCGCGTCGCCCGTATCGAGATCGGCCATATCGATTGCCTTCTCGATCGTCACTTGTCACCTAAGGTGGCACTACGCAATGCGACGACTACCTTACAGCATCGGTCGCTCGCTCAATCGTTTTTTGCACATCATCTGACCGACCTTTAGTATCGGCAGTACCGGCTTTACATGCGGCGACATCCTTTCCTTCGGTTATGAACGAACATAGCTATTAATGTGCATTTCTAATCAATAAACGGCGGGGGCGAATGACACTCGATCCTGGATAGTCAATAAAGCCTTGCACACATTGTGCCGATTATGCCGGGGCGAGTCGCAAGCACGGTGCAATGCAAAATTCCGGGTGCGATCGGTTTCTTTCAGGTTATCCCGCATAAATGCGCGATACCCCAAAACGAATCAAAACGAGCGCACGGGCATTTTTGCGGCACGTTTAATGTGAATATTTAACCAACGATCGTCTCTAAATAGGGCCGATTGCTTTTAATTCCTGCCGATCTGTAGAGAACGAAGAGCCCCGATCGCCAAACATCTCCTTGTGCGTCTTGCAATCATTTTTTGTGCTTTCCGAAAATCATTTCCGATAAACAGATTATTAAACTCATAATTATTCCATGTTCAACCTGATCCATTGCCTGCTCGTTCGTCATTTGCCACTAACACACAGACACCTCCTTTGATACCGTAATGTACAAATATCGCTATAAAGATGTGTGCGTACGTAACTAATAAACAACGACGTGGATGCCATTCGATCCTGAACTACAGACAAAGAGACTTCGCAAATAAAGAGAATATGGAAAGAAGCAACGCGGAGTTTTATAATATGTTTTTTGTATTCGCGCAGTGTGTGGAAATGCAGAGACTGCCGCACACCGATACAGAGAGTTGCATCCTGATCAGATTCCGCCAAGCGCGAACTGCTTTCGCAGGCTCGCAACGCGCTTGCATTCGAGTGGCTCGTTTCACCCCGTCCGCAGTGAGACGGGTCGCCAGCGGCGCGTCCCTGCGGCGCGGGTGGATGAGGTGCTCGAGGAGTTTGATCGGGATGGCACTCTCAGTATTCGAGATGTGAGTCGGCGAACAAAGTAAGTCTCAATACGCAGAAGATCAAATTGGTTTCTATTTGATTTCTAATTTCTATTCTTTTTCTTAGCACCAGCCGTTCGACCGTTCATCGCATCCTGTAGGAGTTCCAGATGCACCCGTACAAATATGTGCGGGTGCAGACCCTGCTCCCCAGGGATTATAACCAGCGGATGCCATTTTCCCGGTGGCTGTTGGGAAAGATCGAGCAGAATCCGTCGTTCTGCAAATATTTTTTGTGGACGGATGAAGCACTCTTCACTAGAGAGGGGTGCTTCAATGCTCACAACTCGCACGTGTGGAGCGACGAGAATCCGCATGCGATACGTCCACACGCAGCTCAACATCGCTGGTCGGTCAATCTTTGGGCCGGCATTTGTGGCGATTTCATCGTTGGGTCGTACATTCTACCCGATAGATTGAACGGCCCAGCATACATGATGTTTGTAGAACATGATGGGGCACCCGCCCATTTCGCCAGACCGTCCGTGCTTACTTAGATCAAGCCTTTCAGGACAGGTGGATCGACCGCGGTGGTCCTGTGATGTGGCCCCCACGGTCCCCGAATTTGACTCCGTTGGATTTTTATCTCTGGAGGTACCTCAAATTACGTTTATTATTATTATTAGTAAGTTTTACTTTACAAGCATTTATGTGCACATTACTGCACATACGTGTACTTACAGTTTCTAATTTTTATTATTTCAGAATGAGGTGTACAGGCAGCCATTCACGTCGCCGGAGGATTTGGTCGCCCGAATTCACGGCGCCGTGGCCCGCATCACTGCGGAAACACTGCGCCGAATACAATTAAATATTATAAAACGCGCGAATTTATGCTTGCAGGTACAGGGGGGGGGGGGTACATTGAGCGTCTCTTGTAAGGATCAAACGGCCCTTTTTAGGGCCAGGCCCTGTTCAGGGCATGTCTTGAGAGCGTGGTGCTCCAATGTCCTTGACCTTGATATATCTTGTCAAGGACACCCCCCTGAGTACGAATCCGGAGGTTTCAGCCGTCGCTCATTGTTCGTTAAAAAGTTATGAGAGTAAAAAGTGTGAGTATTTCAGGGTAATTTATTCCACGCCACTCACTTATGTAGATCTTGATAGATATTTGTAAGAACCCACCTTGAGTAACAATAGACAGGTTTCGGTCCGGGGGGGATATTCAATGTTAAAGTTGAAATGTAAGTGTGATAAATGGAAATTGATCTGACCAGGAAGGCCTACCACGCTCTCAACTTGAGAGCGTGGTAGGCCTTCCTGGCTAGATTACTCTGCATTAATCGACAATGCTGAACTACGATCGATTGATCTACTTATTGACTGACGTCAATATTACCTAAGAAAGGGCGACGGTTAAAACCTTCGGATTCGTACTCAGGGGGGTGTCCTTGACAAGATATGTCAAGGTCAAGGTCATTGGAGCATGCTCCGCTAAACGTAACATTTACCCAATTATCATATAATTGGAAGACTTTATGCAGTTACAGAGAACTTGTATACTTTGCCATGCTCGTCAGAATCTGTGAATATATTTGTGGTGAAAGAAAGTAATAGCATATGTGCTTGACCTCTGCAAGCCGTTAAAGGGAAAATGTGGCGAACAAAATTAAATGAAAACGATATTGTAGTTCCGCTACGGCATACGTTTCAAGATGTTACATTTGACGACATTGTGACTTAACAAATTAGCTTTTTATACATATTCTAGAAGATCGTGACTTTCGTTGTGGAAATTTACGGATTTATTTACGTATGTGCTTATGGGATTACAACATTGCGTAAGCATATTGTAATAATCAGTTTCATCGTAGTGTCAGTGTAGTCAGATATCCGCCGATCGTAATTTGTTCTCGAAACAGTAGACAGCGACTACATCGGTATATTGTCGGATCCCAAATTTCTGTTTCTTGTGCGTTGAATACTACTATTTAAGTGCTTATTTCTACTACGCGATAGTATTTCGTGTGTGGATTTTTTTTTATTATAAATTATTAGTTTTTAAAACATTTGTTTATTACATTGTAACAGTTCGGAAGTTAGAAGAGGCTGGGAATTGCAATCACGAGAGCAACGTAAGTTATTGAAATTTACAAATGCATTATTATCTCAAATAATTCCCAAAAATAATATCTTGTTTTTGTTTTCAGATGTACAAATATTGCGTTATTTTATTCGAAGATGGTCTGGAGTTAGCATCAGTTACATGGCTATCTAAAGATTTGCAATCATATCAGTGGCCTATTAAATATACAAAAGAAAAGCTAACGCAAGAGGTGCGATGTATGTTGCAGCCTATGCCAAATTCTGGAATTTGGACTGAATGCAAGGTGCTGAAAATATATGGTTATGCAGGTAATGGACATATATGTATAAAGTTACAAGTGTTTACAGTATAAATTAAAATTGCTCTCATGTACAATATCAGTGCTATAATGCAGTTTTATCGTAGAGTATAGTAAAGTATTTTAGAAAAGTAGATTATGTGTTATGACAATGTATCTGTATGGAATTTCAACTGTAATTTACATTTGAACTTCTAGATACATATGAAAGAGGATTACAGAAATGCGAGAAATGCAGGTTCCATTCAGAATTAGATACAGGGAACACCTCCTCTGATAAAGGGGATAAACGCAGCAGGTATAAGCGAGCACTAAAAGTGTTATCAACGGACGATTCAGACGATGAAATCTATGAATGCGTGTTTCCGAAGCAACCAAAAGCATTGCAAACATGCGTTCAAAAAACTTCTCGACCAGACCTACCAAGTAATTTGATGACAAAAGCTCAACTTGCATGTTATAACGAAGAAAATATCCAATCATCAGATGTCATGGAAAGCGCAGGTATACAAATATATACAGGGTGTCCCACAACTGGGGTACCAGCCGGAAATGAGCAATAGCTGAGGTGATTCTGAACGAAATTTTCCTTTGCGAAAATACTGACCGAGGTTTCATTTTTGAATTATTAAGGAAAAACACCGACGTATTAGAGCGCGCGTAGAGCCCGCGCTCAGGGCCGTGGCGCCCGTCACTCACGGCGCCTGACCGTGGTCGTGGACGGCCGCAGCGCGGTGGTAGGGTAGATTGGGTACGATTGTGCCAGGGTACGGTTGTGACAGTCGTCATTTTAGCGAAACTATAAGAAATACCGGGGCGGGGTAAGGGGAGAGAGGAGCGCCGCCGTGCTCGTCTGAACGTGTGTCACAGTATTGCGTCAGCCATCGCGCGTCGTTCACGTTAGCAGAGGCCTACATTACTTTTTAACAGCCAAAAGTAAGTATTTTTATTCTATTTCTTTTAATAATAGGTCTTATATGTGTACAGATAGAGTAATGAGTGTTTTTCCTTGTTATAAGTTAAGTATTAGTAGTTAAATAGCAATGGTTACCTAGTACGTAGATTATTTTGTATTGTCATGGCGATTGTTTTTTTGCGAAGGAGTGCGTTGGGTACGTTTGTGACACAAGTAAAATTTGTTTTTTTGCGTTTAGATGCCTAGAAAACGCTTGAGGAAGACTGAAAGAGGGCAGTGTGATATAATAAAATATGAAGACGCTTATAAAGAAGTGAAACGCGGGATTTCTTTACGGACAGCTGCGGAAATGCATGAAGTTAATCGCATGTCTTTGTTACGATACATTCGTAAATGCGATGAAGCCGGCGCGAGCCACAATGAAGACAGCGTCCGCATGGGGTATGTCGCTCATAATAAAGTGTTTTCTGAGGAGCAAGAACAGATACTGTCAAGATATATAACACGTTGCGCGGAAATATATTTTGGCCTTTCTCCGAAAGAGGTACGGAAGTTAGCTTTTGAGCTTACTATTAAATACAATCTTAAGCGACCTGCTACTTGGCTTGAAAATTAGATGGCTGGTGAGGAATGGTTTCGTTCATTCATGAATAGAAATCCTTCACTATCTGTTCGTGTAGCTCAAGCTACTAGCCTTTCAAGAGCAACAAGCTTTAACAAAACAAATGTGAAAGCTTTTTATGACAATTTGGAAATTGTTATAGACAGACACACCTATGAGCCACAGAACATATATAATGTTGATGAAACAGGCGTCACTACAGTCCAAAAACCTGATAAAGTAGTAGCAAGACGTGGCATACGGCAAGTGGGAGCTCTTACTTCAGCTGAACGAGGAACATTAGTCACAGTTGCTTTTGCAGTAAATGCCTTGGGCAATGCTATTCCTCCTTTATTTATATTTCCACGGGTTCGTTATCACGATCATTTTGTTAGGGACAGGCCCGTAGGATCGATTGGGACTTCAAATCCTTCAGGCTGGATGCAAGATGCAACGTTCCTAGTATTTCTCGAACATTTTAAGAAATTCTCTAATGCTTCTCGAACACATAGAGTTTTGCTAGTGCTGGATAACCATTCCTCGCATATCCACATTAATACATTGGATTTTTGTAAAGAAAATGGAATCACTTTGCTTTCATTTCCTCCACACTGCTCGCACAAACTGCAGCCCTTAGATCGATCTGTCTTCGGACCCTTAAAAAAAGCTATAAATACTGCTTGTGATGGATGGATGCGGACTCACCCTGGAAAAACAATGACAATATACGATATACCAAGTATTATCAAAACTGCTATGCCTCTGACTTTCACACAAGCGAACATTCAGGCTGGTTTTTGCAAAACTGGTATTTATCCATATAATCGTAATCTATTCCAAGAAATTGACTTTGCACCATCTTTTGTAACGAACAGACCAAACTCTGACACTGGAGAGACTAATCCTGCAGAACCATCTTTTGTAACGGACAAATCAATTGCTGACGCTGGAGAAAACAATCCTGCAGCTAACAATGAAATACCGCCGCTTCTATCACAAGAATTTGACTTTTCACCATCCTTAGAAACAGAGGGACCAAATCCTGACACTGGAGAGAATAATCCTGGACCTAACGATGACATACCTCCACTTTCAGCTTCCTTATTGGGCGAATCTTCAATTCCAAATCCAAGCAATGTTCGGCCAACTACGTCATCTTCAACCACACCACCTGGTGTTTCGCTTGAAATTGTTCGCCCTTTTCCGAAGGTTCCCCAAAGAAAAACAAGAGGTTCCAGAACCAAAAAGTCGACGACCATTTATACAGATACGCCTGAAAAAGAGGCAGTCCGACAAGAATATGAAGAAAAAGAAAAACGGTTAAAGGCTAAGCAGATAAAGAAAAATCTTACTGAACCAAAAAGAAACAACAAAGGAAAAGGAAAAAACAAAGTAAAAAAAAGGAAGACGTCACCGCCGTCATCGGATGAAGAAGAGTATTTCTGTCTGGTTTGTGTAGGCGCATATTCTGAAAGTAAGGCTGGCGAAAAATGGATCAAATGCCAAGGAAAATGTGAGCTCTGGTCCCACTTATAGTGCGCAGGTGGTAGTCGACATTATATTTGTCATAACTGTGATGAGCTTGACTAGAACTCAGTACCTTTACTCTAATACTCTCAGTACTCTAACTCAGTAAATAGTTAACTTTTTTGACATGATACGATTGTATATGAAGACTGTTATAATAACTATAGATGCTATAGTACCTTATTAGTTATAAGCGATTAGATTGTGATATGAAGGCTGTTATAATAAGTATAGGCGCTACAGTGCATTATTAGTTATAAGTGATTAAAATGTTCCCAGATTCTATTTCTTTTGTTACGTAAATGTTGAATTTTCTTAGAAGAAAATTATGTTGCATTATGTTAGATATTATACTTGCCATAAAAGTGATTTTAGACCATTTTGGTGTATTTTTGAACCTGTCACTACCGACCCCAAGCACTGTCACAACCGCCCCTGGGGTGTGGTCGGTTGTGCCATTTTTTCTTTTTTTTCTAATTTGCTCCCATGTGTTAACCATTGTACTTAGGGACAAAATTTTAGTATGTATACGTAGCTAAATGTACACATTATTATAAAAAAACATTTGTCTTCCAGCTAACTGCAATATTAACAAAATTATGGATGATAAAATGAAAATTGTCACAATCGTACCCAGTCTACCCTACGGCACGAAGCGCCGGACGGAAATTATGTCGAATAACAAATTCAAATTTCAGAATGACCTCAGATATCCATTAGTCGTGCACAATAAATAAAATAACTAGGCATTATTCGTGTAATGGTAAGAAATCGATTAAGTGCTGCGACATGCGATTTAACAAATCGAAATATGCTCAAAAATTTTTATTCGTTATTTAAAACCAACGCGAAATGAGATTTCGAAAATGAGATTTATCAATTATTACCAAAATCGGAATCGACAAATAGTTGTTTTCTATTAAACGAATAATGACTGCAATAACAACATCAATTACTCACAGCCCCTGATGGAAGTGTGCGGCTGTCACTGGATCACTGCATCCATCCCGACCGTCCGTCTAATCTCTAGCACCGAACAGCTGATCCGAGCACAGTCCTGGGCGGGTCAAGGAACTCGAGGCGCTGCACGATCACTATCACTCTCGATATTCGTGTACGAGCGATTCGCGTCTTACGTTTGAATACTGGGCGGCCCTGAAAAGGACCGATTGTTAATAGGTGGCCCTGAAAAGGGCCGATTTTTGCCTCATAGATGAGGCTCGATGCGGCCCCCATTTACCGTTACACAAAGTTCAGCACGTTTTATTTCACTACACACAGGTTGCACCGATCCGGTCACATAAAGTCTCAACGCTAAATTTCTAAAAGTTCTTGCACTTGCAGGTATATCACTGGGATACGTTTCACGATACCGCTGTGCAGCAAGATTGGCATTACCGTCACATTGCGCAAAGATGAAAAACATTTGGTAATATTGCGCGTTGGAACAATTCATTTCAATAAAATACGACGATGCTATAGCTGCAAGAACGATGAATCGACTGCCTAGTCGTTCGTTCCTTGCGAAGGAAAACATCCTTGTAGCAATGGTGTCGTTAGGGTAGTAGATAATGAAGATCAGTACGATAAAATTGTTTGATCCGCGTCGAGCCCGATGCGATACCGCCGGCTCGAAGATGCAATCGTCGGTTCCTTCGAATTTCTGCCCAAAGCCAAGGAACGAAGGACTATACCCTTTTTCACGAGAGAATAACCCCGAGCGTGGACGAGTTTTCGTTCGGTTTGCACATATCCCTACTATAACAAACGTTTTATTGGTTGCATTCCCATGTGACCGCTCCCCGTGCCCAATCGGGTCATTTGAGATGCGCGAAACGGTGTTATTCTCTCGTGAAAAAGGGTATAGTCAGTCGATTCTTCGTTCTTGCAGCTATAGCATCGTCGTATTTTATTGAAATGAATTGTTCCAACGCAGAATATTACCAAATGCTTTTCATTTTTGCACAATGTGACGGTAATGCCAATCTTGCTGCACAGGGGTTTCGTGAGACGTATTCCGGTGATATACCTGCAAGTGCAAGAACTTTTAGAAATTTAGCGTTGAGACTTTATGTGACCGGATCGGTGCAACCTGTGTGTAGTGAAATAAAACGTGCTGAACTTTGCATAGCGGTAAATGAGGGTCACATCAAGCCTCATCTATGAGGCAAAAATCGGCCCTTTTCAGGGTCACCTATTAACAATCGGTCCTTTTTAGGGCCACCGAGTATTGAAACGTAAGACGCAAATCGCTCGCACACCAACACCGTTAGTGATAGTGACCGTGTAGTGGCTCGAGTTCGCCGACCTGCCCGGGACTGTGCTCGGATCAGCTGTTCGACGCTGGAGATTAGACGGACGATCGGAATGGATGCAGTGATCCAGTGACAGTCGCACACTTCCATCGAGGGCTGTGAGTAATTGATTTTGTTATTGCAGTCATTATTCGTTTAATAGAAAATAACTATTTTTCGATTCTGAAAGCTTTTTTTGTAATAATTGGTAAATCTCATTTTCGAGATCTCATTTCGCGTTAGTTTTAAATAACGAATAAAAGTTTTTAAGCATATTTCGATTTGTTAAATCGAATGTCGCAGCACTTAAGGGGAGGTTCTCATGTAATCGGTTGGAAAAATCCATTTTTTTTTTTTTTCATATTTACAAACCGTGAAATGTATAGAATGAATACCTGAAACGGTTTTTCGATCCTCGCGTGTTTTACGGTTCTGCAGACAGTTGAATAATAATGTTCGCTGCTCCGCTGTCTAAATTGAAGCGCGCTCGAAGCAGCGGGTCGTGGTTTCATATACGTTATGTGCTTCGTGTACGAAAATATAACGGTGGTGTATTTGAAGAAAAATGCCGAATTTGTTTAAGAAAAGCTCGAAAACGGAGAATCGTCGGTACAGTAATGGTCGGAAAAGAAAATTTCAAGGAAATCAATATACGGCTGAGGTGGAAACGGAGTATGTGAGTACGTCGGCACAAAAGCTGAAAAACGTTGATTATGATGAAATCGACATTGATGTCAATAACGGCTATGTAATTTTGAATTTTCCAATGGTGTTTAACTTCTTGAGTACATTTTTGAAGTGTACACAATGCAACGGAGATATAAAATTTAGTCGGACGACTGGACAAGGACTTGGATTTAAATTGCTGGCGCATTGTTCTTGTAAAATGCGAAGTGTCTATTCAAGCCCTTTGATCAACAAAGCTTTTGAAATAAACCGTCGATTTATGTTGACTATGCGCATTTTGGGACTTGGACTGCAAAGTCTGAACATATTTTGTGCGTTTATGGACATATCACATGGTTTCTCGAGGAATATCTATTACAACTTTCTTGACAATTTGTTCAATGCAGCAAAAATGGTTTTCGAAATAATACAGAAAAGAGCGGTAAAAGAAGAAATAGAGCAAAACACTGAAGTCGGAAACGAGCCACTGCATCTATCCGTATCTGGTGACGGATCATGGAAAAAACGAGGATTTTCGTCGTTATTCGGCATCGCTACGTTAATAGGAAAATACAGCAAGAAAGTTTTAGACATTCAAACAAAATCATCCTATTGCCAAAGCTGCGCTAATTGGCGCCATAAAAAGGACACGCCCGAGTACCACGAATGGAAAGACTCGCACCAAGACGAATGTGCTATGAATCATGAGGGTAGCGCAGGTAAAATGGAGGTGGATGCTGTAAGAGAAATGTTTGCGAGATCGCAGGAACAACTAGGTGTCAAGTACGTCAATTACATCGGCGATGGTGATACCAAAACTTTTAAAGCTATCCTGGATTTTGATCCATACAGCGATGTTACTGTGCAAAAAAAAGAATGCGTTGGACACGTGCAAAAGAGAATGGGCACTCGACTGCGTAACATAAAGAAAAATACCAAAGGGCTCGGTGGAAAAGGCACCGGCAAACTTACCGACAAAATTATTAAAGATTTAACATTGTACTACGGATTGGCGATTAGAAGGCACTCCGATTCTGTAGATGAGATGAAGAAAGCTATATGGGCAACGTTTCATCATAAGTGTTCAACCGACAAAAATCCGCAGCATATGAATTGTCCAGAAGGAGAAAATAGCTGGTGTAAATGGCGTGTTGCCGAAGCTAATGGCGAACTGCAATCATTTAAACATGATCCCCCTCTACAAGGAAAAGTTCAAGAAGCCATCAGACCTATCTACGAAAGTCTTTCCGAGGACAATTTGCTACAACGATGCACCGGAGGAAACACGCAGAACTCAAACGAAAGTTTGAATTCATGCGTTTGGAGATTAGCACCGAAACATTTACATTGCGGCTCTAAAATTATTGACATCGCAACGTATTTGGCAGCAAATATATTCAACGAGGGATATTCATCAATTTTGAAATTGATGAATGTGCTTGGAATCATTGTTGGATTGGAATCCAAGAACTTCGCCGTTACTGCTGACAGGCGCCGCGTTGAAGCCGCCGAGCTGCACATGTCAACGGCTGCAAGAAGCGCTTTATTACGAAAACGGCAGCAACAAATGCAACAATCGCAAAATTACGAGGAAGAGGAGGGACTATTATATGGCCCTGGTATTGCCGATTAGGTGTAAGTGACGATATTTTTCAATAATTGATAAGTATTCTTTACAAAAACTTTAATTGCGTTTTTCTCGAAACACAATTTTTAAAATTGGCGGAAGCTCTAACTTTTTAATGGTTCAACGGATCGAGTTTTTGTTTTTTTCCCCTTAAAGAAGATACTTTTTATTGGAGACCAAACCACTAAAAAGTGAAACTTTTAAATAATTACAATTTTTTACAACAAGTCTAAAATGAAAAAAAGCAGGTGAAAATCGACCTCAATATTCAAACGGCAGCCATTTGGTCAATTTTCAACTTTTTTGATCAAATGTTGGTTTGGCCTCCAACAAATTTTATCTAGTTTCACCACATTTTTAAAATTTCAATTTCTGATGATTTTTACAGGAGCTACAGCTTCCGCCGTTGAAATAAGCACGCTGTGCAAGACTTGCTACTGCTCACCAAAAATCCAACTTTTTTTTTATATTTTTTTATGAAAAAATTCATTTTGTATATCAAGAATACAATAAATTGAAAGCAAAAAAGTTTTCATTGATAACCCTTACAATTCGTTTAAAAAAAATTCCCAAAGTTGAGGTACTCTTTGGGTCTCTACATGAGAACCTCCCCTTAATCGATTTCTTACCATTACACGAATAATGACTAATTATTTTATTTATTGTGCATGACTAATGGATATTTGAGGTCATTCTGAAATTTGAATTTGTTATTCGACATAATTTCCGTCCGGAGCTTCGTGCCGTACCACCGCGGTGCGCCCGTCCACGACCACGGTCAGGCGCCGTAAGTGACGGGCGCCACGGCCCTGAGCGCGGGCTCTACGCGCGTTCTCATACGTCGGTGTTTTTCCTTAATAAATAAAAAATGAAGTCTCGGACAATATTCGCAAAGGAAAATCTCGTTCAGAATCACCTAAGCTATTGCTCATTTCCGGCTGGTACCCCAGTTGAGGGACACCCTGTATATTTGTGTAATTACTGATTTACGCAGCCAGTAAAATCCAATTCATCGAAGCAGCAATAACGATTGATATGCTACCATCATGTGTATTACATATTAATAATATTATTGATAATCAAAAATAATTTAATCTGAATGATTTCAGCCTTTCAGAAGGAAGTATTGAGAAAACTGAACGTAATGCATCAAGAAATGAAAATAATCAAGGAAAGATTGGAAAATCTCAGTATGATGCAGCAATCTACGTAATCTGCAATTGATGACAATGTACTGAATGTTATAATACCTTTAACAACTATAGCCGATGTGGAGAATTTTGAAAAACAGCTTGAAGAGCAGGTGTTCTTTGATCAAATGATAACTGCTCTTGTGTATGCGATTTAACTGTATTGTAAATATTATGTTGTTTATAATATGTATTTAGGCACGACCGTAAAGGGAGTGACTTATGCAATCGCCATCGCTAAAACCGTTCGTATGTATGTGTGTGTGTGTGTGTGTCCGTGTAGATCCTCGATTTCGGAAAAACGGCTAAACCGATCGGGACGAAATTTGGCACAAAAATCAAGTACACTACTGTGAGTTGACAATAAGGTTTGTCAGCCGCCATCTTGAACCAACACAAAATGGCGGGAGATTCAAAATTTGAAAAAAATGTAATTTAAATTTAATATTCCTGCCATTTCTAAATGGCTCAAGATAGCGATACATAAAGTTTGCTGGCACCAAATGGATATACAGGGTGAGTTTTAATGGATGGACCAACCATTTACCATCGGACTGAGTTACAGATTGCAGTCTGTTAGTATTACTATAGAGGTGAGTCGGTAACTCACTCCGATGGTAAATGGTTGGTCCATCCATTAAAACTCACCCTGTATACTCAAAGTACACGGATTTGGATGGCATGTATGTGTAGTATATACCCATTCGATGCGACGAAACTTTATGTATAGCCATCTTCAACCGTTCCGGAAGGGCGGCAAATTTAAGTTTTTTAACCAAATTTAAGTCTTTGATTCAGTATTCCGGCAAAACGGCTGAACGGATTCGGATGAAAGTTCGCATGTACATAGAGTATATACCCATTTGGTGCCAGGAAACTTTATGTATAGCCATCCTCCACCGTTTCGAAATAGCGGCAAATTTAATTTTTTAAGCAAATTTAAGTCTTTAATCCAGCATTCCGGCAAAACGGCTGAACGGATTAGTAGAAAATTTGGCACGTACATCACGCATATACCCATTTGGTGCCACGAAATTTGATGTATAGCCATCTACAACCGTTTCGAAATGGCGGCAAAATTAAGTTTCTTAAGCAAACTTAAGTCTTTAATCCAGTATTCCGGCAAAAAGGCTGAAAGTATTCGGACGAAATTTGGCTCGTACATCAGGTATATACCCATTTGTTGCCACAAAACTTTATGTAGAGCCATCTTCAACCGTTTCGGAATGGCGGCAAATTTAAATTTTTTAAGCAATCTTAACTCTTTAATCCAGTATTCCGGCAAAACGGCCGAATGGATTCGGACAAAATTTGGCATGTACATGGAGTATATACTGATTTGGTGCCACGAAACATTGTGTATGATCATCTTCAACCATTTCGAAATGGTGCTAGTTTCAAGTCTTTAATCCACTATTTTATTTTATAATTATAGTTTGTAAAGGTCCGCCCCAAAGGAGGCCACTGGGCGCTCGCGGTGGTAGATTCGGTCGCCCACCAGGGACGTAAATTCGTAAAAACGGAGGAAGATGCCTCCCGGATGGGCATCCGCCATGGTAGCAAAATATAAGACTGTAAAGTAACGACGACCCCTTTTTCATGGAAAATACCTCCGACGAAACACCGAGGACGCTGGATCGACGAGGGAAGGCGGAGGACGGAGAGGACCTGCGAGGAGAAGAACAACATCAACTGCACGAGGAGCAGCCGCAGTAACGAGCGATGCCCTGGATGACGTCGGGACGCTGAGCCGAGGCCATCGGCGGGAAAGCGCCAACAGCGTCCCGAGCAACCGGAAAAAGGGGCAACGAAAGAAGAGCACCAGGATCGGCGCGGGAGGGAAGCTGGCCGCAGACGCCCTCCAGACAGAGCGGGACATGACGGGAGGAGCTCACGAGGTGCCCGCTGAGGGGGGCCAACCACCATCTCCAGGGGTGATCCAGCCACCGCACAGTGGTCAAAAACTGCCAAAGTGTGGCCAAAATATGAAGCTATATTTCAATTAAGTTAAAAATTGGTATCCTGACATTTTTGTGGTCGCTGATTTCAAATCTGAACCTTAAACTTGTAAAAACAAAATGGCGGATCAAAAATGGCGGCCACGTATATTAAAAAATGATCGGTTCTGCTTGAAAATTGACAATATGCTGTTTTTGAGGCCCCTAATTACGAATCTGAACTTGGAATTTTTACCAACAAAATGGTGGATCAAAAATGGCGACCACGCATATTAAAAAATGATCGGTTCTGCTTGAATTTTCGAGAACTCTACCTTCATATTTTTATATGCAGAATAGTCAGTGGAATTATATAATCGAAGAAAAATTATATAATTCCATTTAAAAAAATTAATTTGACCTTCACGTGTCCTTGACAATGCCATCTTAGGTCAAATAACTACTCTCGTTGCATACGTCTTTTTAAGCCTTACAACTTTTGTCTGAAACATTTTTCTCTCAAATGTCCCGTTTACGAAAGAATCGGGTGACCCGGGTGGGCTAAAACACCCGGTATATCTCAAAAAGCAGACGTATGCTCAACGTGAAACTTTTTTTTTATTAATGTCTCATCATAAGCTATCAATTGACATATGAGTCAATTTTAAAATCGAGGGCGGAAAAACGGGCGAAAAACGGTGTTTCTGCGGACCCTCTTTATTTCTCATTTGGCTTTGTCTTCTTGTAAGCAATCTATCGATTAACAGTGGTATATATTGCGAACAATTGTAATAATGTAGGCAGGAAAATAATATCCAGATTACTGATTCTCACAAGGAAATTTGGAGACAACTCAAGTAATTTTCTTGAGAGTTTTGGCGAACTTCCAACTTCATGAAGTGATTAAAGTAGTCCGGCGCACTTTGGCGCAGATAAATTTTTTCTTACATTTTTCGATACACATTTAACTTTCAAATGCTGCTTGTTTCATCGCACCGACTCGCAACGGGGCATTTCTATGAGTATTCTTTCTTACGGCTACATATTACACAATACCGCAATTTTGCTTTACTTCAGAGACGTTTATTTCTATTAATTGTAATGATAATTAAACAAACAAAGTGTCATTAGAAGCGCCAAAGATGCAATTAAACACTGATAAAAAAATCCCAAAGGCTGGTGCAATGACAATCTTGTTAATCGGCCCGTAGTTGCAGTACTAATTATGACCCATAAAGTCGTATCGGAGACTTGCAATATTCATGAACTTTGGCCATTCGTAGTTCCCATAGATGAGCTTTTTTCGGACTAAAATGTAAGGTATATCTAATATGGACATAGATCTAACAAAAAACAATGGAATCGCGATTTAAAAAAAATATAGAAAAATCGAATTTTGGCCGCGTTTTCAGTCGTTTTAACCACTGTGCACCGCCCGGGGATAGTCATGACATCCCCGGGGCCCGCGCAGTGCCAGGGAGGCACTGTCCCAGGGGGACGCAGCAGGCCGACCCTAGGCTCGGGTAAGACGCGCCCCGTAGCCAAGAGGGTGAGAAGGCCGGGGGCGAGCGCACCGAGGCGGGTAATGGCGGCACGAAGGACACCTCGTGAAGCGGCAGAAGTCCCTTGCCGGCCATTCTGGTCTAACAGCGCGATCGGCTGTTCCACCGCCACCTTCCAAGGCAGCCCTCGCACCAATTCTCTCCAGGACTCTTGCCGACCCGCGTAGCGTCGTGAGAATCGACCAGCGCCGCGGTTAGATCCGCCGAACTAATAGTCGCGAACCAATGATTAATGGGTGGTGGGGGAAACGATGGCCCACGCAGCTCGGACGCTCGCCGATTTCCGCACTTGCGGACGGACCGCGCTTCTGTTAGAATCACACAGTATCGAAAAATAGTAGAATACGTTTTTGTCCTGGTGGGTGCCGAGAGGGTGAACCAGGGAAAGCGGAGAGAGGAAGCGAGACGACGACGTGGCGAGCGAGCGTGCGAGAGCCTGGGCCAAATCGTTTCTCCCCGAATCAGAATCGGTGAGTCGTTACAATCAATCCTCGCAGCCGAGAGTCGAGATTAGCCGTCGCCTCATAAAGTCCCCCCGCGTGCGTGGTCTGATACCAGCACGGGTACATGACGCCGGAGGAGTCGTTCCCGGGTCCGTTGGTCGCGGTGAAGCCGGTCAGGGCCGTAAAGGGCAGAACCGGAGTCGTGGATTGGGCAGGAGGCGAAGGGCGGCTAGTCTCGACCGCGTGAGAGAGTCCCACGAGATATCTCACCTACGGCAGTAGTAGAAATAGAGTGATACCCATCCTGGCGGAGTTCCGAACGTTACGCCGCTGCAAGTCCTCCCGACCCCTTTCGCGTATTAAGTCATTTTGTTATTTATCAATTTCACATTCTAGTCATTTCTGTAACTGTCGAGTCCTTGTCCGTACATCGTGGGGTCGGAAGTAAAACCATATTTATTCTTTTGTAATTCCGCAAAAGCGTGTGCGAGCGTCCGTTTCTAATGCGCGTCCAACTCCCTCCGCGAACGCGTGACCTGTCCGAGCGTACTGGCTTGTCCGGAGAATTGTAAAAATCAAAACACCTACGACTTAGTCCGACCGCCGTGCGAGTTAGAGGTCGCGAGGTCGAGCGAGCCGCATTCGCGTTATACCGCGTTTGTTGTTATCTCCGGGAATCCTGTACTCCGCGAAGTTCCTCTTTTCTGTAATATTCGCTTTAGACTGAGATCCACGCTCGGAAGGTTTCTCCGGGTCATACCTCGCATACCGATGTATCATTAATTGCAATAGTTCCCGTTGTTACTTATTATTGGAATCGGCTTTTCTTATTATTCATTGTTACTCTTTTTCAATTCAATCTTTTCTTTAATAAACTTTTGTTCAGCTGACGAGCTGATTATTCTCGCTCATTCTTTCCTCTCTGCTGTCCCTTGCTGGACCCCGCCACTCTCCGTCCTCGTGCCAAAGGCACGAGTCGATAGACTGGCCTAGTCGGATGTTTTTTAGAAGATTACCCCTCGCCGCGTAAGGGAGAAATACACGACAACGGTCGCGAGCAAGCCGCGAGCCTAGAGTCCTGCGGCCGATAATAAAATACGACATCGGAAGTACGGCGTCTGGCGCCCTTAATCATAAGTCCGCGAAGGGAAGGCTGCGCGAGGAGAAAGGGCCGTTCTCGTCATATCTCCGTCGGGACGGGCGAGGGAGGTTTGTAACGGTGGGTAAAACGCGTCTTGGGGATAACGGTACAAAATTGGCCTAGGAAAAATACCGATACAAAATTGGCGCGTGACCCCGAAATTAACGTTACAAGTTGGAGAATCCCGTAATTTCGAAACGGTTGAAGATGACCATGCATAAGTTTCGTGGTACCAAATGGGTATATTTTTGAACTACATGCCAAATTTTGTCTGAATCCGTGCAGGCGTTTCGGCGGAATACTGGATTAAAGATTTCAATTTCCGCAATTCCTGAATGGTTAAAGATAACCATGCATAAAGTTTTACTGCAGCAAAGGGGTATATACTTGATGTACATGTAATATTTTGGTTCGGATGCATTTAATTGTCCGGTTTCGATCACTTGCACGCATTGCAGAAATGCTGCATTTTGCGGGTGAGCGCGAAGCGCGAGCACCCGAAGTTCTCAGGGGGTGTGGCGCTTGAGTGAAGCGAAAGCGCAGATGACTCTGTAGCATAGTTTAAGATCACAATACTTGAATTTTCCACAATTTCGAAACGTTTTGAAATTCTGGGGGGGGGGGGGGGGGGGGTTGGTGCTTGAGCGAAGCGAAAGCGCAGGGGGTCTGCCCCCTAGTTTTTTTAGGTTTCATTTGATAACGATGACTATTAATTAATGGGTTTGATGTAAAAAAGAGGGTATGCATTAAATCTGCCATGGTGGCGTATCTTGAACATTTTCACGTGCTACGTTCTCTAAAATATTTTACTTCTTTATGCCGACATTCCTGAGCATCTTCCGATAATTGCCCAATTGGCAGGAGAGCATGTTTAATTAGTGTATGTCCGTGCACAAGCATTTTATGCACTGTTACAGGCATGAAATACAGCGAGTACAGCTCAAGGTACCTGTCAAATGTTTTGTTTGCATAAGTATTAAAACGTTCTGCGTCAATTTCATAATCGCAAGAAATAACTCGAAGTAACACTGCAAAATTAGAAATTAATGTTTCATCCAAACCTGTTATTTCCGCTGATAACGTTGGGTTCTCAAAAAAAAAGTCTGGCTGTGTTTCCATCATTCGTGGTTCAAAAACCAACTTTAACTATTTCGACTAAGAGTCCCATCTTGCTTTTAAATTGCCCTTAAATGTACGTTTTACGCTCAGCTCCTTTTTGCTTATCATATTCCGTTCAAATTTGCCATTTCTTTATTTCTAATCTACAGGGTGTCCCGTAACTAGTGTAAGAGCCGGGAATGGGGGGTTCCTGGGCTGAACCTGATCAACTTTTTCCTTTGCCAAAATACTGGACGAGGCCGCGTTTTTGAGTTATTAAGGAAAACGTCAGGCCAATGAGTGCACGCAAATTTCTAGCGCTCAGGGCCGTGAACGTTGGCTAACCATCGCGCTCGGCCGTGGTCGTGTCAAATGCGCCGCGGTTCAGGTGAAAGGAGCAATGCAAAATTAATAAAAATCAGGATTAGTCATGAATAATGAGTAAACATTGTGACGTGGTATTTTACCAGTCACAATTCCTCCCACCGGGCACGCGCGTAACTCTAGATCAGATCACTAATATCTTTCCCTTTCAGTAAGAAAGCCAGCCAGCTGTCACGACCCCAGGATGAGACATTTAAGAACAGCGACGTAGACTAAGTGGAGTGTACCCGAAGCCCTCAATCGTTCGACGTTCGCGCAGAAGGAAACACCTAGAGCAAGGAGAACCGCTGGAAGCAGCGCGGCCGGGATAGGGAAAGCGGTCGAGTGTGGCGGTTGCGTCGCCACTAGCGTTATCCCTAGGCGCGCCCAAAAAGACCCTCGGGTCTCCCCAGCGTGCGCGCCTTTCGCGTGTCCACCGCGACTCGCTGGTTTCCGTTTCCGGCTTCTTCCTTCTCCCTTGGACCACCGTCCCGTGCACAGGTCCGCGTAAGTGTTCTTCCGCGTTACTCCCGCGACCGTTGTTCCTCGCGAGTTCTTCCGCGACCGTGTTCTTCGCGAGTTCTTCTCGCGACGTTTTACCGCGCCTTCGCGACCAGTGCCGTCCTGCGCCCCACGCGTACTCACGCTGGCGTATCGGTCCCTTTCGAAGGAGCCGCAATCCTAGCCGTTAATCGGCTTAGCCCCACGCGCGACCGCGTGGCCGGCCTTTGTGTACCTTCGCCGGGTGTACTTTCCTGCGTACCTGCGCGAGCGATATCCGACGGTTCTGCATAACCGTTATCGCTCTGTGTACATTTCCTTAGTGTAAATACATGTCGCGAGCATTCCCTCGCAACAACGCAAATTGTGTAACGATCTCCTAACCTAACCTTCTCGCCCCCGCGCTCTGCATTACCCCGCGAGCTTGTCGGTAAGTCCGTTCATCGGCTTGGGCCGAGTGGAGGTCGAACTTACCGACCCGCTATTCCGAAGAGGCTAATCTGTCTCTCTGGCCGCCAGCTTCTCTGGCAAGCTGCTTACGTCACCCGAATAGTGACGCTTCTGTCCGCAACAAGATAACCTCCACACTGGTGACCCCGACGTGATCGTTACACACTTTGCCCCGTTCATACCTTGAACGTTTTTGACTTTTGCGTTTTTTGTTTTCTTTTTTCTGCTCTGTTCGAGCACGATCCATGAACCTTTTGTAGCCGCGAATGGGTTATGAATGCTTTGCAGTCACCTGCGCGTGACATTCCACGTCCGATTGAACGCTGTATCAGTGCCAGTGCCTTAGTGCTGCGTCGAGTGATTCCGTGCCGCGTCCCATAGTGGTGTGTCCTCCGCTTGCGCCGTGCGCGTGTGATTTCTGAGTGACGGTCTCTTCCTCCAGACGTTCGTTCCCGCTGGCGACCTCGAGGTCTCAGCAGCACCATGACAGACGGCTCGACCGCGTCAACCGCCCCCGACGCCGACTCGGTTTCGGACTCTGTGGCAGCCAAAGCCCTACTCGCCCGTGTAGGCATCCATGTGTCTGGTTTCTCGAAGGCATCGCCGGAAGCCTGGTTCGTGCGCCTCGAGTCCCAGTTCAAGACCGCCGGCGTCTCCACGGATGAAACTAAATTCGCCGATATCATTCAGGGTCTCGACGATACGACAATCTCAGTCATCGGCGATCTTGATCACAATCCACCTCCCAAGGACCAATATATTGCCTTGAAGGATCGCCTCATCCGTGTCTTCGCGGATAGCGAAGAGCGCCGATTGGATCAGCTCCTAGCCAACGATGACCGTGGTTTTGATAGACCCTCGCAGCTGCTCGGTCATCTTCGGGGCCTAGCGCACCATCGCTTCGACGAAAACGTCCTCAAGTCCCTGTGGGCGAAGCGCCTCCCTAAACAGACACAGGCGATACTCTCCTCCTCTGCCCAAGGTTTGGAGGAATTGGCCGCCCTGGCGGACAGGATCCAGGATGTCATGGTGCCCAGCGTTAACTCCATTGACACCGCCGATGGTAGGCAGTCCCGAGCCACCCCCGACACGCAGTCGTCGGGCCCGGTGCCATCTGCTCCCGTGAGCACAGAGGATGCCCTCTCAGTCATAATTGCTCGCTTGGACCGCTTGGAATCGAGGAGACAGCCCCGTCCCTCGTATGATGCCCGCCGTCCTCGACCTGACCGCTCCACCCCACGCTCCAGACGTGAGAAGCCCAACAACGGCCTGTGTTATTATCACCGCAGATTCGGCACCAATGCTCGCCACTGCGAAAATCCTTGCTCCTGGACCAAGCGACAGACGTCGGAAAACCGCAGCCTCGAGTAGCACAGGCGTCAGGCACTCGAGCTCACATCCGGCGCCGCCTGACTATCCATGATCCCCTGACGGGATACGATTTTTTAATTGATACCGGGGCAGACGTGTCGGTCATCCCCGCCACGAGAACTGACCGTCAGTATCCAGGAGACATATCTCTCCATGCCGCTAACGGTACTAAAATACGTACCTTCGGCAAACGCCAGCTCAACCTCGAGTTAGGCCTCAGACGCTCGTTGCAATGGACCTTCCTGCTGACCGAGATCGACCAGCCCATCCTTGGAACGGATTTCCTCACTCATTACCGACTCATCGTCGATGTCTGCAACCGCAGGTTGATAGACGAGGAGACCTCTCTCCGCACGCATGGCTTGTTACGTGCCATCTCCACTCCAGAGATTCACCGCCTGGCAGCTGACCAGCCGTACAAGGACATCATCAAGATGTTTCCCTCATTGACGCGCTCGTCAATTGTACCTCCGGCCGCCACGCATTCGGTGTACCACTTCATCGAGACCACCGGTCCACCGCTCACTGCTCGAGCCCGCCGGCTCGATCCAGCCAAGCTGAGCGCTGCAAAACAGGAATTTGATTACATGCTGCAGCAAGGCCTATGCAGGCCGTCTAAGAGCCCTTGGGCCAGCCCACTTCACATGGTGAAGAAGAAGACCGGCCAATGGCGACCGTGCGGTGACTACCGCCGCCTCAACACTGCTACCATACCTGATAGGTATCCACTGCCGTTCATACAGGACAGCGTCGCTGCACTGCATGGCACCACCATTTTCACCACCATTGATCTTGTGAGGGCATATCAGCAGATACCTGTCCGTCCACAGGATGTGCCCAAAACAGCCATCATCACGCCTTTCGGCCTGTTTGAGTTCCTCTACATGACGTTTGGTCTTCGCAATGCCGCCCAAACGTTCCAGAGATTTATCAATGAAGTACTCGCAGGCCTCGACTTCTGTTTTGTCTATATGTAGATGACATCCTCATCGCCTCCAGGGATCCAACGGAACACCGTTCCCATCTCATCGCTGTGTTCAAGCGCCTACAGCAGTATGGCCTTGCAATTAACCCCGACAAATGCGTCTTCGGGCGCCCAACTGTCGACTTCCTGGGTCACAAAATCAACGCAGAAGGGTTGCAGCCGCTCCCTGAGAAAGTCCAGGCGATCGTGGACATGCCTCTGCCCAACACCGTTGACGGACTTCGTCGCTTCTTGGGCATGTTAAGCTTTTATAATCGTTTTGTCAAACATGCTGCTGCGTTGCAGGCTCCACTCCAGGCCGCCGTGGCCGGACACACGAAGAAGAGCCGCCTCTCTGTTAAATGGACAGGGGAGATGTTGCAGGTCTTCCAACAATTGAAGAGCTCCCTCCCTGAGGAAACACTCCAGGTTTTCCCGTCGCAGACGGCCACCTTGTCACTCCAGACGGACGCGTCTGACACCGCCATTGGCGCCGTCCTTCACCAAGAGGAGGACAACTCGCGTAGACCACTCTGTTTCTTTTCGCGCAAGCTCTCGCCCACTGAGCAGCGTTATAGTACATATGACAGAGAGCTCCTTGCCATTTTCAGAGCAATTCAGCATTTTCGGCACCTTCTGGAGGGCCGCGAATTCTTCGTGGTAATATACCACAAGCCACTGGTCTACGCGTTCTCCAAGAAAGCCGACCAGTCATCGCCCAGGCAATGTAGACAACTGGCCTTTATCTCGGAGTTCACAACCGATCTCCGCCACATCGCTGGCCAGGATAACGTCGTTGCCGACGCGCTTTCCCGTGTGGACGCCGTCACCACTCCGCTCACGTTGGACACCGAAGAGATAGCGCTGGAACAGGCACGTGACACTCAGCTGCAGGAACTTCTCGCCACTCCTTCCGTAGCATACAAACTCCAGAAGTTCACCTTGTCAGGATCGGATCAGGTCTTATACTGCGACGTCTCGCATGATCGCATCCGCACGTACGTTCCACTGCCTCTGCGTAAGAGGGTTTTCGACCTTGCGCACCAGCTGTCTCATCCCAGTGCGCGCTCCACACTCCACGCCATTGCGGACAAATTCTTTTGGCCGTCCATGAATTCGGACATTAAAAGCTTCGCCAAAACTTGCCTGGCGTGCCAGCGCGCGAAAATTTCGCGTCATAACCACTTTGTCCCGGACAAAATCACTGTTCCGGATAACCGCTTCTTACATGTCCATCTGGACATTGTCGGACCATTACCCGTCGTGCATGGCTTCAGATACATTTTGAGGAGCCTGTGACTCAATCTCCCGCTCACGTGCATAGAGGGACACGGGTTTGTCATCCTTATCACCAGTAGAGTATAATGATACCTCACTAGTGTCAGTTCCTCCTTTTGTATAAAGCGAAACTTCCTCAACTGCAGCAACCACAGCATCCATAGCATCCATTTGCTCCTCATCTAAGTCAGCCTCTGTTGCCACTGAGCGTGACTCATCAAATGGATTGGCTAGATCAACATCATCCATTACTTCATATTCTCTGGATGCCATCCTAGCTTGTTCCTCATTGGAAGTAAAACCGACGACTATCACTCGTCGTTCGCTCTTGAAGGCAACTGTTCTTCCTTCACGTTGCGAAAGATCCCATTCTTGGTGGAATTCTAGGATCTGGTCGAGAGTGTATCCAGTCTCTCCGCCTATATCATTAACTTCGTAGATGGCTTCATTCATTATAGACTCAATAAAAGTCTTATCGCGGCGCTTATTGAGTGTCTGGACATATCGCTCGCCCTTTCGCTTACGTACGGAAAGGCTAGGTTTCTTGGGAGTCAAAGTCCCATCTTTCTTTCTCCACCATGATTGATCGTTTTTCACGTTGGCCGGAAGCAATTCCCATTAAGGAAGCGTCAGCAAATACCGTCGCACAGACGTTTTTCACCCATTGGGTATCACGATTTGGCGCTCCGCGTCTTATCACGACTGACAGAGGCTCACAATTCGAGGCAGCCCTCTTCGCAGCCTTAGTCAAACTTCTCGGTGGTCGCCGATGCCGCACCACCGCGTACCATCCGGAGTCCAATGGGCTCATAGAGCGCTGGCACCGCTCTCTCAAAGCCGCAATAATGTGCCACCCGGATGAAGATTGGACGCATATACTTCCCGTCGTCTTGCTTGGATTACGAACATCGTACAAGGAGGACGTGAAGGGTTCACCCGCAGAATTGCTGTACGGGACCACGCTTCGGGTCCCAGCCGAATTCTTCGATCACGAGGAGATGGACAGCGACCCTCAGATCTTCCTAGAAGAGTTCCGCTTGCTGATGCGGAAGCTCCGGCCGGTGCCCACGGCGCAGCACAACAAAAATCGTGCGTTCACCTTCAAGGATCTTCATTCCTGTTCGCACGTGTTCCTCAGGGTCGATGCCACGCAGCCACCACTTCAATATCCATATACCGGCCCACACAAGGTCGTAGACAGGATATCCGACCGCGTTTTCGCCATAGATCGAGACGGCCGAGTTGAACATGTCTCGACGGACCGACTCAAGCCCGCTTACCTCGCGGCCGAACCCGTCGAAGACCACCACTCCACTGACGAGAAGTCGTCATCAACACCGTCTTCCTCACAACACCAACCGTCGCCGCGTCCGACCGGCACGACCAAAACATACGGACGACCAGTGTCGCGAGAGTTACGCCGCGTCACGTTCGGCACTTAGATTTAGTATCGTTGTAAATAGTTGTAAATAGTGTATATAGTTGTTCGACATTGCCATTTTTTCCCAAGGGGGGAATGTTGTGGCGGTTGCGTCGCCACTAGCGTTATCCCTAGGCGCGCCCAAAAAGACCCTCGGGTCTCCCCAGCGTGCGCGCCCTTCGCGTGTCCACCGCGACTCGCTGGTTTCCGTTTCCGGCTTCTTCCTTCTTCCTTGGACCACCGTCCCGTGCACAGGTCCGCGTAAGTGTTCTTCCGCGTTACTCCCGCGACCGTTGTTCCTCGCGAGCTCTTCCGCGACCGTGTTCTTCGCGAGTGCTTCTCGCGACGTTTTACTGCGCCTTCGCGACCAGTGCCGTCCTGCGCCCCACGCGTACTCACGCTGGCGTATCGGTCCCTTTCGAAGGAGCCGCAATCCTAGCCGTTAATCGGCTTATCCCCACGCGCGACCGCGTGGCCGGCCTTTGTGTACCTTCGCCGAGTGTACTTTCCTGCGTACCTGCGCGAGCGATATCCGACGGTTCTGCATAACCGTTATCGCTCTGTGTACATTTCCTTAGTGTAAATACATGTCGCGAGTATTCCCTCGCAACAACGCAAATTGTGTAACGATCTCCTAACCTAACCTTCTCGCCCCCGCGCGTCCGCGCTCTGCATTACCCCGCGAGCTTGTCGGTAAGTCCGTTCATCGGCTTGGGCCGAGTGGAGGTCGAACTTACCGACCCGGTATTCCGAAGAGGCTAATCTGTCTCTCTGGCCGCCAGTTTCTCTGGCAAGCTGCTTACGTCACCCGAATAGTGACGCTTCTGTCCGCAACAAGATAACCTCCACACGAGCGACACACGTCACACCATCTATTGGCGACGAGGCGGCAATGGCGGATCCTGGCATCGATATGGGGGGGCGCCGTGCTATGGTGGAGACCGCACCACAATCGGGCTTCCCGCCACGAGGGAGACGCGGGGCAGGCCGAGGAGGAGCTGATCCAGACCATCAGGAAGCGGCAAGTTCGTCCGCGAGCCTCACCACCCAAGAGCGGTGAAGTGACGCGGGGGGTGCCTGCCGCCCAGCGAGCTCAAATACGATCGGCGCACAGTGGGACAGAATGCCAAAAAAGTGGACAAAATTCTGTATCTTCTTTGAATATAATCGTAATGGCATGAAAATTGGTATCCCTATGTTTTCGGGGTCACTGATCATGATTTTGATATCAAAATTATTAAATTCAAAATGGCGGATGCAATATGGCGGCTAAATAGAGTAGCTACCAAGCAAGCAGGCACCTGCTGTATGCCTGCTTGCTTGGTAGTTAAGAGAGCTTGAGGCGTCTGTTTTTGCTTGTTTCAGTTTTGTATATGTTGGTTGGGACCCCGGGGGTACTGTCACCCAGGGTCAATAAATCTTATTCATTCATTCATTCTCTATTTCTCCCTCGTCGAAACCGTTAAAAATAACGACGAATGCGAAAACCACTACAGAACGAAGGATCACGATCGTTAAACTGTATCGTGAGAGAGGAGGATACGTAAAAAATAAAATAAATAGTAGAGATGTTCAACAATTTATTAGGAGCAGCTCGATTTAAGACGAGAGATTTGAATTGTTTTCGAACTCGTGACTTTGGAATCGGAAGAATACTGGAATTTAAATGAATTTAATAGGTTGGTTGCCAAGTCATCTGAATTTTTGACAATTGTTTAGTTAATACATTGTGCCCCACGATCTTACACGTCGATGTGTATGCACTTCCCTTCGTTTTGTTTCGTTCTGCATTTGTTTTACCTCAAGAAATAAGATACACGCTGGTGTGGAAACGATCAGAAAACAAATCACTCTCCAGCAGTGTATTCGGAAGTGAGACCTTCAGTAGCTGATGCTTAACCCGGCGCGCAAAGTTTTATAACTTTGACTGCCAAGCTGATTTCGCAATGATTGGCCCGTGGTGCCACACTTTTCATTGTTTTGTTTTTTTTCTTTTCTTAATATATGATCTTTCAAGTGCTGTAAATTGGGGTTAGTATAATCATTTTTTAAATGACATTGCCCTACTTATTTGCCCTGCTTTACTATTAGTCATAATTTATCGTTGACGATGATAGATTCTTCTGCTTCTACGTGTATAGTTTGTAAAGCTAAACCGTCAGAGATGAATTACCTTGAAGGAATATTAGTTAAAATTCCAAATGAGGATACGTATCTTTATGGGGTATCCAGCTTGCATGCCTGGATACGTTTTATGAAGTGCATTGTACATACTGCTTACAATTTGAGTTTTAAAAAATGGATTGCAAGAAGCGAAGAAGGGAAAACATTAAAAACTAATGAGAAGAAGCGGATTCAAAAAGAATTTCGCCATAAAATGGGCTTGTTAATTGATGTACCAACGGAAGGCTCAGGAACATCAAACGATGGCAACACTGCCCGCAGATTCTTCTCAAATTCAACGCTTGCTTCGGAAATTACCAGGGTAGATCGGGATCTTATTCACAGATTTTGGATACTTTTACAAGTATTAGCTTGCAGCAAGAAAATTCATATAGAAAAATTTAACACGTACGCAGTGGATACGGCAAAATGATATGTTTCTTTATATGGCTGGTATCATATGCCTGCCTCGGTACACAAAATACTTATCCACGGAGGCAAAATTATTGATTCGTTTATTCTTCCGATTGGGCAGTTATCTGAAGAGGCCCACGAAGCCCGAAATAAAAATTATAGGATTATACGGGAGCACCATACGAGAAAAATTTCAAGGCATGCAACCAATGCAGACGCTTTTAACATGCTATTGATTTCTTCGGATCCTGTAATATCTGCAAAAAGACGTCCTTTACCGAAGAAAAACCTATCTCTTCATGAAGATGCTGCAAGTCTAATCTTAGACTGACAATGAGTATGTTATTTTTTACGTTAATTAACTGATTGATTATTTTATTTCCGTCCTTATTTTTAGTAATTAACATAAATTTGTTTTCACATTACAGATTTTAAGAAAGCTGCTAAATTGAGCACTGCAGAAACAATAGTTGTATTTCCTACTGTATATAATAATTTAAATTAAGAAAAACTGTTGCGAATCAAGAAAGTTTATGTAAGTTAAGCCAAAGGAATTTTTATGTTTACATTGTTAATAAAATTTTTATTATTACATTGAAATTATTCCATACATTCTTTTAAATAGCTAGTAAATGTACTAATTTTGTGGTAAAGAATCTACTAACTCTTAAATATCTGTTTCTTCAATAAGCATTTTCCCCGTTTTTTTAATAAGGATTTTTCTGCGTTAGACTGCCAGATGACATCCGCCATTTTTAATTTTAAAATTTTGATGTCAAATTCGTAAACAGCGTCCTCAAAAACTTACAAATACTAAATTTCAAATAAATCGCGCTATGTATAAGGAAGGACTAGAATTTGGATTAAATGTCGAAGATTTTTCGATGTACAGCAAAAGGTTGCAATTCCCTCCTGTACTATTATTTAGGGGCATATCTGAGGTATACCTCCGTATTGGAGTTGTTAGGTTCTAGGAGGTTCCAAACAATATAAGCAATGTTGAATATACAGGGTGAGTTTTAATGGATGGACCAACCATTTACCATCGGAGTGAGTTACTGACTCACCTCTACAGGGTGAGTTTTAATGGATGGACCAACCATTTACCATCGGAGTGAGTTACAGATTGCAGTCTGTTAGTATTACTATAGAGGTGAGTCGGTAACTCACTCCGATGGTAAATGGTTGGTCCATCCATTAAAACTCACCCTGTATAGTAATACTAACAGACTGCAATCTGTAACTCACTCCGATGGTAAATGGTTGGTCCATCCATTAAAACTCACCCTGTAGAGACAACATATTTTCTATTATTTCTATGTTGTCTGTCTATATACATGTTTTATATTCGTACATTCAATAGTAAATGCACTATTGAAGTGCTAAACGATTACAGATTTTAAAATATTCACTCAATTTTTTATATCTTTCACGGAACAAAAATAAGAGCTTTTTTATCACAACGAAAGAATAACATGAACATATTCAGACTTTGAAATGGGTAATAATCATGTTAAATTCATATTTAAGAATCTTACTAACTCTTAAGTGGATATTTTCTTAAAAATCATACTGATTTTACTCTATTTAGCCGCCATATTGCATTCGCTATTTTGAATTTAATAATTTTGATATCAAAATCATGGTCAGCGACCCCCAAAACATAGGGATACCAATTTTCACGCCATTACGATTATATTCAACGAAGATACAGAATTTTGTCCACTTTTTTGGCATCTATCCCCCTGTGCGGCGTCCGCGCGGTAGTCCCGACAAGAGATTGGGGTACCGTCCGGGGAACTGCAGTCCCCGGCGTGGGTAAGACGCCTCCACCTGGGCACAATTCCAGGATGGGGACGGCGCACCGCGGCGGACGAGTGGCGAGCAGAGTACCCTCCGCCAAGAAGACGCTCTTCCATTCGCCTGCCCGAGGAGGAGAAGCCGCACCAAGGGAAGCCCGTATGTCGCCGACGCGTCTTGAACTTTCCCGGGTCCGTCGCTTGCAACCACGTGAGGGACGACCACCAATCCCTCACGGCGAGAAGCTGATCCGCCAATCAATAGCGGAAGTCGACGCGGGAACCAATCGGCGGCGCGAACGATCGAAGATCGATGGGTGGAAGGGGTAGAGTAGGGTACGCACGCCACCACGCGAGAGCGAGCCGGCACTTGCGATCTGGAAGTGCCGGTTGGCGAATTTCTGGCTATCTGATAGTGAGAAAAAGGAAAGAGAAGGAGAAAGAAAATTGAGAAGGAAAGAGCTAGAATAAAGAAAGGGAAAAGAAAGTTGCGTGCGTGCCCGCACCCGGCACTCGGAAGGGTAAGCCCTCATATACAGGGTGCGGTAGCAAAACTTCCTTTTTTAAAATGTGCGCCATTCAGTCAGTTGATGTCATAGCGGAGCGCTAGTGGTCTCGTTCGAGAGGCGGTACTATAAAGTTTTGTCCCGACACAGTTCAGTCGCCATCATGCGTTGGAACAGTGAGGAGCGTGCTTTTGCCGTTGAGGCCTACTTTTCGAGCGGATGTTCTGTGATCGCAACCCAGCGCGCCTTTCGGAATCGCTTTAATTTAGCCCCGTTGGCCCCTGTCCCGGACCGGAAATCAATTGTTACGTGGATCACTACGTTCAGACAAACTGCAAGTGTGACAAGACGAAGAACTGGAGTCCCTCGGCCCATTCGAACACCTGAGAACATTGAGAGAGTGAGAGCTTCAGTGTTGCGGTCACCACGGCGTTCTGCGCGCAGACATGCGTCTGCCCTTGGACTTTCCGATCGTTCTGTGAGGAGAATTCTTTATGATGATCTTCATTTCCATCCTTACAAGATGGCGATTGCGCAGGAACTTTCTGAACGTGACTTCAATTGTCGGAGGAACGCGTGTGAGGTTCTTCTCGAAGTCGTGCCTGAGGACGCTATTGTTTTTTTTAGTGATGAAGCCCATTTTCATTTGTGTGGATCCGTCAACAAACAAAACATGCGCTACTGGTCTGACACCAATCCTCGAGAACTGCATCAAAAGCCTTTGCATTCACCTAAAGTCACAGTGTGGTGTGCAATTTCCTCAGCTGGAATTATTGGTCCCTGGTTCTTTGAGGAAAATGAAGTTCCAGTTACAGTGAACTCGGACCAGTATGTAAACATGTTACAGGAATTTTTGTTCCCACGTCTAGATGAGTTGGACTTAGGGGACATTTGGTTCCAACAAGACGGTGCAACGGCACACACTTCAAGACCATCGATGGCTATATTGAGAGAACACATCCCGGAGCGCCTCATCTCAATTAGGGGCGATTTGGAGTGGCCGGCCCGCTCACCCGATGTGACCCCTTGCGATTTTTTTCTATGGGGTTTTTTGAAATCCCGTGTATATGTGAACCGTCCAAGCTCCCTACAAGATGTGAAGACCAACATCCGGGAAGAAATAGCGAACATAACACCCGATATGCTGGCAAGAATAATGACAAATGCTAGAAATCGGTTTACTTGGTGTATGGCGAATGAGGGACGTCACCTACCTGATTTGGTCTCCAAAAATACATAAAACAAAACTTTAGATATGCGCCTACATTATAAAAAATAAATAAAAGTTTTCTGATACATACAATGGGTTTTATTAAGTTTTGAAAAAAGGACGTTATGTTGCCGCACCCTGTATTATCAGCGGGCCTTTTTCGTTGTCTAATATTGCGTTTTATTTATCTCAATTGCGCCGTGTCTCATCCTGGGGTGAAGTGTCTCGGTAGTCCGTAGTTTCGTTCCGTTTACCTTTGTTATCGCGGTTATTCTTTGTCTTTGCCTGAGCCTCTGAAGTGTACTGCGTAACTGATTTAATATTGTGTAATTCGTGAATTACGGGCACTGTGCTTTTGTCACTTATTTATTGAAATTCTGTTCGAGACCAATCGCAAGTCCTTCCGGCGACTTATTCGCGTTTTCTCTTTTCGCCGGAAGTAAATTACTGCGTGCATTTTTGTATCGTCCGTTTTGCGTGATTTTGTACCGTCGTATCGAGTGTTACATACTCGGTACCTACCTCATATTTTTATAAATAATAAGAGATTAAACGCTCGTATCGCGTCCCGTGCATAGCGCTCACCGCGAAGGAGACGCGTCAGCGTTTTGACACCGCACATCGACCCAGCCGAGGAATGCGTCGATTCCTTTAGCGCGGACTCGCACCACACACCGCGCGCTCCTTGCCAATAGACTCGACGGACTCGCACCACACGCCGCTCCTCCGCACGATCACCAAACCGTTTCCGATAAAAGACCCGCGATTTCAATCAATCGTGCCTTTAGAGTATCAGACGTCGTAACGCTGTCACTCTGCTCCGTTCTTTCACACTGCTCATTGCAATTCGGGTAAGGACAGAGTCCCGTACCTCTACAGTACAGCACCGCGCAATAGTCGCTTTGCCACTTAGAATCGGGAAGGGTCCGCGGAGGACTTGACTCTCGAGAAGCGTAGACCACGGATTGGTTACGTGTAGACTCAACCGCGTAGAACCTAATAATTCTTTGCCAGCCCACGCATGAGCCTGGAGCTGTAGTTGTAAGCGTAATTAATAGTAAATTCACGTCGCGAACGCGTAAACGTGTCTCCTCCGCGGTGAGTTAGTTTTAAAACGAAACAACCATTGTAAACCGCGGAACGGAATTGTACATTCTTGTGATTGAATCGATCGGCCCCAGTCATATTGTACTCCTGGGTTGCGATCTCTCTTGTATTTACCATCTTATTCAATATATGATTTCATTATTAGTTAATCTTGAAATCCCAGTGGGGTTCTGAATTAACAACCATTTAGACCTTTCCCATTGGAATTACTAACAACGAAAGATTGAGCTCAACCGCTCGGGTTCGATCTGACGTCACAATCAATCTGTTACTAGACTCCTTCCATCCTGACTCTCTACGTAACACGAGAACGTAGCGTGCGTACGTCGAACATTATGCGAAGGTGACCGACGACATCGACAGGGGTTCTCCTCGCGTTGCGGGACAGCGAGTCGTCCTCTCTGGCGAATTATTTGCGCGATTATTGTGTTCGGTCCCTTCAGGACCCCCGCTATCTTTATCAATTCTCATCTTTTCCTGTTACTTGTTATATTCTGTTCCCTCGTATTTATTTGGTTATTACGTCGTTCTCTGAGACTTCGCCGCGATTCCGGTGGAGAGCCCCTCGCGAAGCATTGCGAAAATTACGCCGCGAGCGTCACTCCCTTTACGGTCGTGTCTAAAAATAGAGTGCATCCTTTTCTACGTGAGCTCTACCCCCACTCCGTCAACGCGTAGTCTAGATCAGGCCTGGGCAAACCCCTTCTCCCGCTGCTCTCCAGGACCACCGCCGAACGGAGGAGAAACGTCCCCCTCCATCTACCCATCGCGCCTTGACGTAAGGAAGCGCATTACGACGTAAGGAAGCGACAATCGCCGGACGAAGCGATGGGTACATGGAGGGGGACGTTGCTCCTCCGTTCGGCGGTGGCCAGCGGTGGCCTTGGAGAGCCTCGAGAGCCCATACGTGCCCAGGCCTGGTCTAGATATACTATGTCTATGCGTGTAAGTGATTGATTGAAACGGGCGTGTTAACGGGAGACCGCAAGGAGAGTGCAGGAGAATTATGGGTAATTTCTCGTAAACGGCGCAACCGAGGCGGTAGGCTGACGTCATCGGTTATGGGAAATTCCGTATCGCTCTCCACAAACTGATTCCTAAGATATAAACATTTCGATTTACAACAAAATACGTCGCCGTAGTTGATTATTTCTCGCTACGAAATGAACGAAACGGAAACTTAAACATCGTTATAACTTTTCAGATCAACGTTACATCAATATACTGTTAAAAAAATAATATAAGCATATTATTTACAAAAACAAAAAAAAATAAAATAAAATATAAGAAATACAACCGTATTTTTACCAAACCCGATGTCTTTTCGATCACGCATCCCTCACTGGAATAGATATATGTACACCCAAGTGCAAAGTCGGTGTCCCCCTGAGGTGCTCGAATTGGCCTTCCACCGTTCTACCCAGGGAGCATTTCGATGTTGTAATTAGAAATCTTGCAATCTGGTTATCAGGAATTATCTTATTGATGTATTTTATTTCGAATAAATGGAGTCGTTGAAAGAAATATTGGACGATAAATCGCAAAAATAGATGGGGTCGTGGGCACCAGCTTGCTATTGGCTGCCGACAGGGGACACTCAGTGAACCGGCCTTCCACCGCTCCGAGCAGGGATCATTGGGGAGCATTTCGACATTGTCATATGAGAGATTTTTGTAATCTTGTAACCTGAAATTATCACTTCGATGTATTTTATTGCGAATAAAAGCATTCGTAGGCAAACATATGAGATTTCATTGAGAAAATTTGGTGTTTTCGAGGGCTGCTGTCAATGATGATTACTCGGCCTCCTATTGGCTGTCGGGAGGGGACACCGACTTTGCTCAAACGGCGACCCACCCGACATATGACTGTCCTTCTCGCACTCACGGGAACCAACGGAGACAGTCGCGCACGGAGCATTCCACTATTGCTAACGATATTATATACTCATGGTTATATCTCCAACTTCAGAATTGCTTTTATATTTTCCCTCAAGCGGCCAGGAAATCGTATCCTTATGAAAAATTACGTGTTTTATTGCGAATAAAAGCACTTGTAGGAAAAAATATGATATGTCATTGAGAAAATTTAGCGTTTTCGGGGGCCACTGTCAATGATGATTACTCGGCCTCCTATTGGCCGTCAGCAGGGGACACCGACTTTGCTCAACCGGCGACCGGCCTGGCATAAGGCTGTCCTTCTCGCACCCACGGGGACAGAGGCGGCGAGCATCCTCGTCTCGCTAAAAGGACGAAGTGTACGGCAAACCCAGAACCATTCGAACCATATATGCATATAAAGTAAAGAATACTTAAAGGATCCAAAGAACCCAATTATTATTTTCTACAATTTTTTATTAACTGTTACATCGATTCTAATTTTATAACTTTTTTAAAATTGGAATTGAAGCAGTAGAAATAATAAATGTGTTACGTATTTTTGAAATATTTGATTCCTGTGACGGATACCCTACTGCTTTTGAATTATGATATAATTCGTTAGTCGAAAAATGTGTATTCATTTGATCATTTTATCTCATTTTGGTTTAATTTCCGTGGTGTTTTCTGTAAGGAGTAGAGAAGGGGGATGAAACATTACTGATGCGGAGACAAATATATTTAACAAATTTCACGGTGATTATGAAAGTGTTATAAGTTAGAAAATCGTGATTCGTAAATGATTCCGTATTTCAATCATGTAGACAAAAATAATACTACACAAGACAAAAAATTAATTTTTCGGAATTACAATTAGATCACTTTCATAATGGCTGACACAAATGGTAGTATAAGAATAAAAGAAAATCTAGTAATCGGACCAATCCCGTTGAAATGTTCGTCTTTTGCTCTTCCCTTTCCCAATGATAAAAACAAATGAAAACCACTGTAGTTTGTTTTATTAAATACAATCGTTTTATGTTTCAAACCATAACGACAAGTCATAGCATCATATCACAGTTTAATAGTTCCTTAGTTTTATAATTATTTCGTTCTATAGTTTAACAGTTCTTAGTTTTAACAATTCTTTCGTTTAATAGTTTCTTAATTTAATAATTTCTTAGTTAAATAGTTTTAAAAGTTTAATAAATAATAATTATGCCAAAAAATTTATTGGTTGGCGACAGAGGCCGCATTGTCGGCCTTCACAACACGGGATGGTCCGTCGCTCGAATTAGTGCCCAAATTGGTTGCAGTGACAAGACTGTGCGGCGATGGATTCGGGCCTGGACTGACGGAGGAAGTCTAGCATTGGACACCAAGCGTAAAGGAGTCAGGTTGGTAAAAAAGACGACCCCAGAGCAGGATGCGCAGCTCGTCGAACGAGTGCAAGAAAATCCCTTCTCTTCGGTAGTGGATGTGCTACATGAATTAGAATTACCAATTTCCGGGTGGACCGGTAGACGAAGACTCCATGACGTAGGACTAAATTGTCACTGGCCCGCCCGGAAAATCGCATTAACGCAAAGGCATCGCGAAGATAGCGTTGCCTTTGCGTTACAAGAAATTACATCCACTACCGAAGAGTGGGATTGCACGATCTGGGCGGACGAGAAAGTTTTTTATTCGGCCACTAATATGCGACCTCATGTGTGGCGACCTACCGGGGAAAGGTTCAATCCCCGATATGTCGTCCCACATGAGCGTAGTGGCCGAATAACTTGTGCATTGTGGGGATGGATCAGTGCGGATTGTCCTGGTGAACTGGTCGAAATTTCACCACACATGAACTCCTGGGAAAACATAAATATTTTAGAAAATGTTTTGTTACCGTCTCTGCGGAATATGTATTCCCAGGAGGAAATGCCGAATTTTCGACTGGTTCACGACAATTCGGCTGTGCATTCCGCCCGCAATGTCCAAGAATGGATTTCTCGCCATCCAGAGATTCGTGTTGTGCAGTGGCCAGCAAAGTCCCCCGATTTAAATTTAATTGAAAATGTGTGGGGTAAAATGGTGCGGGAATGGACCCCTGGCCACGAACGCACACGACGCACAGTGGTCCCAAACGCAATTCTAGCTGGACAAAATCCAAAAAATCAACTTCCATGAAAATGCCGCTTAAATATTGCAATTTGTAGTATAAAGATGGCAGAATCGAAATATGAAATTGCTTTTTCGATAGGAGAAACCGAAGTAGTTAATAATTATGTTCAAAGTGGACGATATTTTAAGCGTTCTGGCAACTTTACTAATCGTGATTTGTACCATAACTTCAATATGCAATAGTATCTAGCCTGTGCGAGCTGCAAACATAAAATTAATATCACATGTAGGTGAGATCTAGAGCTGTACAGGGCTTCAAGAATTTTTGAAATATCTCTTATGGTTCGTTGTAAAAAAAATGTTTATTGATGATGCGTTTTCCTCATCGATGTTTTTAGAACGTGATGTTTCGATAGAGCTACAAAAAAATCATCTCTGAACATCTCGACCATTCTTTTTTTATTCGATAGAGGGACTCTTGCACTACATGTACAGCAAAAATTAGCTGTTACCTCCTGCTACCTTGTGAGTTATTTCACTTTTTTCTTCGGGGGACACATTTTTGTCGAACCGAGCGCAACTTTCAACGTGATTTACACGAAGAATGTTAAAAATATCGCTATGAAACTTAATTAGTTGCGTCAATGTGCATTTCTAAACTTCACGTACACTTTTTAAGTTATCAATTGTTGCACTAATAGTAAATTATAAACAATAGTGTATATGAAGATTTCGTCGCGTATTGTTTCCTGTATGTGTCACGGATTGGTATATCAGCCGATTGTAAACAAAATGTGATATAAATATACATAATTAATGTATTTTTAGTACGGTTAATGTTATTAACCATAAGATTAGAATTTTAAAAAGTATAAGACAACTGAACTGTAAGAGTTTTACCACCTACTAAATCACAAACTGTTTAAATGTTGAACTCTAAATCACGAACTACTTAAAAACTATAAAATAAACGAAAGGATACGTAGAACCAGTACAATAAGAAATAGTATAACCAAAATTAATGCAATAAGAAATAATTTAACCAAAATTAATAACTAGGAAACTCCAATGCAATTAGGAAGCAAATATGAATTATACCAAACCAATATATGAGAACCTCACCTTTTATCACACAACACAACCAAACACCAAGAATATAGGATACAATGTATGAAGCCCTATGCAATCCACATGGAACACCACGATCCTTAAGTAATTCACGGACTGCACATGTCACTCGAGAAATTCTAGGCGCAGAAACAAAGAACCCCCTCTGTTGAGAAGCACGGATTTTACTTGGTGCACAAAAAATAAAATCCGTGCTTCTCAACAGAGGGGGTTCTTTGTTTCTGCGCCTAGAATTTCTCGAGTGACATGTGCAGTCCGTGAATTACTTAAGGATCGTGGTGTTCCATGTGGATTGCATAGGGCTTCATACATTGTATCCTATATTCTTGGTGTTTGGTTGTGTTGTGTGATAAAAGGTGAGGTTCTCATATATTGGTTTGGTGTATAATTCATATTTGCTTCCTAATTGCATTAGAGTTTCCTAGTTATTAATTTTGGTTAAATTATTTCTTATTGCATTAATTTTGGTTATACTATTTCTTATTGTACTGGTTCTACGTATCCTTTCGTTTATTTTATAGTTTTTAAGTAGTTCGTGATTTAGAGTTCAACATTTAAACAGTTTGTGATTTAGTAGGTGGTAAAACTCTTACAGTTCAGTTGTCTTATACTTTTTAAAATTCTAATCTTATGGTTAATAACATTAACCGTACTAAAAATACATTAATTATGTATATTTATATCACATTTTGTTTACAATCGGCTGATATACCGATCCGTGACACATACAGGAAACAATACGCGACGAAATCTTCATATACACTATTGTTTATAATTTACTATTAGTGCAACAATTGATAACTTAAAAAGTGTACGTGAAGTTTAGAAATGCACATTGACGCAACTAATTAAGTTTCATAGCGATATTTTTAACATTCTTCGTGTAAATCACGTTGAAAGTTGCGCTCGATTCGACAAAAATGTGTCCCCCAAAGAAAAAAGTGAAATAACTCACAAGGTAGCAGGAGGTAGCAGCTAATTTTTGCTGTACATGTAGTGCAAGAGTCCCTCTATCGAATAAAAAAAGAATGGTCGAGATGTTCAGAGATGATTTTTTTGTAGCTCTATCGAAACATCACGTTCTAAAAATATCGATGAGGAAAACGCATCATCAATAAACATTTTTTTTACAACGAACCATAAGAGATATTTCAAAAATTCTTGAAGCCCTGTACAGCTCTAGATCTCACCTACATGTGATATTAATTTTATGTTTGCAGCTCGCACAGGCTAGATACTATTACATATTGAAGTTATGGTACAAATCACGATTAGTAAAGTTGCCAGAACGCTTAAAATATCGTCCACTTTGAACATAATTATTAACTACTTCGGTTTCTCCTATCGAAAAAGCAATTTCATATTTCGATTCTGCCATCTTTATACTACAAATTGCAATATTTAAGCGGCATTTTCATGGAAGTTGATTTTTTGGATTTTGTCCAGCTAGAATCGCGTTTGGGACCACTGTGCGCAGTCGGCGGACACAGTGGAATTCGTGGGATACGTTTGCAATAGAATGGCGTAAGAGATTTGGGGAAGTCGATTTTCAATACGCGCTGCGCGAAGAACTAACGCGAAGAACGCAATGAGCAAAAGGACGCGTCGCGGATTTCTTCACATGTTACCGACCATTGCTAGATCGCGTAAATCCACCTCTCTACCCGGAGGAAGAAATTGATCGCGCGCATCGTAACTTATTACCAAGCATACAAGCCTCGATGTGTAGGGAAGAATGCGAAACGTTCGAACAACTGGAGACAGCAGCCCGTCGCGCGGAACGAAAAAGCCGAATATAACGAACGAAATTCAACGAGACATTTTCATAAGTTAAAATGATTAAATCAACGTTTCGTTACTCTCTACACTTTAATTTTACAGTATATGCTTATTGCTCTGACATTAAAATGAAGAAAGTTGCAATAAACCACGTTAATATGTTTAACTTATCAAATGTTCATTTACTGCTTCACTTGCTTGGTGGCTGTAATATTGCTTTAGTAGTGATGTACATACTTCTTGGGATTCTTTCTTTTTCTTTTTTGCAAATGCATGCGCAATGGCAGATACTGTAGCTTTTTCTTTTGCTGCGTAAAGTACCTATTATTTTTTTTATTTCTGCTTCGCATTTCCTTTATTCCCGTCATTCCCACATTCCCTAGGAAATGTAGAAAATTGTCAATAAGAGCTCTATTTTGTAAGCGAGTTATTAGACAATTTTAAACATTTCCGCCTGATGGAAGAAACCACCACCTTCTCGCGGCTTCCATCGAGCAGTAATGTAGATTTCAATATTTTTTTCTTCGGTAGCAAAACTCTATAGAAAATATGCACAATAGTTTTATTGCATTGCACTTGTTACACTTTACAATATACCTGAGAATGTTTTTCGTATAATTTCAGTTGTGATATTAATTAACGAGTGTTTACTACTTGCAAAATTTTATTCCGTCCACGTTTCTGGCAAAGAGTGGGATTTGTATTAACAAGGCAATTGGATGATCATATTTTTAGTTTAAATGTAATAATTTCACAAATTATTCCAAAAGAATAATATTCTCACACACAAATATCGAAATAGAAAATCAATTATTGACTGTCCAGTACCCTTTGACTTCAGCTTATTCCGAGTATTGATAGAGAGTAGAGGTTAATTGCTAAATGATATAAATTAAAGTTCCTAATTTAATATGACATTGTGAGAAAATTTTATCATCAAGAATTTTAATGTGGATATATGTTTGATTCTTTCATATACTTGACATGCCTACACTGAAAAAATATCGTAATATTAGAAAAATATGTTTTAAATGTATGCAATGCAATTATTTATTTAAATTAAGTATTTATTTAAATAAATAAAAATACTTATTTTAAAAGAATAGATGCATTGTACACATTTGAAAAAATATTTCTTAATAATTACGATATTTTTTTATCTGTGTATAGCCTGCGCGTCTGGGACTTAGGCTAAGTGCACACCTATCGATCGAAATCGATGTGTGTGCGCTAGGCCTTAGAAAATTTACAGACGGCCGAATCGCGGGACTCGGAAAATTCACGCCTGTTCGCGCGAGAGGCGAGACGAGACGGCCGAAACGAAACAAGCGTGGCTTGCTTTAGTGAGGAGTGAGAAGGGCGGGAGATACTCTCCCTCTCACTCGGCTACCCGAGCGCTTCCGAGCTCACCGACGAGCGCTGCGTCTGCATGCGTAGTGTGCTGTCGGACTCGACTCGCAGCCGCAGCACTGGCGACGGGAGAGGCCGCGAAACGTACCAGCCGCGGAGAGACGAGAGAGAACGTGACGAATCGTTGGCACGAAGGGAGGAGAGACCGCAGAGAGAGGGGAGCGCGCGAGACGAGTATACGCCGCGGAGAAGAGAGAGCCCGAATGACGCGTATAGTCGACGTCACAAGGACAGACCGCGAGACTCGAATCGACCGTGGAGGGGGAAGAGCCCATGGACGCGCTATACATACCTCGCGCGACGAACGCGAACGATACAGCTGGTCACGAAATAATAACTCGCGAAACGATAATTACAATCAACGGTCTTATCCATCTGCAAGAACGGAAAATCGCAATAGAATACCTCCGAGAAACCGAGATGATAATCGCAAGGCTCAGCTTCGGTGCTGGAATTGTCAGGAAGACGGGCATACGGCAAAAGCATGTAAAGCACCAAGAAACTGCCGTGGTTGCGGGAGAGAAGGAGTGTCGTTCGCGGACTGCACCTGCAAGGGAAACGCGTAAAGGTGCGTTTACATCAGACGAGCGAATGCTCATTCTATCCCTACTCTATTAAATTCTTTTAGTGTAAACAGACGTAGAGCATTCTTTGGTTGTTCTGTCTGCGTTCACAAAGATTCTATGGAATATTCTAAGAATACTCGCTCGCTTGATGTAAACGGCACTAGAGCGTGCGAACAGTTACTTAGAGCGTTCTTGCGTGTTCGGACGTGCTCGCTCCCCGGGGCGGTCCCTTCAAAGCGTTCGAGCAAATGTGCATTTACACCAAACGAACAAAGAGCTAGAGCTAGAACAAGAGCATTCTTTCTTGATCTTTTATGGCGAATTTGATTGACGTGCACTAGCTCCGTTCAAGTTGCTAGTAAGTTCTTCTTACTAGGCGCACGTGCTCGGAGTGCGTATTTTTATACTGACCCGAGTGCGATAAAGCACTCACCGATGGCAGTTCCGATTTACGTGCACTAGATTGGAATTCTAGTAATTTTTGTGTTATGTAGAAGCCAGTAGAAGCCTGTGTTCATACGGTCTATTGAACGGTAAATAACCTAAAGACGTGAATATATTATAAGAAAAGGTAAGAAAATTGCCTTTATTAATTTCATAAATTTATGAAGTAAATTACAGGTAAATTTATAAATACTATAATCGTTTTTATGACTTTATTTTTCTCGTTCTTTATACATTGTTATATACCTATATTTATACTTAAAATATGAAAATATACTTTTTATAAAAATATACTTTTTATACATATTTTAATTGCAGGATATTATAATACAAAGCATGGAATCTACAGAATATACAGATGAAGCAAAAACTAGTTGGTGTGACGAAAGTACACGATTGCTTCTTGATAAATATGGACAATATCTACCATCAGTGGGACCACTGAAACAATTTAAATGTAAGAAATCTATGTGGTTAGAAATCGCGGAAGATATTGCGATGGAAATGAACATTTCTCGAACAGGTATACAATGTGAAAATCGTTTGAAAACTATTTTGAAACGTAAAAATGAATGTACAAAACATAATCAACAATCCGGTTCAAAACGAATAAGAGTACAATATGAAGATGAAGTGAACAAAATAAAAGCAATTGATGACAGTTTGGAACCTCAGATATTACAAAGCGCTGGAAAAATTATTCAGAACAATAAAGAAAATATAATTAAAGACTGTAAAATGGAGAAGAAGAAAAAAGGATCCATAAGTGAGACTTTATTACAAATTCAGAAAGATAAAGAAGAGAAACGGGAGAAAAGACATAAAGAAAAAATGGAAATATTACAAAATTTTATGAAAATGTTTGCCACTAAAAGTGATAATATCGATACAGATTCTCATTAAGAATACCATTATTATTTACCTACAATGAAACAGTACAATCTGTGATATAAACATGTAGTTTAAGTTATCCATTTTTTTCTGTTATAAGTTTAAAAACTATACATAGATATAAGGCTGGTGATAAACGAAAGGATGATAAAAGGATAAAAGAACAGGATGAAAGGATGTATTATGATTTGTATTTGCCATTTACCTATAACGAAACAGTACAATCTAATCTGTGATATAAACATTTATTTAAGTTATTAATTTTTTTCTGTTCTTATAAGTTTAATAATTATAGATGTAAGGTTGATGATAAGCGAAAGGATGATATTAAGTTATTAATTTTTTTCTGTTCTTATAAGTTTAATAATTATAGATGTAAGGTTGATGATAAACAAAAGGATGATAAAATAAATAGGGATGATAAACGAAAAAGGTTTTACTAAACCGCTTTAACATTTGGAGGTTCTCGGTATTGTGATTTGTATTTGCTATTAAAAATTATTTGCAGCTAATAAATTGCAAATTATGTCTCTTTTTATTGCACCTTCTTCTCTTTCATTAATATTTGGCTCATTATATATATTTTCATTATACAATTGGGCATAATCAATATCGATATTATCCTTATTCATAAGACATATATTATGCAAAACGCAACAGGAAATAATGAAATTAGCACTACGTGAAACTGTGAAAAATTCTAATTGCATTAATTGTCTAAATCGTTGTTTTAATAAACCAAAAGCATTTTCTATTTTAACTCTCGATACAGAGAATTTATGATTATAATGCTGTTGAGCAATTGTAAGATTACCATAATTTCTATATGGTGTTAATAAATATTTCTTTAACGGATAAGCCGCATCACCTAATAGATGATATTCTCCACATATATTTTCTATTTCATTACTTAAAAATGATAGCTTGAATACACGAGCGTCATGTATTTTACTCGAAATACCTGTAAATACATCTAAAAATAATTTGTTAGCATCACAAACTGCTTGCAACGTTATTGATGGGTAATCATGCACGGAGAAAACACTACAGATGTTACTTGCCTAACTAAGGTTGCCACAACAAAATGTGAATGTTATTTTTCGCTTATGCATATACATTAGTTATAGGAACCATAATACTTTGGTTGTGACTTGTACGGTTGCTACAACCTTAGTAATGGTAGCCGAGATACAGATATTGCAACCGTATGATACTAATGAGATATCTATAAGCTTATAGATATAACAACCGTGTGATATTGATAATACATCAATTAGAATTGAAAAATAATATTGATAAAATATATTTATATGAATATGTGAATACATATTTACTCAATCACACGTACATCGTTAAGTTTTGTGTTATAACGTAATATTATGTTAACCGTTTGTAGGCGGACAGATGGGAAGTTTAATAGGAAGACTATAGGTTAACGTGGTTTATTAAAACAAAAGTCTTCGTCGCTCTTCGATGGTCAAAAGCGGACTGACTTCGCACGTCGTTCTTCCATACACACGCACACACTCTCGACATCTTACGTCGAGGCGTTCGGGGAACCATCAAACAAAGAATCGGCGCTGCCGATGTCGCTAAAAGCGTGTCCCAGCGAGCGTACCCTAACCCTACACGTTGAGTGTGGGGCAAACGGTTAAATATGAAATGTAACCTCAAAATTTCTCTTACCTTTGAAAATAGGAACATATTCCTCAAATCCAATGCTTTGTAAAAATAGCTCACAAGCTTCGTCCATATTTAATAATGTGTATATGCATCGAGACTCGTCAGGACTCGCAACGCTCGCAGCGTCGTACGCATAATCCACTAATTGTAAGATGTCATTTGTCGCGCGGATACTTTCATTGTCTGTATATCGCACAACTAAACATTATGGATCTCTTAACCTTAATATTTGTTCCTCAGACCACGACCGAAAGATAACAATATTCCTTCGGTTGTGGCAACCATATCTGAATATATACCAACAGAACATTACATATCATTAGTATTACAGTTGTGACAACTGAATACATGAGCATGTATCAACAGCAAATTTTAATATAATATCAGTTTAATTTTATTTCACATTCATTTCTTCTATATCCAGAGAGTATGTGGATGTAGCAACCATAGTATTTTTCTCCGTGTGTCTATTCACGTAAGTACTTTTAATTTTTTTAGAAGGCGTCCTTATTTTAATGTATGTTCCATCAATACAACCTAATATACCAGGAAATCCACAAATCTGGAATAAAAATTAATTTTATTTTTAGGACATTTAGTTGTAATTTCCTACTCAATAATGTAACTTATATAACAGTAGTTATTACAAACTTGTGATTTCAAAATATTACTTACATGTTCGAATTCCTGAGCAGTCTCTCTCTTTCCATCTTCTGTGTCAGGGAATTTAATAATATTTGGAGCAATATGATTTAAAAATTTCATAACATTCGAAATTATGGCATGACACGTAGATTTTGCAATATTAAATCTGGATGACACGTCTCGAATAACTGATTTGTTTCCAGCAAACCTATAAATGTAAACATCACGATATATACACATACTACACAGAGAGAAAGAGAAACATATATAATGCATTAAATATATGAATGCATAAGAAATACATACCATAAAAATGAATATAATTGAATATTACTATCAATAACTTTGCATCCTCCATGCGTTTGTAATTGATTGAAAATATTCGAGTTAGCGTACATATCATGCAACTTGTTATAAGTCCCTCGATTTAAACGGAAATGGCGTTGAAACTAAAAAATAATACAAACATGATATGTATATAACGGATGCTTATAATATAAAATGAGGTTATAGGTACATAATCACATACTTCTTCATCGGTATAATCGTCAATAATCTCTATCATATTTGTTACTTTTGGAATTGTGTTTCTGGATAATGCCGCACATATTTCCTCATCACTGCTGGAACTACTGGAACTTAATAATTCTTTCAATAATATTGTTTTAGCACCCATTTTTATTATTATTTTTAGAGGCGACTCAATGCGACCGTAAAGGGTGGTAAAGGGAATGAACTTATTGCATTGAACTGCACTGTTAAAAATTTCAGTGCAATCCAGTGCCTTCCGTAATAGTGCAGTGCATCTCAACTGAACGGCGAATCTAGGGCATTGATGTTCAATCGAACACGTTTTCACTAGCACACATTTCAGTGTGCCATCAATCGAATATTCGTAGATCCCGAAAATCAGTGGAGTGCAACCCAAGTGAACAATAAAAACTGAAAGAGGGCGCACTCGGTGCGCACTAGTGCATCCAACCGAATTCGCCATTAGTGTAAACGGAAGCTCCTTTTCAGCGTTTATACCAAACTATCAACGAGCAAGAATGAGAACCAAGAACTAAAATTCTTGCACAATAGATGTTTAGATCAGCCGAACGAATGCTCATTGCTCGAACGCTTTGGAGAGACCGCCCCGGGGAGCGAGCACGTCCGAATACGCAAGAACGCTCTAAGTAACTGTTCGCACGCTCTAGTGCCGTTTACATCAAGCGAGCGAGCATTCTTAGAATATTCCATAGAATCTTTGTGAACGCAGCCAGAACAACCAAAGAATGCTCTACGTCTGTTTACACTAAAAGAATTTAATAGAGTAGGGATAGAATGAGCATTCGCTCGTCTGATGTAAACGCACCTCAATGAGCATTCGTTCGGCTGATCTAAACATCTATTGTGCAAGAATTTTAGTTCTTGGTTCTCATTCTTGCTCGTTGATATTTTGGTATAAACGCTGAAAAGGAGCTTTCGTTTACACTAAAAGATCAAGAAAGAATGCTCTTGTTCTACCTCTAGCTCTTTGTTCGTTTGGTGTAAACGCACCTTCACGCGTTTGCATATCTCGACGACACACAGTGGGCAATATACGTGTATTTGCGGAAAAAAGTCAATATCTTTTGATTGGATTGGAATTTTAAGACGATTTTTTTTTGACTTATAGAGAAAGATTCCCCGCACATGGAAAATAGGCGAGACATTCAAAATAATTAATATCTATTATGAAAATTAACAAAAATGTTATACAAAATATTATTTTCTCTTTCAAATATAAAATAAAAACAGTAGAAGTTATTTTCTAAACTGAAAATAGATATTTATGTCGCCTAAAACAATGTGGTTAAGTTAGTTTAGGGTGGGGGCAAAGAAGCCCACACATAAATACCGGGTTATTACCTACGATGTTACTTTCTGTTATATTGGACAATTTACTTGGAACGTTCAATAGATTGTTTTTACCATAATGGATACAATTGCAATAAGTTATAACACTTGCTCTTGTGAGCTGTTTAAGTCTAACCAGAAAGTGAGAGATTGTAAAGCTCTTTTCAGTAAAAGCACACATCTTAAAAACCAAACTAAAAACGTAAAAAGAAATATTAAAACAAATTGGGAATTAAAAGTTTAATATGTTAGAAACCACGTAAAGAAATGGATTAAATAGGAACGAAAACCGAATTAAAACTAATGACAAATAAGGAACGGAGATAAGTGATGAAAAGAGAGATAATATTTATATTTTACGACCGTCAACATAAACACACCAATACCAATATAGATATAATTAATCATCTCACGATTAATACACGAAAGAGTAGCCCCTTTTGTGTGGTAAATAATTTTTTTTTAAACGAGAGCATACTGACAGCGCTGACATCTACCGCAGATTTGTGTAAGCGCGATACGCTTGCTGTCACAACTAACCAAAAATGTGATCTCCTAGTACATTTCTTATCGTCATTCGAATTCGCGCAAACATGCGCAAGAAAATTTTGTACATACTTATTCTTTAAAGTGTGAGGAATACGCTGGAAGTGAAATTAAGGGGTTATACAGGGTGTCCCACAACTCAGGGAACATCGGGAAATGGGGGGTAGCTGAGGTGATTCTGAACGAGATTTTCCTTTGCAAAAATACTGTCCGAGGCTTCATATTTGAATTATTAAGGAAAAACACCGGCGTATGAGAGCGCGCGTAGAGCCCGCGCTCAGTGCCGTAGCGCCCGTCACTCACGGGCGCCCGACCGTGGTCGTGAACGGGCGCAGCGCAGTGGTACGGCACGAAGCATCGGACGGAAATTAATATCGAATAACAAATTAAACTTTCAGAATGACCTCAGATATCCATTAGTCATGCACAATAAATAAAGTAAGGCGTGTATTTTGAAAGTGGTCCAAGTTCATTTTTTAAAAAAAATGAGATATCACATAATATTCAATTATTGCACTAAATTATTCACGAATTATGTGATATCTTATTTTTTTTAAAAAATTGACTTACGCCACTTTCAAAATGAACAGCTCAAATAATTATTAAATAAAATAATTATAGTCATTATTCGTGTAACGGTAACATTCGATTTAACAAATCGAAATATGTTCAAAAACTTTAATTCGTTATTTACAACCAACGCGCAATGAGATCTCGAAAATGAGATTTATCAATTATTACCAAAAAAGCTTTCGGAATCGAAAAATAGTTGTCTTCTATTAAACGAATAATGACTGCAATAACAAAATCAATTACTCACAGCCCTCGATGGAAGTGTGCGGCTGTCACTGGATCACTGCTTCCATTCCGATCGTCCGTCTAATCTCCAGTGTCGAACAGCTGATCCGAGCACAGTCCCGACCGTTCGTCTAATCTCCAGCGTCGAACAGCTGATCCGGGCACAGTCCCGGGCGGGTCGGCGAACTCGAGCCACTGCACGGTCACTATCACTATTGGTGTTTATGTGCGAGCGATCGCGTCTTACGTGAGAATATTAGGTATATCATGTTTGTGTGCGAGCGATCGCGTCTTACGTGAGAATATTTAGTGGCCCTGAAAAGGACCAATTGTTAATTGGTGGCCCTGAAAAGGGCCGATTTTCGCCTCATAGGTGAGGCTCGATGTGGCCCCCATTTGTCGCTACGCAAAGTGCGGCACGTTTTACTTCACTACACACAGGTTGCACTGATCCAGTCACATAAAGTCTCGACGCTACATTTTTAAAAGTTCTTGCACTTGCAGGTATTTCACCGGGATTCGTCTCACGATACCGCTGCGCAGCAAGATTGGCATTACCGTCACATTGCGCAAAGATGAAAAACATTTGGTAATATTCCGCGTTGGAACAATTCATTTTAATGAAACACGACGATGCTGTGGCTTCACGAACGAATTCTCAACTGACTAGTCCCTCGTTCCTTGCAAAGGAAAATATCTTTATAGCAATGCTACCGTTAGGGTAGTAGATAACTCGGCTGTGGCCAGAAATTCGAAGGAACCGATTGCGTCTTCGATTCGCCGGTATCGCATCCAGCACTTTTATCGCATAGATCTTTATCTACCGCACCAACAGCAGCATTGCTATAAGGATATTTTCCTTTGTAAGGAACGAAGCCAGTCGAGAATTTATTCTTGAAGCCGCAGCATCGTCGTGTTTCATTAAAATGAATTGTTCCAACGCGGAATATTACCAAATGTGTTTCATCTTTGCGCAATGTGACGGTAATGCCAATCTTGCTGCACAGCGGTATCGTGAGACGGATCCCGGTGAAATACCTGCAAGTGCAAGAACTTTTAAAAATGTAGCGTCGAGACTTTATGCGACTGGATCAGTGCAACCTGTGTGTTGTGAAGTAAAACGTGCCGCACTGTGCGTAGCGACAAATGGGGGCCACATCGAGCCTCACCTATGAGGCGAAAATCGGCCCTTTTCAGGGCCACCAATTAACAATTGGTCCTTTTCAGGGCCACTAAATATTCTCACGTAAGACGCGATCGCTCGCACACAAACATGATATACCTAATATTCTCACGTAAGACGCGATCGCTCGCACACAAACATGATATACCTAATATTCTCACGTAAGACGCGATCGCTCGCACACAAACATGATATACCTAATATTCTCACGTAAGACGCGATCGCTCGCACACAAACATGATATACCTAATATTCTCACGTAAGACGCGATCGCTCGCACACAAACATGATATACCTAATATTCTCACGTAAGACGCGATCGCTCGCACATAAACACCAATAGTGATAGTGACCGTGCAGTGGCTCGAGTTCGCCGACCCGCCCGGGACTGTGCCCGGATCAGCTGTTCGACGCTGGAGATTAGACGAACGGTCGGGACTGTGCTCGGATCAGCTGTTCGACACTGGAGATTAGACGGACGATCGGAATGGAAGCAGTGATCCAGTGACAGCCGCACACTTCCATCGAGGGCTGTGAGTAATTGATTTTGTTATTGCAGTCATTATTCGTTTAATAGAAGACAACTATTTTTCGATTCCGAAAGCTTTTTTGGTAATAATTGATAAATCTCATTTTCGAGATCTCATTGCGCGTTGGTTGTAAATAACGAATTAAAGTTTTTGAACATATTTCGATTTGTTAAATCGAATGTTACCGTTACACGAATAATGACTATAATTATTTTATTTAATAATTATTTGAGCTGTTCATTTTGAAAGTGGCGTAAGTCAATTTTTTAAAAAAAATAAGATATCACATAATTCGTGAATAATTTAGTGCAATAATTGAATATTATGTGATATCTCATTTTTTTTAAAAAATTAACTTGGACCACTTTCAAAATACACGCCTTACTTTATTTATTGTGCATGACTAATGGATATCTGAGGTCATTCTGAAAGTTTAATTTGTTATTCGATATTAATTTCCGTCTGATGCTTCGTGCCGTACCACTGCGCTGCGCCCGTTCACGACCACGGTCGGGTGCCCGTGAGTGACGGGCGCTACGGCACTGAGCGCGGGCTCTACGCGCGCTCTCATACGCCGGTGTTTTTCCTTAATAATTCAAATATGAAGCCTCGGACAGTATTTTTGCAAAGGAAAATCTCGTTCAGAATCACCTCAGCTACCCCCCATTTCCCGATGTTCCCTGAGTTGTGGGACACCCTGTATACACCTAGAGGCTTCGAAAAGAAGTCGTTTTTCCGCATTTTTTTTAAAGAAATGTAAAACGTGTATTTATTTGGGCATTTGCAAACAGAATGTACATTATTTTTACTATAAAAAAAATTAAACTTGGATTGAAAATATTAATAAATAACGAAGATATGGCAATCAACGCAAGACCTTATTTTGCAAAAGACGTTTTACGGTGCCAACTGCAGATCATAGAGGAGTTATCTAAAACAGACGGGACAAGAAATTTTTTAAAGTTAATGAAATTATCTAGTCTTTGTCGTAGCCGATTTTTAAAATATCGATTTTTAACAAAATGGCGGACAATTGAACTGAAAAGTGCGATGAAGAAAGGAATGATTTTTCCTCAAAAATCGCACTTTTCAGTTCAATTGTCCGCCATTTTGTTAAAAATCCGGCTGATACATTATGTCAAATGATGTATTTTTAGTGTAAACACATTCATTTCTTCAAAAGTGAAACGGTTTTTTTTCTGGAGACACGTAAAGTGGAGCAATATTTTGCGACCATTTTTGCCGAATGACATTATCGAATTTCAAAGTACTGCTACACTGAAACCATTCAACTTAAGGGGATTTTTTTTGTGAAACAAGAATCCTCAATGTTTCTTCTTTTAAATAAATAAGCCGTAAATGAAGTTCGTACGACATATTTGAAAAAAAGACTTTTCCGCCCATTTCCCACTGTGCGCCGTGCCGGCTTTTCTTCGATCTTTCGGCGGCGTTTTATCAACCGAGTGGAGGCGGCGACAGTCGATTTCGGCGAAACGCCGATCGTCCCTCTCCAGACGAGTTTCTCCTGCGTTCCGCCAAACAGAGGACAGCATTTTCGTCCGCGAGGGATCGACGAAGAACGGTGATCGCCCGAATCGGGCACTGGGCATCGAACTCCCAAACAACATACACGTTTCATCGCATATTATTCAAAAAGGATCATTTGTAATTTGTTTGTTCATCTAACAGCAAACGTCGGGTACAGCGTTTGATCCGAAACAGATATATTCATTACCATACGTATATCTTGAAATTTAAGGGCACATTCATTTGTGTATTTTAGTACGCTTTACTTTTACTTTAGTAAACATGTACGACAAATCTGCACTATTAGATATTTTATTACGGGAAGACCGCCGCACCATTGACGATAACGGCAAGTTATATCCACCTTCTGCAACTGTTTATGCCGCTATTTCCCATTTAATGCAAGAGCGTGACTGTAACATCACAAACAAACATATATACGTTATTATACGTGAAAATCGCAATGGTTATAGAGGCTTGTTACAACAACATTATAATATTATCATAGGTTCTCAATTTGAGAAAGACAATAATACATCTGTTTCTCTAAATATTTCTAATGTGTCTACATCTTCCACTTCTTTATATTCGAAATAATTTCAGCTTATTATATCCGCAGAAAAATGGCAATGCATAAGTCCTGTAAAAAAAATATATAATGGCCGAGTTTATTGAGTTTTGAAATGTGGCTGGACTGATATCATTGCAGAAAGGCTTTGGCAACAACAGAAGATTAATTGTGTTTTTAAATTTAAGAAACACAATGTTTATCCCAGCTTATAATCACGTTGTTATATATTTTTTAACGGTTGTTGCATAGATTGTGCTGCAAATATCGAATGCATATTGTTCAAAGCACCACAGAAAGACACAGATGTGATATTTCATTGCAATGTGGAAAATATTTGTTCTGGAAAACATACTGGTAAAAAAAGACAGTTGAAAGGTAAACGACGTGTAGAAATAGCAAATGCAATGATACAAGGTCGCAAAGACGCTATTTCTTTCCGTCGAGAAGAAGCGCAACGCTTGAAAATATTCGGAGATAAAAACCCTCCTATCCTTCCTTCTTCCACAGTTTTGCGTAAAGCTAAGGAAGAAAGATTATTAAAGCAACACGGTTTAATATTTAGTAGTAATCCAATGTTAAATTTATTACATATTGCAAAAGAAGGTAAATACGTTGGCTCTATCATTAGTATTAGCTTATTACCTTTTTACTGTATGTATTGGACACCTGAACAGGCACTTTTATATACTTCAAAATACAAAAAGGATCGAGAAGCGTTTTAGACTCTTGATGCCACAGGTGGTATCATCAAACGCGAATCGTCGCAAGATGCACCGATATTTTTATACCAATGTGTATTTGTTAATAAAGACAGCAGTATCCCTGTATTCCAGATGATCTCGGCCGATCACACAGCTATAATAATTGCTTTTTTTTGACACAATATAGTCGCCAAGGCGATTCCCATGCCACGGACAGTTGTGACTGACTTTGGATGGGCCATTTTGATCGTTGTGTCAAATGTCATTGCAAAACGCCATGATTTCCGTGATTACTTGCAACAATGTTATATGACAGCAGTTATTGGAAACATTAGTATGCTTCCATCATGTTACATGAGATTAGATGCGAGCCATTTGATCCATATGGTCGCAAGATGGAAAAGTTTGAAAAGCAAAGATAAAATATTAGTACGAATCTTCAATCTCTGTTGTATTGGCCAAGCGTATCAAATGGATGATTCCTTCGATGAATTACAATGCTTAATGGAATCAATATTGAGTGTAGCATTGAGCAAATACATTGCATATACAACAGATGGACAGCGGTTAATATCTGACAAACGCATACAATATTTAAATAACATTATAAAAGGTAACTGCGACTTAAATAAACTAAAAGCTATTATAAACGATACTAAGGACGATTAAAATGCGGAGAATGAAGAAGTTATATCTTTTATTAACGATAATAATGAAAATAAAGGGAATTGCGATTCTACTACTTCGATAGAATGGAGCAATTCACTTTCGGATTCCGCACAGAAAGTTGCGAAAGATTCAGGAAGTGGTAATATTATTAACACGTTCCCTGCCGGACCGTTTTTTGAAGACTTTCCGTTCAGGCCGCGTGGGGCGTATGCGCCCCACGCTTTACACTTGTATTATTTTGTTTCTGGCGAATGCCTTACAATAAATAAAATGCCGCAAAAATCATAATTATCAAAGAAAGGTTGTATAGTTTAACATGCATCAGCAGTAGTACTAAGATGCCCGTAATCGACTGCATATTGAATTTTTTAAAAATTCTTCATTTTACAATGATAATACCAAATGGCTTGAACGGAAAGTTCAGCGTGGGGCGCATACGCCCCACGCGGCAGGGAACGTGTTAATGCATGTTAGAATCCCGAATATGCAAAACAGATTAAAACACAATTATTGCCATATTTACCTATATGGACGGGCATAATGCGCCCGTATTTTCAAAGATCTGGGCAAATCGCCACTTCTTCCCCGGTGGAAGCAGAATTTAGCGATTTGAAAAACAAGTGCTTCAAAGTTCAACATCCTATGAAAGTTGACAAATTTATCGTTCAACATATAGATTTCTTAGATGCAAAAATTGTGCTTGCATCTGATGAAAGAGATGTTTCATTAAACCTAAATACATCATCGCAACTGGAACATTCGGTGGAAAAAGAGGTTTCTAATAACGACAACGCTATAGAAAAATATGGAACGACATAGAAGAACGAAAATTAGAAGCGAGTAATTGGAACACCGTTGAAAATTGGCATGGTTTGACGATTACTAAAGAAATATCTGAAAACTCTACTCTAAAACTTCCTATACCTAGCGCAAAGACAAAGGTTTTTTTTCTGGAGACACGTAAAGTGGAGCAATATTTTGCGACCATTTTTACCGAATGACATTATCGAATTTCAAAGTACTGCTACACTGAAACCATTCAACTTAAGGGGATTTTTTTTGTGAAACAAGGATCCTCAATGTTTCTTCTTTTAAATAAGCCGTAAATAAAGTTCGTACGACATATTTGAAAAAAATACTTTTTTCCGCCCATTTCCCACTGTGTGACATCGTGATCGTCACTCGCACTTTCGACGAACATCTCTCATGGTTATCGCGCGTATTGTCCAAAATCAAGCAGGCAGGATGAACGATTAATCCGGAGAAATGCGAATTCTGTAAATCGAAAGTAAAGTACCTCGGATTTCTAGTCCACCGCGACGGTTTAAAGGTCAAAATAGCACCGGTGCTTAACTATCCCACACCGCAAAACATAAAGCAATTACGTCGATTTTTAGGCACGACCGTAAAGGGAGTGACTTATGCTATCGCCATCGCGAAAACCGTTCGTGTGTGTGTGTGTGTGTGTGTGTGTGTGTGTGTGTGTGTGTGTGTGTGTGTGTGTCCGTGTATATCCTCGATTTCGGAAAAACGGCTGAACCGATCGGGACGAAATTTGGCACAAAAATCAAGTACACTACTGTGAGTTGACAATAAGGTTTGTGAGCCGCCATCTTGCACCGGTACAAGATGGCGGGAAATTCAAATTTCGAATAAAATTTAATTTTGCCGGCATTTCGAAACGGTTGAAGATGGCTATACATAAAGTTTCCTGGCACCAAATGGGTATATACTCCACGTGCATGCCAAATTTCATCCAAATCGGTTCAGCCGTTTGGCCGGAATACTGGATTAAAGATTTTTATTAAGCAAATTTAAGTCTTTAATCCAGTATTCCGGCAAAACGGCTGAACCGATCGGGACGAAATTTGGCACAAAAATCAAGTACAGTACTGTGAGTTGACAATAAGGTTTGTGAGCCGCCATCTTGAACCGGTACAAGATGGCGGGAAATTCAAATTTCGAATAAAATTTAATTTTGCCGGTATTTCGAAACGGTTGAAGATGGCAATACATAAAGTTTCCTGGCACCAAATGGGTATATACTCCACGTGCATGCCAAATTTCATCCAAATCCGTTCAGCCGTTTGGCCGGAATACTGGATTAAAGATTTTTTTAAGCAAATTTAAGTCTTTAATCCAGTATTCCGGTAAAACGGCTGAACGGATTCGGACGAAATTTGGCATGCACATGGAATATATACTGATTTGGTGCCACGAAACATTGTGTATGGTCATCTTCAACCATTTCGAAATGGTGCCAATTTCAAGTCTTTAATCCACTATTTTATTTTATAATTATAGTTTGAAAATCCCGTAATTTCGAAACGGTTGAAGATGACCATGCATAAGTGTCGTGGTACCAAATGGGTATATTTTTGAACTACATGCCAAACTTTTTCTGAATCCGTGCAGGCGTTTCGGCGGAATACTGGATTAAAGATTTCAATTTTCGTAATTTCCGAATGGTTAAAGATAATCATGCATAAAGTATATACTTGATGTACATGTAAAAGTTTGGTTCGGATGCATTTAATTGTCAGGTTTCGATCACTTGCGCGCATTGCAGAAACGCTGCATTTCACGGGCGAGCGCGAAGCGCGAGCACCCGACGTTCTCAGGGGGTATGGCGCTTGAGCGAAGCGAAAGCGCAGAGGACTCTCTAGCATAGTTTAATATCTCAATACTTGAATTTTCAACAATTTCGAAACGGTTTGAAATTCGTGGGCGAGCGCGAAGCGCGAGTGCCGCGGTCGTGCCTATTGCAGAAAAGCGAAGCTTTTCTGCACCCGGTAAAGCGAGCGCGAAGCGCGAGCAAAGGCGATCTGGGGGGTTGGCGCTTGAGCGAAGCGAAAGCGCAGGGGGTTTACCCCCTAGTTAGATATGGCCTCATGGTACCGACGCTTTATCCCTCAGTTTGCCGCGAAATCAGAACCGATGAACTGTCTGTTACGCAAAGAACAACGTTCGCAATGGGGTGACGAACAGCAATCCGCATTTGAGGATATTCGCACTCAGTTAACAGTCGCTCCGACGCACAGTGGTCACTTTTGTCGATCTAGGCGAGCGAAATTATTTTAGTTGATAAAACATATAAGTAATACTTGAAACACCTTATGAAATGGCAATGTATGGAGACAAATAAACTTTTAATGCGATGACATTTCTTCCATTTTAATATAAATTGACTGCATAAATTTTTAATTGTTTCTTAATTAATTCCTGGAAATTTTCCTCATAGTGCGAGAAATCACGTCTTTGTATCAAGAAGTTCACAACTGCGTCAGTTCTCTTATTAACATTTGGTTCATCTGGCCAAACGCAGAATAACGCTTCGCGTTGCACTCCGGATGTCAAATCTAAATATGGACATAACCCCAAAAATTGCAAATAGTTGCAGCTACATTTAATATAAAATAAATATTAAGAAGTCATTTAATAACTTCATACAACTAACGCGAACAATCCACGCCAATCTCAAGTTTTCTGCTCCACCAAACTTCGGAAAATATTAAAAGAAATAGCAAGTTCGAAACCCACATCTTGGGGCCATATATCATTACTCACCCTCAAAAAATTCTTATTATTTTTATATTATAAATTGCTTACTTACTTATTCTTAGAGGATCCATAGCGAAAACAATATAAAACGTACTGTTTAACATGGGCCTACTGATTGAAGTGAGATCCAGAGCGACTCGCAGTAAAGCCGAGCGCATCTCAACTTGCAGAATCGTGTTCTTTCCGGCGCTACCGACTACTCCCAGTTCGATGTTTGCATGCATTATTCTTAGATTTCATATTCTGAAGTATTCAGACTTATTTTTAAGCAACAAAAAAAGTGAAAACATGCAATTGAATATTTTACTTTCGCTCGCTCAAATTAGCAAAAGTGACCACTGTGCGACGTTAGCGTGTCCGGACTTCTCACTCCCGTTTACGGTGCAAACGGACGCGAGTTCGGTAGGCCTGGGAGCAGTACTAACACAAGAAGTAGACTCGGTAGAAACGGTAGTACACTGAAAAAAAAAGCTGTTGATTCAATAAAAAAAATGCGTTGATTCAATCATACGTGTGTGTCACGGGCTGCCATAAACATTTGTAATTGATTCAACATTGTATGTCATTGATTCTAATAAAGTATAGTGTGAAACAATGATGAGGCCATCATTAATTCAATAATACATAATGTTGTATCAAAGGCATATTGAATTGAAACAATATTATTTCATATTATTTCAATCACTCCTATCAAATCTTTCAATATTCTTTCGTATTACTTCAATGACACTCGTAATTTAATTCAATATTGCTTCGCATAATTTTAATCACATATATGATTCATTTGATAATTTATTCACATTATTACAAGCACTCCATGATTAAATTCAAGTATGTTTTCTATTATTTCCAACATTCGCATATTTGAATTCAATATTTTGTCTTATTATTTCAATGACACATCTGATTGAATTCCATATAGTTTTATATTGCTTCATTCAAACTTCTTATTCAATTTACTCGTAAGCGTGATTGAAATATTAGGTAACAATATTGTTTCAATGCAGTGTGGATTTGATGTAACATTATATGTTACTGAATAAAATACGGAGGATTACGTTATTCTAATAAATTGTATTAAAATCAATGACAAGTAATATTGAATCAATTATACTTATGGGAACCTGTGACGTCAACGTGTGATTGAATCAACGCAATTTTTCTTTTATTCAACTATTTTTTTTTTCAATGTACACATACAATTTATTAAATTATTATTTGCTTTACAAATACTAAAATAGTTGCCTTAAGGTAAGGAAAGATCAATAAATTTCACATTAAATCAAGCACTTGTTTATTTAAAGCATTTTTTTCAGGGCTATAGATAGCACAACGCATCGACGTAACACTGCGTCGTAGTAACAAAAACAAAAAAGTGGCCACCCTGTTAAACATCTTCTCATTTTTAGGCACGACCGTAAAGGGAGTGACTTATGCAATCGCCATCCTGAAAACCGTTCGTGTGTGTGTGTGTGTGTGTGTGTGTGTGTGTCCGTCCGTGTATATCCTCGATTTCGGGAAAACGGCTGAACCGATCGGGACGAAATTTGGCACAAAAATCAAGTACACTACTGTGAGTTGACAATAAGGTTTGTGAGCCGCCATCTTCAACCGGTACAAAATGGCGGGAAGTTCAAATATTGAAAAATTCGTATCTTTGGTACTATTCATTGGATCCCGATAAAATTTTACACGTTCATGTACACGTACGCAATGACAATTACTGGAAATTTTCAAATTTTTTGATTGGCCGAATCAAAAATGGCGACTAATTCAAATCTTTAGTCCATTATTCCGGCGAAATGACTGAACGGATTCGGACAAAATTTGGCATGTACATCGAGTATATACCTATTTGGTGCCACGAAACTTTGTGTATCGCCATCTCGAACCGTTACAAAATGGCGGCACATTCAAATCTTTAATTCACTATTTTATAATTAGGCACGATCATAAAGGGAGTGACTTATGCAATCGCCATCCTGAAAACCGTTCGGATGTATGTGTGTGTGTGTGTCCGTGTATATCCTCGATTTCGGAAAAACGGCTGAACCAATCGGGACGAAATTTTTATAGTTTGAAAATCCCGTAATTTCGAAACGGTTGAAGATGACCATGCATAAAGTTTTGTGGCACCAAATGGGTATATTTTTAAACTATATGCCAAATTGTGTTTGAATCCGCGCAAGCGTCTGGCCGGAATACTGGATTAAAAATTTCAATTTGTCGCAATTTCTGAATGGTTGAAGATAACCATACATAAAGTTTCACCGCAACAAAGGTGTATATACTCTATGTACATGTCAAATTTTGGTTCGGATGCATTTCATTGTCCGGTTTTGATCACTTGGGCCTATTGCAGAAATGTTGCATTTCGTGGGCGAGCGCGAAGCGCGAGCATCCGATGACCTCGGGGGGTATGGCGCTTGAGCGAAGCGAAAGCGCAGAGGACTCTGTAGCATAGTTTAATATCTCAATACTTGAATTTTCTACAATTTTTATACTATACAGGGTATTTCACCTAACTTGACCACCTTAAATATATCGCTTATTTTGTATGATAGAAAAAATGTTAGGGGGAGAAAAATATTCTGTTCGAAGGCGCCAATATGGTAATGGGCCGAATTTGTTTCTCAAGGTCATTTTTTTCGAGATTTCAAGGTCATCGTATTTTTTTTAAATGGGACTACATATTTTCACTACAACGGTCTTATAGCCTATAAAAAACAAATCCAACGAGGTGCAATATGTTGACCTTTACATTACCTTTAGCGAGAACATAATGAAATGTTTGTCAGTAATCTCAGTACGCGTTCGGAGACGGTAAATGATGGAATTTCAATTTTATTGGAACAGTTTTAAGTTAAATATTTATTTTAGAAGGTTTTCAAAATGTGCACCATGAACCTGGATACAATTTTTGGAAGCGGTAAATAAATTCTTGCTGTACATTTTTATGTTGCTCTGCAGTAATTGATTTACATTCATGTAGAACCCTTTGTTTCATGTTTTCTGCTGTTGTGGGAACATTGTTGTAAACTTTACTTTTTAGGTCTCTCCAATTACTGCAGAACAACTTAAAAATGTACAGCACAAATTTTTTTACCGCCTCCAGATTCATGGTGCACATTTTGAAAACCTTCTAAAATAAAGATTTAACTTAAAACTGTTCCAATAAAATTGAAATTCCTTCATTTGCCGTCCCTGAATGAGTACTGAAATTACTGACAAACATTTAATGATTTTCTCGCTAAATGTCATGTGAAGGTCAACATATTGCACCTCGTTGGATTTGTTTTTTTATAGGCTATAAGACCGTTGTAGTGAAAATATGTAGTCCCATTTAAAAAAAATACGATGACCTTGAAATCTCGAAAAAAATGATCTTGAGAAAAAAATTCGGCCCATCACCATATTAGCGCCTTCGAACAGAATATTTTTCTCTCCCTAACATTTTTTCTATCATACAAAATAAACGATATATTTAAGGTGGTCAAGTTAGGTGAAATACCCTGTATATAGAGTTACTTTAAGTACACCAATAACATTTTTAACGAATTTAATACTCGTAGAGTTGTTTTTTTTTCTGTAGGGTGTAAACTAAAATTAGGAATAATGTTTATAATATGATTGGGATATATATCTTTTACCATTACCGGAAATATTAATATTGCATGTGTTATACGCTGCAAGTTCAGATTGTACTATGAAACCCCAACACTTTAATTCTATCACTTCATGCGCAAATAAATGAGCATTAAATCGCACAGTCTTTAAATATTGATAAATAAAAATAATACAAGAATCGTTTGTCACAATATATCGAATTTTACCAAATTCGCTATTACTGTTATCAAGACAAATTATCATATTGGGCTTATAAACTATACCGTTAACTTTAATCCAAGATATACATTTATACAGTAAGACCTGTTTTTGTGCGGTCCTTTTTTATGCGATTTTATTTTTGTGCGATTTGTTTTGTGCGATTTTATTTTTGTGCGATTTCTTTCGTGCGATTTTTTTTTATGCGGTATATGAATTTTAACGGCGTTGGCACCACTGTAATGTTTTCTTTCAGTGCATATACATGCACACTTCAAGACGCTCTGTTCATTTGTTTTAAACAGTCTCCCGACAATGCACATTCAATTATTTTCGCTCCACGCGCTAGCAGCACACGCTTCGTATTCCGAGTTTTATCCACGATTTACGTGTTTAAGGATTCATTTTACAGTGAGATTAAAGGTAAATAAATTAATTACTTTTGTTTCTATTTGTATATAGTTTTTATGATTTTTATTTTATTTTTAGACATAAGTACTTCCTTAAAATGAATAATCATAGGCAAAAAAAAGTGAAAAGAAAGACAATTCCATTAGAAACAAAAATTCTAATATTAAATAGACTAGCAGATGGTGAAAGATCCACAGCTGTTGCTAACGAATTTAAATTAGGTGAATCCACTATAAGAGCTATACACAAACGTGCGAGTAAAATAAATGAATCTATTAATAGTGCAACAAACGAAAGCAGTAGAAGAGCATCATATTCAAGAAATATTGTAAAAGAGAAGACGGAAAAGGCTCTCGTGTTTTGGATTAAAGATTTAACTAAAAAACGAATCCCGATTCACAAAGATTTAATTAAAGAAAAAGCTAGACACTATTTTAACCAGCTGAAGGATTTAGAACCATCTAGTTCGTCATCCTGTTTAGAAAACCTGAAATTTTCTGCGAGCAATGGCTGGTTTACTGGATTTTTACGACGATACGCACTTCACAATGTGAAGATACAAGGCGAGGCAGCGTCCGCCGATGAAACAGCTGCTAAGAATTATTGTAAAGTACTAGCAAAAATCATTGATGATGGTGGATATTGCTCAGATCAAGTATTTAATGCAGATGAAACTGGGTTATTTTGGAAAAAGATGCCCAGTCGAACGTTCATTCCCAAGTCTGAAAAAATTGCAAGTGGTTTTAAAGCTGCAAAGGATCGAATTACACTCCTTCTTTGCAGTAATGCATCTGGTGCAAAAATGTTAAAACCACTTATTATAAATAAAGCTTTGCACCCACGTGCGCTAAAAGGCATAAATTTAGCTGAATATCCACTACATTTCATGGCCAATAAAAAAGCATGGGTCACATCAGCTGTTTTTACAACATGGTTCAACGATTGCTTCGTACCAGAAGTTGAAAAATACATGACAGAGATGAGTCTTCCTTTTAAAGTGTTGCTAATTGTTGACAATGCACCCGGCCATCCTTGTTTAGAACATCCTAGTGTACAAATAGTGTTTTTACCACCAAATACGACTAGCCTTATACAACCACTGGATCAGGGCATAATTGCAAATTTTAAGAAACATTATGTGAAATTAACTTTCAGCTACATTTTGAAAAAATTAGAAAACGATGGAATAAGCCTGACTGAAGTTTGGAAAAAGTTCTCAATTTTAGACTGCATAAACCACACTACTGCAGCAATTACTCAAATAAAACAACACACATTAAATTCGTGCTGGAAAGCAATCTGGCCTGAATGTGTCATTCATCGAAATGTAACCGAAAACACGTCCACGTTATTATCAGAAATTACTGAGCTCGCACATAACATCAGCGGAGAAGGCTTTGACACTTTCAGCGAAAATGATCTTGTCGAAATGATTGGGGACGAAACTGTCAATGATAGTGACATTATCAACAATTTGATAGATTATGAAAACGGACAAGAAGAACCGGATTGTATTACAGCGGATAAAATATATGCAGGGCTCCAGCTTTCCAACAAATTGGAAAAACATTTTCTTAAAATAGATACCAATTCCGAAAGGAGTTTGAAATTCCAAAAAGAGCTTCGATCATGCATATCTGGCTATCGTGACGTTTACAAGCAATTGACCAATCGACCGGCGTCGCAAAAACTGATCACTGACTTTATGGTGCCAAAAAATAAATCAATTGAAATTGTATCTTCAAGTGATGAAAGCGATTTTGAACCAATTCATCACAAAAAGATGCGCGTTTTGGATTACAACGAGTAGCAGTGAATTAGGTAATATGCATTTTAAAAACTTCTCTATGTATACAATGAGAAATTAAATGGTTTTAAAATATTTCCATGTGTATGTAATTTAATTATTTATTTTGTTTGAAAGCACTTTCTCATGTATTTCGTAAATAATTGACGTGTTTTCTAAGTGCGACTTTTTTTATGCGGTCCCTCTCTGCCGCATAAAAAAAAAATTCTGTTGTATATCGTACAAAGTTGTTTAATATATGTAAGTATTTATGAAATTTTCGAATATTTTTTTGTGCGGTTTCTTTTATGCGGTCCCTATCCACCGCACAAAAACAGGTTTTACTGTAATTATTTAAGGACCCGAGTGGTAGTATTTTTTTCAGCTCACAAGTAACACTACCCAAGTGTCACTCACCGATCGGAATGAAACTTTGCACACTTATAAAGTATCGAAAAATATTGAACACGTATTTTTTTATTTTTCCCCAAAACGCTTTTAAACCCTTTAAATGTTTCAAACAAACTGCACTGGGTACAGAATGCGTTGAGGCAAAGTAACTCTGATGATCACAAAACTCGGTATTCTAAGGTTTTTTGCGTTGCTAAATCCGAATATGATATCAAAATTTAAACATTTAAACTGGCGAGCCCAATATGGCGGACACCAATTTCGAAAAATCAAAATATTTTCACGAAACTCGGTATTATAAGATTTTTGGGGTCGTTAAAACCCATTACGATATTAAAATTCTAAATTTAGGATACTGATTGTGAGAATTCATCCAACCAATGAAGACAAGATTGAAAGTCTACACAACCAACAAAGGCAAGATATGCTGTACGTCGATGTATAAAGGAAATAATTTAGTCAATGAGGCCATCAAACGCAAGATCAAATCTTGTAGGAAAGAAAAATAACCTGAACAAGAAAAAGGATTAGGTTTCACATGTATATGGCAATAATGTGGCAAATTTCCGTCCTGTATTGCAAAAAAAGTGCTGTATGCAGAGAGATTTTGTACACTAAGCGCATTTAATTACCTACTGCAATTTTACTGCACAAATTACAGTCTATTCCAGCATTTTTAAAACACCAATCAACAGGTGTGGCACACTTATCTGGCTTATTTGAAATGTATCACATTCGGATTTAGCAACCCAAAAGACCTTAGAATACCGAGTTTTGTGATCATCAGAGTTACTTTGCCTCTGTTACATACTCGGTACCTCATATTTTTATTAAACATTAAGATAGTTAAACGCTCGGATCATGCTTCATGTAGGGCACTCGCCGCGAAGGAGACGCGTCAGCATTTAGACATCGCGAGGCGACCCAGCTGAGGAATGCGTTGACTCCTCCAGCATGGGCTCGCACCACATGCCGCGCACCTCTTGCCTACCTACTTTGGGGCACAGACACCGCACTCCGCGCCTCACTTGACCACCGAATGATTTACAATAAAAGACTCGCGATTGTAATCAACATTGCCTTTAGAGTTTCAGACATCGTTACGCTGTCACTCTGCTCCGTTCTCTTGCACCGATTCACATTAGAATCACGGGTAAGGACAAAGTCCCGTACTTTATCGTCAAGCACCGCGCAATAGTCGCTTTGCCACGTAAAATCGGGAAGGGCCCGCGGAATACTTGACTCTCGGTAAACGTAGACCACGAACTGGCTACGTGTAGACTCAACCGCGTAAAACATATTTTAAATCTTTGCCAGCCCACGCAAGAGCCTGGAGCTGTAGTTTGTAAGTGTAACTAAGAATATTAAAATCACGTCGCGAACGCGTAAACGTGTCTCCTCCGTGTTGAGTTAGCTTTAAAGCATAATAACTAGTGTAAATCGCGGAATAGGATTATTCTTGTATCAGAATCGATCGCCCTCAGTCGCATTGTACACCTGAGTTGCGATCTCACTTGTAATTATTCAAGTCAATATACGTTTTGATATCTGTTAAACCCAGAATCCTAGTGGAGTCATATGTCATTAGACATTCAAACGCAGGAAGGTGCGCTAACCCAAGCCTTATCCTAGCCTACTCCACTAAATTCCTAATAGGGAAGAATTGAGCTCTACCGCTCGGATTCAATTTCTTCCTTCAAACAATCTGTTACTGGGACCTTCCATCCTGACAACTCCCTACGTAACAGAAAACTGGTATCAGAAGTGGGATTCCACACACCAATTTTTTTTCCAAAATTTTTTTTTTTTTTTTTTTTTTTCTCTTTCCTTCACCATTCCTTAACGAAAGCTTGAGGACGGATTGGCTGCTTGGTCAAATTCATACTTCTTGTCTTTCGACGAAAACTTGGGGACGGATTGGCTGCTTGGTCAAATTCATACCCCTCGACTTTTCGTTCCTTTTATTTCCAACATCCTTAATTCCCATTCGTCGGCAATCCACTGCGTTTGAAAATGGCGACTAACACTGGGAATTCCGACTTCAACCAATCGGTGGTTGAAGCCTTGAATTTTACATTCAAAGAATCGCGGATTCAGAATGCCGTGGCACCATTGCCAACATTCGATGGCGAGTCGCGGTCACTTTCTGAATTTGTTAGAGCATTAAATGCGGCAAAAGTGCAACTCAATGTCGGAGATGAGTCGCGTTTTTTGCTTTTGGCAATGAACAAAATTCAGGGCGCCGCGCGGGATGATATACTCGACAAATCATTTACAACGATTGCCGATTTAATTAAACATCTAAAAAAGCGGTATGCCCCCGCGTCGGATGTGGCAACTATTCAAATGGAAATGCGCCATTTGCAAATAGGTAGGGGCGAAACAGTTCGACAATACGTAAATCGAGCAGTCAAGTTGGCCCGCAAAGCAAAAACCGCGATCAGTGATTTACCCACCGACGAACAAGAGGGTAAGAAGAAGGAAGTAAACGCAGCGTTACTAGAAAACTTCTTATTCGGTTTACCGGAACCGATGAACACCAAACTCGGTCATAAAACATTTGCGTCTCTGGATGACGCCATAGACGAGGTTATGGATTTGGAAAGACGCCTCAGCGTCCATTACGCGATCCGTGGTGTTACGAGAGACCAGTATTGTGGGGTGGATTACGCCACGCGACATCAGCAAACGTATAAAGAAACGGCGTATCCTAATTTGCCTTCTCCGTATGACAAATACCGGGCAGGCTACCGGCCGCGAGAACGCAACGTCAGCTGGCACGATGACCCACTGTACGAAATTGAGGAACGGCCTTCTCGGCCTCACACATACAGCGTTTCGGCCACACCCGAATACAGGCCTAAGTCGCCTCCAACACCATCGGCTGCATCTTACTCTCAGGAAAATCAGGAATATTACGAAAACGAGCTTCCACCAACTAGCCCACCGCAAGACCCGACGGGACAAATAAAATATAAGTGGTACTGCTGGAAATGTGGTAAAAAGGGCCATGACGGGAAAACCTGTCAAGATGGGCGCTCGAACACACGAAGTCCAAGTGATACCCCGTTCATGGAGGACGGGGAGGAACGCGCTTCTCAGCACCGCGTCTACAGTGCTTGCGCAGTGCATCTGAATGAAGAAAACACCTGCAAAGAAGCCGCCCCACCAACTATCACCCTAGATGTACCCGAACTGAAATTTCGGACAGCATCGTTTCTAATCGACACGGGCTCACCGGTTAATTTGATAAAATCAGAGGCCCTCCGGGAGGAAGTATCACTGATGTCAGACCAAAAGACTAACATCTCTGGACTATCGGGGAAGTCAATCATGTCCATCGGAGCCACCATCCTAACAATTGACCAGCACCCAGTATTTTTCCACATAATAGAAAACGCTGTTTGGCCTTATGATGCCATCCTAGGAGCAGCATACCTAGAACAAACCTCATCAAAGTTATCTTTCGGGAAACTATGCATGATCGCCCAAAATGCTCCGGACGAACCAAAGCCGTTCAATCAAATTTCAAAATCTCGCCGAAAGAAACCTGCCTTCTACGTGTCAAAGGAAAACAAGAAATTCCAAGGAGAATCAGCACCAGTGCATTACAACCGGAAGATACTCGACCCTGAAGATACCTTCAGCTTCATAGACGCTGACTGGGAATCATCCACAAGGAAGAATCAAGAATTGTTAACACCTTTGTCCATACTTAAGAGGCAGGACAAAAATCTGCCACCAGACAACCTAATGAAATCTGTGAATTCATCATCGTCCTTCACGGAAGATGACACAGATTCGCTGACTCTGGAGAAATTATTTTCTGAAAAACAATTCAACGCAAATCACACCGGAAACACTGAGTGCCACGAAGAGGACACGGATACAAATGATTCTATGGATAACTTCCTTTACACCGGAAACACTGAGTGCCACGAAGAGGACACGGATACAGATGATTCTATGGATAACTTCCTTTACACCGGAAACACTGAGTGCCGCGAAGAGGACACGGATACAGACGATTCTATGGATAACTTCCATTTCACCGGAAACACTGAGTGCCACGAAGAGGACACGGATACAGATGATTCTATGGATGACTTCCGTTTTGCGAAATCCAAACATCAGGATTGGAAACTAAGCATTGGAAAGTACAAACCCCTGCAAGGGAGACCAACTGTACACGAGGACTGGATCGTACAACATACACCCCACTCGGAACATCCAACTCTTAAAACGAACTCTTACACGGAAGACGAAACCGATTCACTAGCTCTAAACGAATTGTTTTCTGAAACACATCCGACTCACATCATGCAACACTACGAAGAAGACACGGAAGCACAAGAATCCATAGGAAGCCCCCTCTCACCTGAATCTACAACCATAAGAAAGTATGGGGCATTACCCACCGCAGTGGACAAACTCCCTCAAGAAGGATTCACCATACAACAAGAACGGGAGGAACTGAAAACTGCCGATTTGGAACTCCCACCTACCAAGACCAACGTCTATCTCGTTCTATCTCGCACAGCATCACTAACAAGCGAAAATCCAGAACGTGAGACAGACAGGAAAAACGAACGCAGTGAGTTCACCAATGACCACAAAATACATCCAGCAACCGACAGGATGAACTATCCAACCATTGTGAATAGCCCTGGACCATTACAGAACAGACCAACACATCCCTCGCAAACCAAACCTCATAAGCAATACGTTGATCGATACCCATCGTTCATTCGCCATCGTACTAATTCATTTAGACAGCAAAATATTTGTAAATCAATAATGCAAAAACAAAAGGCAACTAAACTAAGAAGACCGGGCGTAGCCAACAAAACCATCACCACCGGCAGGATATACAAGAAATGCCACCATCCACCACGGCGGAAATCAAACCTAACATTTCCATCACAAACTGCAGCAACGCCCGCGCAATCCAATCGAGAACCAGTATGGCTTCATCATTATGAACATCATGGGTATGCGACACAATTGTACGACCTGCACCACTGGCCACCGGACGGATCACAACACCGCCGAACGGCCGAAGGAACCGACCGTCCTGCCTACCGGGCCCTTCTACTGCACCCATTCTCCGGAACACATCAAACATCAAATAGACAGAGGAAGGAAGTTCTAGTGCCCCAAGTGCCGCTTTTCCCTCCCCTTTACAAATTACAAACATTTATAAATAACCACAAAAGCCCCCTGCGAGTGTAACAAAGTGGAATGAATGGCATGAAAAACGAATGCGGAATGGGCTCCCCACTTTTCCCTGCGTGGAAAAGATCAGGGAGCCACACGTGAACTTAGCATCACACGCGAGGTTTCGTGTACGTCAACTCTCGCAGTATGGTTAGCTTAGCACGTGGAATGACACACTCACGGACTTCCTAATACATCACATAGTGTCACTTTGTGTGCAAGGCAGGGATACCCGTGCCAATCATCATACGTTTCGGCGTTGTACATATACATATGTTTTTTTTTTCTTCCCCTTTTTTTTTATTATGCGGAAGTTTTATTTTGCTAAAAAAAAAAAAAAGGGCAATAATTAATTTTAGTTAGAATAACAAACGAACGTGCTACATGAAGCACGATACGAGACGTACGTGAAAGCATCGTCCACCGGGACGATGTTTCATTTAAGGTGGGGGGTGTTACATACTCGGTACCTCATATTTTTATTAAACATTAAGATAGTTAAACGCTCGGATCATGCTTCATGTAGGGCACTCGCCGCGAAGGAGACGCGTCAGCATTTAGATATCGCGAGGCGACCCAGCTGAGGAATGCGTTGACTCCTCCAGCATGGGCTCGCACCACATGCCGCGCACCTCTTGCCTACCTACTTTGGGGCACAGACACCGCACTCCGCGCCTCACTTGACCACCGAATGATTTACAATAAAAGACTCGCGATTGTAATCAACATTGCCTTTAGAGTTTCAGACATCGTTACGCTGTCACTCTGCTCCGTTCTCTTGCACCGATTCACATTAGAATCACGGGTAAGGACAAAGTCCCGTACTTTATCGTCAAGCACCGCGCAATAGTCGCTTTGCCACGTAAAATCGGGAAGGGCCCGCGGAATACTTGACTCTCGGTAAACGTAGACCACGAACTGGCTACGTGTAGACTCAACCGCGTAAAACATACTTTAAATCTTTGCCAGCCCACGCAAGAGCCTGGAGCTGTAGTTTGTAAGTGTAACTAAGAATATTAAAATCACGTCGCGAACGCGTAAACGTGTCTCCTCCGTGTTGAGTTAGCTTTAAAGCATAATAACTAGTGTAAATCGCGGAATAGGATTATTCTTGTATCAGAATCGATCGCCCTCAGTCGCATTGTACACCTGAGTTGCGATCTCACTTGTAATTATTCAAGTCAATATACGTTTTGATATCTGTTAAACCCAGAATCCTAGTGGAGTCATATGTCATTAGACATTCAAACGCAGGAAGGTGCGCTAACCCAAGCCTTATCCTAGCCTACTCCACTAAATTCCTAATAGGGAAGAATTGAGCTCTACCGCTCGGGTTCAATTTCTTCCTTCAAACAATCTGTTACTGGGACCTTCCATCCTGACAACTCCCTACGTAACACCTCAACGCATTCTTTACCCAGAGTGCTGTACGTTTGCAACATTTAAAGGGTTAAAAAGCGTTTTGGGGAAAAATAAAAAAATACGTGTTCAATATTTTTCGATACTTTATAAGTGTGCAAAGGTTCATTCCGATCGGTGAGTGACACTTGGGTAGTGTTACTTGTCAGTGTAACACTCCATATTCGATATGCTTTTATGTAACAGAACACCGCATTCTATACGTTGCTGGAAGCCTTCATTTAAAATAAATCTGTAATTTAGTTGTAACTGATGTTTAAGTGCTAATGTATAAGCAGGATTTTTTCTTGACGTAATAGCATATGCAGTACTTTTTAACTCCTTATGTTTTGCTTCAAAATGTATACTTGACATCTCTCTAAGAGGTCCAAATTGTTGCATAATACGAGGATAATGAAGCAATAAATGATGTTTTGGTTTTAACGTATCATGAAACAGATTAACATAAAATTTATGGTGTTCCTGTATAACTTTTTTTAGTACGTCGATACCTCTATCAATTACTTCTCGTGACATAATAATAGATACCATTTTTCTAAGCATTGTGTACAATTTCCAAGTTCTACTTTTCTCCGGAACCAAATCGCCGATTATTAAGCCTAAATATTGTAAAAAACAGGCCATTTCAGATGCTGAAAAAATAATATGTTGTTTATTTATAGAATCTGCGGAAATTAAAGGCGGTATATTAATTGTAGGATCAGTTCCATAATCAAAAAAACGAATCCTGTTATTCAACAACTCTAAAGAAAATAATTTTTCCTTATTGATTAAAATATATAGGAGATGACCTAAGTCATAGCGGCAAATTCCTTCGAATGTATCATGCATTACGTCTACAGTTATGTTTTTCATGATATGAAAATTTGGTATGGAATGAAAAACACAATTTTCGATAATACCATGTTGTTGGTCTGCGACATCGGTCGTGTAATTTTCAACACTTCTAAGTACTTCAGCATCTTCTAATGTCTGTTTTTTACGCGTCGTTGCGTCCGTTAGACAAATTCTACAGCAATAATTGGAATTAAAGCTTCTATTTAATCCAAATATGGCATGGAGCCCTAAATTGTCCCCGAGAATGTGTAATAACGCAAAATTTACTTTTCTTTCCGAATTACCAATATTTATAGTTATACCCTCAGTTTGGAGTTTATTTACGTGACTAATAAAAGCTGCAAAAGTCTGTTTACTCCCAACTTGTACATTGTCCACAACATTGTGCAATTGTACTAAAAAGATATTTTGAAGAACACTCTTTTGTTCTTCTTCAATGCCGCCAATAGTACAATATATAGCTCCTAATTTATGCAAACCTCGATGGCTACCTAATGGGTTATTAATTTCGAATTCATCAAAATAAAACAGGCAAATCTGGTAGAACGTGTAAATCATTTCTCGAGAAAGACCATCGGGAATGGGACAAACATGTCTCGGAATTCAGATTCGCGTATAACTCGGCATACCATACCTCGTTGTTAACGACGCCAGCATTTCTTAACTTTGGGCGGGAACTGCGTATGATTACCTCGCGGGATACATCCGACGATCCAGGAAATGCAAATGAACAAACGCCGGCGCGTTGGAAAGAACGTATGCGAAGGTTGAGCGTAATGAAAGAGTTCATCAGGGATAATTTAGAAAAGGCTCGCGATACTATAACGTTGCATTTTTGGCACGTCACAAAAATGTAATAAAATCGAATTAATGCGACTTGGACGGACGACAGACAGCGTCGACGGACGCAACGAAGGAGACATATAGAGTAATCGACAAAAACTTAGATTTAGTAGATCGATGTATTGCGGACTACCCCAACACGGAGAAACAGCAGCGTGGACACACTACCGCCGCGGGACATCAACACCGCCCGCACCCTTCTCATCACCAGGCGTTCGGACGAGGATCACCGCCCCACTCCGCGCTCTCCTTATCATCGGCGCTGCGGAACGGCCACCGGCCGCACCGCCGAGGCTTCTAGGCCAGGGGCATATTACCGCTCCGCGCTCTCCTCGTCAACAAGCGGCGTGACGAGTACCGCCCGCACCGCCGAGACTACAGGGCAAGGAGCGCCACATCGCTCCGCGCCCTCCTCATCACCAACGTCGCGGGACGAGCATCGCCGCGTCGCTGGACTGTACCGGCGAGTGGAGGGGAAACCAAGAGGGACTTTGCCGCCGAGACCAGGCGCGCATTACTGGAGATCACACCTGATCTTCGGTTGCATCAGGGCGAGATGCAGCTGCAGGGGGATGACCAGAGCAAGATCATACCGCCGTGGGGGATGAATGCCAGCGCGAGCGCTGCTCGTTTTATGACTTCTCGGCCAGGCGCCGAATCATCCTCCACCACAGTACTGGCGGAGGTGACTGGAGACCACCTCTCAATAATTCAAGAAGAGGAACAATCTCGAGGCCAGGCGCCGCTCCAGCCAGCTTCCAATACCGATACCGCAGCCAGGGGCAAGGCATCCGTCATCTGGGACAGGCTCGACTCTCCACCCAATGGACTTTTGGATTTTGGATTTGGCCGGGTGGAGGAACGTCGCAGCATCGATAGCCCAGCGGATGCCAGCGGATCGGTCATGCCATCTAAAGAGACACCCTTGCAGGAAATCAGCCCACGTCACATCCCTTGGTTTTCCCGCCGATAGCAACATTACCGAAGAGGATCCGGCGTCTAGGCCAATCAACGAGGAGGATTTTGGCGCCTAGAGGAGCAGGAGTGGGGATCGGCAAGGAGCTTCGGCGCGGGACACCCTGACCGCGACCTGTTCTGTTTTGGGTTCCGTCCGGGCACATATACCGTTTTATTGCATCCTAAGAAATTATTTTATCGTTTATTGTCGCAACGCGCGAAATTATTTTACCGCCTCATTGTCGCGAAACGCGCAATATTGTGAGAGAGTGTGGGAGCGAGAGCCTTCTGGATTACCGTTTTGGAGGACTTTAGCGAGGCCACCCAGTCTTTCGAGTACCGGTGAGCGATCTCCCAAGAATATTAACGAATAGGGAAAATTATTGTAATTTAGTACCGCGTTATTTATAGCGGGTTATTGTTCACCGTGTGGCGTGTGCTTGTGTGTAGGAGTGTGGTGTAGCGGGTTTCGCGTACCGTTTTTGATTTACCGCTAATTACCGTTATTTTAAATAGCGTCCGTTGTCTCCTTCGTTGCCCTTCCGTACCGGAACGGAGCAGCCGTTAGGGCATTAGTCCGGCCCTAGCGTAGTCGAATCAAAGATTGTCGTCTCACGTATTAGGATACTTAGGTAAATTCTCGTGGTCCACGTTCGACTCGTGGACCGAGGTGTGACTGTCTCAGATTCTGTGGCGAGCGAATTGTCGGTGCGATCCCAGTGAATCGCCCCTCTACCGTTTTAAGCAAGCTGAGCAGCTCGGAGCTTTCCGTCCCGAGGGAATTCGACTCGAATACCGTTTCGCAATTTTTGGGTGGGATCAGGTCTGCTTATTACCGTTGCCGAAGACGCAACTGGCGCCCATACCGGATTTATCTCGTTTTGGTTTTTGGTTACCGCGCTCCCGTAGACATTGGTATTTCGGCAGTCTGACGTGAGCGCGGGCGAGATTTACCGTCGTGTGCGGTGTAGGAAGTAGTATCGCGCGCGACAAAGGCGGCCTGACGCTTTGTTTTGTTGGTTACCGCGAGTGAGTCGACGTCTCTCGGGCCGAAGTTTTAACGGTCGCGATCGGGATTTTGTGACGCTCGTAAAGAATAATATTGTACCGCGTTATTTATTTCAATAAATATCATTTACCGTATTTATTCTTTTATCGAGCAATTGGGCTTCCCGAATTACCGTTATAATACACAGGCAGCGGCCTATAATAAGAAGCATCGCGAACAAACTTATAAAGTAGGTGATCTGGTCTGGCGAAGACAGCATGTATTGTCCTCTGCAGAAAAGCATATAGCGGCCAAATTGGCACCTAGGTATGAGGGTCCATTGGTGGTGGAAAGGGTACTATCTCCAGTAGTGTACGAACTAGCGAACACCACTGGAGGTACAGTCTGTAAAATGCACGTAAAAGATCATAAACCATATTATAAAAAATCTTAACAATACGACTCTTCCTATAGAAAATCAGTACGTCGCCGACATGGCTGAGGAAGGTACAGTTCCGTCCTTGGACCTAGAAAGGGCCAGGAGAAAAATTAACAAGGTACTGGCACAGACTGCACAGAAGGACCCCGACCAAACATTAAGTCTGGAAGTCGTTAGCAAGCTCCTGGCCGAGAGCAGCGAAGAGGAGGGGGAGCAGGAGAAACACATACCATCAGAAATAGAGGACTTTTACGTCCTGAAAAAGAGAAAACAGCCGCCTGTAACAGTCGGGGAAGTGACGAAAAAAACGGCGTCAACACAGACGGACGGGGTCCCGGTAGACAACACTCAATCGCCGGAAAACGATGACAACGACACGGCTATCGACGAAAGAACGGGGGCGGCCAGCGGAACTAAAAAACCCAGCGGGGGAAAAACAGAGGTCGACCCGTTGGCGATGCTGAAAAGCCGTTGGGCGAGAGAGGAGAGAGAGATAGGAAAACCACCATACGTCCCCATAGGAGGAGAAGGGAGCCTCGCAGAAGAAATAGGGCTACGATCCGCACAAGCCAAAGGGGGGCAAAAACAAAGAGACCCGGAAAGGAAGCGGCCGCGATGCTACAATTGTTTTGCAAGAAAGCATACGCACAAGGAATGCCCATAGCCGGTGCAGCGCGACTTTTGTTACCGCTGCGGCCACCAGGACGTGACGGTAAGGACGTGCCCCAAGTGCGGGCCACACTGGGTACAGAGTAGCCCCTACATGCAAGGAAGGGGCTATACACAGCCATGGACCACAGAAGAGGATGATGAAAATACCTCCCGAGCAAGCGGTGCGCAGAAAGGGAATAAATCTCTCACAAGTAACACTATCCGAACTCCAGATTAGGATTGACTTGGCAATATGCGCGTTTTGTAGAGAATTGACAAATATTTAATACGTATTTTTTCTTTTCGCCAGACATGTTTTAAGGGGTAAAAATGGAGGTTGAAATATTGATTTTTGAATATTGTAGTAAGGCGCATGGGCAGACCAGCAGATACACGAAGAAAGTGAATGCGAGGTGAATGAAGTCACGGTGTTGAAAGGCGATTTCTTAATGAAAAAAAAAATGTTTTTATTGTTTAAACAAATCGTTGCAAAATGTAAAATATGGAAAAATTAATAGCGCCATTCGGTTATTGCCTTTCAACATGCATTTTTTAATGCATTTTGCACACTTTGTCGATACTTTGTAAATGTGTGAAAAAAACCATGTATTTCACTCATTGAAAGTTTTGCTCTATCTATTATAGTTTCCGAGATAGCACATTTCAGCTCAACTTTCCAGGGGTAGTTTCACCCCTTAAAACATCATGTCTGACGAAAAGAAAAAATACGTATCAAATATTTTTCGATGCTCTATAAAACGCGCATATTGCCAAGTCAATCCCAATCTGGCGTTTGTGTAGTGTTACTTGTCAGTGAAACAACGTACAAATTTTGGACAAAATAATAATAAACAAAAGAAAGTCAAGTCATAAACTAAAATAAAAACAATAAATGGTTAAACGCGAGAATCTTATTTTTAGAACCCCACAAATAGAAAAAAAAGAACAGCGACCATATCACAAAAAGTAATACGATAATGATTTAAGAGCTTTGCGAGCGATTATTTAAGATATTTCAGGAAATCCAGCAAGTAGAAACAGATCAGCCAGGTAGATAATCCCAGGACACGTAGAGAGTACTAAGGAGGAGAGCCACAATCACGAGAACAGAGAATTTAAAGGAATTTCTCCAGGATGGAGGGTAGAAAATAATAAAAGTTAACTTAAAAGTTAACCCCTGGCCGACGTTGTAAGGTGGTCGTCGCATTGTGTAGCGCAGCCTTCGTTGACAAATGATCGAGAAGGCAGTCGATGTGGTCGATCTCGATGCGGCAACGCGACGATGTAGGTCAATAAAGAGGAGTTTATCGTGAATAATTTTCGGAAAGTGCAAAGGATTATTGTAAAACGTGCAAGGACGTGTTTGGTGTTAAAGCTGTTACTCGTATCGGGGCCCTCCTTTCTCGAAGCACTGTCGGGAGTTAAGAATAATGGATTAAAAATTAACGAAACGTCGGAGGTTGAAAACGAAATCTTCACGCATGGACATTGAAAGTGTTAGTGACCGTGCAGCCATGCCAGTTCAATGACCCGGCTGCGATCAGCTGTTCGTCGATATTCTCTGGATGATCAGGAGCGATGGAGAGATCCAATGACGCGACCCATTTTTTCACGGAAAGCTGTGAGTAATGGACTTGTTATTGATATTCCACTCCTATTTCATAATCCACCAATCCTTTTTCCTAAACTTATTGCAAAATCACTTTTTCGTAAACTTATTTGATATCGGCATATCATTTTGTAAGGCAGACACGTGCCTTAATCAACTCGTGCAGCGTCGCGACGTACGTTTGTTTACTTTACGTGAATAATTATTAATATGTTTATTCATTATTCATGACTAATCCTGATTTTTATTAATTTCGAATTACTCCTTTGACCTGAACCGCAGCGCGTTTGACACGACCACGGCCGAGCGCGATGGTCAGCCAACGTCCACGGCCCTGAGCGCGGGAAATTTGCGCGCACTCATTGGCCAGACATTTTCCTTAATAACTCAAAAACGCGGCCTCGTCCGATATTTTGGCAAAGGAAAAAGTTGTTCAGGATCAGCCCAGGAACCCCCTATTCCTGGCTCTTACACTAGTTACGGGACACCCTGTATACTCGATGTACATGTCAAATTTTGGTTCGGATGCATTTAATTGTCCGGTTTCGATCACTTGCACCTATTGCAGAAATGCTGCATTTCGCGGGCGAGCGCGAAGCGCGAGCATCCGACGATCTCAGGGGGTATGGCGCTTGTGCGAAGCGAAAGCGCAGAAGACTCTGTCCCATAGTTTAATATCTCAATACTTTAATTTTTCACAATTTCGAAACGGTTTGAAATTCGTGGGCGAGCGCGAAGCACGAGCAAAGGCGATCTGGGGGGGGGGGGGGGATTGGCGCTTGAGCGAAGCGAAAGCGCAGGGGGTCTGCCCCCCAGTTGGTTTTATAGAAATGTCTGTATTTTCGATGCATATATTAATAGTGTCCACATTTTGAATTGCTGTTTAATTTGCGCCGTTTCAATTTTTATTAACTCTGCGGATTCAGCTTGTAGCAATAATTTTGTGGGCCGGCAAAGTCTAGTACTAGAAGGAGTTCTATTTTCCCACAAGATTTGTTTGTTATTGTCTCTTGTAACATTGTATAGTTGCAGAGGTACAAGTGATATGACGAAAATTGCGCTATCCCCTTGTTCATTAGTTGCTTGATGAAATCTTTGTTTGTATGCAGAGTAACCTGAGCTGCCATCACATCCCCATTTGAAAAAAAATTCTAAATTACTTAAATCGCATTCTGCGTGTAATAACACGTCACTTTGTATTGTGCACTGTAACGTATTTTCCCGAGGGGAAGACCTCGCGCCGATTTCCTCTTCGGAGGCGAAAGGAGACGCCCGATGGACTGGCGATCCCGCCACTTCGCTCTCGAAGTCGCGGGATGGAAATCGGGTTGGGGTTACAATATTTGGTCCCGCACGTTGCCTCCACATGACCGGTACTATCCCGACTCGAATCAACAATCTCCCGAGGAATGATTTTAGCTGGGCGCCAGACGCGAATGCGTCGCGGAGGCACGTCTCCGCTTTAGAAAGGTACGACCCGCGATGTTACGTTCGTGAATGAAGCACTAACTAGCTAGCTAGCTCAGAAAAAGGGCCTAGGCCACGGAGAGGGGCAGAGTCAAAGGCAGAGGAAAGTGAGAGTAGGCAACGATTAAAGCAAACACGACGGTTAACGGAAAATAAGCCCTCGAGGAGTAATTTATTTGATTATCGCGCATCCGAGATACAGGTAACAAGGAGCGAGGCTTTCAAATATCAGTAAAAAGTAACAAGAGAATAAGAGAAGAGAAGAAGAAAGTAAGAAATTAAGAGAATACAAAAATAGAATAATAGTATAAGTATTAAAGTAGTTAAAGGAACGGGATTATATAAACGAATGAAAGATCAAATGATGAAACAACAACAGAACTAAACAGAACACAGAACAGTACAATTCACACATGGAATAATGCTAATACAGATTTCTTTGACACCAAGTTCGCTCAAGGGACAAATACCCAGAGGTATTTCAATCGACAGAAATGCATTCCTTTATCTATATGTAGATAGTATTTTTTTTACCGAGAAAATTAATATGGTGGCGCCACTTAGCTGGGTTTTATGGAACTATATACATGATATTCGAAAAGTAACGGACCCCTATCCCTCTATATCCAAATCTATGCATTATAGAGAAAAATCGTCCGGACAGTATATTTTCTGACATATATTTACACGTACCTTTCAATTTTTGTCTAGTTCCGACGAGAGTTCAAGGGAATACAACTTTGCTATGAATATCCATAACCGTCATTTTGAAACGGCTAAAAATGGCGGTCTGGAAAGTTTAATATAACCACAATAGTACATCTTCGATTAATCTGCAAAATTTTATTCGAATCCAATGAGCCGTTTCTTCAGAATTTTATTAGTTCTGGAGATATACTATGGGATGTACCGCGCGGTTACTTATAACAATTGAAATAACAACCGGGGCCGCAGGCGGCCGCACCAAAATCTTGTGACATTCGATAGGGTAAGGAATAAGTTTTCAAACGCACCAAAACCCATTGCGGAACTCCGCAGCACTCAAATTGTAAGTCTAATTATATACGAAAATTACGAAAAGTTGCACATAACAATTGAAAATGGTGCTACACGAAAACCATTTAAAGAGTAAAATTTAAAAGAGTAAAATAAGATAAGTCACTCCCTTTACGGTCGTGCCTAAAAAGGAATATGAAGTAATGTTTAAAAAGTAAATACGATATTTCACTCTTGCAAACAATATAAGACAATGAAGTACATGGGCGAATGTCACATTAACGGTATAAGATTGGCCAGGGGGTATCGAATCACCTAATCCGGCACTGATGGAAAGTTTAATAATTATCAATTTTAGTTTGAATCAATTAAAGAAATTGTCCAAAATATCTGAATTAACTTTAAGGACTTTCTGCGAATCTTAAGCAAACCTGAAATTGTGGGATTTTCTTTTTCACCGGGGAATCGGAAATTATTGCTCTCGAGGCCACGTGTAAATTTACTTTTGTCGCTGTGCATATTTATACTCACGCGTACAACGCCAAGCCCCAATTCTCAGTAATCTGTTTGGAATAGTTAGGCAGTACGACGAGATCCACTTTAGCTACCATGATCGGTACATTCGTGTACTCCTCCATTATCTTTGTCGCCTTTTCTGATACATCTAGAGCGTAATTAAGGTAGGGCATAGATTCCTTTGGGGCCCATATTTTGAATATGCCATTGGCGCTAGGGGTGTTAGCGAAATCGACCAACACGAACCCCACAGCATTCGTGCTCATAACGGGCGTTGTTTCGAAGTTGGTCCAAAGCATTCCGTCCTCGTCGAGAAGGGAATGACTCTTAACTGGCATATTTGACACGGCAGTATAGTTGGGGAAATGTTTAATGCTGATGTCGAAGCTCGCTTTGAATCCTGGTTCGTCCCAACAGGGGAATGCACGGCGCGCGTATGCAGGTTGGAACTCCGTTGCGACTACCCACCTGACAGACATTACCCATTATGTTGTTTGGAATTGTTCTATAACATGCATGTTACCGTGCGCGTCTATTTTGTGCTGCTACGATGCGGTTGTCATACCAAGATATTTCTTTTTTAATAACTGGACATTTCAGTGTGGCGTATCTATGCTCTCATTCAGCGCGAACATACGAGTAACGTCCTTTTATAAATATGGTATTGGGTCTATGCATAATTCCGTACCGAAAATTGAGTAAATTCCTGTCGGAATTTCGCTACGGAATTATGCATAGACCCAATATATTCAATTATTGACCCTTTCATGTTTAGTGATTGGGTAGATCACAAAAACCGTAACGATACATTTATGCGGCGCGTCTCGTTTAAGAACACCCGGTTGAATATCTTCGAAACTGATGATGATTCGAAAGTCTCTTTCAGTTCGGGCAAAAGTTAAATGATTCGAGGACGCACGTAATCTAGGGTAAGTACTTTCAACACGGACGCGTAGAGAAGACATAAATATCATCTTTGTTTCGTTAACTAGAATCATGTACTTGAAATACATCAAGCGATGCAACTCGTTATTTCCTTCTCAACAGTACTAATTGCAAGCCACTTATCGTGAAAATGAGTAGCTTACAAAATATTTCGTATTTACTATTAGCGGTATTCCCAATCTAGTCCAAAGTAGATTGGGCATATCGCATTTCTGCCAAGATCAGTAGATGTAATGTCCTGGGATTACTTGTGTTTGAGATATTTAATATATAAATTTTAAGTAAGAAAATGTACAAATTGAACTAATCGAAAAGATTTTCCACAAACGTCGACACTCTGTGGAACCGTTGGAAAGAGTTTAAACGTCATTTTGAGATAGAGTAAACAACTGCATTCAAGTCAAAGAAGCTAGTATTGAACACAAACTTTAATTACACGTTAGTTACGTGGCCGCTAGTGTACTAATGCCACTGGTCACTATTAAAAATGAAATATCTTGTAAGTTAATCAGCTTTCGCCAAGAGTGGCTTAGCAATTTTATGCAAGGATTAACAAAATCCAAATTGACCTTCATATCCTCTCTATGCATCCATAAAGAAAACACTGGCTTATACGAGATTGTGGGTTATTTGAAACCATTTCGACTTGGTCTGAAGGATACTATACTATAACTGACAATTTCGGAGATATTCGATTCATGTATTTATTCGTGACAGTTTATGTGAGACACTCTGTACGTAAGGTATGCTTTCGAACAAAACTGTCCCTTTAATTATTACCCAAGAAGTTGTTTTCACTTACACAGTTCTGTCATCTTCATCCAGATAAGCGGCTCTGTAGATACCGCGGGGAAAAATGCCAAGCTTGGCTGTGTACGTGAATTGTAGCTCGTAAAAACCTGGAGCCAAAGAAATCTCGAAAGAGAGTATGAGAAAATCAAACGCTTTGACGTATTCGTGTTGCAGTGGTCGGTAAACGTCTCTACTTTCAGACAGTAATATCGTCTTGGACTCGTCTATATTCAAATTTTTCGCATGCAATACAACCTTGTCGGTGGCTTCCTGGACATGGAAGGTGATTTCGACTCTACCATCGATCTTGAAGTTTTCTTCTATCAAATATGGAGTCAGGCTCACTGTGTAAAGTGACGGTACAGTGGTTTTCGATAGCATAAAATAGGTAGCTGCCCTCTTCCTTCTCAGAACATTACTTTCTCCGTCAGGTTGAAGACAGTGCACTGTAGTGGCACCCAACAGCACCGCCAAGGCCAATAAGATCATCGCGAGAAACGTCCTGCTAAGGATTTTGTCTTTGTAAATTATCGATTACTACATAAACTGTACATTACTTTGTAACGGTGTTGGGCTCCTTCGGTGGGAGCCCGGCAGGAGTGCCGGATGCTCTCTGAGTATCCGGGGTTCAGGAAAAGACCTCCGGGAGGCGAGAAGTATGTGCAATAAATAGCGTCCTTTATTAAAGAGCGTTAATCGTCAAAAATATGTACAAGAGGATAACTGTGCCGATTCCGGCCACGCGTTAGATTTAAATGTAGTAAAGGCCACCTGGACCCGCGACGCTACTTGTTTACAAACGCAGTTGTTTTGTTTTCGCGGCGGAACGCGACCGAGGCCGACGGCCGGCTTAGCGTGCGCTCGGCGAGGAATACAGTCCCCACTCCGCGGGCTCGGATTCTCGGTGACTCGGGAAGCGCGCGGTGCGGCAAGCAACCGAAGGCGACTGTTATGGTTTCGAAAAGGAAGCGACTCAACCCGTCGCAGGCTCAATACGCCTTCGGGGTGCAGTTCAGCACACTGCCGGATATACTGTGGTAAGAATGCGACTCAATACGTCGCAGACTCAATACGCCTTCTGGATGCAGCTCAATACGCTGCCGGAAATGCGGTGGCTCGGGGGCGACTCAATACGTCGCAGGCTCAATACGCCTTCTGGATGCAGCTCAATACGCTGCCGGAAATGCGGTGGTTCGGAGGCGACTCAATAGCGCGCGGTGCGGCAAGCAACCGAAGGCGACTGTTATGGTTTCGAAAAGGAAGCGACTCAACCCGTCGCAGGCTCAATACGCTTTCGGGGTGCAGTTCAGCACACTGCCGGATATACTGTGGTAAGAATGCGACTCAATACGTCGCAGACTCAATACGCCTTCTGGATGCAGCTCAATACGCTGCCGGAAATGCGGTGGCTCGGGGGCGACTCAATACGTCGCAGGCTCAATACGCCTTCTGGATGCAGCTCAATACGCTGCCGGAAATGCGGTGGTTCGGAGGCGACTCAATACGTCGCAGGCTCAATACGCCTTTCTGGATGCAGCTCAACGCGCTGCTGGAAATGCGGTGGTTCGGAGGCGACTCAATACGTCGCAGGCTCAATACGCCTTTCTGGATGCAGCTCAACGCGCTGCTGGAAGATCTGGATTCGTCGGTTCGCTTTCGGACTATGCCTTGTGCTTGCCTCGGTCTCTCGCTCTCTCTCTGCCGTCAGTCCTCCACTCCGGGGTTTATATACCCACTGGCGCCCCTCGGGTTTACGGTGCGGTTCGGGGTGGGACGCCAGCGGCGGCCTCGGAGTGGGGCGTGACATCATTACCAGCGCAGGTGTTCGGCGCTGGCGCGTTTCGGCGTGGCGTGGTCGCGTCGCGTGGCGACCACTCGCGTTCGGGCCGTTGGAGGGGGAAACGGTACGTTACAACTTTGTTATTATTTGTACATGTTACTATTATTTAAACGCACAGATCTTATGTTATCGTTTATCTGCAAATACTTAAACAGAAAATGGAGGGACCTATGCGTCCGCCAAAATCGAAAATCGTTACTACATTCATATTTTTAATTCAGTATTCCGTAAAGACGGCAGACCGGATCCGGGCAAAATTCGGCATATACATCGAGGATCTATGCACCCATGTGACAAAGCTTTGTGCATCACGAACTTAAACCAAAGAAAGTCCGAGATGTCCGTCTAAACATACATCAGAAAAGTAACCGCAATATTTCAAAGACTTCCTTGAATCTCTTTCGCGAATACGAATCGCGAATTCTACTTGTGCGTATCGCAGAAATGCTTTTCTTCGCAGGCGAGTTCAAGGCGCGAGCACCCCGGCGACCTAGAGGGGGTTGGCGAAAGCGCAAGAGACTTACAATCTGTCCCCTAGTTATATTATAAATCGTTGTTAATAGATTGCACTAGCAATCTGTAATTATTTGGATGATATTGTACGTACAGGGTGTTCCGAAGTGATACGCGGCAGTAGAACGGGTTGCCTATCCATACATCTGCAGGCGCTCGCTCTGCTGACCGGCAAGAGAGCATGGAGGGGGCAGGCTGCCGGTCTACTGGCGCGAGGTGGCACTGGACGGGGATGGAGGGTTGATGTTCATGACTCGTACATCGTCCTTATATTAACCTTACTTCAATTATATTAAACGCATATTACCGACCGGTATTAATCGGCTTTTTGTCCCCACCGCTTATCGGCCGGTAGGCTATTAATCTAACCATATAAAAGTAACTGTTTTGAGCGATATCACAGTTTAAAAAAATATTAAATCGTAGCATTTGAAGAATATTATTATATGAACTATGCAATCTCATATAAATATTAATCTGAAAACATTGCTAATAGATAAATTAGCGCCCCGCATGCACAAGAATTCTGTTAATTTTGTTATTTTTTGTTTTTATGATTTTCTATTATTTGTTTTAGTTTAAATTCTTGTTTATTAATTGTGTTAAATTCTTACGTTCAAGTTCAATTCAATTATTGTTAATTAGATATATGCGTTTCGTTTCAATTGTTCAAAATGTTTCCGTTTTTCCGCACAGATTTATATTGTAAGTGCAAAAAATAAAATTGAAAAAATTAAATTGACTTAACCTTCTTTAAAAATAGAATTCTTGTGCATGCGGGGCGCTAATTTATCTATTAGCAATGTTTTCAGGTTAATATTTATATGAGATTGCACAGTTCATATAATAATGTTCTTCAAATGCTACGATTTAATATTTTTTTAAACTGTGATATCGCTCAAAACAGTAACTTTTATATGGTTAGATTAACAGTCTACCGGCCGATAAGCGGTAGGGACAAAAAGCCGATTAATACCGGTCGGTAATATGCGTTTAATATAATTGAAGTAAGGTTAATATAAGGACGATACACGAGTCACGAACATCAACCCTCCACCCCTGTCCAGTGCCACCTAGCGCCAGTAGACCGGCAGCCTGCCCCCCTCCACGCTCTCTTGCCGGTCAGCAGAGCGAGCGCCTGCAGATCTGTGGATAGGCAACCCGTTCAACTGCCGCGTATCACTTCGGAACACACTGTACGTATCTCATATATCATTACTCGACACATTTGCATTAACTACCCGAGTAGAATTTGAAGATCGTTCCTGTCTAGTTCAGATATAGAAAAAACGAGATTTACATCGGAACTGTCTATTTTTTGTGTGTAGTAATGGGCTTGAAATGTAGCGGTCACCTCTACCAGTGGCTGCATCAAAAAAACTGGCTACTAGTTAGACAGTAAATTTAAGACAGTAAGTAGCAAAATAAAATAAGCTTCTGGATAATTCTTTTTTTTTGCCAACGTATCGTTGTTCCTGAAACGCCGGTGAGTAGGTGTTCATTTGCTTAATGGTATTTTTATTTAATTGAAAAATCCACTTTTACATACCTTCTTATGTAAGGAGATTCGAACCGGAGACCTCTAAGCTCACGGAGCCTGTTCCCTTACACATAGACCACAACTCGGATTGTTGCGTGAGACGTTTCGTATTGGATATACATGTATGGTTTACTCAGTATAGTTGTATAATATTGTTTAATGTTTCATACAAAAAATAAGCAATTTAGATTAAAAGTTACATTTGTCTCTACTTATAGTTTAATGTAAGAAACACCGTATTGTAGGGAGTGATGTTTTTCTCTCCATTTGCGTGCATTGTCGAATTAGGCACTAGCAATGTCGAATTATTTTTAAATAAATAAATACTCTCCGAGCGTCGTGCATTCAGAGAGACAAGAGTGAGATGATGCACAAAAGTAGGGAGTTTCTTTCTAAATGCACGGCGCTCGAAGAGTATTTATTTATTTAAAAATAATTCGACATTGCTAGTGCCTCGAACTCTTTGGAATATGTTATAGTATATCTACAACTATCCAGAGAACATTTTATTTCGACGTGAACTCCCTAATTTTGCGCAGCATCTCACTTTGCGATGATAAACTATTTTTGTTATAGCTTTTTCGCCTGAACTCTTAACATTTCATGCCCAGGATGTTGAACTCTTTGAAATATCACTCCTGTACGTTGAAAGATTCGAAATTCGGTGAGATGCAATCAAGCCATACACGAAGCCATCGCATCTCATTTTTTAAAACGAGATTTTTTGTGTAAATCATTTGAACTATTGTTAAAACTTGTAAGAACTCCTTGAACTATGCTGGATGCAAGTAAATTTGAAAACTTTTCATGAGATGCTGACAGTTGAGATGCTAGGTTCACACCGGTGTCATCAAGCCCGTGAGAAATCCACTGACTAATTTAAAAATGCTAGTAGCGATCTAGTAATTGGATTATATTTTCTGGGAAAGACGGCGCTATCTACTATGATATTTTCTATGCGATTACTATACAACAGCTACATCAGAAAGACTGTCTATAAATTCTTATCTAGTACTGACCTAGCTGCCAGCTACAAAATTTAATCTAGTCAATACTATCTACTTACTAGGTTTCAGATCGGATGTACTAGATTCATTTCTACTCGGGTAATTTTCTGGATTTACGGGCGGAAGGCAAAACGGCTTGATGAGAATGTGCCGCTCACGATGCTTGTTTTAGTACCAATATAGATGGTGTTATATCATCATTAAAACAATTTAAAAGAATTACTAATTTTACAAAATACTTACAAAGTACAACACAATATTCGCTCTGCACAATATCCTGCTTGGTTGAGGGATGCTTATATTCACTACAATAGAGGGTGTCCCGTAATTAGTTTAAGAACCATGAATGGAAGGTTCCTCGTCTGGTCAGAAACTACTTTGTCTTTTGGAAAAGTATCGGGCTTGTTTTTAATTATTAATCAAAAACCCTGAACGAATCAATTGCAGTAATCCTGAGACAGCGACCCTTCTTTCGTCGGAGACTATGAGTAATTGGTTTCATATTAATATTCTGTTAATATTCCCTAATCCAACAATCCCTTTTCGTAAATTGATTCGAAAAGCACTCGTTCGTAAACTTACTTGTTAGCGTCAAATAAGGCACGCGCCTGAATTAAGGACCTCGGCGGATAATAAATCTGTCGGAGGGCTTTCGATTTTTAAACAGAGCTTCCGATTTTTAAACAGAACATTCAGGGTTCTTATAATTACGGAACACTCTGTATAACACAGCTAATACTCACTGTACGGTTGTTCTTACACAATTCTTATACTCTAAATATGGAAATGCAGCCACTTAAATAAGTTATCCGCTGGATGTTCGTGTCTAAAAAAGAAACTTGGAAAGGACTTGGCAATAAAAAATGCGATAAAAAATAGATTTTTTTCTATGTTCGCAATCAAAAGTGTACCGTTCATGTTTCAGAAAGTGGATATTCGTGACAATTTCGAAACACGTGTCCGAGAATATCAATATGACTGCATTCTGTTCACGCTTCCGCATGTATTTATGCTTCCTTATAGTTTTGTGTTCCAGTATGACTAATAACATTATTTTTTATATTATCTTCTAGCTCGATAAACAATATATTATAACGATGCATGGTAGCTATGGCGTAATTTGGAGTATTTGCTTGCGTTAACAATTTGCGAATTTGTTTTTATATTGGATCATTTCACGCTAAATTGATCGCTGTTCGACGTTGACATCAAGAATTTGTTTGAAAATTAAATATAGAAATGTGTAATTCGAGGGGGTTTAGGTCGTTAGTTAGCCAGTTCCAAATTTATTTAAAAAATACCGACCTTCGAATTTGGCAGTTTTCGCCAATTTTCATGAAACCAGGTTGCACTTATCAATTTTTATCTCAGGAACTATTATTATTATTGATCGAATCGAGCCCGTTCCTGTTTACTTTAAAGTGCAAAGGTTGCCCTATTTTAAAATCACTTTTATTATTTGAAAATTTTACTTTAACATAGAGAAGATTAGAAACAAACTTCTCCAAAAAGGTCTAAGGCTCCAATTACGCATAATCCGCCACGTCCTTCGCTCCCTGCCTCTTTGTTAAATTCTTTTGCTATATCGGAGAAATACCGATTGAGATGCGCATGAAAAAGAAAAAGGCTTTGTTACCCAGGCACGATCCGAGAAAAAGTTCAACTACCAGTAAGTTCGAGAACTCTTAAATCCCTGCTATCGAAGATTTATCGACCAATTACAATTTGTGACGTTCAAATCGAAATTTGGGAGGTCACGTAGAGCTAACTCATATCTAATTTAACCTTTAACAGCTTGACTACCACGTCATCCTTTGTTGGGTAACGGTTTCAGTGCTTGATCATTAATGATCTAAATAAATATTTGGAAGGATAATTAACTCCAACGATAGTTAACCAAACCGCCATTCAAATACGTGCAATGTGGTAGTCAAAGTATAAAATTAGATTTTACTTTATTTTAAATTCCATCCTCCAGCATCTAACAATAAGTGCGACCTCGCTTCTCGTCTCACATTCTTCACCCTCGCGATAATGTTACCGTAGCGTTAAACATGTTTCGCCAGCGTCGGAGCAAATGGAAGGGACGTTCCACGGGGTCACACGCCGTCAACCGGTAAGCGAGACCGCTGCGGATTTTACAAAATGGTGCAATCGCCCAAAGTGGCTGACTCTAGGTGTGCAGATGGTAATGACTCAGTTATCATTCCCGGCACCCAATGATCATGTCAAGGACGTTGCGATGAACATTGCATCGCCGAGTCTTCTTGCTTCAACGAAGTCCTCCAACGATTCTCCTAAGCTGCGTTTAGTATCACATCCAAATCCTGGTACGATGTCTGTCTCAACGTACCCAACCATATTAAACCCTCTTGTCGTAGTTGCGAGTATTGTTCTAAAAAATTCAATTTACCCAGTATAAACTCCAATTTCAAACTCGATTTCGCCAAAAGCACCAACCGCATGCTCATTTCTTCCATCACAATCCAAAATGGTATTCCACTTTTCTATCTATCTAAACTCGCCTAATGTCCACGGCTACAGTTAACACCGATGCCGATCGACTATTCATATTCTCCAGATCCATGGAATAAAAAAAACTCAGTCATTTACCGAACCTGCGCTACACAATCGACTCGTCCAGTCACATAAATGCCAATCGATGTTGCTTGAGAGTTTCGTTTCACGCAAGTGATCCTCACAAGATCGATGTTGTTGATCTATGATGGGATGGCACAGTTGAAAGTATTCTTTTATTCTTATCAGAATGTTTTTTATTTCTTCTTTTTAAACTGTGCAAAAGCTGAACATGGGATTATTAGAAATAATCATTTTATATCAAAACAAAGTGACCTGTAAAGTTATAGCTCTATCAGTGGGGTGACACATTTGGAAGTACATTCGAAACAATTCTTTACATTTAATGTGACGAGTTGCACGTTGGTGTCAGTCGGCGCGATGCGGAGGATGTGTGGTTTCTGGACTTAAAATTAATTGTTTCGCCAGGATGAATGGGACCATCGCTTGTACATTTTGTATATCGTGTATCGTTTGTTTCAGACGATGCGTGCCTTGCGCCAAGAATTTACAGAGAGACCGCTCGACTTCTCTTCATGAAACATGAAAGGGACACGTTGAGAAGCGACAATTAACGGACAGAATGTGTAACACGCTGTAACGCAAGCTTAATTTTAAGGACAGAGATGCAATGAGATTACGCCTACGCGCCAGCCGGCACGTTCCTTTTGCGTGAAACCGCGTGAGGCACGCGCAACGTACAATTTTAAAGCGCGAAGTGAAATGCTCTGTTCTTTCGGACTCGTTTATTCGGTCGTGCTCGGTGTCGAACGACGACGCTGCTGTCGCCGAATCAGCTATGTCCATTCGAAAAATAAGGAAAGACGAGAGCGAGTGATATCATCGGTCGACTCTCATCGGTTTTGTAACGCTCTCCGTATACAGGATGGGCTCGTTTCAACTGTCAAGCCGGAAACAGTGAATAGAGCGGCTTAAAACAAACACAAAAGTCCTGGACCATTATTCAAAATTCGCAATTATTATCGTGTTATTAACTGTTAAAGATCAAAGGAAAGGGCGTCCGCCAAAACGGCAGCGGGTGAAAAGCTGGAGCTTCTGCGAGGTGTAGGACGGCCCAATTTGCCAGCAAAGAAATGCTAGGTGCGGTAAGGGGAAGGATTATACGTCACTGGACGCGGCCGAGCCGGCGTTATTCTGGGGCGGGGGGCGATCACTATCGCTTCCGAGTAGCGACACTCAACAGGCAGAGATATACGCATGGACAATTTTTCGAAGGCACCTCTTTGTTACGCATGCACGCTCGAACGCTGGCTCTCTCTCTCCCTCTCTCTCTCCCTCTCTCTCTCTCGCCTAATCCACTGTATGTACATCAAAGTATAGGGCATTAATGTAATAATTGTCGCGGCCTTCAATACCATCACGCCGGAACTAACACATAGAGCAACGCGCAATATTATACGAAGGGCCGAAAGGGGGAAGGTATTTCGAACAATTATTACATTAAGGCCCTATGCATTGATGTGCATACAGTGGATTAGGCCTCCTGGAGATACCACTATAAAAAAAACGCACTCTGTTATCTACCGGTAGGTGGTGTAAAACGGATAGCGTACGTAATAATTTTCGCGAAGAATACATGTAGAGAAAACACGCATTTATTTTTACGTGCAGAATGCCTCGCGTCCTGAGACAGACAGACAGACAGACAGACAGAGAGACAGAGAGGGAGGAGAGAGAGAGCCAGCGTTCGAGCGTGCATGCGTAACAAAGAGGTGCCTTCGAAAAATTGTCCACGCGTACATCTCTGCCTGTTGAGTGTCGCTACTCGGAAGCGATAGCGGTCGCCCCCCACCACAGAATAACGCCGGCTTAGCCGCGCCAGTGACGTATAATCCTTCCCCTTACCGCACCTCGCATTTCTTTGTTGGCAAAATGGGCCGTCCTACACCTCGCAGAAGCTCCAGCTTTTCACCCGCTGCCGTTCTGGCGGGCACCCTTTCCTTTGATCCTTAACAGTTAATAACACGATCAATATTGCGAATTTTGAATAATGGTCCAGGACTTTTGTGTTTGTTTTAAGCCGCTCTATTCACTGTTTCCGGCTTGACAGTTGAAACGAGCCCACCCTGTATGTAAAGTTGCAAAGATGTAACCGGAAAGCTGGATGGATCTAGAAACACGACTAGACGGGGACCAGAAAACGAACTATACAGTGAACTAGATGAATAATATATTTTCGCTTATATTATTTTAAATACTATAAACTTCCTTACTGTGCTATTAAGGTTAGGGGGAAAAATTAGTTGTTAACAGTTAGTGTAAATCAGTGGAAAGTTCGATTACAGTCATTTTTACAATAATATTTTATCACAAAGAGGCATTCAAATAAAAACTAGGAAGCTGCGAATATGTTAGAAGGCCGTTGAAAAGGCTAAATAAGAAATATAGTAAGTAACTTAAATAAGTTAGTTCTATTGCGGTCGTGCTTAAAAACGAAGCTTGAAAAATACTTGGATATAAAAGATAAACTATAAAAAAATACATTTTTTGTCTGTATTCGGAATAACAACTAAGTTGTTTACGCATCAAGAAGCACGCAGTCGGGACAATTTTGAAACTCGTGGCCGTGTGCTATTACATATTGAAAATTTTCTGAAACATGAACAATTATATACGCTCGCAAATCTACCCTGTGCTGTATCGCCTGTGTTCCTTATAGATCTATGTTTAACTATAGTTAGTAATATTTGATTCTTAAAACATACGAAACATGCGCGTAAATTGAGCGCAATTTAAAGTATACTCTACTTTTTCCATAAGGCGGAAAAGTTTACATCGTGCTTTTCATGCAATACGAGTAGCACCGTCTTTAATGATCCTCTAAATTTCGTCCGTATTTACGGGTTTCCCTTGTAGCCAATCGCTAATTTTTGCGGCGGCCTTTTCCCACACAAGTATCTTCGCTTCTTCCTTTGCCAGGACTTTTTGTTTTTCCGCCGTATTCGGGGGGAAATTCTGGATTATCTGTTAGTAGAGCACAAGAAGAATTAACAATGGCGTGTCATTTTCTTTAAGAGGAAATATTAAAAAAGCAAACGTGTTCAAGTTTTAGCTTTGGATAAATGACAGTTACCTTCTGAAATTGAGCATGTGTATATATGCCCTTTGTGAAGAACTCTGTATGAATTCTGCAAAATTATGCCAAGTCAGTTGTGTTTCATTGGAATACTGTATTATGATAAAATGATTATGAATGCGCATTGTAGCGTAAACACGTTTACATTATAACCAATGGACGTGCGAATAGGTGAATAAATTTTTATATAATTACAGGTCCTTCAATGATTCTTTGTTTTTGATAAAATAGTCCAAGGCAACGTCGATGTGTGTGGGATTCAGATACATAATGGTTAGAGTGTTATTCACGAAATCGGGCTTTGGGATTGAATCGTCCGCTGCCATTAGATCGAACATCTGCTCGAAAAGAGTTTGGTTGTTCGTGCAAGACAGACAAATTAACTTGCGTATGCCGCCGTGTTCTTTGTACGAACTAAGAATCTTGTCCCAGGCCGCGTCCCCGGCCTCTTGTACTCCTCTGCACATAGGCCAAAGATTTTCCAGCGTCAGCGTACTGTAAGTACATTAATTTAACCTGATCAGTACATAAATTATAAAGTTTGCACTGTACAATCAGAAAGGGGACACAATGAAAACAATGAAATATTCATACTAACAAAAGGAAAAGGCGTATTTGGGGTGTAAAAACTTACTCCATGTTTTCAGCACTTGCAAGGCACGTAGTAACCATTTCATCTGGGATACTGCAGTCAATAAGGCCGTATCGGCATGCAATTTTTCGGATCTCTGGCCTTACCAATTTCATTGAACGATCATCGTCTGGTTTTTCTTCGAAACCCACGTGTGCGGACATGGGACCAATGATGCGCGACATAGGCGGCTGTAACCAGAAGTGTTTCATTTGCTTCAATAAAGAAAAATTGAGTTGCATTTTTGGAATGTGTGTTACTTAAGCACATATTGGACAATTCAAATGTCGCAATGTAAAGTAAATTGGATATTTCTCAGCCACATTATACTCAGGCTCGTATTACTTCTCTCGACTATTATTACTCATTAACAGATATTGTTTTCAATGAGAACTAATATATGTAGGGTAACTGTACGTAACGTGGAACAGGATTTAATATGGAACACCAGCGTACTTATTTTTTCGTACAAAACGAATCGGCAAAAATGCAAGATATTTTGTTAGACATGAGAAACAATCATATTTACGATTAAGTTAGCAGTCTATCGCTAAAGGACAAGGTGTTTTTTGGTTTTTAGTATCGTATAAAACTTTTTCGTTCGTAACATAAACATTGAAAGTTTGATAGCAAAAGTAAGGTAAAACGTATTACTTTCGCATGATTTATTATTAAACATCATTGTTTTAGAGTATTCAAGAAAAACTTACTCATGATTTTTTTCTAGTATAATTGATATTTTCTTTTTAAAGTATATGTATGTATCCAATATGGAAGGCACGCATTCCTTGTTATACCATACTGAATTATATTACATCTTTATTGTGATAAATACATAAAAAGTATATATTAGTAGATAGCCACACATTCTTCGAATCGCTATTTCTGTTGGCGATTCGAAGAATGTGTGGCTTCAAATGCATCGTGTGTGTCCATCGTACAAAAGTGAACAAAAAATATAATATCATAGAAATTAAGTAAAAGTCGTTTACTTGTCTTTTTTGTTCATATAAATAAATATTTGTTCTAAAAATAAAGTTTTTAAGGATTGTAACAATTTATGTTCTTTAGGTGCTCTACATTAGATACCGCTTTTTCAACTCGCCGCATTTCCCTTTTCCACATTTTTTGCCATAATGTGAAGACATTTAAAATTGTGCATAATTCTTTATGAACCCACAGGGGAAGAATATACAGGATGAGTTTTAATGCCTGTCCCAATCTTTTACCATCGGAGTGAGTTTCCGATTGCAGTCTGTTACTATTCCTCACTCCGATGGTAAAAGGTTGGGACAGGCATTAAAACTCACCCTGTATATTAAATTTGCCGTCTTTTCACTTTGGGTTCATAGAGAAAGAAGCCTGCTTCTATTTTTGGCGAATTTTTAAAATCAACTGTTCCATATTAGGTACAGTTACCCTATAGAGATTTCACTGCACCCTACTGCTATCGTTAGCAATGATATCGGTTCAATTTCAAAATGCAATATCTCAGCTTGTCTGGTCTCTGGGTCTGAAAATGTTATTAGTAAAGTAAGGGGATCGACAAGTTACCCAATTTGTTTCTCTGCTCAACTAGTTCCACGCTATTCCTAATAGCTGTATAGGAACTGAGTAATGGCACAATGTGACTGTGTAATGCAGAATATGCAGTTCCCCTGCATTTAATTTCAACAGGTTCTAAAGTTTTTGTGTACAGGGGGATCATCTCAAGGTTATACAACTTACCACAAAAAGGGCTTCCCGTTCGCCCCTCATAATGAATGGGTGTATGTGGTCTAGTATCTGGATAGCACAGTTCCACGGAATAGTGTCTTTTTCATATTGCAAGTAAGTTAATAGCTTAAAGAAGACAACGGGATTTATTTCCTCGGTGGTTATTAAGTTATAAGCGTTGCTAAGTAAAGTAGCACGATTTACAACATGTATATCCGTGTACTTGTCCGAACGTAAGTAACGGGCAATTCGTTGCCAGTTAATCATGTCGTAATTTACACGATAAACACCTGTAACGGTTGATAAATTAGTAAGTGAATACCTAACTGCATTTAATTTTCTAGCGACATTGCATTGAAACAGGCGCACGGCATATTGACATAATCACATTCTCTTCATAGAAAGATCAATCAAAGGGATGCGCCTTTATAAATAACAGATTATGATAGGATGTACCTGTTTCTTGGACGTTAAGAATAATCCAGTCGTCTTTGTGGACTCCTTCGATTTTTGTAACTTCGTCCTGCGGCTTCATCCATATTTGCGGTGTGGTCTGGGAAAAATCTGGGTTCGATTGGGTCGCGAAGGTTATTGGAATCCACCACTTTGCACTACTATCATAATTGCTCGTGCCATTTGGTTTGTATACATATAGTTTTTGGGTTAGTTCCGTTTCACCGGTGGCATAATCTCGTTTCACAGTTACTAACGGATGTCCGGCCTGATTCTGCCAAGTATCTAGAAACTCCTTTACCGAGAACTGATCGTGAGGTACGTCGGACTTGTCGAGAGCCGATTGTAGAACTTCCGAAAGATGGTCGGGAATCACGCTCTTGTATGCACTAAAATCCAAATATATTCGACAGATTTACACGTCGAACGATTGAATCTTCTATATTTACTAATGCGAGTCACTTGTAAACCTATCTAACTTACTTAATTGTTTAATACAAGGTGGGTGTGTTGTAGTGAGAAGGACAAAGGCAATTATACATGACATTATGTATTTATGTATTATAACTGTACAGGAGTATACCTTTGTCCTTCATTGTAGTACGAGGGACTTATGGTGTGAAAATACGAAAATTACTTCGCGTCTTTTTTTAATGGAAAAAAGCGTGTGTGTCTAAATATTTCTCCAACAGAGAAAAATACAAATTTCTATAGCAACTGCTCATACTCACTAATTATTTAAAAATGTAGTGATCCCTTGGCGAAAAACGTTCTCTGACAACGTGTGCAGTGTCATGCGTAAAATAGCACCGGCTGTGGATTGAAATAGTTTGATGTATTAATTGTCCTTTGATCAGAAGCTTCTCTTCAATAAATGCAAAGATTTCTCACCTTTCTGATGCACAATCCAGGAAGAATAGTTCAATTGATTTTCCTTGGGGTTGTCAAATTTTATATTCAGTGGTATTGTAGGCGTCCTATCCTTCTTTAAAATTTTTGGTATTGTTTCTGCACCATAAATATCTAAGATTCTCCAGTCAGGAAAGATCTATAAGTAATTGTAATGTTAATACGATTATACTTATCGAAGTTTTCATAGAGATAATTCTTTCGAAATATACTTTATCCGCTACGAAGAAACTGAAATACGTTGCGAAGCCTTCGGCCATCCAAATGTAATTCCAATAGGAGGGACTGACTAAATTTCCGAACCACATATGCGAAATCTCGTGAATCACACTCATTACTTTGCCTGTTTCGGATGTTAGCGGATTAAAAATATGATCGTACATAATGGCATTTTTCCTGTATAAATAAAAACAGTATGAGTGCTGTACAGATATGTAGATACTTCGAATTATTTTGTAGTACGTTAGTATAATGGATATAGCTTTGTATAGTTTTCGATGGAAACAAAGTTGAGAAGCAGTGCCGGCTCAACGGGGCGGTTGGTCAGAGGGCCACTCGCGGAGCAGGAACTTGAGGGACCCAAATTAGAAAGAGTAAAATTTAAAAGAGTAAAATAAGATAAGTCACTCCCTTTACGGTCGTGCCTAAAAAGGAATATGAAGTAATGTTTAAAAAGTAAATACGATATTTCAGTCTTGCAAACAATATAAGACAATGAAGTACATGGGCGAATGTCACATTAACGGTATAAGATTGGCCAGGAGGTATCGAATCACCTAATCCGGCACTGATGGAAAGTTTAATAATTATCAATTTTAGTTTGAATCAATTAAAGAAATTGTCCAAAATATCCGAATTAACTTTAAGGACTTTCTCCGAATCTTAAGCAAACCTGAAATTGTGGGATTTTCTTTTTCACCGGGGAATCGGAAATTATTGCTCTCGAGGCCACGTGTAAATTTACTTTTGTGGCTGTGCATATTTATACTCACGCGTACAACGCCAAGCCCCAAGTCTCAGTAATCTGTCTGGAATTGATAGGCAGTACGACGAGATCTACTTTAGTTACCACGATCGGTACATCCGTGTACTCCTCCATTATCTTTGTCGCCTTTTCTGATATGTCTAGAGCGTAATTAAGGTAGGGCATAGATTTCTTTGGGGCCCATATTTTGAATATGCCATTGGCGCTAGAGGTGTTAGCGAAATCGACCAACACGAACCCCACAGCATTCGTGCTCATAACGGGCGTTGTTTGGAAGTTGGTCCAAAGCATTCCGTCCTCGTCGAGGAGGGAATGACTCTTAACTGGCGTATTTGACACGGCAGTATAGTTGGGGAAATGTTTAATGCTGATGTCGAAGATCGCTTTGAATCCTGGTTCGTCCCAACAGGGGAATGCACGTCGCGCGTATGCAGGTTGGAACTCCGTTGCGACCACCCACCTGACAGACATTACTCATTACGTTGTTTGGAATTGTTCTATAATATGCATGTCACCGTGCGCGTCTATTTTGTGCTACTACGACGCGGTTGTCATACCAAGATATTTCTTTGTTAAACAACTGGACATTTCACTGTGGCGTATCTATGCTCTCATTCAGCACGAACATACGAGTAACGTCCTTTTATAAATATGGTATTGGGTCTATGCATAATTCCATAGCGAAATTCCGACAGGAATTTACTCCATTTTCGCTACGGAATTATGCATAGACCCAATATATTCAATTATTGACCCTTTCATGTTTAGTGATCGGGTAGATCACAAAAACCGTAACGATACATTTATGCGGCGCGTCTCGTTTAAGAACACCCGGTTGCATATGTTAGAAACTGATGATGATTCGAAAGTCTCTTTCAGGCAAAAGTTAAATGACTCGAGGACGCACGTAATCTAGGGTAAGTACTTTCAACACGGACGCGTAGAGAAGACATAAATATCATCTTTGTTTCGTTAACTAGAATCATGTACTTGAAATACATCAAGCGATGCAACTCGTTATTTCCTTCTCAACAGTACTAATTGCAAGCCACTTATCGTGAAAATGAGTAGCTTACAAAATATTTCGTATTTACTATTAGCGGTATTCCCAATCTAGTCCAAAGTAGATTGGGCATATCTCATTTCTGCCAAGATCAGTAGATGTAATGTCCTGGGATTACTTGTGTTTGAGATATTTAATATATAAATTTTAAGTAAGAAAATGTACAAATTGAACTAATCGAAAAGATTTTCCACAAACGTCGACACTCTGTGGAACCGTTGGAAAGAGTTTAAACGTCATTTTGAGATAGAGTAAACAACTGCATTCAAGTTGAAGAAGCTAGTATTGAACACAAACTTTAATTACACGTTAGTTACGTGGTCACTAGTGTACTAATGCCACTGGTCACTATTAAAAATGAAATATCTTGTAAGTTAATCAGCTTTCGCCAAGAGTGGCTTAGCAATTTTATGCAAGGATTAACAAAATCCAAATTGACCTTCATATCCTCTCTATGCATCCATAAAGAAAACACTGGCTTATACGAGATTGTGGGTTATTTGAAACCATTTCGACTTGGTCTGAAGGATACTATACTATAACCGACAATTTCGGAGATATTCGATTCATGTATTTATTCGTGACAGTTTATGTGAGACACTCTGTACGTAAGGTATGCTTTCGAACAAAACTGTCCCTTTAATTATTACCCAAGAAGTTGTTTTCACTTACACAGTTCTGTCATCTTCATCCAGATAAGCGGCTCTGTAGATACCGCGCGGAAAAATGCCAAGGTTGGCTGTGTACGTGAATTGTAGCTCGTAAAAACCTGGAGCCAAAGAAATCTCGAAAGAGAGTATGAGAAAATCAAACGCTTTGACGTATTCGTGTTGCAGTGGTCGGTAAACGTCTTTACTTTCAGACAGTAATATCGTCTTGGACTCGTCTATATTCAAATTTTTCGCATGCAATACAACCTTGTCGGTGGCTTCCTGGACATGGATGGTGATTTCGACTCTACCATCGATCTTGAAGTTTTCTTCTATCAAATATGGAGTCAGGCTCACTATGTAAAGTGACGGTACAGTGGTTTTCGATAGCATAAAATCGGTAGCTGCCCTCTTTCTTCTCAGAACATTACTTCCTCCGTCAGGTTGAAGACAGTGTACTGTAGTGGCACCCAACAGCACCGCCAAGGCCAATAAGATCATCGCGAGAATCGTCCTGCTAAGGGTTTTGTCTTTGTAAATTATCGATCACTACATAAACTGTACATTACTTTGTTATTATTTGTACATGTTACTATTACTTAAACGCACAGATCTTATGTTATCGTTTATCTGCAAATACACTCAGGGAAAAAAAAAGCGATACACTTGAAATCTGGAAAAAAATCACTGAATTTCAAATGACGATAACTTCGTAAATAATGAAGATAAAAATGTGTTTAAAAAATGATAAGAAAGCTTGAAACCTCAACTTAAAGAATTAATTTATTTCAATGTAGCGAGATAAATTTATTTAACATGGCGGATGACAAAAGAAGAGCATGCAAAATTGAAAAATATTTTTCCGACTTTATCATAGCACATGGCGAGAGTCAAGTGTCGCAACAGAATAGGATATAAAGCATCCGATAGTACCGAGTTTCTTCTTTACAATGGTTTTTTCAAAGTTGCAATATGATAATTTTTCACAGAGTTATTCGCACTTGAAAAAAAAAAACAGCTTTTTTTTTTCATATGCAATTAACTCGGTGAAAAATTAACATATTGCAACTTTGAAAAAACCATTGTAAAGACGAAACTCGGTACTATCGCATGCATTTTCTCCTATTCAGTTGCGACAGTTAATTTTTGCTTAGTGCCGCCGCAAACTTGGACGATAATTTTCCAATTTTGCATATTTTCGCTTTATCAACTGCCATTTTGAAAAAAAAAGTCGGACATAAGTGTGACACAAAATTTCGAAAAGTAAACATCCGAACCTTTAAAAGGCTTTTGTAAGGTCTTGCTGGCTGTTTTAGGAGCTGAGATATTCAATCTTGAATTTTTAAGAACGCCGAATACCAAGAATAAAAATTTCGTTTTTCACCAGTTTCGCGGTATTTTAAGGCTCCAAACTGTTTTGTGGGTGCGTGCGTATGTTGCACGAGGTTGTAGATGTGTGTGTGTGTGTGTGTGTGAAAGTACAGTTTAGTTGTGTGCGTGCGTGCGTGTGTGTACACAATAAGAATAAGGACGAGATGGTTCATTAGTTCCACAGTATTTAAAAATTTCAAGCTTTCCTTGTGTGCTCTTACAGGCCCATCCTAACAGTAGGTATTCTTACAAGGAATGATCCCCAACCCGGAAATTCAAAAAATTCTGAAATTTTGTGGAAATGTAGAGCAACACGTCCTGAATGCGACACTATTTTTTGTTGGTGCGGAAAAACGGTTTAAAGGGGTGAAAACCTCCCTTAAAGAAAAGTCGATTATTTCTTCCGCGCCAGTTATCTTCGAAACGGTAAGAGATATTGAAAAAAAAAAGTTAAATAATGTTTGAAACGATTTTATGAGCACTATAACGTAGCGTCAAAACTGTTTCCAAAATTATAATTGTTATAAACAATTTTATAAACGATAAATTATTTCCAAAATTATAATTGTTATAAACAATTTTATAAACGATTATAATCTCAGCTCCTAAAACAGCCAGCAAGACCTTACAAAAAGCCTTTTAAAGGTTCGGATGTTTACTTTTCGAAATTTTGTGTCACACTTATGTCCGACTTTTTTTTTCAAAATGGCAGTTGATAAAGCGAAAATATGCAAAATTGGAAAATTATCGTCCAAGTTTGCGGCGGCACTAAGCAACAATTAACTGTCGCAACTGAATAGGAGAAAATGCATGCGATAGTACCGAGTTTCGTCTTTACAATGGTTTTTTCAAAGTTGCAATATGTTAATTTTTCACCGAGTTAATTGCATATGAAAAAAAAAAGCTGTTTTTTTTTTTCAAGTGCGAATAACTCTGTGAAAAATTATCATATTGCAACTTTGAAAAAACCATTGTAAAGAAGAAACTCGGTACTATCGGATGCTTTATATCCTATTCTGTTGCGACACTTGACTCTCGCCATGTGCTATGACAAAGTCGGAAAAATATTTCTCAATTTTGCATGCTCTTCTTTTGTCATCCGCCATGTTAAATAAATTGATCTCGCTACATTGAAATAAATTAATTCTTTAAGTTGAGGTTTCAAGCTTTCTTATGATTTTTTAAACACATTTTTATCTTCATTATTTACGAAGTTATCGTCAGTTGAAATTCAGTGATTTTTTTCCAGATTTCAAGTGTATCGCTTTTTTTCCCCTGAGTGTACTTAAACAGAAAATGGAGGGACTTATGCGTCCGCCAAAATCGAAAATTGTTACTACATTCATATTTTTAATTCAGTATTCCGTGAAGACGGCAGACCGGATCCGGACAAAATTCGGCATGTACATCGAGGATCTATGCACCCATGTGACAAAGCTTTGTGCATCACGAACTTAAACCAAACAAAGTCCGAGATGTCCGTGTAAACATACATCAGAAAAGTAACCGCAGTATTTCAAAGACTTCCTTGAATCTCTTTCGCGAATACGAATCGCGAATTCTACTTGTGCCTATCGCAGAAATGCTTTCCTTCGCAGACGAGCGCAAGGCGCGAGCACCCCGGCGACCTAGAGGGGGTTGGCGAAAGCGCAAGAGACTTACAATTTGTCCCCTAGTTATATTATAAATCGTTGTTAATAGATTGCACTAGCAATCTGTAATTATTTGGATGATATTGTACGTACGTATCTCATATATCATTACTCGACACATTTGCATTAACTAATTTTCTGGATTTACGGGCGGTAGGCAAAACGGCTTGATGAGAATGTGCCGCTCACGATGTTCGTTTTAGTACCAATATAGATGGTGTTATATCATCATTAAAACAATTTAAAAGAATTACTAATTTTACAAAATACTTACAAAGTACAACACAATATTCGCTCTGCACAATATCCTGCTTGGTTGAAGGATGCTTATATTCACTACAATAGAGGGTGTCCCGTAATTAGTTTAAGAACCATGAATGGTAGGTTCCTGGACTGGTCAGAAACTACTTTTTCTTTTGGAAAAGTATCGGGCTCGTTTTTAATTATTAATCAAAAACCCTGAACGAATCAATTGCAGTAATCCAGAGACAGCGACCCTTCTTTCGTCGGAGACTATGAGTAATTGGTTTCATATTAATATTCTGTTAATATTCCCTAATCCAACAATCCTTTTTCGTAAATTGATTCGAAACGCACTATTTCGTAAACTTATTTGAAAAGCACTCGTTCGTAAACTTATTTGTTAGCGTCAAATAAGGCACGCGCCTGAGTTGAGGACCTCGGCGGATGATAAATCTGTCGGAGGGCTTTCGATTTTTAAACAGAGCTTCCGATTTTTAAACAGAGCATTCACAATTCTTATAATTACGGAACACCCTGTATAACACAGCTAATACTCACTGTACGGTTGTTCTTACACAATTCTTATACTCTAAATATGGAAATGCAGCCACTTAAATAAGTTATCCGCTGGATGTTCGTGTCTAAAAAAGAAACTTGGAAAGGACTTGGCAATAAAAAATGCGATAAAAAATAGATTTTTTTCTATGTTCGCAATCAAAAGTATACCGTTCATGTTTCAGAAAGTGCATATTCGTGACAATTTCGAAACACGTGTCCGAGGATATCAATATGACTGCATTCTGTTCACGCTTCCGCATGTATTTATGCTTCCTTATAGTTTTGTGTTCCAGTATGACTAATACCATTATTTTTTATATTATCTTCTAGCTCGATAAACAATATATTATAACGATGCATGGTAGCTATGGCGTAATTTGGAGTATTTGCTTGCGTTAACAATTTGCGAATTTGTTTTTATATTGGATCATTTCACGCTAAATTGATCGCTGTTCGACGTTGACATCAAGAATTTGTTTGAAAATTAAATATAGAAATGTGTAATTCGAGGGGGTTTAGGTCGTTAGTTAGCCAGTTCCAAATTTATTTAAAAAATACCGACCTTCGAATTTGGCAGTTTTCGCCAATTTTCATGAAACCAGGTTGCACTTATCAATTTTTATCTCAGGAACTATTATTATTATTGGTCGAATCGAGCCCGTTCCTGTTTACTTTAAAGTGCAAAGGTTGCCCCATTTTAAAATCACTTTTATTATTTGAAAATTTTACTTTAACATAGAGAAGATTAGAAACAAACTTCTCCAAAAAGGTCTAAGGCTCCAATCACGCATAATCCGCCACGTCCTTCGCTCCCTGCCTCTTTGTTAAATTCTTTTGCTATATCGGAGAAATACCGATTGAGATGCGCATAAAAAAGAAAAAGGCTTTGTTACCCAGGCACGATCCGAGAAAAAGTTCAGCTACCAGTAAGTTCGAGAACTCTTAAATCCCTGCTATCGAAGATTTATCGACCAATTACAATTTGTGACGTTCAAATCGAAATTTGGGAGGTCACGTACAGCTAACTCATATCTAATTTAACCTTTAACAGCTTGACTACCACGTCATCCTTTGTTGGGTAACAGTTTCAGTGCTTGATCATTAATGATCTGAATAAATATTTGGAAGGATAATTAACTCCAACGACAGTTAACCAAACCGCCATTCAAATACGTGCAATGTGGTAGTCAAAGTATAAAATTAGATTTTACTTTATTTTAAATTCCATCCTCCAGCATCTAACAATAAGTGCGACCTCGCTTCTCGTTTCACATTCTTCACCCTCGCGATAATGTTACCGTAGCGTTAAACATGTTTCGCCAGCGTCGGAGCAAATGGAAGGGACGTTCCACGGGGTCACACGCCGTCAACCGGTAAGCGAGACCGTTGCGGATTTTACAAAATGGTGCAATCGCCCAAAGTGGCTGACTCTAGGTGTGCAGATGGTAATGACTCAGTTATCATTCCCGGCACCCAATGATCATGTCAAGGACGTTGCGATGAACATTGCATCGCCGAGTCTTCTTGCTTCAACGAAGTCCTCCAACGATTCTCCTAAGCTGCGTTTAGTATCACATCCAAATCCTGGTACGATGTCTGTCTCAACGTACCCAACCATATTAAACCCGCTTGTCTTAGTTGCGAGTATTGTTCTAAAAAATTCAATTTACCCAGTATAAACTCCAATTTCAAACTCGATTTCGCCAAAAGCACCAACCGCATGCTCATTTCTTCCATCACAATCCAAAATGGTATTCCACTTTTCTATCTATCTAAACTCGCCTAATGTCCACGGCTACAGTTAACACCGATGCCGATCGACTATTCATATTCTCCAGATCCATGGAATACAAAAAACTCAGTCATTTGCCGAACCTGCGCTACACAATCGACTAGTCCAGTCACATAAATGCCAATCGACGTTCCTTGAGAGTTTCGTTTCACGCAAGTGATCCTCACAAGATCGATGTTGTTGATCTATGATGGGATGGCACAGTTGAAAGTATTCTTTTATTCTTATCAGAATGTTTTTTATTTCTTCTTTTTAAACTGTGCAAAAGTTGAACATGGGATTATTAGAAATAATCATTTTATATCAAAACAAAGTGACCTGTAAAGTTATAGCTCTATCAGTGGGGTGACACATTCGGAAGTACATTCGAAACAATTCTTTACATTTAATGTGACGAGTTGCACGTTGGTGTCAGTCGGCGCGATGCGGAGGAAGTGTGGTTTCTGGACTTAAAATTAATTGTTTCACCAGGATTAATGTGACTATCGCTTGTACATTTTGTATATCTTGTATCGTTTGTTTCGGACGATGCGTGCCTGGCGCCAAGAATTTACAGAGAGACCGCTCGACTTCTCTTCATGAAACATGAAAGGGACACGTTGAGAAGCGACAATTAACGGAGAGAATGTGTAACACGCTGTAACGCAAGCTTAATGTTAAGGACAGAGATGCAATGAGATTACGCCTACGCGCCAGCCGGCACGTTCCTTTTGCGTGAAACCGCGTGAGGCACGCGCAACGTGCAAATTTAAAGCGCGAAGTGAAATGCTCTGTTCTTTCGGACTCGTTTATTCGGTCGTGCTCGGTGTCGAACGACGACGCTGCCGTCGCCGAATCAGCTATGTCCATTCGAAAAATAAGGAAAGCCGAGAGCGAGTGATATCATCGGTCGACTCTCATCGGTTTTCTAACGCTCTCCATATATGTAAAGTTGCTAAAGTGTTATCGGAAAGTCGGATCGATCGTAATATCCGGAAACGCGACTAAACGGGACGGGAGAAAGGAAGAATAACGGTGAACCGACTGAATACTCGATATTCGATCGTCTTATTTTAATCGAGATAACTATCCTTGGGTAGAAATGAAATTTGGTCGATAATAATGTTTCACCTCCTAAAACGGCGCAAATCCATTTCCTATCGATTGTACATGAATGGATATACAAACGCGTAATTGGAGACTTTGGGCAAAAAATCGCGAGCCCTCCACGGCGATGCCACGACGATTTTTTCGTGCTCCACGTCCAACGCGATGGGCGATAAAGTCGCTCTCCGCCTTGCGACAGTAATAAAGGCCTATCGTTCGCGATCTACCAGCCAGACTCGGAGATGAAACGCGAACGTAACACTCCGTAGCAGAAAGTTAGAAAGGACATCGAGGAAGGCGATCGTCGCTCCTTCGTCCCCCTCCCGTTTTCTCATTTTTCGTTTTTTTTTTCCTTACAATCGCATTAGAGAGGAGAAATGAGTCATGTGTGTAAGAGCGTGTGCGTAACACATCATGTCGGTGGCAGTGGCAGCAAGCTCTGAGAGCGTTTCTAGACGAATGCACGTTGATGTCTTCCTGAAAATTGGAAGCCTGTAATTGTCCGTATGTAGTTTCGTACGATTATTACGATCAGAGAGTATACGGACGAAACTCAATCGTATTCGATCACGATGTCCGCAGGTTAATCAGTAGGTTTCCGTCCAAGGATCTTGGAAACTAGAATCCATTCTCCGGATATTCTTTTCTTCTCTGCCCTCGGTTCTCGAGCAGGCACGACGGGATATCCTATTTTACAAATCGTTTTGCAGGAGAACAATAATACGGTTTATTTTTAGCGTATGAATCGGTACGCTAATAAGTAAGATAGAAATATTCAAACTCGTAGGAACTTGCAAACGTCGCGTAACGATTATTATTTTTCACCGTTGGATCTGGACGCCCTAGTACAGTAAAATCGGAACTCCCTCTATAATGGATACCGTGTGCAACGGTGAAATAAAAAAAGTGCAGCTAATAGGCTTGATCGGTTCGTTCTGTGTGCAGACTTTGGTGCCTCCCGAGAAGTCGCGAGCGGACAATTGAAAGCGATTTTATTGTTTCGACTCTCGCGTTACCGTCACGCGCCGCGATGTCCTTGAGACTGGAACTGCAAATTGCGTGCCTCTGGATTAACATTCGCGAATCGTACAAGCGAGATCCGTGCAACTAATTGTACCAGGCGTGAGCAGCTGAAACGAGAAATCTCAACATTGTTCCGAGAAAATCAGTTTTGACGAGCAGCTCTCGTCGATTCTCGTGTGTCTCATGCGCCGGGCCCACGCAATGCTCATCATTCAAGGATTCGAATCGCAAGGGCATCGATACGCGTGGGTAATTCTTGATGCTCGAGCTCGTTGCGTCTCACGATTATGCAATTCGAAACCTGATAGAAATTCCTTTGGATGGTAATTGCGATCGATGCACGACATTCAACCACTCGCTTTTTGCACGATCGACTCGCGTTTCTCTTCGGCGACGTGGCTCGGGCCACCGCGATCATGAAAATTTATGAAAACTTCCAAAGTCGCGTGCATCGACTGCCGTAACCCCATTGAAATGATAAAATCGAGAAGGACCTCGAACGTTTCTCATTATATCTATCCGAACCAAGTTCATTCTCAGGTGTTCTATTGAATGCAAAATTCGGTTAGTCGAAAGTCGCGGCGAACGTTCCTCGTAAGAGCTCGATTCTCGGATCGTCACTTTCGAGATCCATCGGGAAGACCACCGTTCTACAACGATCTCAAAGGAATCGGAAATGGAAAAAGGAAGACAATTTCCAAATTGGAGCGAATTGACGCGTCGATTGCGTAATGCTTTCGCGTACGCCCCCACGACTGCCATTTCTCATGGTATGTCCATTCCGTATGTAGACACGCTCACGGACGTGCACCAAGCCCATTGCATCCCATCGTGAACGCACGCGTGCGTGAATACGTTTGGCCAGCTCGGTATTTGTGCCTGGCGGCACACAAAGAGTTGGAGGCAGGCGGCGGTACTCGACGGCCTCCTGTGAGCCCAGCCGTGGGAAAGGTAATCGGTCACTAGAAAAGCGAAGTAAAGTCGGGCACAGTCGGCGAGACCGCAAACGATTTCTGCAAACGTCCATGATCGACAAGACACCCGGATGCCGATCCTTTTCGCTCTCGATCCTTCGTTCAGACGTGTAGATCATTTTCGCCGGAAGCCCTGGACTTTTGTTGCGGAAGGGAGAACGATCTTGATAGGCATACCGTTTGGAGGCTCGTCGACTATCTTCGCGAGTGCCTTGGGCATGCCGATATCGGTGGCGCGCCGGTAGGATCAAAAGTTCTCTTTAAATTCGTTTAGCATGACGAAGGGAACATATCTGCCGATGCGATTGACTGAGTTTGTGCTGAGGAGTGATAGACGTGGGCTGTCGCGGTGATTGTCGAAAACTGGGAAGGATGAAAGTTTCTCACGGTAGAATTGTTCTTGGTGGGTTTGTTCGCTCAATGGGATAATGATAATGCTCGCAGAGGTGTTAGGGTGGACCCAAGTTTCAATATTTCTTAACTACGTTTCCGTTGTTTAATATCAATTGTTTCACGTCCATGATATGGAAACGCAGAAAAGTAATATTCAACCGTGAGTCTACATACTATACCATGTTAAGAAATCAAAGTTTAAATATCTTGCGAACTAATGCTTTCTCGACTCAAGTATCTCAATACTTTTTGTAAAGAATTAAAAAATTAATCTAAGGATGTATTCAAAAATGTGCAGTTCTGTTTAAAAAGTTAGAGGAGACCTTGATGTTATCAAAACGCTTTGACATTCGAAGGAGGCGTTTACACTTTATCATGCCTCACTCGAAACCATTTAGTTTTGCAGTATACAAATTTTGTATATCTTTTGCCGCTTTCATGCTATAACTTGTTGTAGTTGCACGAGACACCCTGTACAGTGATAAGTGAAATCGAGGTAATAACGTTCAAATGTTTGGTCGATCAGAGTATTTGAGGGGCCCGTCCATGAAGTTTTGCGATTCTTTTTCGAAGATTCGAATTAACGGGTCCTCTGTGACGGGCTGTCCGATATTTTCTGCTAATTTCATCTTCCTCCGATTGGAGTTCTTTCGAGGCGCGCATCTAACGGACTCTCTCGTTAAACTTATCTAGACGAGTAAAGCCCCTCCTCTACGATGATGTAATCTTCATAACCACAAATGCGGATACTCAAAGTTATAATATCGCATTTCCGACGCTCGTTCGGTTACTCTGGCCGTGAAAATTCATTGTAACGGGCGCTTGCGTAACGCCACGCGAGGAGAACGAGAACCTTGGCGCTTATCCGCGCCGACCTGAAAATCGGCTTTTACGAGCTAACACGGAAAACGCACTCTCGGAGCGAAGCCGATAGTTGCTCTTATTCCACCCAGAGATTCTGCAATCGGTTTTACCGGTTTGTCCGTAAACGTAATGGATTTTTGTCATCGGCTGTCCTTGAAATCAATGTGGGATTGAAACCCGCCCAGATGCAGTTAAATAGATAGAGCAGTTAAATTATAGCGATAAGCCGCCAGCTCACTTTACTCTACTGTTTTTATAATTCAACCTGCTAAATGGCGGAAGTTAACCTCACCCAGGAGAACCCTTTGGATCTTCAAAGGCAGGATCTTTATACAAACTCAAGTATAGCGATTAGAAAATCTTATATAGGAAATGAAATGAACGAAACTCCTTCTGGAGTGACATTAGAATGATACCCGACCAATAAGGAGGACATGAAACCAGGTGTTCATGTTTGGGAAACAAAGTAACAATAAATTGAAAAAGCGAAGAGACAAAGCAGTCTCCAGGCAAAGTTGATTAGCAGTAATATGTTCTTGGATATGCAGAGGGAAAATAGGTAGTCCGAATCAAATTAGGGGCCCTATCTGGTACATATTACCTCGAAAGGCGAAACGAAAAACCTAGGGAATTTTCACTGAATCTATTTAGGAATGAAGATAGGTTAGCTGACTAGTACAAATTATGTGGCTGAAGTTTGGAACGTTCCGGGAACGTTCCGCGAGCGCTCCGGCAGCGGTTCTCAACCGACATTGGAAAGCAGAATTTCAAGCGTACCAAACGGCACTACTCGATTGTCGCCTGTTTCCATACGCTCTATAACACTCGCATTAACCCCTTGCACCCTTGGTAGTACCCCTAAATACTCGCAAAACCACCCTGCAAATGAATATAGGTGAGAACGTTCAAAAAATTCTAACTTTGCCCCACGGGGTTTGTTCCATTTTAAATTTTGCACCGCGCTAAGGAATGACATCAGGAACAATCTAAAAAAAGTCGCATCTCGATATCCCTGGCGGAAGGCACCCCTGGCAGCCAAAAACCACCCTCGCGATCGTTCAAAAAATTCTAACTTTGCCCCGAGCGATTTCGACCATTTAAAATTTTGCACGGAGCTAAGGAATGGCATCAGGAACAATGTAAAAATAGTCGCATCTCGATATCCCTGGCGGAAGGCACCCCTGGCAGCTAAAAACCACCCTCGCGATCGTTCAAAAAATTCTAACTTTGCCCCGAGCGATTTCGACCATTTAAAATTTTGCACGGAGCTAAGGAATGGCATCAGGAACAATGTAAAAAAAGTCGCATCTCGATATCCCTGGCGGAAGGCACCCCTAGCAGCCAAAAACCACCCTCGCGAACGTTCAAAAAATTCTAACTTTGCCCCGAGCGATTTCGACCATTTAAAATTTTGCACGGAGCTAAGGAATGGCATCAGGAACAATGTAAAAAAAGTCGCATCTCGATATCCCTGGCGGAAGGCACCCCTGGCAGCCAAAAACGACCCTCGCGATCGTTCAAAAAATTCTAACTTTGCCCCGAGCGATTTCGACCATTTAAAATTTTGCACGGAGCTAAGGAATGGCATCAGGAACAATGTAAAAATAGTCGCATCTCGATATCCCTGGCGGAAGGCACCCCTGGCAGCCAAAAACCACCCTCGCGATCGTTCAAAAAATTCTAACTTTGCCCCGAGCGATTTCGACCATTTAAAATTTTGCACGGAGCTAAGGAATGGCATCAGGAACAATGTAAAAAAAGTCGCATCTCGATATCCCTGGCGGAAGGCACCCCTAGCAGCCAAAAACCACCCTCGCGAACGTTCAAAAAATTCTAACTTTGCCCCGAGCGATTTCGACCATTTAAAATTTTGCACGGAGCTAAGGAATGGCATCAGGAACAATGTAAAAAAAGTCGCATCTCGATATCCCTGGCGGAAGGCACCCCTGGCAGCCAAAAACGACCCTCGCGATCGTTCAAAAAATTCTAACTTTGCCCCGAGCGATTTCGACCATTTAAAATTTTGCACGGAGCTAAGGAATGGCATCAGGAACAATGTAAAAAAAGTCGTGTTACATACACCCTCATCTTTGATAGGGATGTCATCAATCGGGATGCTCTCGCAATGCGTCGCGCTCCTCGGCGCGTGGCACGTGCGACCGCGCGATCAATCGAGGCTAAGGAATGCAACGACTAAGCACCTTTGTTAGCGGTAAGCGCGTTGCATTTCTTCGATCATCGGTTATGATATCTAGGGCAGTGAGGTGGTTTCATCCTACCCCACTACCCCTCAAATGCACAAATAAAAACCCTCGAATCTCTGATTCGAGGCTCAGTCGATCATACCAATTATACGACGAATCGCTGCTACTCAGAATCAAGTCTAAAGTACGCATTCAAACTAAAGTCAAATCAATATCGAATCCAGTAATCGCGCAGTAATCGCGAGTACATTCGAGATATCACAACGGAGATCGCCCACATCAGGACTACCACACCGTGCCAGTCACCTTGTCAAAGGTCCTAGTGGAGAGCCCGCGGCAGGAAGCACTTAAACAAAGAAGGAAATAGCAAGTAGGGTGAGTCATCCGAACAGTCTTATACTTCGGGACGCGTCTAGGTCCCATGCTTGAAAACCCTGTCGCGTTATAAAAACACATTGATCCAACGAGCACACGCGCATATTAGGAAACGCGGATTACGAATAATACGAATCGCGCCTTACTATTACGCACTGTAACGAATACTATTCTTTGCCTCTGCAACTGATAACCTTTGTACATCAGATTGTCAGAGTAGTTTATAAGCTTCATTTACAATATATCAGTTAAAGGGAAAACTTCCCTCTTTGTATTCTATTTGCCTTATCCAGCATTACAGGAAACAGCGAGGTGTATTCTAATACTTTAACAAGCAAGATCCCACACATTTAAGGGCAAGCTATCCGCTGGAGCTTGACTCTTATTTAGTTTCGGTTAGGGTATAATATTTCTTACGGATTTATTCACTATCCTAACTGTAACTTCACATACGTAGGGGGAATTCATATTAACATTCCTGACCAATTCTTATTTTAACCCCCTACGTAACAAAAACTGGTGTCAGAAGTGGGATCTTGAGACCTCAATTTTTCGGAAAATTTTTTCTTTGTTTTTTTTCTTTAATACATCAGACGAAGTGAATTACATTACGGACGTCACGAAACATTACTGGCTTCCTGAATCATATCACAATCCTTCGTCAAATTCCTTGAGTCTCTCCCAGTTTCGGCTAGCACTTGGCCTACGAGCCTCTTGCCCCGTCTCTGGCATTGAGCAATTCCTTGAGTCTCTCCCAGTTTCGGCTAGCACTTGGCCTACGAGCCTCTTGCCCCGTCTCTGGCACTGAGCATCCGTCTTAGACCCAATACAGTGGACTTTAGACGTTTTATATTATTTCACATTTCACGTAAGTCTCATTGCTGTAACTCGCTGCTTCCAAAATGCCGGAAACTTCACAGCAAGTGGGCATGCTTTCACAAACGACAAATCCATCAACCATGGATGCCGTTAATCTTTCGGTCACGCAAAGTCGTCTGCGTGAGATCACGGCCGATATACCTAAATTCAACGGCGATGAAAGAGTTTTTTCGAGATTTGTAAATGCCATAAATGAAGCTCAGGCGCAATTATGTCCGGGCGAAGAAGTCCGTTTTCTCACTTTAGTTTTACATAAAATTCGGGGAGCGGCACGCGCAGATATAACGGGCCGCGAATTCACCACCGTCTCTGATTTTTTGAAACATCTAAGAAAACGTTATGCACCGGTACGTGGTTTGCATGTACTTAGAACAGAAATAAGTAGACTCCAGATTAGGAAGGACGAATCTGTCCGTGATTACATTAAGCGCACAGTCAAACTACACTACAGGGCGAAAAACGCATTTCACGAAAAGTATGGGACTTCGACGTCGGGTGACGAAGAATTAGGAAAAATGACTCTTGAAAACTTCCTCTTCGGGCTTCCGCAAGACTTGCGACTCTTGGCGGGAGATAATTTTGAAACTTTGGACGACGCGATTGACAACCTGATGGAACTAGAACGTAATAGAAGTGGTCTTCTAAAAGCAAGAAATCTTAGATATCGGGACATTGACACGACAGAAGTCTCAGAAGACTCAGAAGATTCAGATTACGATTCACGGAAGAAGAGAGTATCACGTCGCGAACGGGCCTACCCCAATTCACCGAGTCCTCATAACCGCCGGAGGAATTCGCGACATCGGCACAAACGCGAACCAAGCGTGAGCGATATTAGCTCATCAGACGAGGAACAGGCATATCATCACCACTCACGAACGTATAGCGCAACGACCGGAGAAAATAACTATCACCGATCACCATTAGCTTCACGCCGAGAAACCTATTTAGGAAATGAGGAACGTGGATATCGTCGTCCTCAAACATTTAATACGACTAATGGAAGCAACAACAGTAATTATCGACGAACGCCACCGGCTGCATCTCGCGAAACTTATTCGGGGGACGAAGAACGGGAATATCATCACCCACGGATACTTAACGCAACATATAAAAACAACGAAAACAATTACCGACGATTACCTCCAACTCCGCCTCGGGAAGTTTACCCAAGGAGGGAAAGGCTTCCTCATTATAGTCGCGAAATTCAAGATCACGAGCATGAACAATTTAATCCGCAGTGGTACTGCTATAGATGCGGAGTTAAAGGTCACAGCGGCGATACATGCCGCAACAGACGGAATAATCCGGGCTCGACGACCCCGATACGGCTACCGCAACAATTCGCAGGGCAAGCGAATTCTTTAAACTGCCAAGGCGCTCGCAGGCCTTCGGAACCCGCGAGCGAAGCCAGAACCTTCCGAAAGAAAGTAATTTTTTCCGAAGCACCACACAATTCGAGGGGAAATCAGTCGTTATGGAAACCGACTTACCAACAATCACCCTCAGGATTCCAGAACTATGCTCCAAACAGGCCACGTTACTCATCGACACAGGATCGGCGTTAAACATGATTAAACGAGAAGTTTTAAAACAATCTATTAAAATTATGCCCAGCCAAACCTTGGAGGTTCAGGGGGTAGCGGGAAAACCAATAAACACGTTAGGCACTGTTATTTTAACAATTAAAAACGAACCGATTTTCTTTTACGTGATCAAAAAGGCGGATTGGCCCTTCGATGCAATTCTGGGCGCCGCTTATATGAACCAAACAATGGCAGAACTTTCTTTTAATCATTACACAATTGTTACCGCTAATAATCCGGTGAGACCCAAATGGTTTGATCGGAGGCCACCGCCTCCGGTTGATGAGGATAAAAAATATAAATATTGTATAAAAAATATAAATCCACAACAGACAAGTAATGACAATCATCTTGAATACGATATTAAGGATAAGACGCGACAAATAGCCTCGAGCGTACCTCACAGGGATAATATAAATAAGTACCGCATTAAGGGCAGGTCTCGACAAACCATAGCACTGAGCGTATCATCAAACAGAACACACGAAGGGTATCTCCCAGCCATTAGACCCGCGGAAAACGTAACGATAGGAGAAGGAATCGTACGCGCGGAAAATGGAATTTGTTATACCATGGCCACTAACACTGGAGACGAAGAAATCGAATTTGAATTAGGACCGCAAAATTTGGAACCCTATGAAATTTCATCAGTAAAGACCTACGAGGAACCGTCATCAAAGGAACTGACTCAACGAGTCCGGGAAATACTTCAACTATTACGATTGGATCACCTTAACGAAGAAGAAAAGGAAATGGTTACGGAACTGGTTCAAGAATTTCCGGACAGATTTTATATTCCCGGGGATAAATTAGGGATGTCTACCTCTGTAAAACATAAAATCCCAACTATCAATGAGATGCCTATACATACAAAACAATACCGATATCCACCGATTCATCAGGAGGAGATTAAAAAACAGGTAAACCAGATGCTTCAGGACAACATAATTCGACCATCATCATCACCATACAATTCACCTCTGTGGATAGTTCCGAAGAAACCCGATTCACAAGGGAATAAGAGGTGGAGGATGGTAATTGATTTCCGCACATTAAATGAGAAAACGGTAGGAGATAGCTACCCATTACCGTGCATTACGGAAATTTTGGACCGTTTAGGTAAAGCAAAATATTTCTCGGTTTTTGATTTGGCAAGCGGATTTCATCAAATTGGGATGGACCCAGCGGACGCACCAAAAACCGCATTCTCAACACCGAACGGACATTATGAATTTACTCGTATGCCATTCGGATTAAAAAACGCACCGGCCACTTTTCAACGACTAATGGATCACGTATTAAGCGGGTTACAAGGAACTACTTTATTTGTCTATCTCGACGATATTGTAGTATATTCATCCTCCTTGGATACTCATAAAAAAAGAATTCGTACCATGTTGCAACGCTTGAGGGAGCACGAACTCTTGTTGCAACCGGATAAATGCGAATTCTTGCGCAAAGAAGTAACCTACTTGGGACACGTGCTTACACAAGAAGGCGTACAACCGGACCCTCGGAAATTAACAGCCGTCAAGGATTTTCCCATTCCGAGGACTCCTAAAAATGTCAAACAATTTTTAGGACTCGTAGGTTACTATCGTCGATTCATACCGGACTTCGCAAAAAGGGCAAAACCTTTAACGACACTTCTACGGAAAAACGCCGCCTTTCAATGGAACGAAGAACAGCAACAAAGTTTTGAGTCACTTCGCGATGATTTATGCAAGGAACCAATTCTACAATTTCCAAATTTTAACGAGCCCTTTGTGGTGACCACCGATGCTTCCGACATAGCTATCGGTGGAATCCTGAGTCAAGGGAAAGTGGGACAGGATCTCCCCATCGCATACACATCACGCGTCTTAACACCCCCGGAAAAGAATTATACCACCACGGAAAAGGAGTGTCTAGCAATCGTCTACGCGGTCGCCCAGTTTCGTCCCTATTTATATGGACGAAAATTCACACTGGTAACCGATCATCGTCCGTTACTTTGGCTGCATTCAGTGAAAGAGCCATGCCAAAGGCTATCGAGATGGAGACTAAAGCTCGGAGACTATGAGTACGACGTGTTATACAAAGCGGGGAAGACAAATCTTAATGCGGATGCCCTCTCAAGAAATCCGCTAATGGCTCTCCCAGCATTACCAACCAAAAAAGACAGCGCTTTTAAACCATCGGGAAATTGGAAGAAGACCATCTCAAAAGCAAGTACTATGGGCAGTAAAATGAAACTTAGGAAGGGATCAGCGCCAGTAACATATGCAGAGGACACTGCCACCTCAACAGACATGGAGGAAGTAACTCCCAAAGCTCCTACAAAAACCAGACGCCCGTCAGCTCCTGCCAGATATAACCAAAAGGAAACAAAGGAAGCGAAATCACCACTAATAGAACTGCTCCCAGTCGCGGAGAGTTCGTCAGAGGATGAAGAAGATGTCTTTATCAATAGATCGGAAACAGAACCAACAGAAAATACACAGCAACGAGAGAATCTGCAGAGTGCGGATTTCATTCAATCAGTGGATAATTTGTCTTTAATGGAGGCAAAGGAAAAAATTTTGGAACTATCCACTGATCTCAACAGATCTATTCCAGCATCCATCACTAAGAAACAACCACCAGCATCTATCATCAACATAATGAACAAAAATAATACACCCATTTTGGGTAGGGCACGCACCGGTCAACGAATCTCCTTCGCTCCCACCCCAAGGAAGAGTATGGCTCCAGAAGCCCAATCCACGCCTGGCGGTAGGAAAGAGGCGACCTCGGGCGTCTCTCAAGAGATTAAGTTACAAGAAAATGCAATATCACAGGCCCTGCCTTACTACGAATTATCATCCTCGGAACAAGAGCAGGATTCAGAGGAGTGCGGGGGGAAGAAGGACACCGCCAACCATTTAAAGATTATGACAACACCGCACACGCTTCTGGCCGATAAGGGGAACGTCGTGCATTTCCTCGCAGCTGACTGCCGCAAATTCCACGCGGTAAGCAAAATGCTGCACGACTTAAACATCGTGGACACAGACGAAATTCTTCGAAATAAACCACAAAAAGGAAGCGTATTTGTTTCTGAAAGAGGAGAATTCAAAATCATCACCATCATTTATGCGAATACTTGCTATGACCACACCGAAATGGAGGATATTAAGCAAGCATTTCAAACCTTGAAACGAACAATGCGCGAATATAAAATCAAAAATATAAGAATACCGTTGAAGGGGAGTGGATTTGATCAGTTACAAACCATCGACCTTACGCGGGAGATTGAAAACATTTTTAAGGATTCACATGCGAACATCACATTATGTCTCGGAACCATCCATTGCCCATCGCTCGAAGATCAAGCGGAGATAATCAAAGAATATCACGACAGCTTGGCCGGCGGACATAAGGGCGTAACTAAAACATACAGGCGCATCAGAGAGAAATATTACTGGCCAGAAATGCACAAGCAAGTGCAAGATTACATCCGAACTTGCCTTAGCTGCCAGCAGCAAAAATTGGTTCGAATTAAAACACGGGAGCCGATGCTTATCACCGATACTCCCGAAGAACCATTTAGTAAGATATCTCTCGATGTTGTAGGACCTTTACCCAAAACACCAGACGGGAATAGATATGTGTTGACCATGCAGGATAACTTAACAAAATACTGCGTGGGTGTAGCTATACCAAGTATGAAGGCCGCTGTAATAGCCGACGCATTTGCACGCCACTTCATTGCACAATAAATAAAGTAAGGCGTTTATTTTGAAAGTGGTCTAAGTTCATTTTTTTTAAAAAATGAGATATCACATAATATTCAATTATTGCACTAAATTATTCACGAATTATGTGATATCTTATTTTTTTTTAAAAATTGACTTAGGCCACTTTCAAAATGAACAGCTCAAATAATTATTAAATAAAATAATTATAGTCATTATTCCTGTAACGGTAACATTCGATTTAACAAATCGAAATATTTTCAAAAAGTTTAATTCGTTATTTAAAACCAACGCGAAATGAGATCTCGAAAATGAGATTTATCAATTATTACCAAAAAAGCTTTCGGCATCGAAAAAGAGTTGTTTTCTATTAAACGAATAATGACTGCAATAACAAAATCAATCACTCACAGCCCTCGATGGAAGTGTGCGGCTGTCACTGGATCACTGCATCCATCCCGATCGTTCGTCTAATCTCTAGGGCCGAACAGCTGATCCGAGCACAGTCCCGGCCAGGTCGGCGAACTCGAGCCACTACATGGTCACTATCACTATCGGTGTTGTGTGCGAGCGATTCGCGCCTTACGTTAGAATATTGGGTGGCCCTGAAAAGGGCCGATTTTTGCCTCATAGATGAGACTCAATGGGGCCCCCATTTACCGCTACACAAAGTTCAGCACGTTTTATTTCACTACACACAGGTTGCACTGATCTGATCACATAAAGTCTCAACACTAAATTTCTAAAAGTTCTTGCACTTGCAGATATTTCACCGGGATACGTCTCACGATACCGCTGTGCAGCAAGATTGGCATTACCGTCACATTGCGCAAAGATGAAGAACATTTGATAATATTCCGCGTTGGAACAATTCATTTTAATAAAATACGACGATGCTATGGCTGCAAGAACGAATTCTCGACTGACTAGTTCTTCGTTCCTTGGCTTTGGGCAGAAATTCGAAGGAACCGACGATTGCGTCTTCGAGCCTGCGGTATCGCATCGGGCTCGACGCGGATCAAACAATTTTATCGCACTGATCTTCATTATCTACTACCCTAACGGTACCGTTGCTACAAGGATGTTTTCCTTCGCAAGGAACGAAGGACTAGTCAGTCGATTCTTCGTTCTTGCAGCTATAGCATCGTCGTATTTTATTGAAATGAATTGTTCCAACGCGGAATATTATCAAATGTTCTTCATCTTTGCGCAATGTGACAGTAATGCCAATCTTGCTGCACAGCGGTATCGTGAGACGTATCCCGGTGAAATACCTGCAAGTGCAAGAACTTTTAGAAATTTAGCGTCGAGACTTTATGTGATCGGATCAGTGCAACCTGTGTGTAGTGAAATAAAACGTGTGGAACTATGTGTAGCGGTAAATGGGGGCCACATGGAGTCTCATCTATGAGGCAAAAATCAGCCCTTTTCAGGGCCACCTATTAACAATCGGCCCTTTTCAGGGCCACCCAATATTCTAACGTAAGGCGCGAATCGCTCGCACACAAACACCGATAGTGATAGTGACCGTGTAGTGGCTCGAGTTCGCCGACCTGCCCGGGACTGTGTTCGGATCAGATGTTCGGCGCTAGAGATTAGACGAACGATCGGGATGGATGCAGTGATCCAGTGACAGCCGCACACTTCCATCGAGGGCTGTGAGTGATTGATTTTGTTATTGCAGTCATTATTCGTTTAATAGAAAACAACTCTTTTTCGATGCCGAAAGCTTTTTTGGTAATAATTGATAAATTTCATTTTCGAGATCTCATTTCGCGTTGGTTTTAAATAACGAATTAAACTTTTTGAAAATATTTCGATTTGTTAAATCGAATGTTACCGTTACACGAATAATGACTATAATTATTTTATTTAATAATTATGTGAGCTGTTCATTTTGAAAGTGGCCTAAGTCAATTTTTTTAAAAAAATAAGATATCACATAATTCGTGAATAATTTAGTGCAATAATTGAATATTATGTGATATCTCATTTTTTTTTAAAAAATGAACTTGGACCACTTTCAAAATACACGCCTTACTTTATTTATTGTGCATGACTAATGGATATCTGAGGTCATTCTGAAAGTTTAATTTGTTATTCGATATTAATTTCCGTCCGATGCTTCGTGCCGTACCACTGCGCTGCGCCCGTTCACGACCACGGTCGGGCGCCCGTGAGTGACGGGCGCTACGGCACTGAGCGCGGGCTCTACGCGCGCTCTCATACGCCGGTGTTTTTTCTTAATAATTCAAAAATGAAGCCTCGGACAATATTTTCGCAAAGGAAAATCTCGTTCAGAATCACCTCAGCTATCGCACATTTCCGGCTCGTACCCCAGTTGTGGGACACCCTGTATATACATATGCATAAGCATTTTCACGCACGCATTCTGACTGTTCCAAACCCAATAAGAGGCACTACTACCACACATCCGTTTTCCGATTTTTTCCAGGATGAAACTACTAGCCGTTACCACTATTTTGGGTTTAATCAAGCAAGCCTCGTCGGATTTCGGCGTCAACGACTATCGGATAACCCAAATTAAGCAAAACGCAGGGCTATATTACGAAAAGCTACCAGACATCAGAACATATCATACGGAATGGCGACTAGTTACATCAATAGAAATAGAAAAGTTTTTGCGTGAGAAACCAGATATGAACGAGATAAGGAAACTGGCACGACAGCAATGCACTCCCACACGGGATAATACATGCATGATCTCAACACACATGGACAATCTTGCGAACCGAATGGAAGAGCTGGAACGCTATGAAGAAATGTTACGTGGAACAATAGCAAAAACCAACACAAATCGTGGAAAGAGATGGGCTCCATTTGGATTCATCGGGACAATTAGCAAAGCACTTTTTGGAACTATGACAGAAGATGAATTAAAAAATTATCAGGCGGAACTTGGGAAATTACATCAAAACCAACAGAAATTAAGCGCGATCTTAGCGAACCAAACACATGTCATCCACTCAGCCTTCAATGAAATATATGGGAGATTACAGAACTTAACACAGGAAGCCTATCGCGCATCCAACAAAATCGAGCTGCTAGGCAAGGAAATGGATCTGATAAACCAAAAAATTTCCATGCAGGATTTTCATATAGCTCAAATGGAATGGCTCCAACGGATTGAACGCTACTGCAGCGAATATCGGGGGGGATTGTTCCTACTGGTGGACGCGATTTTATTCGCAACACGGGGGGCCATCCATCCCGCGATACTTCCACCAGGCCAATTACAGGAAGCAGTGGAGCACATACAGAGCAAGACAAACCTTGAATTTCCTCTTAGTCCAGAGGAAATACTTTCACAACAGTTTTCCGGCGTCGCGGACCTAGCCGTAACATACACCTCAGGACGAATCATTTTGAAAATAACCACACCTATGCTAAATCCAGGAAAGGTTGCTCTTCATAAAATGTACCCCTGTCCCGTGCAACATGGTATAGGAGAAGGAAAACATGGTGTTTTCGCCTACATCATTCCCCGGGTATCACACATTGCCACACTCCCAACCTCTAAGCAATACATGCTCCCTACTCAGGAGTATCTACAGAATTGTCACCACCATGTGGATCAGGCCTTTTGCAGACTAACGTTACCGCTATACAACACAGAAAATACTCCAACCTGTGAATCCGACCTTTTATTAAAGCCCAATAACATTAAATGGGAATCTTGCGACATCCGAGCACTACAAACAAAAGACGCATTCTGGCAACCACTGCACACACCAAACAATTGGTTATACTCCGTTAATACTCGGGAGGAAGTTCGGATCATCTGCGGGGGAAGGACTGCGGGACAGGAATACTTAACCGGAGCAGGAGTCCTACATCTAGAACCAAATTGTGTTGCTAAGACCATATCCACGCATCTCATCGCATTACAAACCATAAAATCGCAGCCCCTGATATCTCACATTCCACCAATAACTTTGAACATCACATCGGTTGCTCCTCATGCGACGACCGCAAAAATAAGTAAGCTTCTAAAAGATATCCAGCACACACACCTCCCTGGAAGAGATTGGGAGCAAACAAATTCGGCCGCAACCCTACGACAATTGGAAAACCAAGCAAAAGAAATTGAAAACGAGGAATGGGAACACTTTCATACAAAAACCGCCACCTTCTCATCCCTGGGTTTGGGGGGCGTGACTATCCTATGCATACTTACGTACGTAATCTACAAAAAATGTAAACATCCCAAACATCAACGGAAGATTCCTGCTTATCCACGATATACTAGACCAGAAATCACCGTAATTTCTTCACCGGCACCAGAGCTACCGAGGTTACCGCCCGCGTTAGCATACCATCCACCGTCAACGACCGCCTCACTGCAAAATGCTTACGAAATCTAAATCCACGGCCAACGAACCCGGGGGTTTTGCACAATACGGATGTGCCAAAACCGCAAGGAAAAGGGAAAAATTAATTATTATTAACTTCCCTTCTATTTTTCGTAAAGGAAAGAGCAATTAAATGCAGGGCATCGAGATAGCGCCGATGGGCCAAGACATACATCACCGAGACCAAACAGAAACATCTACACCACTCTATAATAAAAAAAAAAACCCTTTAACTTCCGGTCCTAAACCAACTAAATATTTATTCGAATATAGTCTCTCGGCAGAATACAAATTCTAGAATTTTCGCAAGACACGACACCCACCGTCATACAACGAATCAGCATTTCGCAAAGGCTATAACCATACCTTGAGGGTTCATCGACCACCTACGCACCCCACCACGGACCAATGTAGGAAGTCTTTTTAAAAAGAGCTAAACGGACCTCTGGCCACCATTCGTCAGAAAATCAGTAAGCAATCAACATGTATAGACCAAGAAGGAAGGAACAAAAAGAGGCAGCACGCAGGCTCCAAAACAAAGCAAGGCTGCTCCAGCAGGACGAGCCCAAAGACGAGACGAAAGCACTTTTGCAGCAACTCCGCTGCATAAGAACAGAAGGAAGCCAAGCAACGGCCGGGGGTTTCCTCTGCCTAGTTTGTTACTCAAAGGAGCTGCGACCTCCCGGCAAAAGGATTAAGGAGCACCGGGTAACATCTCACCCCCACGGAGACATCAAATGCAGAGGATGCGCAAGCCCCCTCAACCTCGAGCGCCCAGCGGAGGACTGCCTGGCGTGTGTCAGGCAGTATTACCGAATTCTTTACCAATGCAGAGGCCACAACCGAAATTGGGAGAAGGTAGGAATTTGTTCACCAGTGGACGAGGAGGATGAGGCGGATGACTGGCTAGTAGGAAGAGGAGGTGAAGATGAGCCAACACAATAAATTACCAGGTGCAGAGGAGTTTGTGTGAAGTTATTAGTTATACAAATGAGTCATGTGCGTGTGGGGTTACGGTCAAATACAAAAAAAAGAAACAAAAAATATTTTGTGTATGGGTTATGTGTGTGTCAATATGTTAGAATGGGTTATGGTCAAAATAATCAAAAACACAAAAAAAATATTTTATGTATGGGTTATGTGTGTGTCAATATGTTAGAATGGGTTATGGTCCAAATAATCAAAAACACAAAAAAAATATTTTATGTATGGGTTATGTGTGTGTCAATATGTTAGAATGGGTCATGGTTAGTATATAAGGAACGTATAATAATAAACAATTATAATAGATTGAGTTTACCATGAGTGTTCGTACCGTGCGGAAGTGTTTACGTTGTGCTCCGTAACATCGTACCTCATCGGTAGCCGTTACCTATCTGTTGCCACAATAAATCCCTAAATTCCTGATCTAGTCTAAGTAATATTACTTGCATCTCGCGCCTTCTCTTCTTGGCTTATTCCCCCTTCTCGCCGCCGTGGAGCGGTGCGAAGACGATGACCCCCAGCAGGGGCTTCAATCAGAAGAGACTGCCTACCAGGCCAAGGATCATATAAAAGGAAATTTCAAACCTCGCAACATCGTCAAATCAGTGGGCTCTTCCAGGAGAGTCAGCCGTCAAAGTCCCAGCCTCCGATTGGCCTCGGGCCCCCTATATGGCCCTGGTACTAAAAACGTCCATTTGAGAGTAAGCGATTTACATCATGTGCTGATCCCGGCTAGTGAGCCGTCGGAATTACTGATAAATATCACTGACCATCGATCGGTAAGTCCCCATACACTAGTTATGCCACAGGGCATTATGGATGAATCTCCGGGTCAAAACGATAAGGAGATTCCTCCTCCTTACGCTTCCGTACTGGGTTCTCCGGCTAATATTATCCAACCGGCTCCCAAAAAGCTGACACCAAGTAAAAAGCGCAAGGGCAAGAAAGCCCATGTTACATCAATTGAAAGTTTGCCAGTTTGCTCTAAATCATCGAAGCCTAATTATGCCGAAACCGATCCGGGAGAAAACAATCTATTAGCAAGCTTAGAGTCTTCCTCCTCCTCCGGGAGTCCCTCTAAAACAGCCAAACAAGGGCGTAGGAGCCACTCCCTTGCCTCCTTAAACCGCTCTATATCACCGTACCGGAGCGATTCCGCATCCTCGCATGCCTTTAAGCCGCAACCTTTTCCTGAAACTTCGAGTAAACAATCGACAGGCAACCAAGATATGGACGTGGAAATCAACATTCCGACCGTAAATAGATTTGCCCTGCTTCAAGCCTTTGAGTCCGCGGAAGATAATAATCCCGTGGGTGAAAGTCAACATCACAATATACAAGCTCCACGAGCTACGGATGAATTCCGTCCTCGCGTTTCACCCAATGCTCCGGTGTCCTCGTCTGCTAAGGCGGCTAGACCCCCTCCATTGTATATAAGTAACTTTTCCATGTCACTAATAGATTTTAATAATGCGATGAAACAATCGTACGGTACTGGTTATCGGATGAAGCTGCTGGCTCGAGGCATACGCATCCAATTTGATGAGTACTCAAATTACAATTCACTGAAAAAGGATCTGATAGACAATAAGACAGCTTTTTTTACGTTCACCCCGAACAACGAGAAGCAGATCAGCTTGGTGCTCAAGGGCCTTCCCGTCGTTCCGCAAGAAGACCTGATGGCCGAGCTAAAAGAACACAAATTAAACCCGGTATCTGTTAACTTGATCAATAAAAATAATGCTCGTCACCCATTATTTCGGGTCAACTTTCCTCCGGGAACGTCCGTCAACCATATCATAAAAACGAACTTTCTATTCAATATCCGTGTCTACTGGGATAAGTATCAATCGTTGCGCCCATATACGCAATGCTTTCGCTGCCAGGCCCTGGGTCACTCAGCCACAAATTGTAACCGACCGCCAGTTTGCGTGAAATGCTCACTGGGCCACCACACCTCGGTGTGCACCAAGCTGCGAGAAGATCCACCTAAGTGCTCTAACTGCCTAGGCGCTCACACAGCCAACTACTCTCAATGTCCCTTTATTTTAAATTATGTTAATAATCGCATACCGCCAGCCAGCAAATTTCGCAAGGTCAAAAATCATAACAACGACAGTTTAACGCGCAATGAGCTTGACTTGGTTCCCGATCAAGAGCCTGAACCATTCGGTCGACTGCAGGAGGCACCTGCGCGCCCAGGGTGTCCAGATGCATTCCCGCCTCTAGCGCGACCTGTCTCGCGCGAGTTTTCCTACGCCAACGCCGTTCGCCTTAAAGGCGTAAAGTCATCGTCGAGCCGGGCACTAGGCGAACAGCCGTCCGCCATACATCGCGTTGACTCTGGTCGTGATCAGATCTCTTCGCTCAACGAGCTCTTCGACGCGTTTCGAAAGCTTGACACCCTGTTTAACGTTAAGAGGCTTATTCACATTGTGAATGACTTAAACGGCAAATTGTCCGCGTGTTCCAGTGAACAGGAGAAATTTCTTGCAATTTGGGAAACGTTCAACGATTTGAAATAAATTCCCTCGTATCATCCTCTGGAATGCTCATTCTATATTAAAACGCAGGAATGAATTATTATTGCTTCAGGCTGAATACAGAGCTGACATATTTCTCATAACCGAAACCTGGCTTAAATCGACTCACGACTTTTCCCTCCCAGGTTATCAAACACTCCGTGATGATCGTACCACCCCCGATCAGTGTGGGGGGGGAGTTGCCATGTTGATAAATGTTGACATAGATTTCGCAGTGCTTAAAAAACCTACAAACTGGCCAATAGATGCACTTTTTATTAAACTGAGGAGATACAATCTAATTTTAGGCGTTGCATATGCTGCCCCACGGTGTAAATTTACAAGAGGACATTTATCCTTCCTCTTATCCTTTAACTGCCCGTTTCTACTCGGAGGCGACTTTAATTCGAGGCATCGGTCGTGGAATAATGCAAGGGCCAATCATAACGGTAACACGTTATACAATTTTGTTTTTGATTCCAATTTACAGGTACTAGCTCCGTCTTCGCCGACATATTGCCAAACACGTTGCGTACCCTCAGTCCTCGATATATTCGTAACATCGTCCTCTTCCCAGTATCATTGTGAAGTCCTTGACAGGGGGAATTCTGATCACCTCCCTGTTCTCCTTACCACTTTAAACCCAACAGTTCCAGTGGGCTGTGAGGTTACCACGGACTGGAAAAAATACCATAACATCACCACTAATTTTGTGGTCAATGAGCAGCTGGAGACTATCGACGAAGTTGATAATCAAATTAAGGTTCTTACCTCTTACCTTACGGCCTGCATGTTTAGGTCTAGTGTCAAGGCGGAGGGCAGTGGTGGCCTTGAGAGGCTGGCAACTGACCCCCTCTTAAAAAACCTAATAAGGATGCGGAACAATGCTCGCCGCCATTACCAAAAAACTGGAAGTTCCTACCATCTTCAGCTGTTAAAGTCTTATAGCAAAGATATCAAGTACAGGGTGTCTCACATCAGGAATTCCGACTGGAAAAAAAAATTAACTGCCTTTCGAACACCTGATCCTACCTTCTGGTCTACGTACCATCGATTGTGTAGTAACACAAAAACTAAATCCTTGCCTCCGCTGAAATCTCCTGGCACATCCACCCTGGTCAATGATTCAAACGAAAAGGCTAACCTATTAGCTGACCAATTTGAAGGCGTTCACACCGCTGCGCAAGCAAGCAACTCGCCGCACGAAGAAACCATCGCGAAATTCATCCTGTCCCTTCACTCCACAGCACGTGAACCTATCGAGTTCCACGCGTTGACAACTCATGGAATCAAATCCAAAATCGGGAAACTAAAAAACAAAAAAGCACCAGGCCATGATCGAGTTAGTGTCCTAATGCTAAAAAGTGCATCTAATAAAATTATTAACCAGATCAATTGTATCTTCAGGGCATCACTCGCCCTGCACTATTTCCCCCGGGCTTGGAAGCTGGCACTGATAATTCCAATTCCCAAGCCCGGGAAGAAACATGATGACCCGGCGTCTTTTCGGCCCATCTCGCTATTGCCGATTCTGGGAAAGGTCTACGAGTCATTTATCGCAGATTATGTTACCTTTCATCTTGCTGAAAACAACGTCATAATTAATCAACAATTTGGGTTTCGTCCTCGCCAGTCATGCGTCCAACAGGTCGTTAGGCTGTCGCAGAGAGTCGCTCACGAGTTAAACGTGAAGAGAAGTTCGGTATTGGCTATACTGGACATCGCCAAGGCTTTTGATTCGGTCTGGCATAACGCACTCCTGTTCAAATTGGAGCGCACGGGCTTGCAGTCCGGGGTCCTCCACCTACTCTTATCATACCTGACTGATCGCTTCTTTATGGTCAAGCTTCCTGGTACCTTGTCGTCGCAGAGGTTGATCACGACCGGAGCACCACAGGGATCCATTTTAGGGCCCATATTATTCAATACATTTATCAATGACATCCCAACCATGCCTAACTGTGAATTATATCTATTCGCTGACGATACAGCGCTTCTCTCGACGTCTTTTATTTGCAATTCCGCGATAGACAGGCTGCAAATATTCCTAGACACCGTAGTTAAGTACTTTAACGACTGGAAACTGAGGATTAACCCAGATAAAACTGAGGCCATGTACTTCACGACGAAACATAAAAAAAATCGTCGTTCAAATATGAAGCAACTAGCTATCCAGGCTTTCCCAATCCCGTGGGCTACTACTGTTACATATTTGGGCATATCGCTACATAATCAACTAGATTGGGCGTTCTCTGCTCGTGACAGGTTGCGCAAGGCGAAGGCAGTGTACCAACGCCTAATTCCGCATCTCAGTCCTTCCTCCCCGCTCAAGCCGCGTATCCGATTGGCCATTTACCATAGTTGTATTCGACCGGTACTACTCTACGGAGCCACGATCTGGTGGAAGGCCATCCCCAAACAAACTAAAACACAACTACAAAAATTCGAAAACAAAATCCTTAGGTTTATTCTAAATAAATCCTTGTCGCAAAAAATCTCTATAGTAAAACTCCACGAAATGGCAGAAATGCCCCAACTGGACGAGTTGCTGTCTGGTCATATCCAGAAGTTCGTGCAGACAGAATTTGCCAATCCCGTTATGCACTCTGTAATGGATAGCTTAAACAGGCATGTCATTCCTTATAGAATAAAGACTCCGTTCCCGATTATCGGCAGAGCTCGGGACTAGACTAGGTCAAGTTCATTGTAGCTCAATGTATAAATATTAACTTTTTGTTATCTCATCACTTTAATAATAGTGTTAATTAAATGTTAATCGTCGTGCAACTCAAGGTCAGCGCATTTCACACATGCAACTCTCCCTCTTAGCATGCCGTTTCGGCATGGAATAGCTTCCCTTCCTTTTCGGTACATTGGGGTTTTTTGCAATTTTTTTTCCCCTCCCTTACTACGTGGTATAAATTCCTCAGGTCGGTAACACCACTTAGCTCTAATCCTCTTTTGACGGTAGATGGGGTGAACTCATAGGCACGTCTCCTGGGCACCGGGAAGTTGAGCTCGTATACCAGGGCTTTCCCCGTGCCCACTCATCGCCATCTTATATAAAAAAAAAAAAAAAATAAATAAAAAAAAATAAAAAAAAAATAAAAAAAAAAACAATTATAATAGATCGGTGGGCCACAACCTCAGACAATTTCACCAATATCCTCTCCACATTATACTTGACTCAAGTCAACAAATTTTTTTTTTTTTTTTGCGCTCTCTCCTTTATTATCAGTTCACTCTCTTCTATTTTATACCCCCTCTCCATCTGATTCTTTCCTCTTTTCTGTCGCGCCACGGACGCACGCCGAAATCGGCAAGTAAGCAAATTCCGGTGCGGTCGTCGAAACGACGCGAACCAAAGGCATTCATCCTCGAGCACCCGGACTAGAAACAATGAGAAGAAACAACACAGAAACACAAACGATGGCAGAGGTAGGTTTTCGAACCTTCGGGCAGCAAACACCAAGATCGGGCGAATGGCTAACGGAGAAGCGGAGAGGAAGTGTTAGGATTGCAAAATACTGGGCAATCCAACGCACAACCACCCCCATCAAACCAGATGGAAGGAGGGACGCCTTTTGCCAAACCCGTCGAGCCATCCGAACATCAAGGGGGACGCAGACGGAGGAACCGGCCACCACAGACCAAGTCGCAGGGGGACCACCCCGTGATAACAGGCCGCCAAGGAGAATCGTACAAAAAAGGAGACGGCAAGAGGAGCCATCAGAGTACCCAAACAACACAATCTCAAACACTCGAAATAGAGAGATGACAGTAAGGGAGCTCCTCCAGTTGGGACTACTGTCGCCCATACGTTGACACGTACATGCACATACACTCAAACCTCCGTAAATGATTATATTATAGCCTTTCCTTTCTTTTTCTCTCCTAAGCGTAACAAGGGGCCCACCATATATCTATACAACTATATATATATATAAATATATATACAGGGTGTCCCACAACTGGGGTCGCACCCGGAAATGGGCGATAGCTGAGGTGATTCTGAACGACATTTTCCTTTGCGAAAATGTTGTCCGAGGCTTCATTTTTGAATTATTAAGGAAAAACACCGGCGTATGAGAGCGCGCGTAGAGCCCGCGCTCAGGGCCGTGCGCTCTCCACTCACTGTGCCCCAGCATAATAATGCCACCCGATGGTATGGCACGAAGCGTCGGTCGAAAATTATGTCGACCAACAATTTCAGAATGACCTCAGATATCCATTAGTCATGCACAATCAATAAAATAATTAGTCATTATTCGTGTAATGGTAACAAATCGATTAAGTAATAATTAATATTCGATTTAACAAATCGAAATATGCTCAAAAACTTTTATTCGTTATTTAAAATCAACGCGAAATGAGATCTCGAAAATGATTTTTTTTAATTATTAAGAAAAAGCTTTCCGAATCAAACAAGAATTGTTTTCTATTAAACGAATAATGATTACAATAGAATAATGTAGAATGTTATTACTCACAGTCGTCGATGAAAGCAGATCGCTGTCGCAGGATCATTCGGCCGATTCCGACTTTTCCAAGAATACGTAGCGCTGAACAGCTGATCTGAGCAGAGTCCCGGGCGGGTCACAGAACTCGCGTCACACACACTCACTATCGCTCTCGATACTCCTGTCGAGTGATTCGTGTCTCACGTGTGAATTATTGATAATCCATTGTTTAATACTCAAAGAGGAGGCTTCGCGCGGGGGTCCTCCCGCTTCACTTCGCGCGGGTTGCACCGATCCGTTAGAATGAAGTCTTGACGCAAAACGTTGAAAACTTTTCGCACTTGGAGGTATTTGATCGGGATACCTCTCACAGTACCGCTGTGCAGCAAGCACAGCATTACCGTCACACTGCGCAAAGACGAAGAACATATTATAATATTCCGCGTTCGACCGATTCATCGTAAAAAACACGCGATCCTTTGCTTATGAGGACGAAGAATCGACTAACTCGTCGTTCGTTTCTTTCAAACGCATCTTTATGGCAATGCTGCTGTTGATGTGGTAGAAAAAGTTTCTAAGTGTGGAATATGCGATAAGATTGTTTGATCCGCGTCGAGCCTGATGCGGCGAGTTTAAATGCGCTACCGTCGAATCGACGACGCAGTCGATTCCTTGAAATTTCTGCCGAACGCCGATTACGCGACGCCGACGTGTGTGCGTAACGTGTGAGCGAGCTAGGTGTGTACGTACACCAGTGTACAAGGAACAGACACAGTTCTCCTTCGGTCATTCGACTGAATACGTCGTTTTAGTAAATCGCAGTGCCAAAAAATGTTATAAAATGCGTTACAGTGCGTTTGCTGAGATAGAAATCGCACACGTGGAGCCTCCTCTTTGAGGATTAAACAATGGATTATCAATAATTCACACGTGAGACACGAATCACTCGACAGGAGTATCGAAAGCGATAGTGAGTGTGTAGTGACGCGAGTTCTGTGACCCGCCCGGGACTCTGCTCAGATCAGCTGTTCAGCGCTACGTATTCTTGGAAAGGTCGGAATCGGCCGAATGATCCTGCGACAGCGATCTGCTTTCATCGACGACTGTGAGTAATAACATTCTACATTATTCTATTGTAATCATTATTCGTTTAATAGAAAACAATTCTTGTTTGATTCGGAAAGCTTTTTCTTAATAATTAAAAAAAATCATTTTCGAGATCTCATTTCGCGTTGATTTTAAATAACGAATAAAAGTTTTTCAGCATATTTCGATTTGTTAAATCGAATGTTAATTATTACTTAATCGATTTGTTACCATTACACGAATAATGACTAATTATTTTATTGATTGTGCATGACTAATGGATATCTGAGGTCATTCTGAAATTGTTGGTCGACATAATTTTCGACCGACGCTTCGTGCCATACCACCGCGTGGCATTATCATGCTCGGGCGCAGTGAGTGGAGAGCGCACGGCCCTGAGCGCGGGCTCTACGCGCGCTCTCATACGCCGGTGTTTTTTCTTAATAATTCAAAAATGAAACCTCGGACAACATTTTCGCAAAGGAAAATGTCATTCAGAATCACCTCAGCTATCGCCCATTTCCGGGTGCGACCCCAGTTGTGGGACACCCTGTATATATAAAAAAAAAAAAAAAAAAAAAAAAAAAAATAGAATCAAACCACGCGCACAGGAAGTGCGACTCATTGCGATAGCTATGAGAGGAAGCATCCTCCATTGGATGATGTTCCTTCTAAGGTGGGAGGTGTTACATACACCCTCATCTTTGATAGGGATGTCATCAATCGGGATGCTCTCGCAATGCATCGCGCTCCTCGGCGCGTGGCACGTGCGACCGCGCGATCAATCGAGGCTAAGGAATGCAACGACTAAGCACCTTTGTTAGCGGTAAGCGCGTTGCATTTCTTCGATCATCGGTTATGATATCTAGGGCAGTGAGGTGGTTTCATCCTACCCCACTACCCCTCAAATGCACAAATAAAAACCCTCGAATCTCTGATTCGAGGCTCAGTCGATCATACCAATTATACGACGAATCGCTGCTACTCAGAATCAAGTCTAAAGTACGCATTCAAACTAAAGTCAAATCAATATCGAATCCAGTAATCGCGCAGTAATCGCGAGTGCATTCGAGATATCACAACGGAGATCGCCCACATCAGGACTACCACACCGTGCCAGTCACCTTGTCAAAGGTCCTAGTGGAGAGCCCGCGGCAGGAAGCACTTAAACAAAGAAGGAAATAGCAAGTAGGGTGAGTCATCCGAACAGTCTTATACTTCGGGACGCGTCTAGGTCCCATGCTTGAAAACCCTGTCGCGTTATAAAAACACATTGATCCAACGATCACACGCGCATATTAGGAAACGCGGATTACGAATAATACGAATCGCGCCTTACTATTACGCACTGTAACGAATACTATTCTTTGCCTCTGCAACTGATAACCTTTGTACATCAGATTGTCAGAGTAGTTTATAAGCTTCATTTACAATATATCAGTTAAAGGGAAAACTTCCCTCTTTGTATTCTATTTGCCTTATCCAGCATTACAGGAAACAGCGAGGTGTATTCTAATACTTTAACAAGCAAGATCCCACACATTTAAGGGCAAGCTATCCGCTCGAGCTTGACTCTTATTTAGTTTCGGTTAGGGTATAATATTTCTTACGGATTTATTCACTATCCTAACTGTAACTTCACATACGTAGGGGGAATTCATATTAACATTCCTGACCAATTCTTATTTTAACCCCCTACGTAACAGTCGCATCTCGATATCCCTGGCGGAAGGCACCCCTGGCAGCCAAAAACCACCCTCGCGAACGTTCAAAAAATTCTAACTTTGCCCCACGGGGTTTGTTCCATTTTAAATTTTGCACCGAGCTAAGGAATGACATCAGGAACAATCTAAAAAAAGTCGCATCTCGATATCCCTGGCGGAAAACACCCTTCGCGACCAAAAACCACCCCGGGAACGTTCAAAAAATTCTAACTTTGCCCCGAGCGATTTCGACCATTTAAAATTTTGCACGGAGCTAAGGAATGGCATCAGGAACAATCTAAAAAAAGTCGCATCTCGATATCCCTGGCGGAAAGTGCCGTTCGCGGCCAAAAACCACCCCCAGGAACGTTCAAAAGATTCTAACTTTGCCCCAAGGGATTTGTTCCATTTAAAATTTTGCACCGAGCTAAGGAATGACATCAGGAACAATCTAAAAAAAGTCGTAACTCGATATCCCTGGCAGTAGGCACCGCTCGCGGTCAAAGACCCCCGTACAGTGGATCGAGCAATGTTAATTTGCGGACATGGGGCAAACTATTTTTTTCATACTATTCATTGCTAATTAACAAATTTAAGTCGTAAAAAGTTCTGAGCAACTATAAATAACTGATTTTGCGACAAATTTATTTAATATTCATGTTGAACATTGTTCGGAACCTTCATGACTCACATGGATTCCTTTTCCTATCGTTTTATAGATTAAACTTCAAAGCAGTATAACTCTTCCATATCCAAATATGTGGATGCCAATTTGTTACTTGTCAGAATCATTAGTGTAAATAAAATGACAGCCATTCTTCTTCATCTAAAGGACCAAGTGTCATAAGCGAGTTAATATTGTCATCTAAAAAAGTGTTTAGCAGTGTTCAAAGTTCTGTTGATTTTATATGTTTAAGTAAACTTTCTAGTTCACAAATCCATTAGCCCCAGCTGCATGTAGGTGCCGATTCTTGAAAGACAAAAGAATTTCGGGGGGAAAGGACGCGCTTCGTATAATGATGCTTCACTGCATAATTTTGAAATTCTTCTTACGTTTTTTAGGTATAACTTGTGTGCATCTGTGTGTTGTTTATACTACCGCGACACACACACACACACACAAAAAAGATATGTAAAATCCGACTGTGCAACTTCTTCGTGGTACATATTGGATAATACTACTACCGGCGGTGGCACCACGTTATAAAAAATTCTCGTTAACAATTGTTATTTGAGCAATATTGCATAGAACACTTATTTAAATTGGTGTGGTAATGCTCCATGATCGTGTGTGCATAAGTCTTTCGCTTTAGCTGCTGTATTTCGTCTCTGCAAGTGCGATGTCCGCTCTTTCCTATGCGTCGACACACTGTGCCCCGGGAGCCTTTAAAAAATTCTAACCATGGCCCAAGTCAGATTCTTTCTAACTACACAAAAACATCTCACTATGTCGCCGAAAGCGAAATCGAAAAGTGACGTGTGCCGTTAGGGGAATTGAAATCCAATCTTCGCGGCTCACCTTTGTAGTTCGCCGAACGAAGAAAAGGACAACGAATACCTACAAGATAAAAATGAAAGGAGAGCCGAGGCAACGAAGGCATTTAAATTATGTACATTGTACGCCTGGCCGACTCCACTTCAGATAACATAGGCGCAGAAACATCGTATGCCGTGGCGTAGGACAGGCTTGGGCAAATGCGTGCTCTCGGTGCTCTCCAATGCCAACGCTATCCACGCCGAACAGTGGAGAAATGTCCCCCTCCATGTACCTATCGCGCCGTCCGGCGATTGTCGCTTCCATGCGACGTAGGGAAGTTCGGTAGGGGTCTTGTAGAGCTGCGGGAGGAGGGATTAGCCCAGGCCTAGTGTAGGAACTGCACTGGTGACATAGTGAGAGGCTTTATTGTATGTTCCTTAGTTCCGTGTACAATTTTAAATGGAACAAAACGCCTGGACGAAAGTTAGAATTTTCCGCGAACGGTACTTTCCGCCAGGGATATCGAGATGCGACTTTTTTTAGATTGTTCCTGATGTCATTCCTTAGCTCGGTGCAAAATTTAAAATGGAACAAATCCCGTGGGGCAAAGTTAGAATTTTTTGAACGTTCGCGAGGGTGGTTTTTGGCTGCTAGGGGTGCCTTCCGCCAGGGATATCGAGATGCGACTTTTTAGGCACGACCGTAAAGGGAGTGACTTATGCAATCGCCATCGCGAAAACCGTTCGTATGTATGTATGTGTGTGTGTGTGTGTGTGTGTGTGTGTGTGTGTGTGTGTGTGTGTGTGTGTCCGTGTATATCCTCGATTTCGGAAAAACGGCTGAACCGATCGGGACGAAATTTGGCACAAAAATCAAGTACACTACTGTGAGTTGACAATAAGGTTTGTGAGCCGCCATCTTGAACCGGTACAAGATGGCGGGAGATTCAAAATTTGAAAAAAATGTAATTTAAATTTAATATTGCTGCCATTTCTAAACGGCTGAAGATAGCGATACATAAAGTTTGCTGGCACCAAATGGATATATAGTCAAAGTACATGCCAAATTTCGTTGCGATCCGTTCAGCCGTTTGGCCGGAATACTGGACTAATGGAAATAGTGCAAAATTCATTAATCCCTTAGTCCAGTTTTCCTGCCAAAGGGCTGAACGGATTCGAACAAAATTTGGCATGTACATCGAGTATATATCCTTTTGGTGCCATGAAACTTTATGTATGGCCATCTTCAACCGTTTCGAAATGGCGGCAAATTCAAATTTTTTATCCATTATTTCAGCCAAAGAGTTGATTAGTCCACTATTCCGGCAAAATGACTGAACGGATTCGGACAAAATGTGGCATGCATATCAAGTATATACCCATTTGGTGCCAGGAAACTTTATGTATCGCTATCTTCAACCGTTTAGAAATGGCAGCAATATGCATGGTCATCTTGAAACGGCTGAACGGATTCGGACAAAATTTGGCATGTACATCAAGTATATACCCATTTGGTGCCACGAAACATTGTGTATGGGCATCTTCAACCATTTCGAAATGGTGCCAGTTTCAAATCTTTAATTCACTATTTTATTTATAATTATAGTTTGAAAATCCCGTAATTTCGAAACGGTTGAAGATGACCATAAAGTTTCGTGGCACCAAATGGGTATATTTTTAAACTACATTGCAAATTTTTGTTGAATCCGCGCAAGCGTTTCGCCGGAATACTGGATTAAAGATTTCAATTTGTCGCAATTTCTGAATGGTTGAAGTTAACCATGCATAAAGTTTCACCGCAGCAAAGGAGTATATACTTGATGTACATGTAAAAGTTTGGTTCGGATGCATTTAATTGTCCGGTTTCGATCACTTGCGCGCATTGCAGAAATGTTGCATTTCGCGGGCGAGCGCGAAGCGCGAGCACCCGACGTTCTCAGGGGGTATGGCGCTTGAGCGAAGCGAAAGCGCAGAGGACTCTCTAGCATAGTTTAATATCTCAATACTTGAATTTTCAACAATTTCGAAACGGTTTGAAATTCGTGGGCGAGCGCGAAGCGCGAGTGCCGCGGTCGTGCCTATTGCAGAAAAGCGAAGCTTTTCTGCACCCGGTAAAGCGAGCGCGAAGCGCGAGCAAAGGCGATCTGGGGGGTTGGCGCTTGAGCGAAGCGAAAGCGCAGGGGGTTTACCCCCTAGTTTTAGATTGTTCCTGATGTCATTCTTTAGCTCGGTGCAAAATTTAAAATGGAACAAACCCCGTGGGGCAAAGTTAGAATTTTTTGAACGTTCGCGAGGGTGGTTTTTGGCTGCTAGGGGTGCCTTCCGCCAGGGATATCGAGATGCGACTTTTTTTAGATTGTTCCTGATGTCATTCCTTAGCTCGGTGCAAAATTTAAAATGGAACAAACCCCGTGGGGCAAAGTTAGAATTTTTTGAACGTTCGCGAGGGTGGTTTTTGGCTGCTAGGGGTGCCTTCCGCCAGGGATATCGAGATGCGACTTTTTTTAGATTGTTCCTGATGTCATTCCTTAGCTCGGTGCAAAATTTAAAATGGAACAAACCCCGTGGGGCAAAGTTAGAATTTTTTGAACGTTCGCGAGGGTGGTTTTTGGCTACTAGGGGTGCCTTCCGCCAGTGATATCGAGATGCGACTTTTTTTAGATTGTTCCTGATGTCATTCCTTAGCTCGGTGCAAAATTTAAAATGGAACAAACCCCGTGGGGCAAAGTTAGAATTTTTTGAACGTTCGCGAGGGTGGTTTTTGGCTGCTAGGGGTGCCTTCCGCCAGGGATATCGAGATGCGACTTTTTTTAGATTGTTCCTGATGTCATTCCTTAGCTCGGTGCAAAATTTAAAATGGAACAAACCCCGTGGGGCAAAGTAAGAATTTTTTGAACGTTCCCGGGGTGGTTTTTGGCTGCTAGGGGTGCCTTCCGCCAGGGATATCGAGATGCGACTTTTTTTAGATTGTTCCTGATGTCATTCCTTAGCTCGGTGCAAAATTTAAAATGGAACAAACCCCGTGGGGCAAAGTTAGAATTTTTTGAACGTTCGCGAGGGTGGTTTTTGGCTACTAGGGGTGCCTTCCGCCAGGGATATCGAGATGCGACTTTTTTTAGATTGTTCCTGATGTCATTCCTTAGCTCGGTGCAAAATTTAAAATAGAACAAACTCCGTGGGGCAAAGTTAGAATTTTTTGAACGTTCTCACCTATATTCATTTGCAGGGTGGTTTTGCGAATATTTAGGGGTACTACCAAGGGTGCAAGGGGTTAATGCGAGTGTTATAGAGCGTATGGAAACAGGCGACAATCGAGTAGTACCGTTTGGTACGCTTGAAATTCTGGTTTCCAATGTCGGTTGAGAACCGCTGCCGGAGCGCTCGCGGAACGTTCCCGGAACTTTCCAAACTTCAACTAGCTTACAAATTTTAAAATTAACACACTTCGGAAATGGAAAGTCCAATTCGAGTACAATAAGTTCAAGAAAGCAAACGACTGCGTCTCCACTATTACTTTTCATTTCCCAGACTGGTGTGCCTACATCCCAAAATTTAGGCTCTACAAGGCGGGCATTATGTTCAATATACAGGATATTCCATAATTCGTGTAAGAATCGTGAATATAGTCTGTCAATACGGTCCGTTAGGATCCGTTTGAGGACCGAAAGCTTTTCGACAGATTTATGAATCCAAAATTTATGATATTTTACCAGAGAAAACATTGTTTCTGATCAGGTACCTCTTATTCACGGGTCTTTTACTAATTACGAGACACCCTATATATCGACCGTTCGCTCATACGCGAAAATCGTTTACGTGTCCATAGGTAACAGATTATTTTATTTTCTACCGATGTATGGCCTCGTCTTAAAATGTTAATAAAACGATATCAGTGCTACTGCGCGATGCCACTATAAAATAAAGTCGAAGTGAGGTCGGTTTGTGATGGATATTGAGGAATGTGATTCATTTATTGAGGTTCACTATTTATTATATATTTATTTAAGACATGTGACTAAAGTCTATTTAGTGACTAATTGTTCAGGGTGTAAAGGGCAACTGATTGCTCTACTCAGGAGCTCGCGCTATAGCAAAATGCCGAACTCAGCATTCTGAGATTATAGTGAAATGAAAGAAAGATTTGACTTAAAACCGCAAAGTACCTTCCGCTCCAATCGTGCGTATAAATTTCATACAAATATTTGATCAATTTGGTTGGATTTATATAAGATTTTCGACAAATATTAGTTTTCACGTTGACGCATTGTTGCAGGCAGTAGATACTCCACAACGACCTTCCGCCTTTGCATAACATTATTTTGATGACTTTTACTATTGCTATTCGTGGGCACGTGGAAACCACGCGTGGCAAAAATACGCTTCCAACATTCCTTATACTAGAATATTAGAAATCATAAAAGATTGCGCGTAATGACATAAAACTACTCACTTCCTTGACACGTTCCTAATGTTTGACTTCCTTTTCACAAAAACGTCTTGCCTAAATTTCAACATATACAAATATATCATGAATTTATACATTCACTTCTACTGAAATAAAAAATGAAAATGGTGTAAGGATACAGGAATGATGTACGCAATGTTTTTATTTTAACTTGCTCTATTTTTTACTCTTCAGTATATGTCACAAAGCATTCTGCAAAATTTGAAAGCTGTAGGTCCAACAAATTGGAAATGCGACCATTTAAATATTAGAAGTGCTGTATTCTTGGTAATCATGATTGAAAATAAGTATGAACGTCAAGTGTACATGTAAATGTACACTCAGGGGGAAAAAAAGGATACGCTTAAAACTTGGAAAAAATCACTGAATTTCAAATGACGATAACTTCGTGAATAATGAAGCTAAAAATGTGTAGAACAAAAATGTGTTTATTTCAATGTAGCGAGATAAATTTACTAATGGCAGATGACAAAAGAAGAGTGTACAAAATTGGAAAATACTTCTTGAGTTTGCAATGGTACATAACAAGAGTCAAGTATCGTAACTGAATGGGATAAAAAGCGTTTGATAGTATAAAGTTTCCTCTTTAAAACGATGTTTTAAAAGCTCCGATATGATTTTAACAACGCCGAAGAGCAAGAATAAAAATTCCGCTTTTCACTAATATCGCGGTACTTTAAAGCTCCAAACTGATTCGTGGTTGCGTGCGTATTTTGTGTGAGGGTTAACGAGTGTATAAGTTCGAAACCTTTTGCTGGTCCGCGTCGCCGAGTTCCCGTAATGTTGCGCACTGTATAATTGCATTGTACAATTGAATAGGTGAACCAAAGGAAACAATGCAATATTAAAGTTTGGATGTTAATAGTTAAATTAAAATTATATGTAAATAAGGACCATAGCAAGGAAGTATATAAATCTAAATTATATAGTAATCATAATTACATAATAACCATATTGTTGAAGTGTACATGTACAGAAAATTATTGTCACCTATTGCCGTAGATTGAAATGAAAACGTGCACGTATTGTACTTTTAGTCAAAGTTATAAATAGCTTTTACATTGAATCATAGTGGAACCAAAAAAGAGTACAGCGAATGTGCACGATTCTCGTGTTTAAACAACTTGCGCGAATGCTTCACGGTTCGCAATGAATTGTATAATCCGTTCAAGCAGGATACGGCAGTTAGCATGACAGGTATCGACATGCACTTTTTTCGTATCTACGGCCTGAGCATTTTCATTGCGCGATCATCATATCCGTTTTCTTCGTATCCCACGTGCTCGACAATTGTATTGATGAAACGCAAGATATATTGATGTAACCGAAAATATTTATTTTATGTCAACAGAGAAACCCTGAAGCATCTTTAGAATTTGGATTTGTTTGGCAAATAGAATATGTTCATTGCAGCTGCGTTCGATTAGGATATCTGTGATGATATGCTTCTTTAGCTGCAACTGCATTTTGATTATACTTTACAAACACAATAAACATATCAACATTCTCATCCTTTGTAAGAGATGACACAGCGTCAGTTAAGTGAATACTCTAATACTACAATACATTATGTGATCACTAACGATCAACTGCCTGAAATGTGCATTTCGATAATCTTGGGTTAGTACGTTTATACTCACGAAAATAAAAGAGATTGACTGGGTTAATGAAAAAAAAAAAAAAAATCGAGTTGCATTAAAGGATAAAGTTCAATTGCATCCGGCGGCTGCATTCAAAAGTTTTAGGGGAAAGTCGGAGAAGTGCACCGTTAGTCCCTAGAAACTTTTGGATCTGTTTGCTCCGGAACTACGTGCCGCCAGCGCTAATGAGGTCTATTGCCGTAATCAGGAAGTCTAGATCTTTCTGAAAAGTTAAGTTTCATTCAGTTATTTTAGATACGAAAATCTTGGGCAGTTGGCGTCAGCCTTTGCACCGGTCGTCCTTGGTCGCTATAAATCACCAGATTGGTGCAATTTCATATCTCAGATTCGGCCGTTCACGAGCTTGTGATAACAGAATTGATTTCTCCAAAGGCACTACATCAGCCAGTCAGTGTATCTGGGCATACTCGTCATTGGCATTTTCGCGAAATCTTTGCGGTCGCGGAAACAGGTGGGCGAGGTACAATCGCGCGCTGCTCACCTCATGTAAACGGAGCAATTCCGGTTACGCAGCGAGATGCAGTTACGCGATCGAAAGTTAAGACACGTCCGGGTAAACAGTTCGTAAAAGAGTTAAACATTTTTAAGCGCTTTTCTTATAACATTGGCATGAGTCGATGACGTTTCCACGACGAACTGGACCTTCCTCGTCGAATAAGCGGGGTGAAGAAACGGAACACCTTTTATCTTGCAATAATCAATTTTATTAGCCATCACCCTCTATATAATTCTCCCGAAATAGCTAAATATAAAGCTGCACCAGCAGTAATGTAAAATGAGTAATTAATTTATGTACTTCCTCTTTCGTCAAGTAGTAATGTACCGAGAACCACCGGGTTAATAGAGTATTGCTTCCTTGATCCTCTTGAGAATTCTGTGGAACAACGCTTACACTGACATGTTGAACGAAATCCTTATGATCACTCGCTCTCCACTCCGGAATAGGGGCCCACCAATTGGTGAACGACACCCATGCAATTTCACACGGCTTAAATACTTCGCACACTGAGGAGAGATTGTTAAGGAGTACCGGGATTCAAGAGAAACTAGCTCGTCAACTAATGGGAATCGCGGAAATTACAGAATATTTGTTGCGTGCACAGCCTGTTATGTTACATTATTTTTCAACGAGTTGCGTACACACCGAAAGCTTGAAGCTTTTTATAGAGCTGTAGATGCTCGTATCCGAGGGAAACTAAAAAAATGTAGCCATAAGTAGAGCCATATTGGATTGTCGTCGACAGCTAACGCGATCGCTTCTTCTCTCAACTGCAGTTATTCATTCACCGTTCGTTGTTTTATCCGTCGGTATGTGTATCTGCAGCCGTATAAAAAGGTTCACAACCTCTCTTTATATGTATACGCGATTGGGAGGAATAACGTGATATAAGACGCTGTGTCCTAGAGTGCTCCTTGTTCTTCACTTTTTAATTTCATAAGTGCTACCTGCCACAGTTTTTCCTCTTACAATTACAATGCAATGTGAATAAGTTGGGATCGATCCAACAGTCGGAAACCGTGCCTCAAGAAAAGGTTACACAATGTTACAAAAGTTATAAACAAGGATTTTATTTATTTTAGTACTTAATAATGACGTTCGTGGACAAATCATGGCTGCTGAATGTTGATGTTCAAGCTTTCGTTTAATTGGTTTCCAAAGTTAGTACGAGGTCCTGCTGCCTCTTAAAGAGGATCATGAGAAAATTCTGCGAAATTTTGAATTGTCAGTGACACTTTGGGGGATCATTGGAGAGCGTCGTGGAAATAAGAATCTCGTAACCTGCTATCGAATTCAAATCTCCATACTCTATGTACCGAGGCCGATCTTGACTGTCGCAGCTACGAGTGTCGTTCTAAAAAATCCAACCGACCGTGTCTAAATTCCATTTTTTCTCGAGCACCAACCGCACCCTCGTTTCTCCCATCACGTTCAAAAACGGCATTCCACTTTTCTGCCTGACTAAACTCGCGTTATGTCCACCACTGCAATTGACACCATTGCCGATTGAATTTCTACAGCATCCATATCCGAGTAAGAAAAAAAACCCAGAGCTTTGCCCAACCATCGCTACCGGATCGTTTCGTCCGCTCACGTCGACGCCAGTCGAGGCGTGCACGCGAGCCTCGACTGGAGCAAAAGCTACTCACGAGATCGGCATTGTTCTGAAGTATCACGCCCAACTTACGCTCATCCTGATATACTTCGATCTCGTAATTCAAAAGAGGCACTTAAGAAAAAATATCTATCTCTCCTTCCGGCACCTTCTTGTTATTTTGCCTTGCTCTCGAAAGGCCGGAAGTCTCCGCCACGGTCTCTCTTTTCCCTTTCTCTGTTCAAGTTTAGCCCGGTATCGACGGCATCGCCGAATGTACATTTTCATAATGGCACCACTTATCATCGATGCCTTCTTTTTTCTCTTCCTCCTTCGATTTAACCTCTTAGGCACGATGCACCATTATTGTGGCTTTCGCGAATGTCATCTTATATTACGACGCGCTACTATAGCGGCTTTCCGCGGATATCATAAATTTGAACGGTGCGACACACTATAGCGTCTTTCGTGAGTATCATGATTTTGAGATGCAATGTTGTAGTCGAAATCGTCATGAACGGTTTTCGTGCCATCCGTGGCCAAGCGCGCCTTCTTAGAGAGACAGATTTGCGGACAAGCATACCGTGCCTAAGAGGTTAACGAAAGCGGATGACGTCGTAGATCGATGGAACGAACGATCGTAAATTTAATGGATCGTTGGTTTCGTACGATGTTTGCCTTCCGCCAAGAATTCACGACGTTACTCGACTTCCATTCGAAACGTGGAAAAAATGTTGACAGATACGTAACGATGTTCGCGAGATGTTACCGCAATTCTGAGTCTCTCCCGCGCGGCCGAACAGAGGGGTCGCGAGTCGGTGAAATTCCGCGGCTAATCACGGTTGAAAGTGACCGTGTAATTCTAATTAATTTACGATGCCACAATGTATCCATTGTGGCGCGCTTGCGCTACGCTCTTTAATTAGAAGTTGCGGCCCCGCCAGGACGACGCGCTGACACCCGAACACGCAGGATGGATGATCCACACAAGAGAACCGTGTAGCTGGGTCGAACTCTCACGCGCGAAAAATTGCAAGAGAAAGATGATCTCTCGTTGGCCCAACCAAGCGTCGCAAATCCTTCAAGGTACCTCCCGGGGAGATCGATGAGGCAAGTGAGGTAACAAAATTACGCGTCACCGTCGCGCGTCGCTTACCGCAGGCGCAATCATTTTATCTAAATTGCTAGAGGAAAAACTTTCAACGCGGGAGGAATCCATTCGGTCTCAGCAACCGCTACGGATTTCCCAGCACAAAAATAACCATCGGGATCGCGCGCTACAAAAAGCAGCATCTCGAGAGGTACGACGCACAGTGGAACGAAACCACCGATTTTGTGGACATCGATCATTTCTTCTAAAATATGCGTTTTAGATAAAAATGTTTCATATAAAAGTTGTAGGATATTAAGGGGGACATATGATGTTGACATTTATTTAACCTTGAGATGACCTTGAGAAGCGTTATCAAGGTCAACATAAGAATCTTATATGGAACTCCCTATTTTTCGTAGCATATCTTTGTAACTGACGTTGAGACGTTTCCGAAACACTGGTTAGAAATCTTTTTCCCATAAGAACTTTCCCAGTTATGAGTCCCATTTCAAGTCCTGAAAGTTACACTATCCAAGTATTAGCATTACCCAAGGTATACCTCATAGAGAGGCCGCACGATCGGATTTACACCTCTCTTGTGTTGTGTGAAAGTGTGTCACACCAGTGTGACAGCAGTATGAGTCAAATCAAATTTTAACTCAATTCATATATTCATTTAGTAATAAAAAAAATTGCCTGCATTTGCCCGATTAACGGAAGGATGGATATTATTCTATGACACTTTTACTTGAAATATCCGTAAAAATTGGATGCTAATAGGTGCTAATGCACCAGATATATCTCTTTATACTTATGGAGCGCTACAAAACTAGACTCGGCGGGCTCGCACCACACGCCGCTCCTCCGAATGATCACCAAACCATTTCCAATAAAAGACCCGCGATTTCAATCAATCACGCCTTTAGAGTATCAGACGTCGTAACGCTGTCACTCTGCTCCGTTCTTTCACACTGCTCATTGCAATTCGGGTAAGGACAGAGTCCCGTACCTCTACAGTACAGCACCGCGCAATAGTCGCTTTGCCACTTAGAATCGGGAAGGGTCCGCGGAGCAATTGACTCTCGAGAAGCGTAGACCACGGATTGGTTACGTGTAGACTCAACCGCGTAGAACCTAATAATTCTTTGCCAGCCCACGCATGAGCCTGGAGCTGTAGTGTTAAGTATAATTAATAGTAAATTCACGTCGCGAACGCGTAAACGTGTCTCCTCCGCGGTGAGTTAGTTTTAAAGCGAAACAACCATTGTTAACCGCGGAACGGAATTGTATTTACCATCTGATACAATATACGATTTCATTATTAGTTAATCACGAGATTCCAGTGGGGTTCTGAATTAACGACCCTTAGACCATTCCTATCAGGATTACTAACAACCGAAAGATTGAACTCAACCGCTCGGGTTCGATCTGACGTTCCAATCAATCTGTTACTAGACTCCTTCCATCCTGACTCTCTACATAACACGGCCTCTCTATGAGGTATACCTTGGGTAATGCTAATACTTGGATAGAGTAACTTTCAAGTCCCATAACTGGGAAAGTTCTTATGGGAAAAAGATTTCTAATCAGTGTTTCGGAAACGTCTCAACGCCAGTTACAAAGATATGCTACGAAAAATAGGGAGTTCCATATAAGATTCTTATGTTGACCTTGATAACGCTTCTCAAGGTCATCTCAAGGTTAAATAAATGTCAACATCATATGTCCCCCTTAATATCCTACAACTTTTATATGAAACATTTTTCTCTAAAACGCATATTTTAGAAGAAATGATCGATGTCCACAAAATCGGTGGTTTCGTTCCACTGTGCGACGGTGCCGTTCCAGTCGCTTTGCCACAAGGAAATTTATCGGGATCGGGAGTGACTTCGCGCGACGGAAGAAAGCCGAGTTGCAGGTACCCTGCGTGCGTGTGCTCGAACAAAGCAGTTGAACGAGGTAAAGAGAGAAATGCGATCGCAGGGAGGGCAGCTCGATCCGCGGTAAAATTTATGCAAAACGTCCGCGCATAAAGACCTTGCGCAAAAGGTCTGAATTTATTGCGAAGGGGGGAAAAGCCGCGAGTCCGGGTTCGGGTGGGATCGTTAATTGTGATTGTGCCTTTTTCGAGTGCGGCCCTAGCGTATTCGCGCATATTCCACGTTCCGTTCGACACTCGCGCGTTTACACGTAGCGCACTGCGAGACTCTAGTAAATATAGCATTTTCCCACGTACGTACGAGGAACGTTCGTTAGGCACACGGTTCGGTAGAGTTTCGAATACACGCGTCTCCGGGTGCTCGTCGAAACCCACTCGCACGATCGCAGTGCTACGAATGCATCTCTCGGGAGCGCTGAGAGACGTGGCCTTACTCTCTCCGCTCGGATACGACAGTGAGTGTTGCTTGGAAGATATTTATCTTGCCTCGTGATCCATATCCGTGGCGTAACGCTCCCTGGGTCCGCGCACGATCGGCACGGACACAGACGCCAGGATCGAGGCGCCACCGGTGAGCATATCGTTCGCGCGTCGCGCGTTCCGTGCCGATCATATTGTGCGCGCGGATCTAGCGGGGGAGAAAACGAGAAAGGGAGAATAAGGAGACGCGGAAAGGGTGGAGAGTGACGACACATGTCGGTTTTAACGATCTACATGCGCACCTGAGATGGGGTATCGCCTTTGCGTTCCGCGCTTAGATGGTTTAATTTCACAGCGATGCGGTTACTGTCTCCTTTTGTGTCGGTTTGTGTTCCTTCGTTCCACGAATGTTCCCATGCGAAGCGGATTCGAGGTCGATCGAGGAATAGAGCCCGTTATCCCGCTCCACCCACACGGGCCTTCAAGGAGACGAGAAATCCCGGCGAACTTGTTTTTGGTTCTTGTCGATTGTTTCGCGCGATTTCTCCGCGGTTGTATTTTTACGCTTCCATCCTCGCAGAGTGGAAAGAAAACCGAATTTTCTGGCCAGAAATCTGTTTTTCAAAGTCTTCAAAAAATTGTTGTAATTCGCTTAACTAAAGGAGAGATATCTACTACTGACGAATATAAAAGGTTTTGTTGCTAGCAGCTTTTATTTTCAATTTGTATTGGTTCGAATTAACCTCCATCTTAGCAGGAAATTTAAATCAATCAAATCGAACCGCGCAACGTTCTTTTTGTTTTAAATAATTAAAAATTGAGTAAATAATGAGTTTTGCTTTAAATAATTCAAGATATTTAGTCTTAGGTACAGGCAATGGCTTTGAGTTATTATACTACACGATAGAATAAAATCACAATGCTCCACGGTCCAACTGTTTTCACACTTATATGTGAAATTACCTGTTTAACTTACTTTAACCATACAGATGAGAATCACATTCTCGTCTTTCTATTATTAATATCCAATTACGTTTGAGAAATATTGACATTGCAATTATGAAGAATGTTCATGTCAATACCCCATGCAAATTCAGCCCGTGCGCGAACCGATCAATGTAATAGGTGCCGTACTAGTATCTATCTAATGATACTTCAACATCATAAGAAAAAAATCAAATATTACTTTATCTCTGTTTGTTCAAAAGTTATAGATTTTTGGCCGATAAATTCGCTTTTTTCTCACACTGCGTTGCGCGAAGATCGTGATTTTTCACCAGATAATCAGGGGTCCTTTATTATCGAGAGCTCAGTGACATTCTCGAAGTGGGAGAACAAAGTGCACGCGCCGTTATTTCGCAACAGTTCGGTTTATATATAGTTATACAATTACGGGTACGTGGCAATCCAAAGTCGCAACAAAGGGTCTCGTTGCTTCGAAGATTTTATCGATCAAATACACTCTAAGACGAAGCTCAGAGTACGTTCTCTAACGGGCAAATTCTACATTGAACAAAGAGTTGCATCAAGATGGGCCCCGCCGCGCTTACGTAAAACACGTGAAAGCCCGACATTAGTAACGAATCCTTTCAACAATTTGACCCATTCAAATCATATTTCGCGATTACTATTCCACGCGTCTGCAATCGCTACTCCACACGCTACCATTCCGATTCTCCCACGGTAGGTCTGTAATACTTGTTCGGGATTCATTGTGTATCAGTAGTACAGAATTTAGATTAAAATTTTTAGATTTATTATTGGTACAAGGAATTCCATCAAATTGGGTCGGGGCTCACACTAAGCTAACTACGCGTATGTAACTCTAATAGTAAGATGACGTCACGCGCTCACCAAGCGGGCTTGCGCATTACGCGTACACGCATTAAGCGCCGAGACACCTGTGCGGCACATATAGTAATTAGGCCACGCACGGGAACCGTAACCCTTTTCCGTTTTCGCGCACTTCCTTGGAGTGACTTGAGGAATAAAGACGTGTGTCGATACGCTCGCGTACTTTATTGGGGATCGACCACACCGCGCTCTGTCGCATCCTACCCGTTACGGGCTCCTTCGTTGCTGTGTCTGTGGAACGCAGTTTCTCGCGAGTCATTCGCAATTACCATATTAACGCGCTAGTTCGGCGATTGTTTTAGCGCCGCACCGCGAGCGAACATCGCCATCTCCGCGCTCCATTCTGCGCCACGTGGCGCTCGCACCGCAAGAATAAACGTGTGAATAAAAACGTTACATCGCCACGTGTAAAACCATTTACGTTTTTGTTAGTCTTTCTCGTCCTTGTACATAGTGAATAAACGTTGTGTTAATTACAAGTCACGCTGAGCACGTGTTCCCAAATCCATCATTCCTTCGGTACTGAGGCTGCACTAGGTCGTCTGATACGACCGAACAAGCTTTCGCAATTCGCGGGTTAACCCAATTCCGTTCGACTGTGGAAAACCGCGAATCCTGAACACGTTTAACTATCCTAATGTTTAATAAAAATATGAGGTACCGAGTATGTAACACCCCCCACCTTAAATGAAACATCGTCTCGGTGGACGATGCTTTCACGTACGTCTCGTATCGTGCTTCATGTAGCGCGTTCGTTTGTTATTCTAACTAAAATTAATTATTGCCTTTTTTTTTTTTTTAGCAAAATAAAACTTCCGCATAATAAAAAAAAAGGAAGAAAAAAAAACATATGTATATGTACAACGCCGAAACGTATGACGATTGCCACGGGTATCCCTGCCTTGCACACAAAGTGACACTATGTGATGTATTAGGAAGTCCGTGAGTGTGTCATTCCACGTGCTAAGCTAACCATACTGCGAGAGTTGACGTACACGAAACCTCGCGTGTGATGCTAAGTTCACGTGTGGCTCCCTGATCTTTTCCACGCAGGGAAAAGTGGGGAGCCCATTCCGCATTCGTTTTTCATGCCATTCATTCCACTTTGTTACACTCGCGGGGGGCTTTTGTGGTTATTTATAAATGTTTGTAATTTGTAAAGGGGAGGGAAAAGCGGCACTTGGGGCACTAGAACTTCCTTCCCCTGTCTATTTGATGTTTGATGTGTTCCGGAGAATGGGTGCAGTAGAAGGGCCCGGTAGGCAGGACGGTCGGTTCCTTCGGCCGTTCGGCGGTGTTGTGATCCGTCCGGTGGCCGGTGGTGCAGGTCGTACAATTGTGTCGCATACCCATGATGTTCATAATGATGAAGCCATACTGGTTCTCGATTGGATTGCGCGGGCGTTGCTGCAGTTTGTGGTGGAAATGTTAGGTTTGATTTCCGCCGTGGTGGATGGTGGCATTTCTTGTATATCCTGCCGGTGGTGATGATTTTGTTGGCTACGCCCGGTCTTCATAGTTTAGTTGCCTTTTGTTTTTGCATTATTGATTTACAAATATTTTGCTGTCTAAATGAATTAGTACGATGGCGAATGAACGATGGGTATCGATCAACGTATTGCTTATGAGGTTTGGTTTGCGAGGGTTGTGTTGGTCTGTTCTGTAATGGTCCAGGGCTATTCACAATGGTTGGATAGTTCATCCTGTCGGTTGCTGGATGTATTTTGTGGTCATTGGTGAACTCACTGCGTTCGTTTTTCCTGTCTGTCTCACGTTCTGGATTTTCGCTTGTTAGTGATGCTGTGCGAGATAGAACGAGATAGACGTTGGTCTTGGTAGGTGGGAGTTCCAAATGGGCAGTTTTCAGTTCCTCCCGTTCTTGTTGTATGGTGAATCCTTCTTGAGGGAGTTTGTCCACTGCCGTGGGTAATGCCCCATACTTTCTTATGGTTGTAGATTCAGGTGAGAGGGGGCTTCCTATGGATTCTTGTGCTTCCGTGTCTTCGCCATAGCGTTGCATGATGTAAGTCGGATGTGTTTCAGAAAACAATTCGTTTAGAGCTAGTGAATCGGTTTCGTCTTCCGTGTAACAGTTGGTTTTAAGAGTTGGATGTTCCGAGTGGGGTGTATGTTGTACGATCCAGTCCTCGTGTACAGTTGGTCTCCCTTGCAGGGGTTTGTACTTTCCAATGCTTAGTTTCCAATCCTGATGTTTGGATTTCGCAAAAGTCACGGAAGTCATCCATAGAATCATCTGTATCCGTGTCCTCTTCGTGGCACTCAGTGTTTCCGGTGTGATTTGCGTTGAATTGTTTTTCAGAAAATAATTCCTCCAGAGTCAGCGAATCTGTGTCATCTTCCGTGAAGGACGATGATGAATTCACAGATTTCATTAGGTTGTCTGGTGGCAGATTTTTGTCCTGCCTCTTAAGTATGGACAAAGGTGTTAATAATTCTTGATTCTTCCTTGTGGATGATTCCCAGTCAGCGTCTATGAAGCTGAATGTATCTTCAGGGTCGAGTATCTTCCGGTTGTAATGCACTGGTGTTGATTCTCCTTGGAATTTCTTGTTTTCCTTTGACACGTAGAAGGCAGGTTTCTTTCGGCGAGATTTTGAAATTTGATTGAACGGCTTTGGTTCGTCCGGAGCATTTTGGGCGATCATGCATAGTTTCCCGAAAGATAACTTTGATGTTTGTTCTAGGTATGCTGCTCCTAGGATGGCATCATAAGGCCAAACAGCGTTTTCTATTATGTGGAAAAATACTGGGTGCTGGTCAATTGTTAGGATGGTGGCTCCGATGGACATGATTGACTTCCCCGATAGTCCAGACATGTTAGTCTTTTGGTCTGACATCAGTGATACTTCCTCCCGGAGGGCCTCTGATTTTATCAAATTAACCGGTGAGCCCGTGTCGATTAGAAACGATGCTGTCCGAAATTTCAGTTCGGGTACATCTAGGATGATAGTTGGTGGGGCGGCTTCTTTGCAGGTGTTTTCTTCATTCAGATGCACTGCGCAAGCACTGTAGACGCGGTGCTGAGAAGCGCGTTCCTCCCCGTCCTCCATGAACGGGGTATTGCTTGGACTTCGTGTGTTCGAGCGCCCATCTTGACAGGTTTTCCCGTCATGGCCCTTTTTACCACATTTCCAGCAGTACCACTTATATTTTATTTGTCCCGTCGGGTCTTGCGGTGGGCTAGTTGGTGGAAGCTCGTTTTCGTAATATTCCTGATTTTCCTGAGAGTAAGATGCAGACGGTGGTGTTGGAGGCGACTTAGGCCTGTATTCGTGTGTGGCTGAAATGCTGTATGTGTGAGGCCGAGAAGGCCGTTCCTCAATTTCGTACACTGGGTCATCGTGCCAGCTGACGTTGCGTTCTCGCGGCCGGTAGCCTGCCCGGTATTTGTCATACGGAGAAGGCAAATTAGGATACGCCGTTTCTTTATACGTTTGTTGATGTCGCGTGGCGTAATCCACCCCACAGTACTGGTCTTTCGTAACACCGCGGATCGCGTAATGAACGCTGAGGCGTCTTTCCAAATCCATAACCTCGTCTATGGCGTCATCCAGAGACGCAAATGTTTTATGTCCGAGTTTGGTGTTCATCGGTTCCGGTAAGCCGAATAGGAAGTTTTCTAGTAATGCTGCGTTTACTTCCTTCTTCTTACTTCCTTGTTCGTCGGTGGGTAAATCACTGATCGCGGTTTTTGCTTTGCGGGCCAACTTGACTGCTCGATTTACGTATTGTCGAACTGTTTCGCCCCTACCTATTTGCAAATGGCGCATTTCCATTTGAATAGTTGCCACATCCGACGCGGGGGCATACAGCTTTTTTAGATGTTTAATTAAATCGGCAATCGTTGTAAATGATTTGTCGAGTATATCATCCCGCGCGGCGCACAGTGGGAAAAAATGACTCTTTTTGGACAAAAATCTGCTGACAACTCAAATCTTCATCGATTTTAATGATTTTTTTTTTAAAATACTCGGTGAATCATCTACTATCACGTGGTACTGCTACAAATGCGATCTAACCTTTGGTTATATTTTGCTGTCGGCAATTAGCCGATATAAATGTGTACTAGGTGGAGGCTGTTCGATCAGTCTTTGCACATCATTTGGTCATGAAAAGGACCGATTTTAGATTTAGATTTATTTTTGTTTTTTACGTTTTTATATTATTTCCCTGCATTTATGACTTATTTAAGGGCATATACAGGGTGAGTCTTTTTAATCTTAACAGACAAATATTTCGAAAATAAGCAATTTTACAAACAAACTTTTGAAATAAAAGTTGTACGGTCTGGAGGGGGACGTAGAACGGTGACCTTTGTTTGACCTAGAGACGTCTCAAGGTCAAACCAAGGTCACCGTTCTACGTCCCCTTCCAGACCGTACAACTTTCATTTCAAAAGTTTTTTTGTAAAATTGCTTATTTTCAAAATATTTGTCTGTTAAGATTAAAAAGACTCACCCTGTATATGCCCCCTTAAAAGTCATAAATGCAGAAAAAAAAATATAAAAACGTAAAAAACAAAAATAAATCTAAATCTAAAATCGGTCCTTTTCATGACCAAATGATGTGCAAAGACTGATCAAACAGCCTCCCCGTAGTACACATTTATATCGGCTAATTGCCGACAGCAAAATATAACCAAAGGTTAGATCGCATTTGTAGCAGTACCACGTCATAGTAGATGATTCACCGAGTATTTAAAAAAAAAAATCATTAAAATCGATGAAGATTTGAGTTGTCAGCAGATTTTTGTCCAAAAAGAGTCATTTTTTCCCACTGTGCGGCGCCCTGAATTTTGTTCATTGCCAAAAGCAAAAAACGTGACTCATCTCCGACATTGAGTTGCACTTTTGCCGCATTTAATGCTCTAACAAATTCAGAAAGTGACCGCGACAAGCCATCGAATGTTGGCAAGGGAGCCACGGCATTCTGAATCCGCGATCCCTTGAATGTAAAATTCAAGGCTTCAACCACCGATTGGTTGAAGTCCGAATTCCCAGTGTTAGTCGTCATTTTCAAACGCAGTGAGTTGACGACAAACGGGAATTAAGGATGTTGGAAAACGAAAGGAACGAAGAGACGAGGGGTATGAATTTGACCAAGCAGCCAATCCGTCCCCAAGCTTTCGTTGGAGTTGAAGGAACGAAGAGACGAGGGGTATGAATTTGACCAAGCAGCCAATCCGTCCCCAAGCTTTCGTTGGAGTGAAGGAACGAAGAGACGAGGGGTATGAATTTGACCAAGCAGCCAATCCGTCCCCAAGCTTTCGTTGGAGTTGAAGGAATTTGGTAAAGGAGAGAAAAAAAAAATTTTGGAAAAAATTGGTGTGTGGAATCCCACTTCTGACACCAGTTTTCTGTTACGTAGGGAATTGTCAGGATGGAAGGTCCCAGTAACAGATTGTTTGAAGGAAGGAATTGAACCCGAGCGGTAGAGCTCAATTCTTCCCTATTAGGAATTTAGTGGAGTAGGCTAGGATAAGGCTTGGGTTAGCGCACCTTCCTGCGTCTGAATGTCTAATGACATATGACTCCACTAGGATTCTGGGTTTAACAAATATCAAAACGTATATTGACTTGAATAATTACAAGTGAGATCGCAACTCAGGTGTACAATGCGACTGAGGGCGATCGATTTGATACAAGAATAATCCTATTCCGCGATTTACACTAGTTATTATGCTTTAAAGCTAACTCAACACGGAGGAGACACGTTTACGCGTTCGCGACGTGATTTTAATATTCTTAGTTACACTTACAAACTACAGCTCCAGGCTCTTGCGTGGGCTGGCAAAGATTTAAAGTATGTTTTACGCGGTTGGGTCTACACGTAGCCAGTTCGTGGTCTACGTTTACCGAGAGTCAAGTATTCCGCGGGCCCTTCCCGATTTTACGTGGCAAAGCGACTATTGCGCGGTGCTTGACGATAAAGTACGGGACTTTGTCCTTACCCGAGATTCTAATGTGAATCGGTGCAAGAGAACGGAGCAGAGTGACAGCGTAACGATGTCTGAAACTCTAAAGGCAATGTTGATTACAATCGCGAGTCTTTTATTGTAAATCATTCGGTGGTCAAGTGAGGCGCGGAGTGCGGTGTCTGTGCCCCAAAGTAGGTAGGCGAGAGGCGCGCGGCATGTGGTGCGAGCCCATGCTGGAGGAGTCAACGCATTCCTCAGCTGGGTCGCCTCGCGATGTCTAAATGCTGACGCGTCTCCTTCGCGGCGAGTGCCCTACATGGAGCATAATCCGAGCGTTTAACTATCCTAATGTTTAATAAAATTATGAGGTACCGAGTATGTAACAATCGATCAAATACACTCTAAGACGAAGCTCAGAGTACGTTCTCTAACGGGCAAATTCTACATTGAACAAAGAGTTGCATCAAGATGGGCCCCGCCGCGCTTACGTAAAACACGTGAAAGCCCGACATTAGTAACGAATCCTTTCAACAATTTGACCCATTCAAATCATATTTCGCGATTACTATTCCACGCGTCTGCAATCGCTACTCCACACGCTACCATTCCGATTCTCCCACGGTAGGTCCGTAACACTCCCCTCGTGCTCTTGTCACGGATACCCGTTGGATCCGCATTCCACTTTGCACGCGTGGCAAGAGTCTCGTAAACCTAAAATCTCTTTCTCTTCGCTTCCTGCCACGAGGTTCCTTCTTACGCGCGCAACTCGGCCTTTTAACTTTAAATCGACGAATGTTCGAGCGCGCCTGCGTCATCGCACCTTTCTCGCGAGGCGTCTGAAAAATGGCGGGAAATCGGCACAGCTGCGTATCCCTCGCGAAAAGGGAGGTCGCGCCATGGCCTACCGATTTATCGGACATTAATCTTATCTCACCACCCGACTCCGCGAGTCAAACGTCCTAGCGAAAGGGCGTACTAAGCCTCTCTCTTCTTATCCGCCCCCGATTTTGCAATCGACCGGGCGTAGGTATCTACCTACGTTACCCGAGGATAGGTTTGTCTTTTGTTAACGCCTTGCCAAGATCGCGAACGTCCTTGACTTTAATACCACAGTCTGAAAGAACCACGAGAGCCGACCGGGACGGTGGCCGATTGGTTTTCCGAAGCGCGGAGTGATATTTTATCCGGGTGCTCGGTCGAAGAAAATATTCTAGCTTTCGCGGAGATAGAGAGAGATTAACCCTTTGCGCTCGAGGCCTTTTTCGAAAAATCCTTTTGATTTCACAATGCACTGTGGAGGAAAAATATTTTATTATAGTGTTTTGGAAAGCTCTCGAGACAAGCTACAAGAATGTGCTATACAAAATGCGGAGTTCTATTTAAGAAATTGACGGTGACCTTCGCGTGACCTTCAAATGACTTTGCAGGGTCAAATCATTGCCATCGGCCGATAGCCCCTTTCAAGTCGTACAACTTTTGTTTGAAACATTTTTTTAATTAACGCACCGTTATCACGATATTTGAATGTATTATTTAAAATGGGACACCCTGAATATAAAATGTATAAACTGTATCATTTTATACTTCGGAAGGTTATATATATCGTACAACGCTTTCAGTTTCAAAAGAAATTAAATGCAAATAAATATCGCTGTCCCCTACGTATCGCGTCAACCCAAATGGTGGTCGGTGGCATAGTTCGGATTGTCGTAAGAAAGTAAGTGGTGAGCGATGGTCACCTCACGAGTGCAAAGGGTTAAGGTATCGAGAAGAAAGGAGAGAAAAGATGGACAGAAGCAGGTCAGATCCGAGAACGGAAATATTATCTGACCGCCAAATCCGCGATACATTGAATTTGTCTCGCTTTAAAGTCATCCCACTTTCATTCATCCGTCGGTCTTTGGTATCCGTGCCAGTTCCCCTGCCCTCGATATTCTCGCTTCTACCCTGTTCCAACCGCTTTCGCGATACGCTTAATGGACCGCTCGCTTACCTTCGCAAGCACGCGGGAAATTCTTATCGACCGTCGATGACATCGAAAGTTAACGCAGGAACGTCGAGTTTTCGCAACTTCTTTTCCATCTTTTATGAATTCTTTCGTTCATCCTGTTTGTCCGCCACTCTCGGCGGGCGGAGCGAATAATTCCTTATCGATTAATCGTCCATCCATGGAAGTGAAAATCGTTAAGAAGTAACTGGTTTGTCTGAAAACGGATGCCCGGGCATCCGCTCCTTTCGACGGTCTCCTCGTTAACTATCGCTCGCTCTGTACACACCTTCGATCGGTATCGTTTACTTTCGTTTGCTTCGCACCCAACGAATTTAGTTAATCCTAATCAGACGTTATTAGCTTTTTATGAAGAGAGAGACGTGTGTTGGCGAAAGTAAACGAATCGTTCGAATTGCAGATGCTCTTCGGAATTCCGGAAGCATATTTTCATTCGCTCTTTTCGTTCGATGACTTTCGAATTTGGCACGTTTCATTTTGGCACACTCGAATCATTCTCGAACTACGCTCTCGTCGTTTCTAGCTTTTCTCAACGATCGGTTAGTCCCCTCGAAGCGTCACATCCGTTCATCCCCTCCTTCGACGTTTTCAACTTTTCTCCTTCCATCTTTTTTGTTATTTTTACTTCCCTACCAACTCATCCCGCGTTAAGAGAGCGAGCCGTTCGTCGTAGTTATGTTAGGAAACGAGTTAATCGCTTATGATTTTCTCCTCGGGCTTTTTTACACTTTCGTACTGGCTCTCACTACGTTCACCTTCCATCCAACGGGGACAAGCTTTCGGACTTTCACATCTTCGAACGATCGTTGGCGACTCGCGTATAGGTCAATTATGCGAGAACGATCGGAAAATAGGTGTAATAATAATCATCGGCCGCGACTTTTCAAAACTCCTTGAATTTGGGTTACAGCAAAAAAACCAAAAGGTTTTGTAAACTACAGATCTGTACTTATATATCGAGCTATCAACGAAACTATTAGCCCCACAAACACTTGTGTGGTGTAAGATTGAATGTAGGTGACTTACAACGACTACTTTGGTTAGCTAGTCTTACTCTGACTTAAATGTTAATTAAAAATTATTTAACGACTTATTCAGAGGAAGTATTCCATGTACCAGGATACTTTGAGGTCTTGACTATCGAAATAAATAATTGTTATTCACTTCCGTGTGAAAGTGATTTTCCTATTTTTGTCCAGCTCGAAACATCAAACGGCTCGGACCACTGTGCGCCGGTGTGAAGTGGGCACTCCATTTTTTAGCACCGCAAATTTTAACTATATTTCCATTTGCACCCACAATAGTTCTACAGTTTCTGATAGTTTATATCGATAGTTCCGGCGAAATAGCCAAAAAAACGGGAAATCAAACAATGCGGTGCCAACTTCCCGTAGCACCGCAACATCCGAAAACAAAATTTACGAGCATCAAATCTTATAGTTCTCGAAGAGTTCTATAGTTCCTGATATGTTTTAGCAAGAGTTCCTGCCTCTAACTATTTTTAAATAATTTTTTAATCTCAGCGCCAGCACCGCACCACAAGAATAAACTATTAGACAGGAACAGTTCCCAGCCTTCTTTTCGGCATTTTCCAACAGTTCTACAATAGTTCCAAAGAGTTAGGCAGTTTTTTTCGAGAGTTCCGCTTTTTAAACATTTTTTAACCATTTTTAGGCACGACCGTAAAGGGAGTGACTTATGCAATCGCCATCGCGAAAACCGTTCGTGTGTGTGTGTGTGGGTGTGTGTGTGTGTCCGTGTAGATCCTCGATTTCGGAAAAACGGCTGAATCGATCGGGACGAAATTTGGCAAAAAAATCAAGTACACTACTGTGAGTTGACAATAAGGTTTGTGAGCCGCCATGTTGAGCCAACACAAAATGGCGGGAGATTCAAAATTTGAAAAAATGTAATTTAAATTTAATATTGCTGCCATTTCTAAACGGCTGAAGATACCGATACATAAAGTTTCCTGGCACCAAATGGATATATACTCAAAGTACATGCCAAATTTCGTTGCGATCCGTTCAGCCATTTGGCCGGAATACTGGACGAATGGAAATAGTGCAAAATTCACTAATCCATTAGTCCACTATTCCGGCAAAACGACTGAACGGATTCGGACAAAATTTGGCATGTACATCGAGTATATATCCATTTGGTGCCACGAAACTTTATGTATGGCCATTTTGAACCGTTTCGAAATGGTGGCAAATTCAAATTTTTTATCCACTATTCCACCAAAACGATTGATTAGTCCACTATTCCGGCAAAACGGCTGAACGGATTCCGACAAAATTTGGCACGCATATCAAGTATATACCCATTTGGTGCCACGAAACATTGTGTATGGGCATCTTCAACCATTTCGAAATGGTGCCAGTTTCAAAGATTTCAATTTGTCGCAATTTCTGAATGGTTGAAGATAACCATGCATAAAGTTTCACCGCAGCAAAGGTGTATATACTCCATGTACATGTCAAATTTTTGTTCGGATGCATTTAATTGTCCGGTTTTGATCCCTTGGGTCTATTGCAGAAATGCTGCATTTCGTGGGCGAGCGCGAAGCGCGAGCACCCGACGTCCTGGGGGGGTATGGCGCTTGAGCGAAGCGAAAGCGCAGAGGACTCTATAGCATAGTTTAATATCTCAATACTTGAATTTTCTACTGTTACGTCCCGAACGAAGCGTGCGAGACGTCGACAGTACGATTCCCGAAGAATCGTTCGCTCGACCTGGAGGCCAGATGGGCGGTCAGTCGAAACTTTACTCGCGTTTATCCGACGGTCGAACGGCGCCCCTTTTTGAGTCAACACGATACGCGCTATAACTCGGGATAGGGCAGAAAGTCAATGATCGTCGATCGTTTGGAGGGAGATTGTCGATGACTCGAGAGGGTAGGATGCGTAGTGAAAACGGTGAAGTCGAACAACGACCGGAGTCAAAGAGAAGAGAGAGAGAGAGAGAGAGAGAGAGAGAGAGAGAGAGAGAGAGAGAGAGACAGAGACAGAGAGTGAGAGAGAAAGGAGACAGAGAAAGATTTTAATCCACTAGCTCTTACTTTTCGGTGTTTTCTGGAACTATTCCCTGTTCGATGTGATGGAAGGTAACTTGAATGAACGTACACTGAGGTTATAGTACAAAATATGGAGATATATATATGTATATATTGAAAATAATTGATCAATACAGCGGAACTTAACACTTGGAGCAAATCAAAGATCTTTAAGACACGATGGTCACTGTTGGAATGAACTGACAACGAAATTGTGACTTGAAGGAGGGATCGTAAAATAAAGCTGTGAAGAAAAGGACTTGAGGAGAGGACGAGTGGTTTGGTGACAGCGTGTTTAGGTATCGAGATAGAGAGGAATGGGAGGATCTGATTGAGGGAGTATGTTCGCACAGGCCCTGTCAATAAGGGATCTGCGTCTCTTGTTGGTGCTAATTAACACACGGTTCCTCAAGGAAAAGAGCAGGAAGAGTTAGGATTGGAAACTGTAAGAACAGGGCGACGAAGTAGGTGATTTGAGTGGGAATTATCAAAAGGAAAGTGTACAACAGAAATGGGATAGAAGTAGGATCGAAAGGGATGCGATGCACAAAAGGGATGCGCTGTGAAATAGTGGTGCACAAGGAAACATGTTAATAACGAAGGAGAAATGAAAATGAAGGAGCTCTGACAAATTCGGTTGATATTCAAGGCAGCTCAAATCAAATGACTACTTACTTTCGATTGACGATTACAACCCAAGTAGGAGACCCTATTGGTAGGACGCGATTGATTAATTGCACAATTGAATTGGTCAGGATATATTGAAATAGACTTTGAATCTTGGTTGGTTGCCTTGACCACGTAAATTGAAGAGTGAAGCGAAAAGACTACGAACTGATTTAATTGAGAACGGATTAAGGTGTGAATCGAACGACGTTTGAGAGAAAGAATAATAATGCGAGCCCGAATAATAATGAGGGAAAATGGGCATTGGTGGCCTTTTTATAATTTCTTTAGGATGATGCATGCATGGGCGGATCGATACAGAAGTGGGATAATTAGGGAAGGATAAGAACATAAGAAAGAATAAGATGGGTAGGTTCATCTTAGGAACGTCACATTTCGTTGGCCAATCAGGTCAGGCCGCGCAGTGGCCTTCTACCCTTGAGTCGGGCGTTTCGTGATTTTCCGATGACAGGTCGCTGTGCGTTTCAGAGTCCAGAGTAGTCTAAACAATTCTTCTCTCCCTGCGTCTTTTACCAATATGTGCGTTTGCATTCGACGTCACTTCCCAGAAATTGGCCATGGTCAGAATGATTTCTATATGTTCGATCCGCTGCTAAGCGTGAGATTGAAATGCGGTGACGGGAATGAGTCATACATATTCGCTATGTTTGTGACATTAAAATCCCGGTGGTTGAAGTGAATATTACATACTTGGCACAGCTATAAAATATGTTATTTTACTTTACTTTTCAATTGTGGGGAATTCTCATAGCGTATATGCATCGTCAAACCCTATTACGTATTCGTAATATTATTAATAATCGGTTCGATGTCAAAGAGAGTATCCCGAAAATAAAGTCCCAAGTTACGCTTTGAGTGCGTAAGAGAATTCGTCTTATCTTGTGTTACCATTCACTGCTGCCTACCGACGGCCGGATTGTCGCAGCGTCCCTTTGATATCGAGCCTCGTTACGTCACGGATGTAACACTACAATTTCGAAACCTTTTGAAATTCGTGGGCGAGCGCGAAGCGCGAGTGCCGCGGTCGTGCCTATTGCAGAAAAGCGAAGCTTTTCTGCACCCGTTAAGGCGAGCGCGAAGCGCGAGCAAAGGCGATCTTGAGGGGGTTGGCGCTTGAGCGAAGCGAAAGCACAGGGGGCTCTGCCCCCTAGTTTAATCTCAGCGCCAGCGTTCTTAGCTGCGTGCTTGCGTAATATGATTAAATATGTTATGTTCATTTTTTGTTGTTATATTTTTTATATTTTTTTGTATTTTTGTATGTTAATTTTTGTGTTTATGTTTTGTATTTCTTTATTGTATTATATATTTTTTATTTTTGGATAATATATGCAAGTTATTAACATTTAATGTATAATATTAAATGTGAATCAATTTGTTGCATTGGATTTGCAGTCTCATGTTTTTTTCTCAAATCGTCGTATCTACACCAATTTGTACCTGCGAATGCAAATGCAATGTAATGCCCATTATTGCGATTTTCATATTTTATGTAATGTATTACACCTGCTAATATATAATGTATAATTTGCCTCATTTAAAATAATAGTTTTTGCTATGGAATTTAAATTATGTTGAATACCGGTTTTACAATAAGTATATGTATGTGTTGTCTGTAAATATTGACGTATCTATTATTATGTGTTTTCCATAACTAATTGTATTTTGCGTCTGTTTCGTCCGTTTCGCACCGCCTCTCGGCACTCCGCATAGCGAGCTGGACCGCCGAGTACGCCATATCGCCGCCAGGTGTCACCGCCGTCGCCCGTTTCTCGCACCCGGAAAGCCACCGCACAGGGCCCTTAAACCCCAGCGTGCTCACCGCGATGGTTGTTGTTTTTGCTAGTACTGTGTAAGTGATACCATCGAAAAGTGTTTAATTATAATCACCTTCTGAACGTGGTGTGCGAGGGAGTCTTTTCCTGTTTCTCCTTTACCTGACCGTTCTGAGGATCGACCATTGGTCTCCTCACGAGCGGTCCCATCTCTTTCCCTTGTCTTGTGTTAGGGCGCCACGCCCTAGGTTCCCTTTCTGGGGGTTGTTTAAGAGCTGTCTCCAGGACGGATGTGTTTAGCTCTTGGAAACGTTGGAATCCCCCCAACGTTTTCTGGTCCTTCGAGAATCCTCTTTGATACGGGTTGGACGGAAGAATGTTGTGTATGCAACATTTTGTTGGTCCTTCGAGCCGGATTCAGTAGTTAGCTGGGTCGTGATTGAACCACACCGTGGACTTTGCCACCCTTCGTGTCGTCGTCACCAATCCGTGTGACTTTCCTTAAGGTGCCTCGTTGGCATCCTTCTTGTCGTCGCCATTCCGTGTGACTTTCCTTAACGTGCTTCGTTGGCACCCTTCTTGTCGTCGCCATTCCGTGTGACTTTCCTTACCGTGCCTCGTTGGCACCCTTCTTTTCGTCACCAATCCGTGTGACTTTCCTTAACGTACCTTGTTGGCACCCTTCTTGTCGTCGCCATTCCGTGTGACTTTCCTTAACGTGCTTCGTTGGCACCCTTCTTGTCGTCGCCATTCCGTGTGACTTTCCTTACCGTGCCTCGTTGGCACCCTTCTTTTCGTCACCAATCCGTGTGACTTTCCTTAACGTGCCTTGTTGGCACCCTTCTTGTCGTCGCCATTCCGTGTGACTTTCCTTAACGTGCTTCGTTGGCACCCTTCTTGTCGTCGTCATTCCGTGTGACTTTCCTTACCGTGCCTCGTTGGCACCCTTCTTTTCGTCACCAATCCGTGTGACTTTCCTTACCGTGCCTCGGTGGCACCCTTCTTGTCGTCACCAATCCGTGTGACCGATCGCCTGACGCCTTCCTTGCGTACGGGTGACCACTATCAATCGGAACTTTTCGTGAGTCCTTGGTCACTGTGACCTATCACGATGAGTTTAGAAGGAAAAATCCTCCGTCAAACGGAGTTGTTTGGTCGCATTGCTAAGGCAGTAAACAATTTCAAGTTGCTTCCCGTTGACAAACAAGGGAGGGCAGCGGTCTCAAGCCGTCTTCAACTGTTGTCTGCCAATTGGAAGCGGTTCCAGGAAGTCCATGAGACTCTCCTGAATGAAAGCACGGCGATTATCAATTCTCACTCCTACTTCACAGAAGACGTATATTCTCAGTGCGAAGAGAAATATGTCGAGGCAGAAACTGAGTTTCGGGAACTCCTCGAAGATACGAACGAAGACGACAAGTCTAGTGTTGCTTCTGGTCATGTGACCAAGATAGATCAATGCTCCTCAAACGGTACCAAACCACGATCCTTACCAAGGATAACATTACCGAAATTTGAGGGCAAATACCAGGAGTGCCTTTTCGAGATCTGTTCGAGTCGCTCATCGATCAAAATCCGGAGCTCTCCTCGGTGGAAAAACTCCACTACCTGAAGACCAGCCTCATGGGCGAGGCAGTGCGTGTGGTCGCGAATATTCCGACATCGAAGGAGAACTATCAACGAGCTTGGGATAAACTCGTCTCCCGGTTCGAAAATAAGAGAGCACTTGTGAATGCGCAATTCGATAAGCTGTTCGCTCTCAAACCACTCACTCACCGGAGTGTTCAAGATCTCGCACACCTAGTAACATCTCTCGTTGAAGTCAACGACTATCTCAACGCTTTGGAAACTCCTGTCGATAAGTGGAACCTCCTATTGGTTTATTTCGCTTGTCACCGTCTTGACCATGATTCCCACGAGGCTTGGGAGTTACATCTCGGTTCTTCAACTGAACCATCAACATTCGACAGGCTTCGTCAATTTCTTGACGCTCGGTCCAGAGCGTTAGAGAACGTGGACATTCAAACACCACCTGTAAAAGGTCGCCCCGCGACTCCTTTACCTCCGGTCAAAGGAAGGTGGTCGCCGAAGGTGCATGTAGCATCGATGTCGAAATCCAAGGCATGCCCCTTTTGTACGGCAGATCATCCGATTTTTACTTGTGCAGAGTTCAAGGCACAAACTCCGCAACAGCGACGAAGTTTCGTCCAAGATAAGAAGCTGTGCTTTAACTGCTTGTCTCACGATTGGCAATCAACTTGCCACTCAACACGAGTATGCTCGCTCTGTCAAAAACGGCATCACTCCCTATTACACGACAGTTTCGTTAGTCAGAGCAAGCCAAGGGTCGCTTCGCCTATGGGTACCATGCAGAAAAATCACTCTGATTCCCCTCCGACGTCAAAGGGGCACTCGTCCCAAGCCGAGGCTTCGAGTCATCACGCCTCTTCTATAATTTCCACCAAAGTGCTGGCAGCTTTGCTGCCTACTGCACTCGTGACTATCATTTCTCCTACTGGCGAGACCATATTAGCTCGCGCCCTCCTGGACCCAGGAGCCGAACTCTCATTCGCAAATGAATCAATTGTTCAATCACTTCGGCTGAAACGTCAGCACTGCGATATTTCACTTTATGGCGTTAACGCCTCGCCTTCAGGTAAGGCACACGGATTCGTACACCTGTGTCTACGCTCTCAACACGAACTCTCCTTTGAGATCGATGTGAAGGCGTTCATCTTGTCACGAGTGACGCAACAGCTGCCCACGTCAGCTGTTCAGACCACGGATTTATCCCATCTGCAGGGACTGCCCCTTGCAGATCCAACCTACGCTCGACCAGGCCGAATCGATCTGATTCTGGGGACCAGTGTCGTTGCGCAAGTCATCCGCCCGGATCTTCGCACTGGCCCTCCGGACTCTCCAACTGCACAACTCACTGCCTTCGGATGGACGGTGTTTGGTCACGCGACTCGCGACCGGTCACACCTAAGATCTGGCAACGTCCTCACGGCTGCAGTTTATCCAGAGCGACAGTTGCACGTACTTCTTGAGAAGTTTTGGCTCCAGGAAGAAGTGCCATCCAGTTCTCGTGCAATCACTTCGCAAGAGGATACTGATTGCGAAGACCATTTCGTCAGAACCCACTCTAGGGATTCGACCGGCAGGTACACAGTTAGATTGCCATTCAAACCTCGACCGGCGAGTTTCGGGAATTCAAAACTCATTGCTGAGCATACAGCGCAGTGAATGCGGCGTCGCTTACAAACCAATGACACAATGCGACGTCTTTACGTCGATTTCCTAAAGGAATACGAAGATCTGGGTCACATGTCCCAGGTCCCTCGTGAGGACGCCCTCAAGGCTCTCTCGTTCTACTTGCCGCATCACGAGGTTCTGCGAGAAGGCAGTTCAACCACTAAGCTCCGCGTTGTGTTCAACGGCTCGCAGCTGACCAACCAAGGGCTCTCCCTTAACGAGCATCTTCATTCTGGCCCAAAGGTTCAAACAGAGTTAACAGATGTTATTCTCCGGTGGTGGACATACCGATTCGGGTTTTGCTCTGACATTGAGAAAATGTACAGACAAATCCTCCTCCATCCTGAGGATCGCCGATTCCAAATGATTCTTTGGAATCATGACATCACACAAGCCCTGCGGTCCTTCGAATTGAACACCGTGACCTACGGATTATCCTGTGCGCCTTATCTCGCTATTCGCGTCCTGCTCCAATTAGCAACGGACGAAGGCGACAATTTTCCTCTAGCAGCCGAGGTCCTTCGGCAAGAAACTTACGTCGACGACATCTTCTCGGGATCTCATACCATGGAAGATGGTCAACTAAAAACGGTACAGTTGGACAACCTGCTCAAGGCGGGCGGCTTTTCTCCCAGAAAGTGGGCGTCGAACGAACCAGCACTCCTTGCTGATATTCCAAAGAACCGACAGGAACCCTCCATGTTCAAACAATTATCCCAAGATCAGACTTCAGTTCTCCATACGCTTGGGCTGACATGGAACCCCGGATCTGACACCTTCGTGTTCCGCCCTTCGCCGGACGATCCGTGCATTGTACGTACTAAAAGGAAGGTGCTTTCCAAAATAGCGACGCTATTTGATCCTCTCGGATGGTTATCACCTTTAACCATTCGTTCTAAAATCCTGATGCAGACATTATGGAAGCTTAAAGTAGGATGGGACGATCCTCTTCCTGAAGAGATCACTAACAAGTGGAGGCAGATCACCAACGATCTCCTCAACGTTTCGACCATCGAAATCCCAAGATGGATTGGAACGCGACCAGAAGTCCATTCGCTCGAGCTCCATGGGTTCGCAGACGCATCACAAGATTCACTCGGAGCAGTCGTCTATCTTCGAATAGTGGATCCAGATCAGAGGATCCGTGTATCTCTGATAGAGTCCAAAACACGGGTAGCCCCAATCAGTCGGGTCACCATACCTCGTCTTGAGTTGTCAGCTGCGACTATCCTCGCACAACTCGTGTCCCGCACGAGGACAGTCCTCAACTTCAGTCAAGTTCCGGTCCACATGTGGACTGACTCCACAGTGGCACTCACTTGGATCCAGCACCATCCATCTCGATGGAAGGAGTACGTGGGAAACCGCGTTGCTCGGATCCAGGAAGTCCTCCCAGATGCCCAATGGCATCATGTCGCGGGGCAAGACAATCCGGCGGATGGTGCATCTCGCGGGATAACTGCTCACCAATTGCAGTATCACCAATCATGGTGGCATGGACCTTCATGGCTCTCAGAAAACTCGTCTTCCTGGCCAGTCTCAATACTGACTCTTCCCGAGTCCGTCAATCTGGAAGAAAAAATAGTTAACGTGCTTACTTCTGCCGTTCGAGTCCCTAGTCCCATATGGGATCTCATAGATAGGTACTCTTCTCTGTCACGCCTCCTAAGGGTCACTGCTTGGATCAAACGAGCAATTAAGCGATTCAAGGATCGACCTAAGCCCCCTCCGTGCCGAGCATTAGCTCCTGAGGAGATTAACGCCGCTCTTATGTTCTGGGTAACCCAAACTCAACACTCTACTTACAAGAGTGAGATTGCAACCATCATAAAGGGAGACACGCTTCGGTGTTCGAACTCCCTCATCCGTCTCACTCCCTTCGTGGAGTCTGGCATACTTCGTGTTGGCGGGCGGCTCCAACACTCTGCTTTAGACACCGATGCCAAACATCCTATTATCCTTCCTAATGATTCACGTCTTTCAGGACTAATCATCAGCGACGCGCATATGCGCACCCTTCACGGTGGAGTGCAATCCACTCTGTCGCTGACTCGCCAAAGATTTTGGATCATCGGAGGTCGGACACCCATCCGAAAACACATCCTCCGTTGCGTTCCTTGTGCCCGTCACCGAGCCACAGCAGCTCGCCAACTTATGGGTCAGCTACCAGTGACTAGGCTGACGCTGTCCAGACCATTCCTGCATTCTGGAGTTGATTATGCGGGTCCATTCACCGTAAAGACTTGGCGTGGGCGAGCGGCCAAGACTTACAAGTCATATCTCGTACTTTTCGTCTGCTTCTCAACTTCTGCAGTGCACTTAGAGCTGGCTACCGACTACTCCACAGCGGGCTTCCTCGCAGCATATCGACGTTTTACGAGTCGCCGTGGCATCTGCTCCACGTTGACAAGCGACTGTGGGACCAACTTTGTGGGGGCCAGCTCAGAGTTGAAACAAAAGTTCAACAAGGCTTCGAAGCAACTATCACAGTTGGCCAACCTGATTGCCTCAGATGGGACCGAATGACGGTTCCACCCTCCCTCAGCACCTCATTTCGGCGGAAAATGGGAAGCTGCTGTGAAGTCAACCAAATATCATCTGAAGCGTATTCTAGGAGATTCGGTCCTGACCTACGAGGAATTCTCCACTCTTCTAACTCAAGTGGAGGCAGTGCTCAACTCGCGACCCCTCTGCCCTCTTACGAATGATCCGGATGATCTTGATGTCCTCACGCCAGGGCATTTCTTGAGTGGAGGACCATTGAACTCGATTCCACAAGCAACACAGCCCGACACGACATCAGGTTATGTCACCCGATGGCATCTGGTTCGTCAGATGACGGAGAGATTCTGGCGACGATGGTCAACCGAATATCTCCAGCGCATTCAGGCATCCTCCAAATGGACAACTGCCTCGTCACCGCTCCAACGAGGAGATTTAGTCCTCGTGACGGACGAGCGTTACCCGCCATCCAAATGGCCATTGGCGCGCATCACCGAGCTTCATCCCGGAGCCGACAGAATAACGCGCGTCGTAACCCTCAAAATGGCGATGTCTACTCTTCGACGACCTATCATCAAGGTATGCCCACTTCCGATTGGTGATGCTAATGGTTGAACATTACCCTTGGATTTTCTTTTTTTGCTCATTCCGGTTCTTCGAACCTTCATACCCTAGCCTAAGTGTAAATACGTTTATCGCTGTGTTTCCCACAGCGAGGCGGGCGGAATGTTTCGTCCGTTTCGCACCGCCTCTCGGCACTCCGCATAGCGAGCTGGACCGCCGAGTACGCCATATCGCCGCCAGGTGTCACCGCCGTCGCCCGTTTCTCGCACGCGGAAAGCCACCGCACAGGGCCCTTAAACCCCAGCGTGCTCACCGCGATGGTTGTTGTTTTTGCTAGTACTGTGTAAGTGATACCATCGAAAAGTGTTTAATTATAATCACCTTCTGAACGTGGTGTGCGAGGGAGTCTTTTCCTGTTTCTCCTTTACCTCACCGTTCTGAGGATCGACCATTGGTCTCCTCACGAGCGGTCCCATCTCTTTCCCTTGTCTTGTGTTAGGGCGCCACGCCCTAGGTTCCCTTTCTGGGGGTTGTTTAAGAGCTGTCTCCAGGACGGATGTTTATCTCTTGGAAACGTTGGAATCCCCCCAACGTTTTCTGGTCCTTCGAGAATCCTCTTTGATACGGGTTGGACGGGAGAATGTTGTGTATGTGTTACGATCCCACCTTAGGTCGTCTAGGGAATTTTGCACTGTAGTGAGATAAATATCTATAATTATAATATAACGTTATTTTAAAACTTATCTCACCGATAAAATAGCTTAGGAGATAGACAAACATGTAAAAGTTAGTTCATAACTGAAAAGATAGGAATATGGTAAGACACACACACAGTCACACTAGAGGTAGTGGCCTGATCCACCCACGCATCGACTTCCGGTGAAAGCAGTCCCAACCTGAGGAAGCTAGGAGACTCCACCAGCCTACGCAACTACCTAAGAACCCCTCGTATAAGCGAAGAACAAGGGAAGGGGACTCCATTAGCTTTCGCAACTTCCTAAGGTCCCCTCGTATAAGCGAAGAACCGAAGGGCCGTGTGCAAAACCCAGCATACATCAGCAAATCCACCCCACTACCTAAGAGATGTACTGCCATGAGTCATGGCTTGACCCTGACGCGAGGCGGCGGACTCAAAGGCGAGGCGGCGGACTCAAAGGGTCCCGACGCAGCCCCACAGGAAATACGCCTAGAAAACTAGGACACCTCTTTTATTTCTTTTTAGCAAGGGGAGCACATACAGACCCATACACTGTTAGATTTTCAATATAAAAAGGGTGCCTGCGAGCCCCGAAGTCAGTTCAGTCCCAGTTCAGTTCTAGTACAGCAGTTCAACTCATCAGTTCTTCATCATCACCAGCGTCTAGTCAGTTAGAGTCAGTGTCCAGCCAGCAAGGAACAAGGTATACCCTTTTAAAATCTTATACATTTTTGTGTCCAAATCGACAGACGTCGGGACTTTGAATCTTGGCCAAGAGCCTAAGCTGGAAACATTTATACGTGTATTATTGTCTGACTCTCTCATAAGAGATACATTGTCTCTGGAGAAAGGACACTGTCTCGCTGTACTACGACCAATTGTAATTCACATCTGAAACCAAGAACCAAGTTATTGAAATTGTCACCACTGTATAAACATAACCTTAATAAATCTATGTAATCTATGTCCGATTATTCAATGATATAAATACCTTACAAGACTCCTAGAAGGAAGGCAAAGGAGAGAATTATCTCCAGAATCACGAATAAGAATATCGTCTGAAATAAAGAAAAGGTTGAAATTATATGCACAAGGTAATATACATTGAAACCAGACGTACCTCGTAGTCCACGGGAATCTTGATTAACACACTTGTCGAACATCTAGTATATCACATAACCCGAGACTGAACGATCAGCCAATCAGAAGGTTCTATCACTCTCGGGCACAACAGCCAGTAAAGAGGCTCCACTGCCTACGTGTACAATAGCCAATCAAGAGTCTCGATTCCTTTCGTTCGAGAAAGGCAAAGGTAGCTGCAATAACGCACCGCCAATTACGAAAAAGAACTGTATTTCCCTATTTACAAGAATTACCGGAACTTCTTAGACGTGAGTGCGTCGTAACCTCGACAGGTCGAATCCCTTACTAAAAACACCTCGCTCTACCAATCGACGTTCTTCCCATTGGGTCGTAACATATGCAACAGCGTCAGTGCACCACATGTACAGCAATTTGAATGAAAACTTCCCATGTTATCAATTGCACGTTGCATGTGTTGCAATCCTTCTTGCAAAAGGATGTCAACATTAATGTTGCAAATAATTGATTCGCGCGAAATAGTAACACCGTAAATACAAGATTTGATGAAATTCCAACTGGGCTCATTTTTAAAAATATATTTCGCCAAATGCGCAACATTACAATTAACATTTAAACGTGTAATATTATGTGTGTAAACGCTTGTGGTATCTTGAAAAATTGGCGTATCTAGCAGAATCCTTGCTCGTTCTGCGTAATGTATATTGAGTACTTTTCCATATTCTAAAATGAAAGAAGCTAAATGGAAAACGCCATCGGAAATTGATTTAACGGCATCTCGATATGTTGTATGCGTTGCGACTGCACTTGCTACGAGCTGTAAAATTGAATCAAAAGCATATGTTTCGTGCACGGTCATTACAGATCCACGTTTCATATTTACCCCTTTGCATTTATTACCATTAATAATCAGCGGTAAATTGTGGGACTTCATGTTTTTTATAAAGTCCCATTCTGCGCATTTATCTAAATAAGATGGCTGTTTTCGTGTCTTTGCGCTAGGTATAGGAAGTTTTAGAGAAGAGTTTTCAGATATTTCTTTGGTAGTCGTCAAACCATGCCAATTTTCAACGGTGTTCCAATTACTCTCTTTTAATTTTCATTCTTCTATGTCGTCGTCACTTCCATATTTTTCTATAGCGTCGTCGTTATCAAACACCTCTTTTTCCACCGAATGTTCCAGTTGCGATGATGTATTTAGGTTTAATGAAACATCTCTTTCATCAGATGCAAGCACAATTTTTGCATCTAAGAAATCTATATGTTGAACGATAAATTTGTCAACTCTCATAGGAAGTTGACCTTTGAAGCACTTATTTTTCAAATCGCTAAATTCTGCTTCCACCGGGGAAGAAGTGGCGATTTGCCCAGATCTTTGAAAATACGGGCGCATTATGCCCGTCCATATAGGTAAATATGGCAATAATTTTGTTTTGATCTGTTTTGCATATTCGGGATTCTAACATGCATTAATAATATTACCACTTCCTGAATCTTTCGCAACTTTCTGTGCGGAATCCGAAAGTGAATTGCTCCATTCTATCGAAGTAGTAGTATCGCAATTCCCTTTATTTTCATTATTATCGTTAATAAAAGATATAACTTCTTCATTCTCCGCATTTTCATCGTCCTTAGTATCGTTTATAATAGCTTTTAGTTTATTTAAGTCGCAGTTACCTTTTATAATGTTATTTAAATATTGTATGCGTTTGTCAGATATTAACCGCTGTCCATCTGTTGTATATGTATAATGTGTCGATTAATTATTCGAGGAATTTCTTTTATCGATCAATTGGACACAACTGAGTTTCTCTGTAAGAGAGGTTATATTTAGTTTTCACTATTTACATTATGTACATTATGTACACTACTACCGCAAAATCCCTACCTGTAAGAGGAACGACATTTAATGTCCTTAATTTCTCTTCTCGATTAATATCCCTCGTCGTATGGAACTTATTCTAATTATTCTTTACTTTATCCCCGATCTGACCGAGTTCCACATGTGCTCCGTTTTTATTCTCTCACCTCGGCCGTGTCTCTCCTGCTCTACCTTACCAACGCTTGGGAGAGCGCGGCAAAGTTGAATCGGAGCAACACATTTTCTTTACATATGCAATATATTTGCTCAATGCTACACTCAATATTGACCCCATTAAGCATTGTAATTCATCGAAGGAATCCATTTGATACGCTTGGCCAATACAACGGAGATTGAAAATTCGTACTAATATTTTATCTTTGCTTTTCAAACTTTTCTATCTTGCGACCATATGAATCAAATGACTCACATCTAACCTAATATAACATGGTGGAAGCATATTAATGTTTCCGATAACTGCTGTCATATAATATTTTTGCAAGTACTCACGGAAGTCATTGCATTTTGCAAAGACATTTGACACAGCGATCAAAATGGCCCATCCAAAGTCAGTCACAACTGTCCGTGGCTTGGGGATCGCCTTGGCGACTATATTGTGTCAAAAAAAAGCAATTGTTATAGCTGTGTGATCGGCCGAGATCATCTGGAATACAGGGATACTGCTGTCTTTATTAACAAATACACGTTGGTATAAAAATATCGGCGCATCTTGCGAAGATTCGCGTTTGATGATACCACCTGTGGCATCAAGAGTCTAAAACGCTTCTCGATCCTTTTTGTATTTTGAAGTATATAAAAGTGCCTGTTCAGGTGTCCAATACATACAGTAAAAAGGTAATAAGCTAATACTAATGATAGAGCCAACGTATTTACCTTTTTTTGCAATATGTAATAAATTTAACATTGGATTACTAAATATTAAACCGTGTTGCTTTAATAATCTTTCTTCCTTAGCTTTACGCAAAACTGCGGAAGAAGGAAGGATAGGAGGGTTTTTATCTCCGAATATTTTCAAGCGTTGCGCTTCTTCTCGACGGAAAGAAATAGTGTCTTTCCGACCTTGTATCATTGCATTTGCTATTTCTACACGTCGTTTACCTTTCAATTGTCTTTTCTCACCAATATATTTTACAGATGAAATATTTTCCACATTGCAATGAAATATCACATCTGTGTCTTTCTGTGGTGCTTTGAACAATATGCATTCGATATTTGCAGCACAATCTGTGCAACAACCTTTAAAAAATATATAACAACGTGATTCTAAGCTGGGATAAACATTGTGTTTCTTAAATTTAAAAACACAATTAATCTTCTGTTGTTGCCAAAGCCTTTCTGCAATGATATCAGCCCAGCCACATTTCAAAACTTAATAAACTCGGCCATTATATATTTTTTTTACAGGACTTATGCATTGCCATTTTTCTGCGGATATAATAAGCTGAAATTATTTCGAATATAAAGAAGTAGAAGATGTAGACACATTAGAAATATTTAGAGAAACAGATGTATTATTGTCTTTCTCAAATTGAGAACCTATGATAATATTATAATGTTGTTGTAACAAGCCTCTATAACCATTGCGATTTTCACGTACAATAACGTATATATGTTTGTTTGTGATGTTACAGTCACGCTCTTGCATTAAATGGGAAATAGCGGCATAAACAGGTGCAGAAGGTGGATATAACTTGCCGTTATCGTCAATGGTGCGGCGGTCTTCCCGTAATAAAATATCTAATAGTGCAGATTTGTCGTACATGTTTACTAAAGTAAAAGTAAAAGTAAAGCGTACTAAAATACACAAATGAATGTGCCCTTAAATTTCAAGATATACGTATGGTAATGAATATATCTGTTTCGGATCAAACGCTGTACCCGACGTTTGCTGTTAGATGAACAAACAAATTACAAATGATCCTTTTTGAATAATATGCGATGAAACGTGTATGTTGTTTGGGAGTTCGATGCCCAGTGCCCGGTTCGGGCGATCACCGTTCTTCGTCGATCCCTCGCCGCCGAAAATGCTGTCCTCTGCTTGGCGGAACGCAGGAGAAACTCGTCTGGAGAGGGACGATCGGCGTTTCGCCGAAATCGACTGTCGCCGCCTCCACTTGGCTGATAAAACGCCGCCGAAAGATCGAAGAAAAGCCGACACGGCGCACAGTGGGAAATAGGCGGAAAGAAGTGTTTTTTTCAAATATGTCGTACGAACTTCATTTACGGCTTATTTAACACGTTGAGTGCGGCGCCGGTCCCTGGGGACCGGCACTGGAATTTTCGTTTGGTCGTCGTCGGTCCCTGGGACCGACAGTATAAAAGTTAAAAAATAAATGTTGCCTCAATGAAATATGGTCAAATATAGTATCAATGAAATTTATTAAAACATTCTAAACAAAAATGCGGCTTGCATTCACGGCATTTCGTAGACAATTGGCGGATGAACTCACACAGCGGCTAGATGAGGAAATTCCAATTCAAAGCGAAAAAAAAAAATTCATAAATTATACAAAAAAGAAGGAGATGTACATAAAGTTCGAAAGTATTGTGTGAAATGTTACGAGAACAATACAAAACTATTTGGACGCACAATAGCCAAAAATTTCACCAAAAAGGTTGTTACATTTTGCAATATGTGTAAATGCAAGCCGCATTTTTGTTTAGAATGTTTTAATAAATTTCATTGATACTATATTTGACCACATTTTATTGAGGCAACATTTATTTTTTAACTTTTATACTGTCGGTCCCAGGGACCGATGACGACCAAACGAAAATTCCAGTGCCGGTCCCCAGGGACCGGCGCCGCACTCAACGTGTTAAAAGAAGAAACATTGAAGATGCTTATTTCACAAAAGAATCCCCTAAAGTTGAATGGTTTCAGTGTAGCAGTACTTTGAAATTCGATAATGTCATTCGGCAAAAATGGTTGCAAAATATTGCTCCACTTTACGTGTCTCCAGAAAAAAAACCGTGTCGCTTTTGAAGAAATGAATGTGTTTACACTAAAGATACATCATTTGACTTATTGTATCAGCCGGAGTTAATGCTATTTAATGATATTAAAGCCAGTTACAACATTTTACAAGAAACAGTGCGAATTTCAATGTGATCTAAGTTTTCCTCCGTCTTAATTTCATTTCCAACGTATTCCTCACACTTTAAAGAATAAGTATGTACAAAATTTTCTTGCGCATATTTGCGCGAACTCGAATGACCATAAGAAATGTACTAAGAAATCACATTTTTGGTTAGTTGTGACAGCAAACGTATCGCGGTTACACAGATCCGCGGTATATGTCAGCGCTGTCGGAATGCTCTTGTTTAACAAAAAATTTATTTACCACACAAAAGGGGCTACTCTTTCGTGTATTAATCGTGAGATGATTAATTATATCTATATTGGTATTGGTTTGTTTATGTTGACGGTCGTAAAATATAAATATTATCTCTCTTTTCAACACTTATCTCCGTTCTTTATTTGTCATTACTTTTAATTCGGTTTTCGTTTTTATTTAATCCATTTCTTTACGTGTTTCTAACATATTAAACTTTTAATTCCCAATTTGTTTTAATATTTCTTTTTACGTTTTTAGTTTGGTTTTTAAGATGTGTGCTTTTACTGAAAAGAGTTTTGCAATCTCTGACTTTCTGGTTAGACTTAAACAACTCACAAGAGGAAGTGTTATAACTTATTGCAATTGTGTCCATTATGGTAAAAAATATCTATTGAACGTTCTAAGTAAATTGTCCAATATAACAGAAAGTAACATCGTAGCTAATAACCCGGTATTTATGTGTGGGCTTTTTTGCTCCCACCCTAAACTAACTTAACCACATTGTTTTAGGCGAGATAAATATCTATTTTTAGTTTAGAAAATAACTTCTGCTGTTTTTATTTTATATTTGAAAGAGAAAAGAATTTACTGTATAACATTTTTGTTAATTTTCGTAATAGATATAAATTATTTTGAATGTCTCACCTATTTTCCATGTGCGGGGAATCTTTCTCTATAAGTTAAAAAAAGAATCGTCTTAAAATTCCAACCCAATCAAAAGATATTGACAATGGGCGCGTTCCGAAATGCGCGGACAGTACTGACAGTACTGTTTACGCGTTCCGAAATTGTTTTCAGCGTGTTGCAAGAGAGTAATAGTTACTACCTTTTTCACAAAAGTAAGTCCTAGGGAACTACTGACTTCCGGCTGATTCTGCACATATTCTCGAGGTAGTGCCAGTTCAGCAATGCATATGGCGCCTGGTGTTGTAGTACAAAATGTCGTTACTAAATCATCAGAAAGGAAAGCGACTACATTTTCAATGTAATTCTTTACGCGTGGTCTTAATACTAGTGGTCCTCGTTCCGTAATTAATTTTAAAGTATATGCAATATTTTCTTCGTCGTCTGATGATGAACTTTCTAAAGTATTTTCTATAACACTAAAGATACTTTGTGCACTAAGTAAAATTGGTACACTAACTAAGTTGGCCATTAATAATTTTTGAATTTTACACTATGATAAATTGTTCATATAAATTGTCCACTCTCAAGGACGTGTCTATGTTAGTCTACGTGTGTATGTCAATGTGACGGGACGATTTCTAATGCTGCAACAGTCTACCACAGCCTACTGGCAATTTCGGAACGACGACAATAGAGTTATTTCAGCAGCAGTACTGTCAGTACTGTCAGTGCATTTCGGAACGCGCCCTTTGTTCCGCAAATACACGTATATTGCCCACTGTGCGGCGTCGGCCGCCTTTCGTCGCGAGTTGATTGGCAAAAGCGGGTCGATCGGCAAGCGACAAAAGGCGGCCGACGCCGTGTCGGCTTTTCTTCGATCTTTCGGCGGCGTTTTAAGGTAGGCGTCCACATTTTCGCATCGTAAGTATCGGACGCATCGCATCAAACGGATTATTTTCTTACAATGCGTCCACAGTATCAGCAGCGATCGGATTTGCCGACGCAACTACCAGCAATCGGATTGCCGACGCCACTTTCATTCTGATTTTCGTAGTGAGAGGTAGCGTAGTGTTCGGTGGAATGTGCAAGATGGAGGAAAACGAAGAAGAAGAATTTGTTGCAATTGCTTGTTTGTTAGCAGGAGAAGAAGAAGAAACAAAAGCTAAATCATTTAAAAAAAGAAAACATAATATGTGGGTACACGATATATTTAAGAAGAGATCTATATCTCTTTATAGTCTTGCACAATTGAAATTAGTTGTGCCGCGTCCATGCTAGAATAACACGTGTCAACAGGACGATAATCGAAGGTAAACGGCGGACGACGCGGAGCGAGCGAGCGCGCGGAATCCGTCCACTGATCGTCATTTCGTAGGACGTCATCCGCACGCATCGCAAAAGTTGCCCATCGGAGCATCGGCATCGGCATTGCCGACGGGTAGATTCGTGCGATCCGTACGATGCGGATCAGAGGACGCACTTGTATTGTTTTCTATACAAAGAATACTACGATCCGTTTGATGCGATGCGTCCGATACTTACGATGCGAAAATGTGGACGCCTGCCTTTATCAGCCGAGTGGAGGCGCCGATAGTCGATTTCGGCGAAACGCCGCACAGTGGGGCGAGCCTTAAGAAAAGCCCGCCATTTAGGTGAAAATCCAACTTTTCTAAACATGAAAACAAATACCACTAGTCGATAGAGAAATGGTCCTAGTATATTGTACAATAGAAATAAATTCAAATATGTGGCGCATTATGAACATACACGGCTTTAAAGTCCGAAGTAACGAAGGGTGAAATTTACTTATGTTACCATGATCTACTTTACGGTTGTTTTTTATGCATGAATCTTTCATATTGCTACAATATACTAAATAAGCTGTTAATATACATCCTAAGGTACACAGAAAATGCATCAAATGTTACAAATACTTAGTAACAATTAAATAAACCTACCGTCATTTTTACACTGCATTTCAGTAAAAGTTCTACACATTCCTAGAGTTTCAAAAAAATGTCCAAATATGTCTGCTTTGCGACTTTCACCATATAAAAGAAGAATTCCTTCTGCATCTATTCCAGCAAAAACCGCATCCTACTCTGTCCTACACCGCGTTTTATATGCAATTAAACATTTTACCGTAAGGTGCCAGTTGCGCTTAATATTCAAGAAAATCACGCGGTGACTTCTAAAAAATTCCTAACAAGCTGAATTTTTGCGTGTAGCTTTATTTTAATATTTTAAAGAAAATGTTAATGTTAATGTTAATGTTTTCTGTAAACATCGCAGGCAGTTTCAACATAACTGTACGGTACATTATTTAAACATACTTTTCTCATTATTGTGGCCATTTACAACCTTTACAACAATATTAAACAACTTATAACTTATAACAATCCTAACTTATAACGTTCTATTTATTATCTTTTTATAATTCTAAATATATGTTCATATGACGTACCAAGCGCTTATATAATGTAGCACTTAATATGCTAGGAAGTCGATAACGTAAATGCTATTTAAGCACATAAATACTATCGTGGATATTTATACCATTTAAAATAATATCGACCAACATTACAATCTTTTAAATCACGTAAAAATATTGCTACATTATATTTGCAGCTCTAATAAATCAAGAGTCAAAAAAGTGTCGGTTATATTTCGAATTTGGTACGAGATAAAAGAAAACTGTTAAGAGAAAAGTTGAACGGCATGGTAATGTCTATTTCCCTACAACTTCAGTTTTTTCACAAGTGCAACAATGCACCCAAAAAATACAATTGCATATTTTTTTTTATATGGAATTACATTTTTTTTTTTTTTCTTTCGAATAATCGGAACATCCTGCATAAAAAGTATTAGGGTATAATGTTTGAAAAACTAATATTTCGTGAGATATCTTGCGTGTCGCAGTTTCGACCGTTTCGCCCCACTGTGCGCCGATCGTCCCTCTCCAGGCGAGTTTCACCGACTTTGCGCGGACAGGGAAACGGCCTCGCATAAGGCTGTCCTTCTCACACCTACGATGACAGTCGCGAAGGGGGCATTCCCTTCTTATTGTTAGTAACGATATCGTCGTAATCGGATTTCGAACCACATACAGTAAATCCTGCCAGAATGTCACCACCGGAGGCCTAGGGTGCGTTCCGAGTTGCGCATGAAGCGCATAGACTGCTAGAAAGTCGTTCCGATTTAACCAATGCGCGCATTGATAGCGCTTTGGTAGCGCTGAGGATTCCCTATATTATATTAACTGTACTGAATATATAGTACCCCTTCCAGCGCATAGACTGCTTCTACTTCGACTTGAGGCAGTTGATGCGTCTGATGTGTTTTATGTAGTGTATGCGTTTCACAGGTAATTCGGAACGCATTGTGACGCACTTGAGACTGTAGATCGCCATTTTTTATTTGAAGCAGGAATCGACAAGCACGAATAGGTTTTTTTTTTTTTTTTTTTATAATGTAAGAATTATACGAATTTTCAGTGTTAATTGAAGAAACGAACGAAGTAATAACCTTGTTTTTAAAAGAAGAAGATTTTGAGAAAGCAAAGCAAGGTAATATTAACCACTTCGTTCTCTTGGACGTGTTATGTCGCGACGACGATACTGTTTGCATAAGGTCACAGACGTGTAAATACGCGATTCAAAACCGTTTGTGCGATCCCACGGACGCATAAACACGCGACGCGATACTGTTCGCACAATGCCACAGACGACATATCTCGCGTGCTTGATTATTAAGTTAAGAGCTTCAATTCGGAAAAGTGTTAATTTTAGAAACTATATATATACAACAGTCAAACAAGTATTTAGTATACTATAACTATATGAACAGTCAAACAAGTACTGATTGAAACATCGTAGAACCAAGCTAAGTGTCCCCAGATGGAGCGATGGAAAAGCCGCGTATTTACACGTTTGTGGCATTGTGCGAACAGTATCGCGTCGCGTGTTTATACGTCCGTGGGATCGCACAAACGGTTTCAAATCGCGTATTTACACGTCTGTGACCTTATGCAAACAGTATCGTCGTCGCGACATAACACGTCCGAGAGAACGAAGTGGTTAATGTATTCTTTTACTTGAATTTATTTAATGTATAGGTTAAATGTTATTGTGTTTTATATTAATGTTGTTGCTATTATGTTGTTTTTCATAGACTTAGTATTTTTGCAAGACCTTATTGCAAAGGAACAAGGGTTAAATAATAATAAGTCAGTAGCTGAAGTGGATGAAGCAACAAATGAAAATAGTGACACCGTTGACACTAATAATAATGGTAAGATGCACACTTTATTTTTATGTAACGAATATCTATAATAAATTCTTTACTTTTCTATAAGACTATGTTGTATATTTCGTGAGCTTTAAAATTTGTTTTAACTTTATAATCTAATTTTTAGATAAATCCAAAATATTCTCATGGCCAAGCAAAGCTATACTTTTATTAATTGAAATCTACCGAGAAAAAGAGCAAGAGTTTTTAAGCAGTTTCAAACGCAGCAATAAGATTTCGGCTGAAATTGCTGTTGAGATGAACGAAGCAAATACATCGTATAAAATAACAGGACAGCAATGTTCATCGAAAATGTCTGGCCTAAAACGAACTTATAAAAATATTGCCGATATGAATAAGAAGAGTGGCAATAATAGAAATTCATGGGAATTTTTTTCTGTATGTTTTATATATACGTATACATTTTAATTATAGCATATGATATTCATAAGTGTGTAACAAGATAATTGTATATTATTCAGTACGTTATTCTTATTATGTTGTAGGTTATGGATTCATTATTTGGCGACAAAGCGCACATTAAGCCTCTTGCAATTGCCACTAGTGACGGTCCATCGGACCCAAATGAGGAAAATTCAGAGTCATCATCCTCTAATTCGATAGGTAAGTTTTTATACTTATAAGTTAGTGATGTTGTATATACAGGGTGTCCCGCAATAGGTGTAATCCCCACGAAGGGGTTATAGCTGAAGTGATTCTGAACAAGATTTTCCTTTGCAAAAATGTTGGATGGGGCTTCATTTTTGAATTATTAACGAAAAACACTGGCGAATGAGCGCATCCGTCGAGCCCGCGCGCAGGGCCGTACGCTCGCCGCTCACCGCGCCGACCGTGGTCGTGGACGGGCGCGCACCGCGATGCTTCGGCACGAAGCGACGGACCGAAATTATGTCAAATGACAAATAACATCCAGAGATTCATTATCTCTTGAGTAATGAATACCCCAATTATTAGTTGCGTACATTTAACAGATTGTTTAAGTACTTTAACATTGGACGTAACTACTATTACCTTTCGATTTAACAAATCAAAGTGTTTAATACCTTTATTTTTCATTTCAAAGTAACACGGAATAAGATCTCGAAAATAATGCCCTTCAATTATTCCGAACAAAAAGTTTTTAGAAATAACAAATAATTTTGAGAAACGACTTTTTTATTCAACGAATAATTATTGTAATAGAATATTAAAGAAAAATATTACTCACAGCCTTGGATGAAACTGGATCACTGTCACTGGGCCAGTCCGCCAATCCAGACCATTCGTAGAACACAAGAATACGTAGCGCGCCGCCGAACAGCCGATCCAAGCGAGGCCCCGATCGGGTCACTGAACTCGCGTCGTTGCACAGTCACTAACACACTCCCTATGTTTACATGCGACAGAGTTGTTTTAGGTAATAGTAATTGGTGGTCCTGAAAAAGACCGATTGTTCTCGTCTTCAGAGAAGAGGCTCGATGTGCCCCTCCCCTTTATTCCTGGGCACATTCTCGCGTATTTTGTAACAATTTTCTGTATCTTGCAAAAAATACCCGTGGCAACTTGTTCATTGGCCTACACGTGCCGTGGTCCACTAACTGTTTTCTCGTTATTCGTATCTTTGTACGAAATGAAGTACAAAAATAATGAGCGAAAGAATGGCTTCTCTGATTTATTAAAACAACGTGTTCATTCGATGGCTGAAGACCCATGGGTTGCAACGACCCACTCGTATAAAGTCGCGACGCTAAACGGCGAAAGCAGTTTGCGCTTGGAGGTATTCGATTGGGATACATTTCCCTGTACCTTTGTACAGCAGCCACAGGATCGCCGTCACACTGCGCGTACAGATAAAACATATTGTAATAATTCGCATTTGTTCGATCCATTTTCATGCGAAACTATGCCAGCGATGATCAAGGGTCAACTAACTTGGTCTTTGCCTCTTACAAACGCACGCATCTTTATAATGCCAATGTATTGGTGGTTGCGATAAGAAGGAAATTGTGTATGTTTGTAAGTGTAGAATAAGCGACAAAACAGTTGATCTGCGTCGAGCGCTGTGCCGTGCGTTTCACCGTGCGATCGACGAGTCGAAGAAACTGCCGATACTCTTTAATTTTCTCGGAACATCAAGCTCCCGACATACATGTGTGTGCGAAACGTGTGTGCAGGCCACATTTGTGTCTGTGGTGTAAACAGAAGGCGCAGTTCGTCTTTGGCCCTCGAATGAACACGTTATTTTAATAAATCAGACAAGCCATTCTTTCGCTCATTTTTTTTTTATTTCATTTCGTACAACGATACGAATGACGAGAAAACAGTCAGTGGACCACGGCACTTGTAGGCCAATGAACAATTTGCCACGGGTATTTTTTGCAAGATACAGAAAATTGTTACAAAATATGCGAGAATGTGCCCAGGAATAAAGGGGACGGGTACATCGAGCCTCTTCTCTGAATAGGAGAACAATCGGTCTTTTTCAGGACCACCAATTACTATTGCCTAAAACAACTCTGTCGCAACTAAACATAGGGAGTGTGTTAGTGACTGTGCAACGACGCGAGTTCAGTGACCCGATCGGGGCCTCGCTTGGATCAACTGTTCGGCGGCGCGCTACGTATTCTTGTGTTCTACGAATGGTCTGGATTGGCGGACTGGCCCAGTGACAGTGATCCAGTTTCATCCAAGGCTGTGAGTAATATTTTTCTTTAATATTCTATTTTAATAATTATTCGTTGAATAAAAAAGTCGTTTCTCAAAATTATTTGTTATTTCTAAAAACTTTTTGTTCGGAATAATTGACGGGAATTATTTTCGAGATCTTATTCCGTGTTACATTGAAATGAAAAATAAAGGTATCAAACACTTTGATTTGTTAAATCGAAAGGTAATAGTAGTTACGTCCAATGTTAAAGTACTTAAACAATCTGTTAAATCTACGCAACTAGTAATTGGGGGATTCATTACTGAAGACTAATGAATCTCTGGATGTTATTTGTCATTTGACATAATTTCGGTCCGTCGCTTCGTGCCGAAGCATCGCGGTGCGCGCCCGTCCACGACCACGGTCGGCGCGGTGAGTGGCGAGCGTTACGGCCCTGCGCGCGGGCTCTACGGGTGCGCTCATTCGCCAGTGTTTTTCGTTAATAATTCAAAAATGAAGCCCCATCCAACATTTTTGCAAAGGAAAATCTTGTTCAGAATCACTTCAGCTATAACCCCTTCGCGGGGATTACACCTATTGCGGGACACCCTGTATATATATATAAAACTGTATACATTTGTAGTGTAAAATATACTTATCACGATTATAGAGACAATTGAAAAAATGGTTTTCTGTTTATTTTATACATTACATATGTTTCTAACAGAAGTGCAAAATATGCAAGCAAGATGAAATAAATTAATATTTTATTTGGTTCTTATTTATCATAGTGTAATTGTCTTTTTTGTATTAGCTATTACAGGTCCACAAAGAAACAAAAAAAGAAAGCGAATAGAAAATGTAATGGAAAATTGTTTAAAAAACATGATAGCAGAAAAAGAAGAAATAAAAGAAATAATAAAAAACAAAGAAGCAAATAGAGATAAGATACGTGAAGAAAGGAGATTAGAACGTGAAAGACGACACAAAGACCAAATGGAGATACAGAAATCTTTAATTTCCGTATTAAAACAATTTTTAGATAAATAGCTGCTAATAATAAATAAATATAGTTAGTGAATAAGTTTTGTACTCACAAAAACAAGTCTTTTGTACTATTGTACGAAATGTTTTTAAAGTTAAATATTATTAGTTTAAGCCTTGTTTTGTTTTATAATATAAGAAATGTAAGACTGAATATGACTGGTATAATAGGAATAAAAGAATTAAACATAACATAATGTCTATTTATTCAAACTAAAAGTATTTATTTATAAAAACAATACAAAATCCTTGATAATATTTGACATAATCGATTACTAAGCTTCATTGGCAATATATTCATTATCCTCGTTCTTTTAGCATTTCCCATCTCAGTATCATTGTTGCGAATATTTGGCTGTATTTCTTCTTGATGTTGGATGCCAACAATCATTATATCATTTTGTAATATACAAATATTATGTAAAACGCAACATGCTATGATGAATTCTGGAATTTTTTTTACATCTGTCAATGGTAGACAATCTAATAATATTCTAAAACGTATTTTCAATTGTCCAATTGCACGTTCCACTGCCATTCTTGTTGATGACAGACAATAATTAAAATTTTGTTGTCTGATCGACAAGTGGCCATTATTTCGAAACGGGACTAATAGATGCGGATGAATTCCATATGCAGCATCTCCGATTATATGAGAGTCATTAGGAAAATACACGTCAGACATCTGTAAAAAACGTGCTACTGGGGAGTTTCTAAAAACTCGAGCATCGTGAACTGATCCTGTTTCTCCTGCATAACAATGTGTAAAAAGGCCACGTGAATCACATACTACTTGGACATTTAAGGATGCAAAACCTTTCCGGTTTATGTAAGAAGCTGTATCAATTGGCGGTGCTCGAATTCTCACATGTGTCCCGTCTATGGCACCGATAACATTTGGAAAATCGCAAGTTCTTTTAAAATATTTCATGACATCAGCAGCAACAACATCTCTGGGCCATTGTATAAATCGAGGTGCGATGCAATGAAGTACATAAGTAACACGTCTCACAGATCTAAAAGCAGTTGCTCCAAATTTACCAACTCCAAATTTGACACAAATGGATCTGTAACAATTCAAAAAAGCAATAAGAAATTTGTCGTCAAACAAACTAATAGCATTTTTCATTGACTGCATTATAACACATTATATGATGGTATTATGTTTTATTTTGGTGCAAAAATTCAGTATTAGCTCCAAACAATAGTAGTAGTTGAACACAATATAGCATTTACTGCTGCTAACTGAAATACGTTATAAATATTATGGTTACAAATGTAGAATACAACTAAGTTTTACATACCTATATGAATCAGGAGTAGCCATAAACCATAAAGCAATATATAACTGCTTCTCTGCTGAAATAGGTTTCCTACCACTTGTGGTTCCTGTAGCATTTAGTGTTGGTCCAATTAGTGATAAAATCATTTCAAATGTTGATGGATACACTCTAAAATATTAGATATTATAATCTAAGTAAAATAAGTTTAATAAAACTCCAGAAGGAAACTATTAACTTAATAGTATTTATGTTAAAATACTTACCTAAAATGTTCTTTAAATATTTCATTGGTATAATTAGGAATCACGCGATCAACGTAATCCGTAATTTTTAGGCACGACCGTAAAGGGAGTGACTTATGCTATCGCCATCGCAAAAACCGTTCGTGTGTGTGTGTGTGTGTGTCCGTGTATATCCTCGATTTCAGGAAAACGGCTGAACCGATCGGGACGAAATTTGGCACAAAAATCAAGTACACTACTGTGAGCCGCCATCTTGAACCGGTACAAGATGGCGGGAAATTCAAATTTCGAATAAAATTTAATTTTGCCGGTATTTCGAAACGGTTGAAGATGGCAATACATAAAGTTTCCTGGCACTAAATGAGTATATACTCCACGTGCATGCCAAATTTCATCCAAATCCGTTCAGCCGTTTGGCCGGAATACTGGATTAAAGATTTTTATTCAGCAAATTAAAGTCTTTAATCCAGTATTCCGGCAAAACGGCTGAACGGATTCGGACGAAATTTGGCATGTACATGATGTATATACACATTTGGTGCCACGAAACTTTATGTATAGCCATCTTCAACCGTTTCGAAATGGCGGCAATTTTAAGTTTTTAAATAAATTTAAGTGTTTAATCCAGTATTCCGGCAAAACGGCTGAACAGATTCGAACGAAATTTAGCATGTACATGGAGTATGTGCCCATTTGGTGCCACGAAACTTTATGTATAGCCATCTTCAACCGTTTCGAAATGGTGCCAATTTCAAGTCTTTAATCCACTATTTTATTTTATAATTATAGTTTGAAAATCCCGTAATTTCAAAACGGTTGAAGATGACCATGCATAAAGTTTTACTGCAGCGAAGGGGTATATACTTGATGTACATGTAAAAGTTTGGTTCGGATGCATTTAATTGTACGGTTTCGATCACTTGCGCGCATTGCAGAAATGCTGCATTTCACGGGCGAGCGCGAAGCGCGAGCACCCGACGTTCCCAGGGGGTATGGCGCTTGAGCGAAGCGAAAGCGCAGAGGACTCTCTAGCATAGTTTAATATATCAATACTTGAATTTTCAACAATTTCGAAACGGTTTGAAATTCGTGGGCGAGCGCGAAGCGCGAGTGCCGCGGTCGTGCCTATTGCAGAAAAGCGAAGCTTTTCTGCACCCGGTAAAGCGAGCGCGAAGCGCGAGCAAAGGCGATCTGGGAGGTTGGCGCTTGTTTCCATTGTAATTTGTTTTCCACGTGATTTATCTGCCATTATAGCAAACAACATTTTCATATCATTTGAAAATATATCCTCAACTTCATCTTCACTTTCACTTTCACTGTCGCTCGACTCAGTACTCTCATTTTCGTTGAAAAGCATCAACGATGACATTACAATAACCTCCATAGCGTTAATTTCAAAGATTTGAAAATATAATGCGTAAAATGCGCAGGCAGCCGTTCCGAATTACTAAAGCGCTTCATATGCATTGACAAAACGGAACGATTTCGAAGCATTGCACGATAGTAATGCGGCTATGCGTTTCATGCGCAACTCGGAACGCACCCCTAGTCACACTGTTACCAGTGCTGTTCCTCCGCCACCGCATACGGCGTTTCTGCGCCTATGTTATTTCCATCGGAGTCAGTCAAGCATACAATGTATATAGAACCCGATCCCGACGCGATCCCTTTGATGCAAGTTTACGACTTCATAGTTTATAAAGCACTCATATAATCTTTATAATTTTACTTTTTGGTACCTACACATTTTTTAACATATTGATGACATTTTTCTGAGCAAAATGATACCAAACGTGATATAATTTGGACCATATTTATATTTATATGCTCAATACTCAATGGCCCAATTTACTACATAAATATAGTCCAAAATATATCACTTTTGGTCTCGTTTTGATCGGAAGATTATCATTCATGTGTTATAAACATTTTTAAACAAAAAAATTGAAAAGAAAAAAGTTTAAGCGTTGTTATTATTATAGCATTCGGGGAGCATTTAAATGCCTCCGTCGTCTCGGCTCTCCTTTCATTCTTATCTTGTATTCGTTGTCCTTTTCTTCGTTCAGCGAACTACAAAAGGGAGCCGCGAGGATCGGATTTCGATTCCGGTCCAGCCACACTGTCACCGTTTGCGACTCCGGTCGAGCCACACTGTCACCTCCCGATTCCGTTACTTTTAATCAAAGAAATTGAAGATAATAAAGTTTATATATTAGGTGTACAAATGAATAATCCAATTTTTTTTAAGCAGTTAAGAAATTAAATTTAAAATCATTTGATTTTCCCGCTCATATGCAGTTACGTAATGTTGACATATGGCTATTAAAAATGATAATTGGTATAACGGAAAACCTAACATAACTTTCAAAAATATTCAGTTTAATAGCCTCAGAAATGGCAACAAATAATGAGCATATCCGACTCTGTATTCTCTACGAATTCCAACAAGGAAAAACCTCAGCAAAGACATGCAAATCAATTTGTTCTTTCCTCGGAGAAGATATTGTACCGTACGATGTATGTGTATTTTCGTCCAAGCGATTCAAAAGCGGTGATTTCTGTCCGAATGACAAACAACGCCCTGAAGGCGCACGAAAGTACAACAACGATCATGTGGAGAAGCTGCTCGATGAAAATTCGGCACAAACGCAAAAAGAGCTTCCAAAGCAGTTAGGAATTAATAATTTTAGTCACTCAAAAAAAATAATATTCAAAAACAAAATCAAAATACAAACAGAAAATAAAAGAAAAAGCAAATAATAAGTTATCATCCTGAGGGGAACAGTAAAAATACATACATACACATACACAGATACATCCATGCATTCATCATACATTAATAGCACATCATATAATACATACCATCATACATATAACACAACCATCATACATATAACACATACCATCATACATATAATACATACCATCATACATATAACACATACCATCATACATATAATACATACCATCATACATATAATACATACCATCATACATATAATACATACCATCATACATATAATACATACCATTATACATATAACACATACCATCATACATATAATATATATACCATCACACATATCCATCATGCATTAATAACATATACAATACTAAAAATATTTACAGCATTACTATATAATTAAAATTTATAACTAGATGCCATCACCATGAGAGAATCAGCATCTTGGGGAAGATCTACTGAACCTGCCAGTATCTTTCTAATAAAATCAAAATAATTTTTAATGCTCAAACGAATAAAATTGGAAATAATAAAATCTTGTATATAATTATCGTGTTCGCATCGTGAAAAGAAAAAATTTACATGTATTGAAACATAGTTGAAAAATCTAATTTGTGCGATACACGTGGCAAAAAGAAATTAATCATATTAGAAATTTTTGTCATGCACTGCAAAAAAAAACTATTAATGCATGACTCATTATCATTGTATATGCTTCTCATACATATCTCGCAATTTACAATTTTTGGTCGGACACTCTTATCAATATAATTTTTTATATTCATTGCGGCCTATGAATGAGTTTTAAAAATATCAAAGTTATCCGGTAATTCCGGTAAATCCCAAGATGCATCATCTCGTACATCATTGTTTCCTAATAAATTTGTTAAATTTAATATAAACCGAGATGTATGATCCGCAGCGCAATTACATTTTACTGGTTAATAAGCTTTTATAATAACCAGTAAATGCTGAGCAAGTGGGACGCACATTCCTAATACCATATTGTCTAATTTGACCAAAAATGTTTTCTAAAGGATCTTGATTAAATACACGCCCTTGAAATTCTGTAAAACCAAGATCCCGCAAATATTCTCTTAAAATTTTAAAACCTTCTAAAGTTAAAATCCAATTTTGTAAAACGAGAGGGCGTTCACGGTCTGTACTTCTACTTTTAACAAAACGCATAGTGCGTAAAACTTTAATAGCATTATTCCATGTATCAACCTGTTCGCAAGTTTCAGCAACAGTGGATATTTTATCACTATTTATACTATCAAACAGCTTATTAAAAAATGAAAGTAATTTAGCCGTGTGTCCCGTTTCTTGTTCCATTTCGGTACGTCTGTTAATATGAAAAATTGCCATAGCCACTGTTTTGCTGAACACTTGTGTACACTTTGATACCTTCATTTTATGAATTTTATCGGGAATTATGTGCGCCCACTTGGCTGTACATTTTTCAATATCTAAGGTAAAATTAAGATTTTTTGTTAATAAATTATTACGAAATGATTTTAATAGGTGTGGCGGATCATACAATGGAACAATTTTATGTTCCCCTAACAAAATAATATTGTTCATATGACCACCGCGACTACAATTACTTAAATATTTAATCGCTCGTACATTTGTACTGCCCTGGTCACATATTGAGGCAACTACTGTCAAACCGGAGGCGAATGCGTGTTGTACAATTTCTTTGAAAGTGCGTACAATGCTTTCCCATGGAGTAGTTCCCTTACAAAAATTAAAAACTACCGGTTGCTTCCACGGATGTGTACCATGGATGCCTTTTAACATCCATACAATCACATGGTCAGCAATCACGGGTTTGCGGTCAACCCCGGAATCAACAAAACCCTCTACAAAATCCTCACAAGCATTGTACATCAACGAAGCTTCTAATTTCATTTCGTCGAACAGTAAGATACAATAAGTATCTAACGGATCGTCGAAATTTTGCACACTTGATTTTATGCCATCAAAGATGACATCCGAAATACCTGGTTTAACTAATATTTGCTTCGCCAGTTTCCGCAATGTTTCGACACTAGGAAGACAAAATATGTGTGCCATATATCTATAACAGGATGGACTTCGCTTATATAATGCAAAGGCAAATATTTTCTTCCAACGAATAATTTCGCGCATGAACTTTCTTATTAACATTGCGGAAATACGATAAGAAAAATTTTTTCGCATGGTGGGACGATTTCTTCAATACTTGTCAGTCCGGTGAAGATGCAAAGTCGGTAGCCCTCTGTAGACGATCTCTATACTCCATATTTCTTTTACACAGCTGCCTATTTTTCTTCTTTAATGAAACAATCATATTATATTGTTTCTTCTCATTGGTGGTCAGCTGTGTTTTTCTTGAAATTCCAAAGTTTTGAAGAATGGAATCTGAAAATGGAAACAGATTATGTTACATAATGTTCTACAATCTCCAGTAGGAAATAATCAGTAACGTAAAATGTGCATTATAAAGCACAGAAACACTGTCTATTAATGTGATAAAAACCAACATTAATAGTGGGTCAGTAAAATTTGTAAGAGTGAGTTCAGGTTATTAGGATGATTATAGACGGGACTAATTATGGGTACATGCTTATATAGATTTTAGTAGCAGAAACTAGGCGGCCCATAAAGTAGTTACGGCAAAGAACATAAAATTATGGCAAAAAGAATAGAAAGTAACAGAAAAATACTAAAGTTGAATAAAGGTATTAAATCGAAAAAAAGTGAAAAACATCATAAATAAATGCATCATATGCATTTGCTTATCTATGATATTTAAAACTATTTGGATTTTACTGAATCAAACCTGTTGTAATATCTTACAGTAGATATTAATACTCTTACGGTTGGTTCCACATACTCACTGGTGGTTAATTCGAAATACCAATACGTTACATTAATATAATAAGTAATACATTACAGACACATGATCTACATAGTGTACATAATGTGTGTGTATGTTACTAATATATTGTAACATGTTGGTATTTAACAGCATCCTTTGTTGCTGAGTCCGTGTTCTCTAAATTACAATTACAATAATCAATAAGATATAAATTTAGATTTTATCTTAATAGTTAATGTGACATGTATAAATCACATGAATACTTAATTAATTGCATTTAGGGGTATAATTGCCTTAGTGGAAATTACTAATACCGATAATTTCAGATGGTTTATGTCAAATTAACCAGCTATAAATAGAAACAAGATTGGAATCTATGTTCAATACCTTTTTTTTTATGCAAAACTGAAGAAATTGTTCCACGTTGCTCGGTAATCTGCAATTCTTCCACTGCTAATTGTTCCGCCACTTCATTCGAGTGAATTGTTGGGAAATCAATAATATTGTCTATTCTGGCATCTATAATGGTAAATTCAAGGATACATACTATATTGCAAAGCATTTGTCAAATTATAAGAATGTCAAAGCAAATAGCTATTTACCATCTGTGTTATCAAATAGCTCCACATGGGTACATTCAGATCCTAAATTGAAAAGAATATGATAAAATGTATTCCAAAATCTTGACACAATTATTTTTACACATTACTTACTTCTTTAGATGATCATTCTCAATAACATTAATTTTCTATAAATAATACTATTATTACATTATGCAGCCAACCTCCACGTTGTCTTCTTTGGATGTATAAATCAATATTGATCTTCTTTCACCAAATTCCAAGAGACTTCGCTGAAGCGCTGGTCCAGAATCTGTCAACCAATAATTGAAACAATGCACTTACCTTCTCCTTCATTTGTACTTTTAATAAATCTCGTTCCTTCGAGTTTATAATCGTCCATCTCTAGTGGCGCTAAAAATGAAGATTATGGCAATTAATGCATAATGTCAATACTGAAGGAAAATTATGTAATAAAACATTTATTAAGTGTTTATTGTAACTTATTACTATTTTATAGTGTACAAATAAGGCATATATACCTGGCAAAAGTAATGTTGGCACAGCGGATGTTGTTAACTTTCTTGTTAAAACATACTTATCTTCGAAATGCTTCCGACAGAAACGCTGATTAATCAAATAATTGACGCTTGCCGTTAAAAGTGATTTATCACCAGTAGCCCTAACCCATTTTACAAATTGTGTGGTATTTTTAACTGAACAGGGGAAATGAAACGAACGCTCATCCCCTGAACAGTTATTAATAATGCAGCGTTTTTTATTCTTTATTTTCGGCATTTTCCCCACTATACAGGGTGTCCCGTAACTAGTGTAAGAGCCGGGAATGGGGGGTTCCTGGGCTGATCCTGAACAACTTTTTCCTTTGCCAAAATATCGGACGAGGCCGCGTTTTTGAGTTATTAAGGAAAATGTCTGGCCAATGAGTGCGCGCAAATTTCCCGCGCTCAGGGCCGTGGACGTTGGCTGACCATCGCGCTCGGCCGTGGTCGTGTCAAACGCGCCGCGGTTCAGGTCAAAGGAGTAATGCGAAATTAATAAAAATCAGGATTAGTCATGAATAATGAATAAACATATTAATAATTATTCACGTAAAGTAAACAAGCGTACGTCGCGACGCTGCACGAGTTGATTAAGGCACGTGTCTGCCTTACAAAATGATTTGCCGATATCAAATAAGTTTACGAAAAAGTGATTTTGCAATAAGTTTAGGAAAAAGGATTGGTGGATTATGAAATAGGAGTGGAATATCAATAACAAGTCCATTACTCACAGCTTTCCATGAAAAAATGGGTCGCGTCATTGGATCTCTCCATCGCTTCTGATCATCGAGAGAATATCGACGAACAGCTGATCGCAGCCGGGTCATTGAACTGGCATGGCTGCACGGTCACTAACACTTTCAATGTCCATGCGTGAAGATTTCGTTTCCAACCTCCGACGTTTCGTTAATTTTTAATCCATTATTCTTAACTCCCGACGGTGCTTCGAGAAAGGAGGGCCCCGATACGAGTAACACCTTTAAGGCCAAACACGTCCTTGCACGTTTTACAATAATCCTTTGCACTTTCCGAAAATTATTTACGATAAACTCCTCGTTATTAACCTACATCGTCGCGTTGCCGCATCGAGATCGACCATATCGACTGCCTTCTCAATCATTTGTCAACTAAGGCTGTGCTACACAATGCGACGACCACCTTACAACGTCGGCCAGTTGATACGCGAGAAACCGTCAAGCGGCCGACCGACGTGTGAGGTGGTCGTCGCATTGTGTAGCACAGCCTTAGTTGACAAATGCCGATCGAGAAGGCAGTCGATATGATCGATCTCGATACGGACGAATTTTATAACGATAATTTCGCGGGGAGAAGTCCGGGCTCAAGGAAAGAATAAATACGATAACTGGTCTTTATTAATCGACTCACACGATACAGATTATTCTTCCGAGCGTCACAGATATCCCGACCCGATCGTTAAAACTTCGGCTCAAGGGAGGTAGACTCGCTCGCGGTACCGACTGCAAACCAAACGGATCAGGTCGCTTGCGTCGAGCGCGATTCGACCAACTAACCGCCCCGACGGTATGTCTCACCCACGCTCACGCCCGACGGACCAAAGAGGTCCACGCCAGGGAGCTGTGGTACCCAGAGATCTACTCGGGGAGACTCCGGAATGGGCGCCAGTTGCCTTTTCGGCAACAATTAAAAGCAGACCTGACCCCAACCAAAATTACTATAATCGGTACCCGAATCGAACTCCCCTGAGAAGGAAAGCTCCGGCGGCTCAGCTTTCTTCAAAACGGCAGAGGGGCGCGATTCTTTATGGATCGCTCCGATAGCTCGCCCGCCACAGATATCACACAATCATACACGGGCCCCACGATTCGAACGTGGGCGCCGACGGACAAACCTTACTACAAGATCTAATAGGTGTGACGACACCCGCCTACTCTACTTTACGTTAGGGCGATCTACTGCCCTAACGGCTGCTCCGTTCGGGAACGGAGGGCAGCGAAGGAGAGACGGTACAGCTACTAGAATTAGCGGTGCCACCAAAATGGCGGCACTAACACGATAAGGCTACAATTCTAGAGCGCTAACAGTAAGTCCGCGAGAACACAAACGTACAAACACCCGGTAAAAGGCGGAAAGACTCCTTACCAAAGGTTGCACCAGGAGGTCACGTCGCCAGGAAGTCTTCTCGGAAGTTCGCTCGACACCTGTGCCGCGTTCGGCTCGTCAATCCGCGACACTCTGATTCGCTCTTAAAATACTTAGAATATTATTCCGCTACGCGCGACTAGCGGGGCCTACGGCATAAACGGAACAGGCTTCGGCCAGGATCCTCGGTGCCGAAGCTCCCTCGGTGCCTCCCACTCCTGCTCCTTTGCGCGCCAAAATCCTCTTCTGCGCGCCAAAATCCTCTTCGCGGATTGGCGATAACGCCGGATCTTCTTCGGTATCCTTGCTATCGGCGGGAAAACCAAGGGATGTGACGTGGGCTGCTTTCCTGCAGGGGTGCCTACTTAGGTGGCGTGACCGATCCGCGGACATCCTCTGGACGACCGATGCTGCGACGCTCTCCACCCGGCCAAATCCCAAAAGTCCAAAGGTCCCATGGGTGGAGGGTCGAGCCTGCTCCAGGTTAGCGGATGTCCTTGGCTGCGGAGTCGGTAGTGGAAGCTGGCTGGAGCGGCGCCTGGCCGCGAGATCATTTCCTCTTCTCCTTGTAGCGAGAGGTGGTCTCCAGTCGCTTCCGCCGGTACGCTCGTGGTGGATGATTCGGCGCCAGGCCGAGAAGTCATGGAAGCGAGCAGCGCTCGCGCTGGCATTCATCCCCACGGCTGTAAGACGTTGCTGTGGTCCTCCCTCTGCAGCTGCATCTCGCCCTTATGCAACCGAAGATCAGGCGTGATCTTCGGTGCGCTCGCCTGGTCTCGGCGGCTGCGTCCCGCTTGGTTCCCCTCTTGCCTGTATAGCTTCGCGGCGCGGGCGGTGCTCGCCTCGCGACGCGTTTGTGATGAGAAGGGCGGGGAGTGCCGTGGCGCTCCTTGCCCAGAAGTCTCGGCGGTGCGGGCGGTGTCCGTCCCGCAGCTTGCTGATGAGGAGGGCGCAGGACGGTATGGAGCTCCTCGTCCTCAAGTCTCGGCGCACAGTGGATCGACGCATAGGAAAGAGCGGACATCGTTAAATATCTCAAAAACTGCGCATTTTGGAAATAAATGTTTCAGACAAAAGTTGTAAGGTTGGAAAATGCCTATTCACTGATCTTATCATTGTGACCTTGTATGGCGTCGCCAAGGTCAGGACAAGGTTACTTTGAATTTTTTAAGTGGGACTCCCTATTTTTTATAGAACATTCTTGTAGTTCTCGTCGAGAAGTTTCCAAAACACTTCAATGAAGCTTTTTTGGTTAAGACTTTCCTGAGATAATTTAAAATTTAAAATCTTAAAGTTTAGAATTTAAAATATCTCACGATGCCATGTTACCGCCGCCATTAGTATTAACCAATATGCACCACGAGGAGGTTGCACGGTCGGATTTTGCATATCTTGTGTGCGTGTGTGTGTGTGTGTGTGTGTGTGTGTGTGTGTGTGTGTGTGTCATATATACATATACCTAAAAATACATGAAAATCGTACAGGTATGAGACCCCGCGACTCGTCACTTTCGCGGTATTTATTGACTCCAAACTCATTCTGATATATCTTAATGAAATAGAGGGTAAAAATAAAAGGGTAATATAAAAAAGAGAAAAAAGGCAGAGTGAAAGAATTATTTTAGAAGTGCTCGAGTTTCAGAGAACAAATCTTGTTTTTTTCCTTCACTAAGTTTTGGTCGTAAACTTGAGATGAAAGGATCAGACGTGATTAACAGATGGTGAAGAAGATCTTCATTCGTAGCAGTCCTGCTAATTTTACGCGTGTGATCTGTCCTATATTGCCTGAATTCTTTATTCCGCGCTTCGCTTGCTTCTTCTGATAAATGTCCGATAGGAACTGAAAAATGCGAAATAATTGCCTCTCCATGGACTAACAACTTGTGAACAGAAGGGGACATATAATACCATCCATAATTGCTTATGAACAGTTTTGCTGTTTCCATAGCAAACTGACCAAATTTCTTGGTATCTACCATTTCTCCGCAAGAAATGGTTTGTAAAATAATAGCAAAATTTTTAATGAGTGTTTCATCTAATCCAGTGATTCTTGAGGTTGTTTTTATATCCGAAAAAAACCTCCTTGCAGTGTTACCATCATTTGTCGATCCGGAACCTTGTTTGACAACATCAACAAGCAAACCCACATCCTTTTTGAACTGTTCCTGGATTTTCCTTTTTGTTTCAAGTCGTTGTTTTTTTAGATTCGGATCGCGTACACTCCACTTTTTAAAAGATAAATTGTAAGATACATGAAGTAGGAGCTCCATGCATCGAATTTTTGCATGAAGACTTCATATGCCAAAATTATAAGTCTTTTCATCAATATCCTTAAGTACAACTTTGTCAATATTGTTCATCTCACTCGGTTTCGCACCGCAGAGATAACATGATGAAGAAGACGATGTTACATCTGACAAAGTTGTACATACTTTCCCGTCTATCATCGTAAAAAGCATTTCATAATTAACGCTCACATTTCGGCATTTAGTAGATACTAAATTGCTTATTTCATGCCCCATCCTTTCGTACTCTTTCTTACTAATTTCTGAGTTTTCATGGATGAACTCAAACCTAATAGGACGACAATATCTGGTGGAAGATGGATATTCATTCGCCCATATAACGTTAGAGCCACTTGTTAATTTTATAGGCACAAAACTAGTCACGAAAACGGCGCTATCCGATGCATTTTCGTTTACGAAGTGTTGTTTATATGTGCTTTGACTGGACGCGCCATCAAAGCCCCATTTACATATTAATGTTAAATTGGTATATAAATTCGCAGTCTCTTCGCAAACTTGAAGCAGTCTCGTGATCGTTAGATCAAGAAGAGCCTGCAGATCGATCGATGCCGAACTTTCAGTGATCGTTATTTTATTTTTCGGCGGATAACATTCTGATTTCGCATGTTGTATTGAATAATAAGACTGCCATTGATTTGTACCATTATCAATAAAAGTTTTTCGTAATTCAATATACTGTTGCTTCGACAAATCCAAATTGAGAAATAGCGCTAAGCATTTTTCTTTCGAAAAAAGAGGCAATGTAGATTTATTTTCACAAAAATCTCTAACTCGTCCAATTTCTTTCGGATTTTTAATCAAATAATCTAATACTTTTGCAAAATCAGAAGATCCATCACTACCTAATTTTTGTTTCGCAGCGTAAAGGAGTACTTCTACCGAATTCGACTCTCGTAAATCAGCTGTTCGTCTTCGTTTATGCCTATCTGTAATATCATCGAATGATTTGTTACGAGACAATGAACTAGTGGAAGCAGATTCGTGCGAAGAAATGGAATAAAAATCATGGGGAAGTTTAAAAACTTTTTGGAGCCACGACTTAGACTTTTTTGTGAAAGTTTCTAATGTCCT